>OX596382.1:162635354-163280759 GCA_951394425.1 Tipula unca | reverse complement strand
TGCAAATAAAAATTAATTATATTGGAATTATCATAGCTGTGGGTAAGTGCGACAGCATCGTGCGCTTTAAAAAATGGCTCAAATTTGATTTTACGTGTCGTTTTTAATGTACACACAAGATCGGAAGGTAATTTGAACAAAACATTCTTATGCCAAACAAATTAATTGCAGAATTCATTTTTTATAGAATTATGTAAACCGATCGATTTTTTCCCTCTAAGAACACAACACACATAATTGTCTATCCTTCTATACTTATCTTAATATTTAATCGAATTTTTTTTGTCGTTTGTTTGACAAATGATAATAACAAAATGTCTAAAAATAGATTTCCTTTTGGATATTGGCTAAATAAAATGAAACACCCACGTGCATATACGAAAATAAAGAAATAAGACCATATCTTTAAGTTGGACGCCCAAAATCCCAAATTTACATTATCGTATCTCAATATGTATAGTGTATACATATATTTAAACCTAAGAGTATACAAGCATAAAATTGTACCAAACAATAAATTTAATCAATTACCTTTCAACATTCAAATAATTGTTTGTGTATGACATGTAATATACATATACCACATATATTAATGTTTTAATGTCACAACATATGACCAAACATAATATGTATGCGTATAAAATTACCTGTTACTGATTTTCAGCGCGATGAGAGCGTCATCATCATGCACGACAATCATTCATGTTTATATAATGCAAATTGAGATTTTCCTAATTCGCTATAATAATATTAACTCCTTAGTACCGGGATCCATATATCTATATATGTATATATATAAACATAATTGAAGAATTTCCATATGTATATCGTGGAGTGTATAGGTGGATGCACGGTAATGGGAAATATATCAGTTAATAAAATTTTATTATTCTGCTGTCATGAGTTTACCTACTACTGTGCACGGTATATAAATTTATCATGATTTACGTCTATCATGGTTTATATACGACGTAACATAATTGTATCAATTTCAGTTAAGAAAATCAAATTATTTATGCTCCAGATGATTCAGAATTATGATATTCTAGTATATAGAGTATATTTAAATAATATTTCAATTCGTCTATCCCTTTCACGGTGACGGTATATACATAGTAGTAAAAGATTAAATTAGTATTTACGTCTGAAATTTTATATATTTTATAGGCGATTTGGAACTATGCATTGTGTCGATGTACATAAGAAGCGGTTCAATTAACGTGACATTGCGACAGACAAGAAAATTTAAACACTTTAAGAAATCGTTTACGATGAAAACATCGTGATAACTCAGTCGGCAAATATTTTTTAGCAACAGCCGTTAAATTTTTGACGTTTACATGCTTTCGTTTTTTTTAACAGTTTTAGTTAAAAAAAAAATACTTTCTAAAGAAAATAAAAATATAATCTCGAACATTTTACGGCTATGATGGCTCCTTATTAAAAACATACGAAAAATCTCGGTTCTTCGATATATCCTGAAAGCCTTTATATATCGGCAAATCTGAGAGGTTTTCCATTAGACTAGATCAAAGCCACCTTAATATATAAAGCCTCCATGTTGAACAATATTTTGAAACGACCTTTTTTATATAACCGAAAAATGTGTAATGTAGAAAGAAGCCTATGCCAACCCATGGTAAAACATACAAACTTATTCTGAATTTTTCAACTGTTAATAGTGAGAGCTTTTAATATTTTATTACATAAAGTAATAGATAAACAATTGAATTAGGTTGTGGCCAGCGTTATTTTTCGAAATTACATTAATTAAACATAATTTTTATAATTATAAAATTTTCATTAATTTAATTTATTTGCGCATTTAAATTTGTATATACAAATATATATCTGATATATTCCAATACTCTCTTTGAATATACTGGATTCACTCCAACACAGAAATAAAATAGTTCGATTTAAACTCTAAATTTCTCATTAAACCAAAATAAAAATATTGATCGTATCGATCAAATAAATGATAAAATATTGTGTTTTGTTCAGTTGTGTGACGGAGCTGAGTCTTGGTGTAATATCCAGTTACCATTTGGAAATAAACATTTTGAATCTTCGATAAGTGGTTTTAAACAGTTGTTTATGTAGTAATCTGCATTTATTTTAGCACCTGTTGGAATGAAAATACTGTTGAGCCAAAATTAGATATCCCTAAGAATACCATAAAGCCTTTCGGATGGGACGGTTATAAGACGGGAAATAATTCCGTCTCAGTTTCCTCGCGACTTAAATATTGCACACTTTTTTGGCCATCGGCATTTGTTAAATCAAACCAAGTTTGGTCGATTTTGATATATTTCTTTCATTTATCGGCTTTCAGTACACGGTAAAGGCCCAGGGACCGTTGTTGTCTTTTGGTGATTCCTTGCGCAGACATATTGTGACGTTTCAGCTTCTTGAAAAGTCTTAGTCCCAATTTATTTTTAAGAGTATATTGTATATGTTTCTGCGTCGGTGGTTTGATTTGAATAACGATGTTTTTAAATAAATTGATAACTGTAGTTATTACTATATTATTTAAATATATATATAAACGTTTTTTAAATGGTTTTGTATAAAACAATAAATGTTTTTTTTTTAATCTTTTATTTCTTCAAAAATAAATACTTTTGAATTAAAACTAATATAAACGCCTAAAATAACTACATACTAACTTTAACTACTGTCAAATCAATAATAAAATTCCATGTGCCTGTCTTTTTTTAAATTTTTATGTTTTTAGTTTATTCTTGTTTTTCATATAGGAACTCTTCTAATAAACCTATTCTAACTATCTGCACATATCACTTTATGTGACATGTTTTCAAATTACAGCATAATAAAACTATTTTTTTATCTAATATGTATGTAAGGTGATTTCCGCTATGTTCAATTGAGAATAAAATCTGTAAATATTTCTAAATTATTTGAATTACAGTTAAATTACAATTTTAAGTGAGATTCCCCAAAAACTATGTTTTTGCAGTTAACTATTGTAGTTTCCCAATAAAATCACATAAATAGGATATACAGTATAAAGGATTGCTTAAGAAGACGGTTTGAAGAATTTTCGAACTGTACTGGGTGAGTTTAATAAAGCATATAAAAATAAAATTGTTTCTATTCGTAACAATAATAGATCCGAATGTGGAAACAAATTATCTCGACCAATTTGTTACCATGTACAAGTAGCAGCGTATTAGGATACTGGGAAGTCTTATAAAATGTATTGCATCTTCTTCCCAGTGGATTTTGGAAATTTGGAATGTGATTTCGGCGGCTTTTGGAAACCATGACATTAAGAAATCTCACTTATACATACATAGCACATACCCCTCAATTCTCCAGCAGAACATCGACTGCTCCAGCGCATATCGCATATACATTTTCTTCTATAAATAACTTTAATTATTTATTGTGAAAATTATATATTGGCATCAATAACATTATTACTCACATTTTACACGAACCTAATATTCTTGCGTTGATTAGGCACTTAAACATCGCAACCAAAAACCAACAAAAAACACTCTTAAATGCGGGAAATTCGCTTTTATAAATTATTTTCCGCCTCGTGCGTTAATAATTTATCATCGCGGCATTTTATTGGAATTTTTAGCATAATTAGACAAAACGAACAAAATATTTTTACGAGTATATATACATATTGCTAATATATTCCTTACGTGCCATTGACAAATTAATAACTGTACAAAAATACAAAAATTGAAATAAACAACTACGATAATTGCCTTTCTTCAAAACATACCAACAACGGAAAAAAAATTTACATGTCACGAACAGATTTTTCTTGTTGATGAAATTTAATAATAATTTCCAGCAATAACACGAACAGATTTGTTTTAAGTTTTTTTTTGTGATTTATTTCTAACATGATAACAATTTGTTGAGCGCCATTTAATTGTGCGGCAAAGTAGTTATAAATCGAGCGCGAAAGAAAATTATAAATTTTCCGTATACATATACTATATATATGTGCACATAAATAAATAATATGGTTTATAGGGTAAATTAGAAAATAATCGATAGCTTTAACTGATGTGGTCAAGGCGGTCAAACTTTGAGTAGGATTTTGACATTACGTCAACGATTTATCCAATTCTGACATTAGGTTCTAAATAAATCTGTAATTTTGAAATTGTATCAGATTCTTGGTGAAATCCATTTTAATCCATATAAACGCAGTAAAACAATTCGTAATATAATATTCCGAATTAATTTCAACAACAAAAATGGGCGTTGTGTCATTGTGGGGTTCCAAAACATAAAATTCTCTTGAACATACCCTAACATCCTGTTTTGTGAATACTTACTACTAATTCCTTTGATGAATTCTCGCTTCTCATATACCGAACTTATCGTTGGTCATCGGTATTTATTACATACAATCATGCCTCATCGGCTGTGAAATATTGTTACCATCATATTTCAAAAATTGATGTAAGCCTCCAAAGATTCTCCTTGGCCGCCAATTTCATTATTTTTGTTAATTTAAAAATACAAAATTGTATTTTTGTTCCAAAAGGTTAAAATTACCATTTTGTGCCTTTGTGGTCAACCATGTTGGTTATTCAATGTACAAAAAAAAATATAACATCGAGAAATTAAAATCGAGGACTAGATGAAAAAATTAGAATTCTGTTGAAAAATAACCGTCCTTTGAAAAATTTGAATTTAAATTCGTTTGAATTGGAAAATGTGGTAAATCGTGTGACATAAAAATTGTTATGTCGAACACTTCGTGGGGAAAACCACTGCAGTATTCTAGAATGTGAGACATTTGGTCACTTTAACTATTTAGAATTAATAAATATATCTGTCCAGCTAATGAAGGCCTCACTAACAAAAGTAGGCCTCACACATATCACGGATGGTTATAAACATCTCATTAAAAAATTATGTAGATATCTCACTGTTTAGTGAGGCAATTTTTTTGTCTTCATTTGGGTATAGACATTCTTTGGTTTGAGTCTTTATAGTGGTTTTTGACATCTTCATTTGATTTTTTCAGCTAAAAAAATAAAATCTTGGACGCAAACAAAATAAAATGTAGATATGTTGTATCTAGCCCATGTCTACAAGTGAGACTAATCTACATTTGAGCATATTTCAAAGGTATTTATAGCATTATGGCCATATGAACTGGATATACTGATATATGCATTACAAAAATCAAACTGATAACTAAATCAATTACAAATCACGAGGGGCCAAATTAATTAGATAATTGGAAACCACCAAGTGGTTTCCAATTATCTAATTAATTTAATAGCTTAAATAATCAATTTGGAAAAGTCAGTGTAAAATCTTAGAAAGCTCGGCTTAATATCTAAAAGACCTATTTACTTATTTGTTGCTTGAGTACACATTTCTTTTTTGCAACCTTTTGTACTATGTCTCTTCATACGAAATTAGGTTTAGCAAAAGCTTAGCTGCCAAAAACCTCGCAAATTTAATACAATTAAATTGCGCATTTTTGTAAAAATGTAAAAATATTTCAATTAATATTTTTGATAATTTTTTTATTCAAAATGTGCATTAAGGCCCAAGGGAAATAGTTTTGTAATGTGTCAAGGCCAAACGTTTATTTGAATCAAATTGAACATTTCGAGTTCACTTGAGTTATACATCGAGACATGAGCCACGAGTAAACTATATCTTTTCCGTCACACATTGACGAATTTATGTATAAACGAAATTTTGACAGCAATAATTTTTTTTGTTTTGGTTTTGTTTTTCACTTTTCTCACAGTTGTTTGAATGATTTTCTTTTTTTACCAATATTGATAGCTATGCTAATGCTAAACCATTAAAAAAATAGTTGTCAAAAAGCGTGATATTCTTCTCCCATAAAGCTTGGTATTTTTTATACATTTTTCCTGATTTTTTATGGCAGCAGATTTATATTTGTAATTTTTTTGACAAAGTTATTATTGAAATCGGTTAATACTAAATATAATGTCTTGAATGTGTATTCTTGCTGAATATTGAACATCTTGCTGTAATTAAATTCCTTGTAGAGGCACATAATACTTCTAAGGATATCTAAAGAAGAATGAAAAGTGTTTACGGAGAATTTAGTCCGTCTTAAAATAATAACGAAAAGGGTCCGTCTATTCAAACAAGGTAGATAGTCACTGGAAGATGACCTCCGCATTGGAAGACCACCATTTCAAAATTAAGTATAATATTAAATATATCTATTATTAAAATCTTAAGCTTTTAAAAGTTAGTACAAAAAACATATCTTAAGCTGTCAAAAGTTACTGCAAAATGAGTTCCCCGAATGTTCACTATGGACCAAAAAAATTTCGGGTGGAAAATGGTAAATTTAGAAATGAGTGAAGACGATCCGGTTAAATTTATAAACCAAATAGTCACCGATGATGAAACGTTGATTCATCACTATGATCCAGAGTCGACACAGTGCAGGTTCAACCATCTGCGGGTAAGATAATGATATTTTTAGGGATGCTAATCGAATTTTGATGATTGACTACATACCTTATAAGACCACGTTAACAGGGGCTTATTGTGCGGGGCTTTTGAATAACTTTAAAAATGGTATCAGGGAAAAACGACGAGGTCAAATTAAGCAAAAATATTGCTTAGGCGAATGTTGCACAACAAGATTGCAAGAGATTGCAAGTTCTATGAAATACCGCATACATCTTATAGTCCAGATGTGGCCCCAAGCAATTATTTCCTTTTTACAAATTTGAAGAAAAAATTAAGGGGGCTAAGAAATAAATAATATTTTGCAGAACAAGAGAAGTCATTATTTTGATGGTTTGTACAAATTAATTGACTGGTGTAAAGTAATGATTGCATTAGCGTGGGTGGAGATTATATTGACAAATACAAATATTTTTGAATAAAATTTACCGTTATTAATTAAATTTAAAATATTTTTTATTGAAATAATTATATTCTTTGATCTTTAGTGACAACTAACGGTAATTGTCTAGTATTATTATACTTTGATCGTGAAGCCTCTTTCGGAATCTATTACGTTACGTCCGACTATCGCTGAATTCAACTGCGAGAAGCGGCTAATATCATTTGTCGTTTTAGAAGCAGTTGAATCATCTTTAAACGCAGAGCATTATTTCGTCGTTTGATTACAAGATAGAAATTGCCTCAGTCACATAACACTGCCCGACCAATTTAGGAACGGTAAAACCTTCCAGGTTTGGTTTTCTTATCTATAGATATAGTATTTAATGATTTTTGTATTCAGATGTAGATAATTTAATTTCGTTCTTATGAATATAGGCGAGATGTAAAAGTTGATCAAATTATATTAATCGAACACATTCATATACACGTACATATTATAAATATATCCCGCAAATAAAAATTAACATGTAAACAACACGCACACGTAACGAAGGTGATAAGCACAACTCAATTCATGTTGACCCAGATTCAAATCAAATAGCCTATACAAAAACGAATATTCCACATGTCACAATTAATTATAAATGGAGGGAGGGGAGAGGGTGTTTTTTTTGTTTACAGAAATACACTTAAAAATATCTACACATTACGCCACTGTGCAACGAACCAAAAAAAAAATTATTAGTTGATGCTTAATTCTGCATAATATAGAGTTCGGCAAATAAAAAAATATCTTCAAATGCCTTTTTGATTACCCTTTACATTTATAGAAAACTAGGACAAAACTATAATATATACAATGCTATTGATAAATAAATAATAGTAATAGTTATTTTGAAAATTTCTCACACCAAATTTCGCCGACAATACTAATGTGATTTCCATAAAAATGAAAATCATCCAAGTAAATTTTATTATTTGAAACGGGATTCTATCTGGCACACAGAGACACGCAGGCACACACACACCCACACATATTTATCTCAACAGATGACGCCCAATTATTCCTCTCATCTACTTCATTTTTCAATTTTATACACCATCAATGATTTTTCCACTATCGCTCTTCCAAAAACCAAAACCAAAACAAAAAAAAAGTTCCAATAAGTATAAAAATATGAACTGAATTTTAATTCACAGAATTCTCCTTGGTATCTATGAATGGAGCTGAATATTTTTTTTGCGTTTTTCTTATCTATCGATCCGTAATTTTCGAGAAAACAAAATAAAAAAATTGGAAAATCCTAAAAGAGATATATAGTACATACGTATTATATATCGTTAGTGTTTTTGTTTGCAGGGGAAACTTTATTGAAACACTCGTGCTACGTTGTGTGGGTGTTGTGATTTAAATTTTTCCATTTAGGTGGTTTTGACTTTTTCTTATTTTTCCCGTTTTCCGTCTTTATTTTGTAGAATAAAGCGTATATGTATATAGTATATACAAAAAATACGAAAAGGAAATTCTATTTTATAACGTTTACACGATACAGGGTCCGCTTTCACCGCACACCTACACATAGCAAACCTGCTTTAATATATTGAATGAAAAATATTTTATAGAACATAATAATGAAGTATACATATACTCTGTACCATATATGCCCATATACTTATATTCGAGGTGGGGAATGGAAAATTTAAAGCAAATTGAGTTTCATTTTTCTATTCCCATTGAAGAGTGAAATAACTTTGAAAAATTATTATATTTACACCAACGCGCGTTTAACTATAACAAAAAACAAATATGTATATGCCAAATATTAGTGCACATTATTTAAGTTTTATGTCATAACCTTGACTGCCTGAATAAATTTAGTTCAATATATCGTTTCGAGCTTGAAGCTTAGCTATAAATATACATAGATTTCTAGCGAAAAGCATCGTTTATCTAATGGTGACTAAAATCTATATCACCATAAATATTTTGGTGTATTAAATAGTGCCAATCTCCGTCACTACAGGCAGTGATAGTCTGTAAGATTGATTAGTCGTTTTGGAGGCACTAAAAAGTAATTATCAACATCATCCAAAAATACAAGATCTGGCACATAATCATACGAAAATTAAAATGAAATTTAAACAAACGATTGTGGATGTCATTTTGAATTAATTTTTTTATCATCTATAATGATGATCACTTTTATAATCACAATTTAAGTGACAGGGCTATTTTAATAAAGTCACTTAGGAAACCATAAGCGTTGGAAGGCCAAATCACATACATGACAGAGTATCGACTGGAACTCGTTGCTCTTCAAGAAACTCGCTGGCCTAAAAGTGGAGACCATATGTCCTACAACAATTCGTTGCTCTACAGTGGAGATGACCTTGGAAATCTTGGACCGCAGGTAATGCTGTTTTGGATTTCTAACCAGTATCAAATTTGCCAACCTTGCGCATGAAATTAGCGAACCTGTCGATAATTTATGTACACTCGCCCACAGACTGGAAATTGGAGATTTTAATGCTAAAGCTTGCAGAAATCAGGCCGACTTGTGTAAAAACATAGTTCTGCACCCCTGACACGAAACTAAAACCGATAATGGTGAGAGAATGGTGTACTATGCAATGGGCCCATCCTCGCAAGACTTCCTGCAGCCAATTTGGCTACGGGTTAATTTCAAAAGGGCGAGCTCGGGTTCTGAAGGATGTGAGAACTTATCGGTCGGCAACCAAATAAGTAGGCCGCTGCCTATCATCATTTGATGGAACATTTCGTACAAGTCACAAGGAACACAGCGAAACGCAGGGAATGTTTCGACAGTGACGATCTGATAAATAAAGATCCAATAAAACGATATCAGGATCTTGCCAGCGACAGCATTAAGAAGTTAACTACCAGTCTGACTGTGTGAGCTCGGTCTGGAAGGTACTGAAAACTTCGGTTGTCAGTGTGGGTTGGCAGGCAGGTATAATAAAAGTCAGGCCCAAGAACTATTGCTTTTAGGACGAGTATCGTCTTGCAAGAGCAAGAAAATATAGCCCATACTGAAGTTTAATTAACAACGTCTCACAATCGCGTGGAAAATCAAGGCTGCTCTTGCATAGGAGAGCAGTTAACCGGATTTGTAGACGGATGAAGCGAGAATGGTGGAAGACTGAGGTTCTGAAAGTACAACAACCCAGCAATGAGCGCAGTTCGCGTAATTTCTTTAAAGAAATTATCGGCCTGTGATCGACTGCATTAATTCCTTGATATTCGGTGGGGGGACTTTCTGGAACTGTATTTTCAACCAGATTTGATTAGGCGAAGCGAAGTTATGACTGACAAATCGAAAGTGGCTGTGATATGCTCCATCTTCAAGAAGGGAGAACCCTTGAAGTTACTGTTCTACATTATATTACATTATATTGCATAGAATCAATTTCTCGAAATATTTATTTTTATACATGACACCTGTTTTTGGTGAAGAAACTTTAGGTTTGTCATCGAATGGCCTAGAATGAATGTGGGTCCTACATATCATACACATTTTTTAGATAAATTTTTGTATACTTACATATAATTATAAATAATTTACATATGTTCTTTGACCGATTTTGATAAAATTCAATTTGTTCAATGGAAAGTTTTAGAATATTATCGCCAACTGGAACAAAACTAGGTCATAATTATTTCTCTATTGATCCCTCTTTCTCTCTTTTCTCTAAATATCTCTAAACTGTTACGCGGTAATTTTAGGGATGGAACACAATTTTCTGTAATCAAATTGGAATCTGCAGCTGAATCAAACAACGCATGAAACTTCTGATAAGAAGGAGTCCTGAACCATGATTAATACAGTTAGTAGCAAGGTCAAAAAAGGGCTAGAACAAAACAGGCAAGAAAATTGCGATGATTGAAGTAAAATCAAATTTTAATGGAACATGTGTTCTAATCATACTTTAACATTTATATCTTCATATTAGCTTAACTCTGGTTTCAAAAGCTCTGGCTTTTTAAACTCGTCTGGGCGGTGATCCTCTAAACAAAAAATTAAAATCTCTCATTTTTGGACATGTCACCATTACCCGTCAAGTTAGAGCGGTGCGCCTAATAGCAGCCAAAAAGTTTGCTACACTCACATTATAGTTATGTGCCGCTGTTTTATTAGTTAAATTATTGTCTATACTTTGTCATTCCTTTTATATCCCAAATCTGCAAATTAAAATTGAACAAACAAATCATGTTCCTTCAAAGGAGGATTCAGCAAATATTATCTTCACGTGGAATGTTTCTGGCGATTTGCTATTGTGGGAAGGTCTAGACTTTCTTCATGAATCATACAATCATACTGGCCGAAATTATCTATAATTCGCTGTGACTCGTTTTGTGCCTACAGATTTCACTGCGATTGCTAATTTATTCGAGAAGACGTCAACAAGGGTTATCGCTTCGATATTTTCTGAGAATTGTGAGGTATAAACTCTCAGATATTTCTTTATTGGTTATCATCCAATTATGTTACCAGACGTGCCCTAATATGAGCCAAAATCATTCACCAACTGTTGGCAACATCTTCAAAATATGATGAAAGGTTTCTGAAAGCTTTAAAGGTCTGACTATCTCACTGTTTCCAATTTTATAGGGAGGAAATAATAAGAACATATTAAGTCAAGGACAAATCTAAGGATTATGTGGAATTTTTTTTTATGCGATTTGATTTAAAACATATAGCTTTAACCTACTATAACATTTAATTTTTACCATCAAACACCCATCATAATGTGTCACGAGACAGCCCTGGTCGTGACTCGTGATACCTTATATATATATATATATATATATATATATATATATATATATATATATATATATATATATATATATATATATATAAATATATATATATATAAATATATATATATATACATATATATAATATTTTTAGTGATACCTTATAGATATAACATTTTAAATTTGGATGCAAGTTGTCTGGAATTTGATCCGAATAGAGATTAGTTCTTGTAGTATTGACGGTCTGGAAACTAAATTGCCATTTAGACGCACGTTTCAAGAAAGTGAACTCCTATCCAGATGAGTCTCTGGCTCTCAGAGTTGTTAACCCTGTTTTGAACTTGGTACCAACGGCCATAAATATGGTTAAGAACCCCTTCTTATTAGAAATTACATGCGTTGTTAGACTAAGCCGCAGAATCCAGGAGCCCTACTATGATTTTCGCCTACTATTTTTGGCGGTTATCGATTTCCTATAGTAGGCAAAGAGAATAGTTGGCGAAAGGGCCCCAGTTTGATTAACAAAAGTGTTCAATTTTCGTATGGTTTATTTCACTAGATTTGAATAATTTTTTTTATGTTTTGTTCCAATTGAAACACTCAAATCGACGAGCAATCTCGAACCAATCGAATTTTTAGATCTATCCAGAAGTTCAACTACTGTGGTAAATGTGACTAAATTCTAATGAACTTTACTATTTGGTTAACAGAATATAAAGGATATGTCGATCCAAATGATGTTCAACTCATCTGTAATTTCGAATAGTTTAGAGTTTAGAGGAAATCGAATAAAAAATTCGTTTCCTATTTTCCAATTTTATTTATCATAATTTAAATTCTTTGGCCATCACAGATTCTAGTTGGCCTAAAACAAAACTATCCGAAAATATAACCTACAGTGCAATATATAGACGACAGCTCGTGGGCATCTCTAGGATCATTCTGCAAAAATAGTAAAGCTCATCAGAATTTAATGTCCTTGATCACAAAAATAATATAGCTGGTCTAAGTCTGATCTATCCGGAAATGCAGACAAGTACACATGGACATCTATAGGATTGGCAGTATAAAATGTAAAACACTGCAATAAATCACAAAATTTATAAAATACTTTAAATTCCATTTATCGTATATAAAAAAATCCAGTTAGAAAATATAACAAAACTTAACAGTGTAATTGTTTGTTAATTTTTTGTGTTAACTTCAATGTGGTAAACGAGTTGCATACGAGATAATAAAGTGGTAAAGTAAGCCTATTAATTTTTACTATGGCTTTTCGTATAACTTGATCTTTTTAAGAAATACAAATCATTTAAGAACATTCTAGTAAAATTCTAATACAGAATATCTCCGTAAAACATGATATTTCTCCAAATTATACGATTGTTTTATATCTAAAGTATTTCCCCCATCCATATATTGTATGTATTTTATTTGCTTATGTTTCCTAGAAATAACTACCTGTATTCTATATATAAACTATAACCACCTCCGCATAAAAACAATAAGATTCAAACACAATATGAAATTGATCAATATTGCGATGCAGTGTTCCCACCACGTCCTATTTGTTCCTATATGGTTTATTTGAATTTATTTCAAAATTTCAAACTCTATATTTGCGCTCGTGAGCTTCGATCACAAATAAATAAAATCTTTGGGTTTAACTGAACCATCTGTTGACTGGGTCAACATTAGTGGCGTCGACATGATAGCAGAACCTCACGCAGATCAGCCGGTGCTTTGATTGCCATTGCCATTTTCACCTATCAGGATTCCCGTTACCTACATACGTTTTTTCACAGTGCTCCGAACTTGCATTGGCTCAGTGAGGAACAGTGAGCGATACATTGTTTGAAAGGTAAAGATTATGAGTATAAGTTTAAAAAAAATCATCAAATAATTTGGCACATTTCTAAAATGACAACCATATGAAATCATCTACGATTTCCCAGTCTCACCATCTAAAACATTTAATATCTCGTGAGGTACTCAACATACGAAAAATGTCGAATAAAAATCAAATAGTATTTTATAAATTTTCATTTCGGTACACTGTAAGGGTTATCTGGGCGCCCCGGTTTTCAAAATTTTGCATTATTTATATTACTTCACCGTGATGCTCTCCTATTTTAACAAAATAATCAAATAAAACATTGTTTGAAAGGTAAAGAATGTTGCTTTCTGACTAATAAATAATCTTCCATTTACGATTTCATGCTTCTATCTAAATCTGATAGCTTATTTTATGATATATTAGTCAAAAATGTCAACACCGGCAAAAAATATTGCCAATGCAATAACTTATCTATGTTATATATTTTATGTCAAATTGTTGTTGTTCAGTAGCTGAACACCCAGACTTATTTTTGTATCACAGCAAAATTATAATTTTGTTCTAAAAATTATAAATGACATTTTACTGCTCTTTGGTCGAAACCAACGATTTCTTCAGAAAAAAAATTAATTAAATTCGTTCAGTATTTCAAACATACTTAGGTATATTTTTTAATATTGACTGTAATGGATTGTCGCATGTTTGTCTTTTTTGAAAACGATTGTAAGAACATCTTATAAAATTCTATAGAATAGAATATATTCATATAATACATTTAAAAGTTACACGATTGTTTCGCCTGAAGTATTACCTCCTCATCGATAAGATTTTTATTTTATTTTTGCCTCTGTTTCTTAGAAATAACTACTATGTACGCGATATACATATGTACCCCCGCATAAAAATAATTGGATCAATTCAAAAACATCACGAAATTGACTGGAATCGTAATATACGCAATTTGTACACGCTAAGTGTGCGTGTGCTTAAAATAAACGCGTGGGCGCTTCGTATTTCATCGCTACAAAAAGTTAAGTATTACGCTCATCGAATATAGGAGGTCCAATCTACACAAGAATATAGAAAATATTTTAAATTAAACAAATTTCTCAAAAATATTCAAATGGCCGCCAAAAACTGACTTTACATTGTTGCGTCATTTCATATACTGCATTTCAATCAACTGTTTAAATGTGTATGCGATTTGTCGTCAAATCCAACCGCATGACCATATTATTAGTAATTGATGGACAAACGGCTGAGTCCTTAAGTTTCACCTAAAGCTATTACACTCAGCTATAGAGTCAGTGTTTAGTGCTCTGTCTGCAATTGGCATCATTGGTTCAAATTATTTGGAAAATAAAGAAAGATACCGTTGATTCAGGCTGTTATCGTTAAGGGAATTTTTAATTATAATTTATGTACTGAATTGCACGTATGCGCAATAATGCAGTAATTCTTTTTTTTCTGAATATATTTGGAAAGCATCAAATTGATTTGTGTGATGTCAGTGTAAAACTACTATTTTAACATCTCAATTTAGCAACGCTCCGTCTATTTGTCCGTGACCTTATATTAATGTTTTACAAATATGTATATATACGAGTACAATAATTAGTAACAACGATGACAACAGCCTACCAAATAAACACAACCTTTAACCTTTAAAGAAAAATGAATTAGAATTCAGAATTGTGAAAGAAAAGGTCGATTTAAATTAAATTACACTCAGATAAAGAAAATATTTAGTAAGACAGATATCTTATATGTTATATAGATAGTTTTCCTCTTCCAATTTTAATTTAATTATAAACAAAAAAATTATTATAGTTTTTAATTTGATTGTAGTGTGTATATGTATACACGGCACTGTTTGGCTTCACTAACATTTTTGGAATTTTTTAAGATATGGTTTTATTTTATTAAACCAATAATTTATTTACAAATATGTGAATAGATTATGTACCTACGAGATCTATACCACCCCATACCAATCCGATCCAATTCCGCTATAAGCAGCTGGAGTTTTAAGCAGCATTTGGTGCTTCACTTAAATTACCCTGCCTCACTCTTTCTGATAAGGCTGTTTTTACCCCTCCAGTTAGATCTACGTAATACGACTCCAGCTTTTGAGGTTTTTCTGCCAATTTCTCTAGTTAGACATGATTTCACCTTTCAACGCCTTAATTAATCCTAGTTGTCACATCTATAAACACTATTTTCATTAAAAAAGTCGGACTTGGAAACCTACAAAAGAAATCTTAAGAAATTTCAAAAATAATTGGTTGTCATGAAGTGTATGTACGTATATATATTGTCTGTACAAATACTAATCCCAAAACTCAACAAAGAGAAATGATCCGATAGAAATTCATTAAAAGTTATTGAACTTTGTACTCCAACTTCACCCGCATAATGGTTTGTGTATTTTGTAATTTTCACCTGGTTATATATACATACACAGATATTTTCTATCTATACATACATAGATATTTTCTAATCATTAAATTTAAGGTGTTTCCAACGACAATTGAATACACCTCTAGTTATGCCTTATTTTAACACGTTCGTCGACATGACTGCTATACCATTCAAAGTTTTGATGTTGTATTGGGGCATGACTGCTGTAGCATTCATAGATATTTTCTCTTGTATTACCTGAACAGGAAACCCCAAAAACCTTTCCTCGGTTCCACATTACATAGAATTTTATATATCATTTAACTAACGATCGCTAAAGTTGAGAAAGATTATATGTAAATAGGGAATTCCCCGTATTTAGGCTACCACTCTACATTTTTCGTTTTGTGTCAACAAAAAACACATGAATGCTTTAGCATAAAGTTATAAAGTTATAAAAACTGTATTTCCGAGTAACTCAACGATTCAAAAAGTTTCCGCGAACATATTAAAGTCGAGTATATACTATATCGTATATCTTTCCTGAATATTAATTTCCTTATCGCAACAGTTATATGCACAGAAAACACGTCCACTTTTAGGGTAAATTAAGAAAATGTGTAACAGTTTTGTAAATTACAATTATATATATGTACATATATTATATAGAAATGATGTACACTAAATCCGATTTTTCGTGTCGAGAATTATTTAACTTGTAAATATTAAACTCTGTTAGTTAATAAATATTAAAGTTAAACAAAAGCCTTTATCAATAATTGTATGTACACAAATTGGTAAAAGCAATGCCACTCAGCTTATAAGAACTGTTCTGTTAATTTTAGTTTACCCATGATACTAGGAGATAAGTATCTTGAATTCGTTGGCGTAGCTTATGTTATCGAACATTAAATACAAATTATCAAACCTCATTGTTGGTCAGTACCATAACGAGGCATTCCAAAACCTTCTGACAACGATGAAAGGGTAGATACTCTATCAACCAGATAGCAAGCAAACTATTTGCTTTGCTCGTCAAATATAAGACTAATCTATTTACTCTATCAAATAAACTAATACTGTGTGCCTCAATCGAATAAACTACAGTAAAACGTGTTAGTTAATACAATATTTAAATAGAAAGCACTAGTATAAAATTCACTATCTATGCCTCAACTTACAACGACCTAAACTAAATAAAATGTCAAATAAGTCAGCGAAAAGTAACCTCGTAAATCGACTTTTCCATTAGCGCCTATGGCTATGAGGCATTAGCAGAAGCTTCAATTTTAGTTTAGTCGATTGAGTCACACGGCATTAATCTTAAATTATAATTTTTTTAAATTCTAGATTTATGATTGTTCAATTAAAAACACGAAAAGAGTGTTATGCATTTTTTCAGCTGAAGTTGAAAATATTTCAACTCAAGAAGAGAAAAAGGGGCGTGTTTTTTTGTCATTTTAATGGATTTGATTGGGAGAGAGATTGGATTTAAATTCCTAGGATTTGAATTCAATTTCGTGAACAGGGCTTGGGTAGTCGAATCCCCAATAAAATTTGTTTTGTGACATTCTTGTAGACATTTAGGCCTTTTTATGATAAACATAAGTATATTATCGATTTTTGAGTTGACACTCAAACTCCTCATTTGTTAAAACAAAGAGGTAAGTATTAGAAAGTTAATACTCAGCGTATTGTAGATGTAGCGTACAAAATTCCAAGAATTCGAACGCTACATTTGTAGTACGAACAATACTTGCTTTCTTTTAACATTAACGGTTTTCTATATTAACGTAAACATTTTTAAAATGTGTTTTATTATTTTCAATTAAACAACTAAGGGGCAAAAATATCTGAAAATCAGCTCAATAGGAGAAGTTTAAAAATTCCTACTTAGTAACTTTGAAGATCCGAGCCTTCCCCCAGGGTTATATTGAAACCTATCTTGTTAACCGCCATCTACAACATAAAGTCTATATTTTGGATCAGTTTCAGCTTTCTAGGTTCACCGGTTTCGGCTGGGCGTTGAGTTAGTCAGAATACTTGGCTTTATACATACATATATATATTAAACAGGTGATTATAAAAATTAGAGCGTTGCTTTTATTTCATAACGAGGTATACAAATAACAAACAATATAGTGACTTAAATTCGATTTAAGGAACTACAAAACGAATAATTTGTAATCTTTATGCATTATTATAGATTTGGTTAAACATTCAGCTAATTAACAATAACACACGCGAACACATCTATTGATATGATAATTTTAAAGCATATTGAAATATTATGTTTAAGATACATATATTCAAATAATAAATTAAAAAGGAATAACAACTAAATTGTTTGATACGTCGTCCACTTTATTAATTATTATGAAATAAAAACAACGCCCTAATTTTTATTTGTAAGTGTTGGAAGGTTCAATCAAGATGGATTCAGCTCATCCTCATAAAACCAATACAATTCCTGCTAAGACAACGATCTCAATTTATTTTGTTTGTCGAGTAGATTATTTGGAACAATAATTCTTCCACTTTAATAAATTTTTCAATTTGCAAGGAATTGTTTATTCGAAAAATTTAATAAATATATTTAACACCAAACTTAAATTCCATTATAAAAAAAAATTAAAATTCCTGAAACATATCAGCCAGTATTCCTTTAAGAAAAATTAAAATTTTTGAAGGAAAAATTATATAGAAATTTGTGTTAAGCGAACTCCTAGAATAACTAATTAGATTTTTTTTTTTAATTCTCAGTACCGAACGTCAGATTAGAAAATTTCCCCGAAATTTTATGTTAGATCTACATCTATTTCTTCCAAAAAAATGGTTTCATAATCTATGATTTTTATATAATTTTTTATTTCAGAGAAGTGGTAATTTTTGGAAATTCTCCGAATTCGTAAAAATATAAAATGAAATCGTAATATTTATCATACTTTTAATCTAAAATTAATTATTGAGTTATGCGGCATAAAGTTAAAATTCTATTAAAAATCACTAAATTTCAATCAAATTTAAAATTTAATGTTCACAATTGTTCATACTGTTAAATTGTGGTCAGTACCAAACTTTCTTATACAAAAGTCTGTTTGATAATATCGCTATACTATCACTGTCATATCAAAATAAACTTGAACTGAAAACACCTTAGCGCTACTTTGAGTTATTCCATTATGTAGCTACTAGCTATATCACCAAACAAAGAGATACATAATTGGGATTACCGAAAATAGAATCTTTCGATCTTAAAGTTATACAAAAAACATTAACTATAAATTAATAGTTGAAATTAAATTTTAAATTACCATGGCCTATTTTCGAAAATATTTATTCTGTGTAAATATGTATATCCCATTTGGCGTAGTGATTGATTTTACGCGGGTTGGTAAAAAGGAAAGCCATGTCCACTTTTGCAAAGAAAATAATCATGAGTCACAAAATTGTATTAAAAATAAATTAAAATTCGGCTCACAATGTACGAATTAAATTTTAGAGTTTATGACCGTTGAGACCAGAAAAGTTGATCATGTTAAATCACGTACACAAATATATCGTAATGAAAATTATAACCAGAGTAAATACAGCTTTCAAATAATCTATAGGATTCTCAATCATCGATTTACTAAAGGTTTACAGCTATTCCAAACAATGCGGTTAGCAACTACAATTCAAAGAAATCACTGAAGATTTACAATCCGGCGAATAAACAGTAATCGACTTCGACAGTATTTAGTGGCAAAACTATTCAAGACTTAAATAGCTGCTAATATAAAACACTCACATCACGGTCGAAGTTTTCATTTGGCAGAATTCAGTAGATATGTTTACTTTCAATGACGCTAATGTAATTATCACTGCAGGCAAAATTCCTGATCCAACATCGTCTTGACCAAAAACTGGTTTGCATCAGAGACCATCTGGTATTTATCAAAACCATAAATGCATGCAGCATGATTGTTCATGCTATATGAAGCTATAGCAGTTTACTGTTCGAATGTAGAAGCCCACTACGTATAAAATATTGAATTAAATACGACACACATAATGTAAAATGTAGCAATAAACATGGCGACGACAACATGTTGCCACATGCTGAAATTGATACATCAACCATATTCGCATCATCATCATCGATGAAATTACTTCGATAAACTGTTACGCGACGTCACAGAACATTATGTACTGTTTGTCTATTTACAAAAGTTTTGGTGGAAGTGCACATATCCCATTTTGAGAATACACATACACGAACTCGTTCACGCAATGCGGAGTGTGCAGTCAATACAGGAATTCTGGAACTGTTTCTTTTGTTCTCGAACTGAAATTCGCTATTTGTCATTTCTTACATGAAAGTATTTTCGAATCAAAAAAAATGGCGCTGCAAAAAACTGATCGTCTGATGCTATGCCCCTTACGACTCTAGTAACCGAAGTACTATTGTTGTTTGCTTTTCAGAAGCATGTGACATGTTGTTTTCAAAGGTAACTCGATGTCATCGAGTGCAACATTAAATCAAGCGTATTGTGGCAGAAGGTAGCGATGATTAAAATCAACACCGCACAATTGCTGAATATTGGATCTTTTGTAATAGATATCTACAAAATAAAGTTTTCCTGCGAATTGATTAAATCAATAACGAAAACCACTAAAGCAACCTAAATAGTTAATGTCGATTTCAGCGTAATGAGGGAAACCAAACATCAGTTGCACTTTTAAATTGTCGCAATCAAATAAAACTAAATTCATTATACAAATTTTATTCTTCATACCGCACACATACATTTTCACCTCTCTTTCGTTTTAATTTTCCTTTTCCCCCCATCATCATAATTAAATTATTTAAACTTCACCTGAAATGAAAAGAAAATAAACAAAATTGAAATTATTGATTTGTAATAATGAATTTAGAGAATTCAAAAAAAAAAAATCAGTAATAATTAATTCGGTTGAGTGCTGATCAATGAAGAAAACCATTTACGGATGAATGGAAATTTGTGTTTGATATGAAAATAATTTTCCACATTCTCGTGAGCATCCCATACACATACATACATAAAAACAAATCAAATAGAAATTATGTCTGATGATAAATCAACTGAAAAATATCGAAAGAGCTATTCCATATGGACCTGATTCGTGATATTGCACCAGCTTTAATTCCTATAATTTTTCAGGTTACAATTTAATGCTTTTCAGTTACCTTTTTTGTTCAGTTTTTAAAAATGATACAAACAAACTATCCGGAGGTGTAGCGTGGAATGGACGTAATTTTTTGTAAATGTAACTTTGAAATTTATCTGGAAGTGGGTATTGAGTATTAGAAATTATGGAAACTTGATCTGAATATTGATAGCAGCTGTAAAACAACAATCAATCCAATAATTAAAACCCTATCAAAATTACTGATTTAATTAAATTGCTGTTTGCTTTGATAATTCATACATAAGTGTGAAATAAAAAATTTGTTGACGGAGGAACTTGCGAAGTTTTTGAGAATTCGTTTAACCCTTGTCTAGTATGTATAAGTATAAGATAAACGAATAATATTATTGGTATCAATCAAACTAGTCATGTTAAAATTTTCAACATCAAATTTAAGCATGTTACGATATTAGCATATATTCTCCAAAAAAATACCAAGCAACAGATTGGATAACAACCCTAAAAAAATAAAAAATCGGTTTGTGTTCTGTGCGTATTTTATGCATGTAGCCACTCATCTAATATTAATGTTGAAATTCTAAGAAACCGATATTCTATATATATATATATATATATATATATATATATATATATATATATATATATATATATATATATATTTATTCGTGAATCGATATTCTAGAATTTATATACATAGATGATACGCCAGCGAGAAAGACTATTACGAAATTTGAAAAAGAATTATTTTGGAATTGATATTACTGATTCCAATAAAAAATATAATCTTTTCGTTTATTCGCAAGTATTTTATTTGTGGATGAATTGAATGAATTTTTTTTTTTTTCTTAATTGACCAGGGATATGGTTGAAATTCAGTTGAAATAGTGATTATATACATATATTACACAGACTCTACATAGAAACCAAAAGAAAAAATAAAACACTGGAAATCACTAAGTATATATCACCCACCAAGCATATGGAAATAATTTTAAGTTTTCTTCTATATATTCACTTTTCTCACTTTTTGAGTATATCTATTTAAAGAAAAGCCATAAATATTTTTTTAGGTTTAGTACGTGTATAAAAAATATTTCATATCTTATTTTTTAGTGCCATAAAAATAACCACCGCACCAACAAAAACAATCAACAATGACGCATTAAAAGATTAAGAATTGGGCGATTTATTTTTTATGTCAATTGATTAAACATAAACAATGGCATTATAAAAACCAATAAGGAAAAATATAAAATATCCTTTGGCCCAAATACCCTGCCAAACAATTACTTCCTAAAATTGTTGAGCTCAAACCATCAAAAATAATTTAAACAATAAATGATGTTTGACCTTTAAAATGATTTTCATTGGTTCGATTTTCACAATAGGCTTCAATTCATGAATTTATTCGATATAATACATAGGGTGTTTTAATTAAAATGCGACCCACTCGCGTTTTATAAAAGATTGTGTTGTGTTGTCATTCAAAATTTAAATTAGTTTACAAGTATCGCGTACTACGCGGTAAAATGCTATACATACCTATGTAACTATATACTCAATCGTTGTGGAACACCTATATTATATATACATAGCTAATTGCTAAATTAAAGTATACAAGAAAATTAGTAATTACAGTTTGAAGAAAACTTTCATCAACTGAAAGATGATGAGAATAAATGACCACGGAAGTATTCGAAAATCCGTATTACACGGGGATTAAATAGTAAATTTCTGGTATTTATTCCACAACGACTCATCTAGACTAAATCTATAGGAGTGTGAAACAATCCATACTAGCCAAAGGTAGACAACATTTTTGAGGCCGGAAACCATAACCACTTAAGTACTTATACTTAAGTGATTATGGCGTGTTATATCTCATTCGAATCAGCTGTTAGTCTATATATATTGCCATATTTTTGTCATTAAACTAGCCTTAGTGTTGAAAAAGTTATCCATATTTATCTAAACCACTTAAATACCTTATTGTGAAATCTAGTTTTCACATAATAACTTATGAATAATTTTACTTTTGAACAACACATAGGTGATTATTGTTAAGTCCAGTCATATCCAAAGTAGTTTCGAAAAAAAAACTTAAAGTCTTATAAGAGATTATTCCAATTTTATATTTTCATATTCCATATGAACAATTTGAATCCTATTTCCAACGAACAAAATAGTTTGTATAAAAGCTTTGATACATTTGACGACTTTCGACATCTACAAAAAGCCTGAGATACAATAATTAAAATTGATTAATTATTGAGAATGAGAAAAATATATCATCTCCAAAAAAAAATCATACCGAGAGATCCCAATAAACCAAAAAAAAGCAGATGAAAACGAAAAAAAGATGCCGGGCTTCATCTGCTACGTCAATACATGTACGTAAAATGTATAATATACTAAATTTTGTACACACATTGAAAATAATTTAAAATCTTATAGTTATTTTTCACGTTTCCATTTTTATTTTACAACTATTTTACAACTTTATATTACTAATTTTAAATTATGCAGATCTGCTTAAATCGGTCAATGTAAAGCAAGCTTAATACTGTGTGCCTACGATACCAACATTTTCAACTAAATTACAGAGTTTTCATTTCAAAACATAATTATACACCACCAGGCGATTAGCGAACAGCCTCCTCGCAAGGTTATTTGTCATTTTATTATATTTGAACAAAGTCAAAGTTCATTTGGCTTTGCGATATTTATCATAAACGACAATTTTAATTTTTGATAATTTCACCTTCGAAAAATTGACCATTTGACCACGAATAAATTATTAACACTGTTAATAGATTATTAACATTATTAACACTGTTGCCATCTATTTATGACTGCTGTCAACTAACTATCAATTTAGTTATGTCACCAATGTATGATGTTAAGTTAAATTCAGGGTAGGGAATAACGAAATCTAACTCCATCTTAATAATAAGCACAGTAAGTAACGATATCGCATCAACAACGGGTTAATATGTTAAATTTCGATTCAATGTTTAATAGACCATATCCATTTATATTAATGACGTATCATTCGATAATAGCAATATCGACCCTAATTACATATTACCTTATGATCTTATAGCCAAAAAGAGCTAAACAAATAGAACGGCTTACTATTATTATTTTAAATCTGAAACTTAATAAATCCAATTACTTATTACCAGAATATACAACTGTGTCTGAAGGATCTACAAAATTGAGCGGATTTGCAGAGCTAGCGACGGAAATTGAAGAATTAGCGGCGTAAAACGGGAATAGTTTAGAAAGTAAACAAAATACCGAAAGAATACAATATCAACAGCAACTTTAAAAAAATTAATCAGTGTCAAATGTTAAAATAACGCCGTTATTCTGAAGACTGAAAGAAGCGAATTATTTTTAATAAATTCTGGTCATTAATAATGAATTATTGATCTAATAATAAATGTTTTTATTGCAGGCTAACATATGTGGCTTAAGAAGATAGTTGTTTTTGCCAAATAAAGTGGGACAATTAATCGTTAATTAATTATTAAACTAAACATGTCGCGTTATTGAGAAGGTTGAATGTTAAAAATTATAAAAAATTACTTAGGCCGTGTTCGATTTCTGTCATAATTATTTTTACTTTAATAATTATGACTGCTAATAATTATATTAGCTTCAGTACTAGGTCATGTCTGATTCCATATTGTTTGCGCTATACGTCGGAATATTTTGAAAGATGGTTCGCCAGCGAAAAAGGTCTAGCCGAAATTTGTAAACATTATAAGTACAAAAATAATTCGCCAAAATGTTCGAGCCAAATTTTACAATTTCATACTGTTCACTTTATATTTTATGTAAACAATTTGAAAATTGTTATTGTCAAAATTATTACAGTAGTGGGATTTTGCACAAAAAGCGAGAAGCGAGTTTTTTCTCTATATCTCGCCTTTTAGTTTTGTCCGACAGTTTTTTTGTGATTTTGTTTTGTGCTAAAGTAAAAGACGAGAAATTTGAGCAACTTTCTATTATCTGTCAAAATTACATGTGAAGTGCATTGGTTTTCAAAATAATATAAAAAATGCATGAAGTTGACTGGAAATTCTTTCCATTTTCTTAAAAAAAAAATTACAAATAATATACATATATACTAATATAATATATATATAAGAATATTTGTATATGTATATATTTATATATATATATATATATATATATATATATATATATATATATATATATATATATATATATATATATATATATATATATATATATATATATATATATATATATAAATAAAATTTAATAAATTATACAATTATACAATAATATGTAGTTGATATTAATTATAATTTGTTGTAATTGTATTGTATTTCTCATAATTTTTTTATTCGATAAATAACTTACCGTACAAAAATTCAAATGAAATAATGTATTTTGGACGTATACCATACAACATAACAAGCGAGAACAACTGGCTACTCGCTCTGTGCAAAATCGTTTTTTCTCGCTTTTAGCTAAAAGTCGCTCAAAAAAGGTGACTCGCTGTGTGCAAAATCGCACTACAGAACTCGGACGGAGAAAGGTTATTATTATGGAAATTGGACACGTCCTTAGTCCATATTCAGATAATTCAGTAGCTCAATTTTTTAACTTAAGTGAATCGAACAATAAGTGAATAGTGTGAATGACAAATTCACTTTAGTTGATTTAGTTGATTGAATACTTTAGATAATTCACCTCAATCGAATGCGCTTTTTATACATCATAATCTTGTTTTAAAATATTTCACCAAATGTCAGACACTTTATGCTAAAAGGCGAATAAACACAATTGGGTTTGAAAAATAACTTCTAAGCGAAAATGCCTAAAATAATATGGCGTAATTTGTTTACGCAATCAACATAATTTTAATCAAAATTTCGTAGGTTAGGCCTTAAACGTTTTTTTTTTTCAATTTATTAAAAACTTTAAGCAAAACTAAAATAAACTATAGCGGTATATCGCTTTACAGTAAAACTACGTCTCGGTGATGCGCAAAAAATAAACCATTTCTTAAATACCTTAAATAATAATATGTTTTCCAAAATTAATTATTAATTAAAATGAATTAATCAACTTACATGATAGCAACGTTAAAAATTATAAACGATTGGCATTTTGACAAATCAAATGATTATAGAGTTAAATTTGAAATAAGGCCAGTTTTACATGAAGTAATAATTTATTAAAGTAAGTACAGCGAAATTACAATTTTGTAGATGGCGATCCAAACCTTAAAGTGAATTATATTTGATATGATGTTACATTTTGATCTTTGTGAAATTGTTTAGTTATACTAAAATTATCTTACAATATACTGTCCCAAAGCTCTTTTTTTTTGCGGGCACGGGTGGTGAGAGTGAGTTTCGTTTTTGGATGCAACAACCCTGCCTAAATGATTGGCCTCTTCATTTCTGTCGATAACTCTTTATAAACGGGCCCTCAGAAAACTCTGAGTCCATTAATTCTACCCAGCCAATGTGAGATCTCTATAGTTCCCATACAAGTTTTGAGAAAATGGTATATTGGAATCAATTGCATTTCTCTTCGATATGTATAGTCGGTAATCGTTTGTTCTAAATAGACACCAAAACAATATTGGTTTTTCAAAAGTGTATGGTTCTCGAATTTTCGGAAAATAAAGTTCACCAAGTTCCCGGTTGATATTCAATTCCATTTCAAACCTTCCAATTTAACATCCTATCTAGACCTTACGAGGCAAGAGTAAAATTTGATACCTAAAAGATTCCTCACATTTAAAACAACCATAAGTCAAACGCACATAAATGCCTAAAAGTATGTCCTCAGGAACAGTACATAGAGCCTCACGTCTTATTTCTTGTTTTTAACCTCAACAACGATTCCTGACGTTGTAAATTTCGTTAAAGAGGAAGTTTTTTTATTTGGTATCATAAATACCAGCAGACGTCCGCCGATTGAAATAGAATGACATTTTAGTTTAAAATAAATGATAAATGTATTTACTATAGATACATTTTTATTCTTGTTCCCAATCAAACTTCGGACATATTAACAAACTGAACAAAATATCCTAATCATAAAGGCAAACATAAATTCGTTCACTTTTTTTACATCTTCATTAAATGCTCTATATAATTTTATGTATAGGATGACAAAGAGACACAAATACTAAATCACCTCTTCTAAAAATAATAGTTAAGCAATTAAATTACCGCGGGCACTTTACTCAACATTTTACTTGTGTTTCACATTATAATTCGATGTCGCTACTTCAGAAAAAAAGGCGTATATAAGCATATGGATAGAAGGTGAAGATTAAGATGATAATCAATTAGAACAAGATAAAAAATTTAAGACGTTTTTTAATATCTCAACTATTCTATATGTACTATTTGCACAATAGATAAAATATGAACCCATTAAGCAAATACATATATATGTATATGTATGATGAAACTTAGCCATATAGTGCACTAAAAAATAAGCAATTAAAATTATGATTATGTTGACGACTATATTCGTTCTTAAAAGGTTTTTTATGTCGGGCAAAAAAATATAACGCTATATGATGTCCTAAGGACATGTATATGAATAATATATTTTCATATGATTTAATATTTTCACAACGATAATTACTCGCTGAGTAGTTAGAAGTATTGTTTGGATGACGTAAGCGTTCATTTATGAATTGTCCACATGAATTGTATATGTATATATATATATAGGTTGAAGAGATCGTTATTAATTAATTTTTACACAATCCATAATGTATTTATATTATATACTTTTTATGACTTTCCAATCTATATAATTCTATTATCTATATATATAAAAGAAAGTCGTGTTAGTTACTTCACTTATAACTCAAGAACGGCTGAACCGATTTAGCTGAAAATTGGCAGGGAGGTAGTTTAGAGCCAGGAGAAGGACATAGGATACTTTTTATCCCGTTCGACATCATTCCCGTGTGACTTGACATGTCTGGTTTTTATTTTGTAGATACAAGGACAGATTCATCATCGAATTGGATCATTACTACCTTTCGAAGATACACAGAATAAATTTTTACAAATATATTTCATGGGCAACATGGAAGAACAACTTGATCGACGCCTAGAGATCAATGCAGGAATGAAGCGAGCAATTCTTCAAGACTTGCAGTGTCTGCTTCATGAACATCATGCGTTGGTCAGGTTGTTTAAGAGTGCTTTAGAGCGCATGCCAAGTGATGACTATAAAGTTGTTATCAAAGCAGATAAACGACCATCTGGAACACACGAAAGGACATTTAATGCTCCAACAGTAGACGAAGTTGCCATCCTGATTGTTGGTGAACAATTTGAAAAACGCGATATTGTGCTTACACGTCGCGATACTGGGCAACTGCAACAAATATCTGAAACTCATCGATCATATGACACATTGCAATACCCGCTGATGTTTTGGCAAGGAGAAGATGGATATTATTTTAATATTAAAATGAAAAATCTATTGAATGGTGAGTATCAGTATCATAATTTATTTCATTTATTTGTGAAAGACACTGATTTAAAATAATGCTTATTAAAAAAATGGTTAATGTCTGTATTGTTTGCCTTTAAAATTTGCCTTTGAAATGGTTAATTATCAAATTTTTAATTTCAGGTGAAGAAACTACAAAGAAAGTTAGCTCAATGAATTATTACGCATATCGTTTGATGATTCGTCAAAATGCTGACAACTATTTGCTGCGGTTTCGTCGATTGTTTCAGCAGTATTGCGTTGACATGTATGTAAAAATAGAAACGGAACGTTTAACATTCATTAGGTTGAACCAAGCCAAACTGCGTTCTGAGGAGTACATCCATTTACGTGATGCAGTTAGTACTGAAGGAAATGCAGCTAATATTGGTCGATTAACTATTCTGCCGGCGACATACATTGGTAGTCCACGTCATATGCATGAATATGCACAAGATGCAATGACATATGTTCGTCATTACGGTCGGCCCGATCTCTTTATTACTTTTACCTGTAATCCAAAATGGATAGAAATTACTCAATTGCTGCTTCCCGGACAAACATCAAGTGATAGACACGACATCACAGCACGTATATTCAGGCAAAAAATTCGGTCCCTGATGAACTTTATTGTTAAACAACGCGTCTTTGGAGATACTCGATGCTGGATCTATTCAATCGAATGGCAAAAGCGAGGCCTGCCGCACGCACACATTCTTATTTGGTTAGTGGAAAGAATTCAGCCTGACCAAATAGATGATATCATATGTGCTGAGATTCCTGATTATGAAGTCGATCCAGACCTACATGATGTTGTTACTACTAATATGATTCATGGACCGTGTGGTGCCATCAATCCCCAATCACCTTGCATGGTCGATGGAAAGTGCTCTAAACGATATCCACGGAAATTAACGGCGGAGACTGTCACTGGCAATGATGGTTATCCGCTGTATCGGCGTCGATCACCAGATGACAACGGTCGAACTGTCACAACGAAAGTGAAAAGAATGGATTTCGTTGTCGACAACAGTTGGATTGTTCCATATTCGCCACTTATTTCTAAATCGTTCAAGACACATTGCAACGTTGAATACTGCAATTCAGTTAAGTCCATAAAATATATTTGCAAATATGTCACGAAAGGCAGTGATATGGCGGTTTTTGG
Source organism: Tipula unca (assembly GCA_951394425.1). Lineage (NCBI taxonomy): Eukaryota > Metazoa > Arthropoda > Insecta > Diptera > Tipulidae > Tipula > Tipula unca. The sequence goes on along the minus strand of OX596382.1, from coordinate 163,251,035 downwards.
ATTGTAATCCTCGAATACCAACGATGAAATTTCACGCTATCAAGTTGGTCGTTATGTGAACTGTAATGAAGCGATTTGGCGTATATTCGCATTTCCCATTCACGAACGTCATCCTACTGTTACGCATTTGGCGGTGCATCTGGAGAATGGTCAACGAGTATATTTCACGGCTTCGAATGCTACGCAACGTGCTGAAACACCTCCAGCAACTACATTGACCAGTTTTTTTGCAATCTGCCAAAGCGATCAGTTTGCACGAACTTTGCTTTACTCGGAGATGCTACGTTATTATACTTGGAATGCTTCATCGAAGAATTTTCAAAGACGGAAGCAAGGCGATGCGGTTCCTGGGTATCCAGATGTGCGTTCTACTGATGCTCTTGGTCGTATGTATACAGTTCATCCAAAGAATAATGAATGTTTCTATTTGCGGTTGTTGCTGGTAAATGTGCGTGGGCCAACGTCATTTGAGTCACTACGAACTGTTAATGGTGTAATATTCCCAACATATCGTGCTGCATGTGAAGAATTGAAGTTATTAGAAAACGATAGTCATTGGGATACGACAATCGCTGAAGCCATTATCTCTGCATCTCCAAGTCAGATACGCACATTATTCGCTATCATAATTTCGACATGTTTTCCATCAAACCCATGTAACCTGTGGCACAAATACAAGGATAATATGTCAGAAGATATTTTACATCAAATTCGTGTCAGTTCCAGAAATCACGATATTGAGATGAATGAGGAGATACATAATCGTGCTTTACTCTTGATCGAAGATATGTGTTACCTCATGTGCGGTAATTTATTAATCAGGTTAGGAATGCCAGCACCATATCGTGAAATGAATGACGCATTTAATCGAGAATTGGAACGGGAACGTGAATATGATCACCAGGAATTAGATTTAGTAGTTCAAACGAATGTACCCCTGTTGAATTACCAACAAAAGGAAGTTTATGATACTTTAATGAAGGCAATCGATGATGAAAATGGTGGTTTATATTTCCTAGATGCCCCTGGTGGAACTGGTAAGACATTCCTCATGTCATTAGTTTTAGCAACTGTTCGGGCGAGATCTAACATAGCGGTTGCAGTTGCTTCTTCTGGGATAGCAGCCACATTGTTAGAAGGATGCCGTACGGCTCATTCAGCATTCAAATTACCGTTAAATCTTCAAACTATTGAAGAACCAACGTGTAATATTGCAAAACACTCAGCAATGGCCAAAGTTTTAGCGGTATCGAAAATCATCATCTGGGACGAATGCACAATGGCGCATAAACGTGCATTAGAAGCACTTAACCGAACATTAAAAGATTTACGCAATGACTCGAGATGTTTTGGAGGAGCAATGATTTTACTTTCTGGCGATTTCCGCCAAATACTGCCAGTAATTCCAAGATCTACGGCTGCCGACGAAATAAACGCTTGCCTCAAATCGTCAAATCTATGGCGCCATGTGAAGAAACTGCAACTGACAACAAACATGAGAGTTACATTGCTTAATGATACATCTGCTGAAGATTTCTCGGAGCAATTGCTGACTATCGGTAATGGTCAAGTACCTGTCGATGAATCGAGCGGATTAATATCATTTCCAAATAATTTCTGTAATTTTGTCTCATCAAAAGACGAACTTATCAACAATGTATTTCCAGAAATTATTTCTAACTACAAAAATTATGAATGGATGAGTGAGCGAGCAATTTTAGCGGCAAAGAATAAAGATGTAGATGACCTAAACTACATAATTCAAAATAAGATCATTGGAACAATGCATTCATTCAAATCTATTGACTGCGTCACAAATGAAGATGAAGCCACCAACTATCCAATTGAATTTTTAAACTCTTTGGACGTGCCTGGCTTACCACCGCACAATTTACGCCTAAAGGTTGGCTCCGTAGTAATCATGCTTCGAAACATAAACCAACCAAAACTGTGCAACGGTACGCGTTTGGTGGTTAGAAAATTGATGAACAATGTAATTTACGCTACGATAATGATAGGAAAATTCAAAGGTGAGGAAGTTCTCATTCCGAGGATACCGATGATCCCAACCGATATGCCGTTTGAATTTAAAAGACTTCAATTTCCGATACGTCTTGCATTTGCCATGACCATCAACAAATCACAAGGCCAATCCTTAAAAGTTTGTGGTTTAAATCTAGAACATTCATGTTTTTCCCATGGTCAATTATACGTGGCATGTTCACGGGTCGGAAGACCATCTGCGTTGTTTGTTTTTGCGCCTGATAATAAAACAAAAAATGTCGTGTATCACAAGGTACTTAAATGAAGAGCAACCTATGTACTAAAATACAGAAATAATTATGAATGATTGATGTAGAAATTTAATTTTTTTTGTATTTTTTCCAATAAAAAAAAAATCTGCTTATTTATTGACATTATAAGGCGGAACAAAGTTCGCCGGGTCAGCTAGTTTATTAATAATAATATGTTAAGTGCGATATATAATTCAGTTATAATACTTACGATAGAAGATAAACAGGACGAAATTTTTATTTACTATTTTTATTGAACTGATTAAAACTGTTATTGTTAAATATAATTTTTACAAGTCAATAGACGACGCATTTCAATAAGATTATATAACTGTGACTCATAACTATTATTAGATCGAATTTAAATCTTAAGTAAGAATAGTGACTATTTAATACATTTGTAAACGATAACCATTTAGAATGCCTTAAATCTTAAATGTTCTGATGTTATTATTTTATTTAAAATAAATAAATGTTACGGTTTTTAATAGAAAATTATGTTGAATGGTATAAAATATTTTGAATCTGTAACGTAAAAATCGATATGTCAACACTAATTTCTATATGCCATGTAAAGTATATATTGTTATCTCTTTTCTTTTGCCTTCTTGTTAATTGGATTTTTAATGGAAGACAATTTTATATTCCAAGTTTTTTTTGATCTTTGTACCGTGAATAATAAAAGAAGTAATCTATTATAAACAATTTTGTTTCTATTTACAACGGTGCCTCAACAGGTTATGGGCCCAGGCCACAAAGAAACACAAATTGTGTCCAAATTATAGTAACTTTAATACTTAACTTTAATTATTGTGTCATGTTTTTTGGTAATTCGAAAAAAAACGGAACTCGTGTAAAATGACGTCATTGTCAATGGTACCAAAAGAAAAGTTATCTGGACAAGAGAATTATAATAATTGGGAGTTTGCAGTAAAAGCGTAGTTACAACGTAGTTATTGAAAATCCCGAGGCAGCGCAGACGGCAGAAATTTCCTCTGAACCAGAAAAGAAAAAACTTACCGAAGCAGATATCCAAGCAAAGGTAAAATTAATCATATTCGTAATCTTGACACATCTAAACAAGTGTGGGATAAGCTGAAATCAGTTTTTCAAGATGATGGATTGTCTCGACGGGTAACATTAATGAGAAAATGAATCACAACAAGGTTGGTTGAAAGTAAATCCATGGAAGAATACGTAGGAGCAATGAAAACAACAACATAAAATGTTGAATGATATTAAATTTGATATTTCTGAGGAATGGACTGGTACATTTTTATTAGCTGGTTTACCGGACATAGATTTAAGCCTATGATTATGGCTATGGAAAGTTCCGAAGCGCGCGTAACCGGTGAATATGTAAATCAAAACTGTTGCAAACAGGGACAGAAATAGTTGGAGGGGCTAAGGCGTTGATAGTGAGTATGGCTCATATGATAAATAACGGCTCATATGACAAATAACAAGAAGCATTTATCTTCCTTGTTAGAATCGTTGGATAGAGTCGTTCTGGTAGCCAATAAACGTTAACGGTCGATGGAGTTGGAAAATATGAATTGGAAATTAATGTCAACGAACGGAATAAACTGTAAATGTAATTGATGTTCCTGAGTTAAGTACAAATTTATTGTCTGTTATAGTCAGATTGCAAAAAATAGAAAAAAGGAAATCTTTGACAACAGTGGTTGTAAAATTTTCGATAACCAAACAAATCAGTTGATAGCTAGTTGGAAATTTGTATAAATTGGTTGTCAAAAAATAAAAAAATTGATACCGCTTTTCGAGTTGTTGATTTCGATTTGCGGCGTCGTCGGATGGAGCATGCAAACTACAAAAATCTTCAACAGATTTTCAAAGGTACTATGAGCGATAATAATAAATGTGAAATTTGTTTACGAGGTAAACAACACAAGAATTCATTCGAATATAGTCCACTAGTAGATGACCACACATAAAACGTTCGTTTATTCTCTTATATAACAAAGAGTGAAACTTGTTCTGTATTTGAGAAATTCAAGGCTATTGTGGAAAACGAAACCGGCCACAAACTCAAAGTTTTCGTTCGGATAATGTTGGCGAATTCTGCAGTAAAGGATTTTAAAAATTGTTTAGTGTGTGTGGCATAAAACATGAAACCAGCATACCATATAACCCACAACAAAATGGATTGGAAGAACGAATGAACCGAACAATCATAGAAAAAGCTGGTAAACACTGCTGTTTATCTAATAAATCGTAGTCTAACGTCATCATAGAATGGTGGCATACCAGTGCAGCTATGGACGGGGAAAGATGTGAATTTAAATTTTCTAAAAGTATTTGGTCCAAAGAATATGGTTCACATACCAAAGAATAAAAGGAAGAAATTTGATTAAGTGGCTGAGCAACACATAATGGTCGGGCACTGTGCCATCCAAAAGGGTTACCGAGTATACAATATTCACACCGGCGAAGTAAGTGTCACCAGAGATACAGTGTTTGACGAAACAAATAAAATGATCAATTTTTCATTGTTCGATAAGCAATAGAACGACACTGTTTTAATGCCATAATGAAAGTAATTGTTCCGCAGTGGAAGAAATTGAACAGTTATTAACGAGCAACAGTGTTGATGAAAGTATCGATTGTGTCCAAGAATTGAGTGAAACATGATTACATACCCCATGAAACGATTATATCATCTGAAGATTTAAGACGTTCACGCCGTAAACCCAAACCTAACGAAATGGATGATAAAATTGGTGATAAAAGGTTGTGCTCAACGGTATGGGGTTGATTATCAAGAAACATATATGCATCTGTGGTTAAATATAATTCCATTCGTTATTTGTTCGCAATGGCGGTAGAGCATAACATGCATATGGAACAGATGGATGCTGTGACGGCATTTCTTCAAGGGGAGTTGAAAGAAAATGTCTTGATGTATCAACCACAGCGACATGATGATAACAGTGGTAATAAAGTTTGTAAATTAAATAAAGCAATTTACGAACTTAAACAGGCCGGACGGGCCTGGAATCAAAAATTAGACAAGGCACTAAAAGATTTTGGTTTAACACGATCAAAGGCAGACCCGTGTATCTATTTTAAATATGGGACGAAAAGGAGAAATTACTTGTGGCAATCTACGTGGATGATATACTTATCTTGAGCCATGATGAGATCGAAAAAATCTTATCGAAAAGATGAGATATATTCCATATAAGGAGGCTATCGGATGTTTGTTGTATGCGGCACAAAGCACTAGACCATTGATATTTCTTATGCAGTGAATCTGGTTAGTCGATATTTAAATGAACCAGGAAGGCAACATTGGAACGCAGTTAAACGTATTTTTAGATACTTAAAGAGAACAATGTCTGCGAAGTTGGAATATTATAAATCAGATAACACTGAAGTTATTGGTTATAGTGATTCTGATAGGGCCAGTGATATCGACGGACGTAAGTCAATAACTGGTTATGTATTAATAAAATGTGGTGGCGCTATTACATGGTCAACCAGAAAGCAACATACAGTTGCATTGTCGACGACAGAGGCTGAGTATATGGCTGTGGCAGCAACAACCCAACAGGCTATGTGGATTAGAAAGTTAAATAGAGAGTTTGGAGTAAACAACACCATTGAAATTTTTTGTGATATTGTGAATGCGAATATTTTGACCAAAAATGATGTATACCATTCTCGAACCAAGAATATCGATGTAAAACATCACTTTGTAGGTGATAGAATGAAGGCATCAGATGTGCAAATATCGTATCTATCTTCGGAAGAGATGACAGCAGATAATTTGACTAAGGGTTTACCTCAGAGAAGGTATCATGCCCATCGACTGGGAATGGGAATTAAAATTTAATTTAAGTGGGAGTGTTAATTTTGAATCTGTATCGTAAATATCGGTATGTCAACACTAATTCCAATATACCATGTAAAGTATATATTGTTATCTCTTTTCTTTTGTCTTCTTGGTAATTGGATTTTTCATGGAAGACAATTTTATATTCCAAGCTTCTTTTTGGTCTTAGTACCGTGAATAATAAAATAATCGAAGTGATCTATTATAAACAATTTTGTATTTACAACGGTGCCTCAACAAATTATATCTTGCAAGTCACCGCCCGTACTTCTGTGGCATGTCATTATTTTGCCAAAATTATTAATGATTATTTTGCATATACAAATTACATGCTGATCAACTTCAACTTCAGAATTGATAGAAATAAATATCCGTGGTATTAAGTAAATAACTAGATAACTTCAAATGAAAATGCATTTAAATTTTGAACTATAAGTTTTCCAAATATTTTTCGAAATGTCGTCATACCAGTGCTGGTTTATATCCAAAATTCAATTTTTTGAGTTAGTAATTGATTCTTACTAAACTCGACACTCTCTTTTCGATTTTTTAATCCATTTTGTTGTATCTCCTCTCCTTAACGAGATATTCAGCGGTAAATTTAGGGTAACCACCAGAAACAACGAAAGTTAACGATTTGTTTTAGTGTATCTACCGTTTTTACTAATTTTGGTATGCAATTGAACATAATAGGATTAAATAATTTGAACGTTATTTTGTTCAATCTCCTTCGTCAGCAAAGGAAATTTCGTAAATGTATTTTAATTATTATTGTGATAGTAAGATGGCATGTTTTCCAATTTCAAATATCGTTTTGCATAAACTTGATAGGTGCAGATATCTGTTTTTACACCATTTAGTGATCGATTTGTATTTACAAATTGGAGCCGCACTCTTGAAACTCAATCGAAAAAAAGCACGTATGTATAATTTTGTACCTATGATGGTACCTACCGAGCTCTGTACAATATCGAGATCAGAGATCTGATGAAGATCCCCGATATTGTACATGAAGTAAGATCTCGGCGAGTACGCTGGCTCGGGCACGTTCTGCGTGGTGATCCGGAATGAATTGAAAGGAGAGCCACCATATGGTAGGCGCAGAGGTCGTTGCAGACGACGATGGCTCCACGGTGTAGAGAACGACTTGGCCTCTTCAGATTGTCTTAGACAGTATGAAGACCATGCTCGGGATCGATACCGTTAGAGCCAAATTGTTGATTCAGTAAGGGGCCAAATTGATACATAAACTGACATTCAAAAATACACGCATGTATTAGCTAAATGAAACTCATAGTTCTATAACTACGAATGGGCCCCAAAATTAGTGGTTTGCTGTAAATGATATGCCTCAGCACTTTTAAGGGATTTTACGATATCATTTTTTCAATTTCTGCAGATTTATGAAACGATTTATATATTTTATGTTAGAACCGCAGACATTTCTAAAAAATTTTAAATTATTTTTAATATTCAACGAACTCAATTGCAAGCGTAAGGGGTTTTCTACCTGACGAAATATAAATATCATCCTAATTAAATAAAACAGTCTAAAACACTTTTGAAATATGTAATGATTTTTCTTCGAAACACTGAAACACGTCAAACTTTATTTTGAAGGCGACGTTTGTTCAATAAAAATGTATATGGAGTCAGTTACAGTCATGTAAAGGAGATCAAATTGTTTAAACTAGCAGAAGGGATCGAGTGATACTCATTTAATAGGTATTTCAGTTCTCTTTACAATGATATGCAGATAAATTCTTTGAGTGTTTCCGGGTGATTTTTGTAATGCAGATATTAACATCAGCTTCTAAAATTCCAGTAATTTTAGGATCCATATACTCGTAAAATCTCGCATTAGGAACTATAAAACTTTGTAATTCGAGGCTGAGCGCAAAATGGGCACAGATACAAAGGATTTGTTATTGTAATTTATCATGACAATAATATTGTGTGTATTTATTTCAAATTAAATTTTTGTTGTTAATGTACGGGTATTGAGTACACAGTGCACGGAATTGTCAAAATACCGATAATTCAATTAAATTTTTAATTCTTATCCTTTATCATTTTTTCGTAAATTCTCGTTCATCATGTATATATAAGTCTTGCACACCATACTTCATGGGAAGCTTGAGTATACATCGCTTCGCAAATTCTGCGGCACAGTCCTTTTATTCTAAGTGAATGCTTATTTTAAATCCAACAAATTTGGGAATTTCTAAAAATTAAACATTTTCATTATATGAATATTAATAATTGTCACTTGACAAATGTAGGATTCAATATTTTAACGATTTAGAAGTGAAGAATTTTGTTCTTAACAATTTAGATGTATTAGAATGTTAAAAATGAATTAAAAATTTAGAAATTATAAAAAATTTAAGAATTAAGAAAATTAACCAAACTTATAAGGAGTTAGGTTTGATGAAATTTTGCTTCATGCAATGATAGATGAACGATTGAACGCTCGAGTATGCCCATGCCATCGATAGAGCTCATACATACACTGGTTCAGTTTGCGTTTGTTTGAAGGAGATACCAGGACTGCAAATTGATTTTGATCATCATTAACCGTTCGTTTGCTTTCTTTCTTCATTTTATTTAAGATTGTCCAGCTTCCTCATATAGTTATAACGCCCCATATTTTATTTTATTTTATTTTTATTTTTATAGTTTCTTAAAATCTCATATTCTGGCACATGGACAATTACTTAAATAATGGCTAATGAATGAGGAATTACCTAAAATTGAACTTAAACGTGCCTCGTCGTTTCGATAAATAAAAAATAATTATTTCAAAACTTATTTAGGATGTATCGTTTTAATTGAGACACCCTGTATATCAACACAACTGTATTAAACTTTCAGAGAAATTTTAAATTCCGTTCAAATTATCGGTGAGGAGGGGCGAGGGAGGTAGATAAAAAAAATTGAATAGAATGTATTTCAAAATTGAATGAACCCATACAATTGAAATTCAATTTACTCAAATTATTCTAATTTCCCAAAGCGGATTCAAACATTATTTACTCAAACGCAATTGATTTGTCGAATAATGATTTTAATAATATATAATTCAAAGAAATTCAAGATTGAATTGATGTTTGTTTGGAAATTCCAAGGAAGTCTATTAGGTACACAACCGGTTATAACCAGATTTATACAGGTATTTTAAATTTATATATGCTGCTCAGTGGCCACAATACAATTATTATTTTAATTTTAGCTAGAAATTTGTAAATTGGTCTAAGTTTACACTTCTTACGAACGAAAATATCTCGTGTCATTAAATTATGTACGATGTAATCATCAGTATATACAAAAGCTATAAAATAATATTCACATATGTATCCTGCTCCTCTATACTGTATATCAAATGAAGTTTCGACGATGAAACAATTCGTCAATCCAAATTAACCCTAAACCGTTTGTGTATTAATTTGAAAAACTTATCCAAGAATGAGTTACGCAACCGTTCCCCCCTTAGGTAATAATTAGCAAACCACCCACACAAGTATGTGAATTTTTTATTAACACACGTATAATGAGTATAACAATGTGAAAACACGAAAGATTCACACACACACACACACACACACACACACACACACACACACACACATCCATACAATTTTTTGAGTTGCCTTGTGCTTTCTTCGTGTAACAAAAAAAAAATTAAATAAAAGCTTCCAAATAAATTAACTTCTGCAAAAAAAAATGTTAACATGATAAAGTTATCCAAAAAAAAAAAACAACATTGTTAATGTTGTACAGATATGTTATCAGTATATTTTAATTTATGTTGATGATGATTTTGTATCGCCTTCATCATAATAAATTTGTTACTCGAATATATGTATATACATATATACATACATAAATATTATGTATACAATATACATACATATACATATGTGCGAACGGAATGAAATCATCGAAATGATAATTATTTTATATCAAAAGCTTATAATTTTGATGCTGCCATGTATAAACATATGTATATAGGGTTACATATATGTAGATAAATCAATTTTTATTCTACATCATGTCACTCAACCTGCGATAAACATAAATCAAAAAACAAAATCCAATTATGGATGTACTTTATTATCATAATACATATTATGTACATATAGCTCAGTATTACGATTATCTTACAATATTATATGTACAAGATATATGTAATAGCTCTCATCTGCTTCTTCAATTTTTAGAAAGTTGCCGGAATTTCAGATATGATAAGATTTAACGATCACTTAACAAATAAGCAAAAAAATAAAAATATCAACGAAGGATTACGGGATACAAATCTTTGTGAAATTTTAAACTTTTCGATTATCATCGAACGTGATGAATATAAGATGGCATATGTATATTGTTACTTGACCCTGATATGATATTTTCTTTGTCTATACATACGTATATGCATATAGCTATTGAGTACCACTGTTAAATTAAATTGTTTTGTAGTCAACTGTTTTATTTAATGTCATTCTACCATCCAAGAAAACATTGATTTACAAGAACATAACATTTTAGTAGTTCTTACCATGCACTCACATAGTAAAACACACGAAAAATTGTCTAGCACTGATGTACGACATATTTCGTGTGTTTTACTATATGTGTGTGCTCAGAAAGGGTGCCTAAAAAATTAAAGTTGGGCGGATTATTCCAGCACTCAATGCCACATGGGCCCACGGTGCAATAGCCGGACAAACACATATACTTACACATTAAAAACACCCAACCGTGATTTTTGGTCACCACCGGGAATCGAACCCGAGACCCTCGAATAACAAAGCAAGGACGCTACTTACTGTGCTAACGGGCGCCTAAATATTTGGTATCGAATATATTGAATACTTTTGTTTTATTATTATGGTATTTATTGTAAAATTGTATTATCGACTGTATTCCTTAGACTCAGGCGTTTCAACAGGGTATAGTCAGAGTAGAGCAATTTTGATTTTAGTACTGTTTGATAAAATTAATAATTTTACCAGCAAGGTTTTTGTGATTTATTTTTAAAAGTGATTTCTGTGATTTTGAAAACTTTCATTTTGTAATGACAAATGACGTTGATAGACGTTCTATGTGTTTCAGAAATCGGAGGGAATTTACTTACACTAAGCCAGCTAATAGAAATAAGTTTTCGTTTCAATTTCGAGGTATACATGGGAAATTGAATCGAATAATGCGACCATGAAAGTTGAAACTTGAGATAGATCGTGTGGTAATTTATGTAAGGGAGTCGCATACACAATACATGATTAAAAGGCAATCTGAAAAAGTCTTCGCATAATACTATGGTATATGGCTTGGCTATCGCTTTCTTACATAAATTGAAATTGCCAAATGCGGTGGAGAATATAGCAATGACTTGTGTAGCCTAAATTTGGGGAGATTCAAATAATTATTCAAATAAAATTTCCAATGGAATTTTAAAGTCGCTCAGATGTTTGTGAGCCGAAGCAAGAACAGAAGGTCAGCCATTCCCAACCTAGGCTGAATGAACTGATAACTGAAGCGTGTTCTGAAATAACTTAAAGGAATGGTGAACCTGAAGCTTTTGCTAAGCAAATCGAATATCGACCGAACGTCTATTAAGATACGCAGATGCAAATTGGACGGATTGGAGTCCAGAAGTGAAAAATAGTCTTAAAGCGGATACCTGCTTTTCATTAACGAATTCACAAAACAAACGTATTACTAATTTATTTCCGTGTCGAAGTTATATGGATGAAAGGACTTTCGAAAAATGCGATGATAAATGCAAAACGCCAACGAAAATGTTCGAAGATAACCAAAGATGGGAAAAACATGGAATTGATTGTGAATGGAAAAACGTCTATTCGATCCACGCACATCGACACCATATAACAACATTTTGTAAAGGTTGAGTATACTTCACTGTGCGCTTGATATATTGGCATCAATAGCGCTGAAATGCTTTCACAGTAGTGATGTTCTGTTACTTTTAACAGGCCGCCAAATTTAAATTTAAACAAAAATCCAATTGGAAAAAAATTTATTTGATTAGTATTAACTTCACAGTCATCATTCTAAGCCAAACAAATTTAATAACCTACATGGTCCACTCTAGATTAATAAAAAGGGCTACCTATGAGTACCTGTAGATTTTATATAAACTAAATAATATTTTAAAAAATTAATTCTAATTCTATTCAAAGACATAAACATAACCGGATTGCTTTAAAAAACATACAACTCATTCTGATGAAACAACTAATTTTCAAATTAATTATTGAATTAAATGTATACCTTATTTCAAGGCTTGAGTAAAACATTAGCAAGTTAAAATGATGAACAATATATTGTAAAGTATTTAACCTTGGTTAAAAAGCACTAAAAACCCAGGTTTTAAAGAGTCTATCTTATCTTAAGCCAAAAATATAGACTTGATTTAAAGATTTAATTGTAAAATTTAATTCAAATACATATTATATGTACTTTTAAATAAAATTAAAATTGTAAATTTTAAAAATGATTTTGCTTTAAAATGCATTGATATCTGTTGAGCATACAAGCGTCCATTCGAGTAAATTTGAACTGCACTTGACGAAATTTAGTAGAGAATTTCAGTTGAGCGTGACTTTGGATTTGGCTTAAATTGTAATTTCGAAAGTAACAAATTTTAAATTTATAAATTCATTCCTTAAATTTTATTTATAAATTTGAAGTAATAATTTAGAGTTTTAAGACGTATGGATACATATATGTAGACAAGCTTAATATTTTGAAGAACCCTCGAATTTTCAAGTAGCTCAAAATTGAAATAGATTTTTTTAAACGTTTACCTAAATTTGAAAATTTTTTGTCGGATTCTGAAGCCCTCAAAATTGCAAAGAATTTACAACTTAAAAGTTCATCTAAATTCACAAAATGTTCATTATATGGGTTTTCAGTACATAATGCGGGAATCTAGAAAATGAAGATTCCTTCATTTTTCTATGTTCAACTAGGTCTGGATGACAACTTCTAATTTCATTGATCACCTAAAATTGCGGAATAACTGTTATCTTCTCCTCTGATCATCTTATATGTATAGAATTACAGGCTTCCTTAGGGTGTTAACCCTGTTATGGCGACACCAAACAATTTTTTATACATATTTATATTTATATTTAAAATTAGTACTCTCTTGAATTATTTAAGGCAATGGATCACTAATTATAAAATTCATTAATCATATTTCAAATAAAAAAAACTAATAAAGTATATATATTAAACCGTCTTTTGAACAGTTTAGTATTTTTCGGCAGTAAAGGGTTACAAATAAAATGTTATACAAATTATAGTTTCAACATGAATTAACACAAAAACTATTTTGCTACCCACACACTATTTAATAATTTTAAAATTAATTAAATTGTTGTGTTGGTATAAATAAAAATTAAAAATATGTATGCTTATTACCACAACGTTGATCCTGGATGTATTACGCTAACATTGGAGGATGAATATTCAGTCGACCTAACAACACTCATATCAAATATCAATTCAGCATTGCGTCATATATCTTTTATCGCACACCAATTACCATTTGTTTATTTTATGATTTTTATATGCTAAAATATTATTATTGTACAAATATTGGATGGGTTTTTAAAGGCAATACATATTTTGATTTTCTATATATGTACATATAGTTTAATGTAAATTGCTGAAATAACGCGACGGAATATGAAAACATTTGTTTTCGTACAATTAAATTAATAAATAAAACCGCGTTTATGGATGAATAATTTAATTGCGCGTGACTGATTTTTCAAAAACAACCATAAAATATTTGATATATGAACCAATTTTACTTGAATGTATACAATACTCATAATATCTATTTATTATATGCTTTTGTATATATACGGGAACAGGTATGTCTAATAATGATAAGGATTTAGTTTATATGCGACAAGACAAATTTATAACAGTACAATATGACGTAAATATTTAAGTGATCGTTTGTCGCCAGTGTTATAAAGGGTGATAATGGATGATAATGATGGTACGAGGCAATAGAGTCGTAAATTAACTACCTACATAAACCACTTGCAGTCGTGGAAGCTTACACTTTTTCTGAATACTTGGACATGTGAGGATACCATTATGGATTTAACTAAGGCTGCCAGATGTCCGGTTTTGTAAAGGACTTTTGGTCGTTGCAGCAATTTGTCCTTCCCGAAAACAATGTTCTTCCTGTCCTTTTTAAAATAGTTTCAAAACTGAAGATAATTTTAGAACAAAACTCGTTTGAATGGCTTACTATCATTTTTTTTTCTTATTTTTTTTAAATGCTGCCAATGGCTTTATTCTTGAATCTTTCTACAAAAGAAACTAACAAGAAGTATTCAAACTAAAGCTAAAATTATTACATATTTAAGTCTTAACCAATGTTAATACTTGTTATCAGTGCTCACTAATTAATTAATTTAGATTACATTTATATGTAAAACCTAAACATTTAATATATTTACAGGTTCATCATTCCAAAGGGATTTGCCTATGCTTTCTTTAATAGTTTTAATCAAGATCATCGTGTATATTACTATTTCGAATGTACCACAGAGCATTGGTAATACCAGGAAGTATTTTCGCTTGGGTTCGTTACAGGAGTTCTCTGTTTGACGCGGTGGTGGATCCCCATAACTAAATACCATATGTTCATATGGGTTTGGTTATTACTTTGTACAATAAAACTTTATTGGCTAATGACAACTGAGATTTTCTTTCCATCAACCAATACATTTTGGAAAATTTTATTTTTATTTGTTTGCGCTTTGCTTCACTATGATTCTTCCACGTTAGCCTTCTGTCCAGATGCATGCCTAAGTATTTGACCTTGGTTTGTTGAGGAATATTTATATCGTTTAATTCCACTGGTGGACCAGTGCATTTGTTTAGCGTGAATGTGACGTGAGTTGATTTGTTTTCGTTCACTTTTATGCGCCACGTCTTCAGCCAGTTCTCGATTTTGTTTAGATGATTCTGTAATTCCTTTGAGGCAGTTTCGGGATTATTGTGTGACACCAGGACGGCCGTATCCTCGGCAAAAGTTGATAAGACCATCTTGTTGGTTACAGGTAAGTCAGCTGTGTATAGCAGGTATAATATTGGTCCTAGAACGCTGCCTTGTGGAATATCTGCGTTAATATTATTTAAACAAGTAGTTGCATTTTTTTGTTTAACCATGTACTGCCTTTGAAGGAGATAGTTTCTCAGAACTGAGTGAAATTTCATCGGTAGAAGTCCTTTAATTTTGTACATTAGGCCATCATGCCAAACTTTATCAAAGGCTTGTGTAATGTCCAAGAAGGCAGCAGAACAATATTTCTTTTCCTCGAAGGTGTTTTTCATTGCATTTACAATTCTGTGTACTTGCTCTGTGGTACCATTATGTTGTTTTCGGAACCCAAATTGATGGTCTGGAATAAAATAATACTACTGGTTTCAATTTCGCTAGTAGCATTTTTTCAAATAACTTTGAGATTGTAGGCAGCATGCTTATTGGACGAAATGATGAAATTTGTGTTTCATTTTTCCACCTGATCAAAGATATCTTCCATTTTTCAGGAATATAACCAGTCCGCATGATTGTGTTGAATATGTGTTATTAGTTTTATGCGTTTGTCTGGTAATTCCATTATAGTTTTTCCGGTAATAAGCTCATGCCCTGGTGGTAATAAGATCATGCCCTCTTCATCGCTTCTCGCCCAATTTCCAGTTGGTAGTCTAATCGGGTGATTCGAATATGTTGCCCGTTTTAACTTTTTTGTTGCCTTCCACAAAGAATAATTTGTTCTGTCGGTTGCCGAGAGTTCATTTAAATCTTAAAGTTTTAATAACTCGATTTATTTTCCATTCCAACAACGGTGATTTTGTTTCTTGCTATCGGCGGCGAATTATCTATTTTCCTTGAATTATTAATTCCTGTATATTATGTGACAGTTTAGTTACTTTTTCAGTACTATTTAAGACAGGTGTAGCCTTTTCAGCTGATAATGCCAGCACATCTTTTAAATTTTCTGCCGCCGCATGAATATCTGCTGGGGTGGTAAGAGGGATATTCAGTACACAATTTTGTTCGACTAGCCTCTTTTGTTGATCCCAATTAGTTTGCTTGTTTGTAAGCCGTTTTGGCGTTTCTATTCTTAGAACGCCGGTGCTCACTGTTACAATTACAGGTGAGAGATCAAAAGACAGATCATAGCAATCGGTGGCCTTAGCATATGTACGTGGAATGCCTTTAGTTACACAAAAGTCAGTTAAATCAGAAACTTTCTTTTTATCTGTGGGTCAGTACGTTGGGTGACCGGCAGATAAGTAATCCAGGGACCATTCTTCTATAGTTTCATAAAGTTGTTGCCTTGGCGATGTTAATCTGGAACACCGCATTGAGGGTGTTTGGCGTTGAAATCACCCCCCGCAAGAGATTGATACCTAGCTGGCTGAAATAATCCAACTGAAGTTTTTTATAGCATGTTTTGGAGGACAGTGCTGATATGACAGTTTCCAGACCACTCCTACAGACAGATGCTCTTTGATATGTTCCTTCTCATATTTCATGAGTTCATAGTGTTTTAATCTTATTTTTATCAGTACAATCTTGTTTTTATCATTTAATATCTGGAGCACACTGATGTTTTTATCAGTGTGTTTCAGATATTAACATTAGGTCAATATTGTGCTCAGTGAGGAATGCTTGAACCTCTGCATTATGTTGTGATAAATGATGGCCGTTTGCATTCCATATGGCTATTTTGAGGACAGTCATTTTTGATTTTTAACGATTAGCTGCATCAACGTGTTCATATTCTGCATCATGGTGGTCATATTCTGTTCATGGTTCTCTCCATCATCGCCATGAAGCTTTTCATCATGTTAGTTAACTTGCCTAAAGCTGCTGCAATGTTTCCTTCTTCGCTTGCTTGCACTTTAAGAGTGGTACCCTATAAGGATACTTGCATATGAAACCTCTTGAAGCACACAACTTTTAACAGTTGTTTTTATGATATGAAACTTCTGGTCGTATTTTTGGTGCAGGGGAAGAATGAAGATTAAGCATTCGTTGCTTTGCTCGCTGCCTTGGATTGATTCTTCTTTTCAGTTCTAGGTAAATTGGATACCCTCTATAATTTGCAGTGTGATTTCCGCACAGTTGCTGTATTTTCTCATTGATGCTTCCGTTTTTTATTTGTTGCATACATTTGAGTTATGGAGTTCACCACAAATAACACAAACATCGTAATATGCTTTAGTGTGTCTATACTCTTGGCACTTAATACACTGTACCGGTCTAGTTCTTTTTCTGGGTTCGTCAATGGTAATTCTTCTATGCAGTATAGATATTTTAAGTCAAAGGCTGAGGCAACTTCTCACGGTTAATAATATTGGTAATTGATTTGCATTGAAATCCTTTCTCAGCGAGAGCGGCCCGTATCTCGTTTGCATTCACGTAGGCCTCTATACCTTTTAACATGACGACCAATCCTTTTTGGCTTTTTAGTTGGTAAGCGTAGTAATGTTTACCAACTTCATCGAAATGTTTAACTAACGCTCTGTAAGCGTTACGGGCCAATTGTTGTTTCTTTTATATCTCCGAGGTTTTTCGGCCGGCGGGTCTTCAACAACCAAACAAGAATACCGGTAGCTTTGAGTTAATTCAACGCTAGCTAGCTTGGTGAATTTATTAACGTTTGCACTAGCCGCTAATCTAGGGCTTCATTGATTTTTTTATCGTCAAAATTTTTCGACGATGCACTTTTATTGTTCAACGCACTAAGTTTATTTACGTTAATTTTTACTTCACATGATATTAAATTACCTGGTAAAGTAATTTTTGATTGTCATCAATTGTGGTCGTGGCGTTTAGCGACAAATGGCTTGCGGTCATCACTTTCTGCAGATTTGGCCCTGAATTTCTTATTTTACGTGGAGAGTATTGGAACATCACGGTTTCACATATTTTTCACATCAAAATGTTTTTTTTATAAAAAATTAATAACTGCTGATTCAAATTTTCAGACAAGTAATAAGTAAATTATGTTTAATGTTTACTCGGCGTTTATCTTGATTGTTAATAATTGGCAAATTGGAGTAATGTTAAATCAAGTGTACAAATAAAAAATGGGTCGCAATATTTCAGAGCAAATATACCATATTAGTATCATTGAAATCTTCTAGAAATAGGTTTATTGTTCCACGAAGCACGAACAAATTTTAGTTTAGAAGTTATGTTATATGGGGAACCTTGTTATCTTCAAGCCGCTCTCATGCAAATGAGTCTAAGGCTTATATGAGACGAAGTCAACATGACGGAGTTAAATTTTGTCCATCTCGTTATAAACATTTCGCAGTCGTACCAATTTATAGAGCAAATAGAGCAATAGCAAACAAAAAAATAAAGAAATCGTACCGATTTCCTTATTTTTTCTGTTTGCTATTGCTCTATTTGCTCTATAAATTGGTACGACTGCGAAATGTTTATAACGAGATGGACAAAATTTAACTCCGTCATGTTGACTTCGTCTCATATAAGCCTTAGACTCATTTGCATGAGAGCGGCTTCAATACTTAGGTTCCCCTCCAATCCTCAGGTGGTGTTCAATACGTTTTCCATTTTTTCTAAACTGCATGTTTTATCGCAAACATATTTTCAATCATATTTTCTTGAATTGACAAGTTAGTTGCACTTTTCAATAGACCACCCGCCATGAAAGTTTATTTACACTCAACGAACAAATTGAAAGCTTAGTATTGGTATCTGATGCCAATTAAATACAAATAAAACAATATAAAAAATGTTATCAAGAGACACAAAAAAAATCATGAAAACCATCATAATTAATATATATATACATTTTCAATGCTTCAATGCTATATATATTTTTTCAATGCTTTAATGAAACTGGCTTCTTTCCTGCAACCGGAAAAAGTAAGATTTAATTCCCAAATTTGGGAAATATGAAACAAATAAGTAGGTAAACTCATATCATCCAATCAGACTACTATATTCTCATAAATCTCTCGAAAGCCTATTCTGCAAAGAGAAAAAATTAAACCGAATCATCAGTTCGGATTTGGAGAAGAACCCGAAACTGTAGCATAAATTCTTAGCGTTCGACAAAGTATGGAATATAAGACTAATACACCCAAAATCCATTAATTCTATCATTAACGGGGTTTTACGCCATCTTAAATCTACTTAATTGAAATTAAAATTTTCAAATTAACAAATATTTAATTATTCAACTGGAACATTGTTGTATTTTGTTAGTTAATTAACACAATCTGAAAGTGCTTTTATTATCGTAAACAAAATTTGTTCGAGTGTCAACATTGCAAAAAATAGAAAATTTGCAGAATTGAACAACTGAAGACATCTATTATTGGATTTCAAAACTAATTTTAAAAGCTTACTGCGATTTATATAGTAAAATTTTGCCGTGTGGCTTTAATTTATTTTCTTAAGAAAAATGTAATTCGAATTATTTTTATACCAAGTACACAATTTAGAATTAATCCATAGAAAAATGATGAAAAGACATCTTTTTTCTATGATTAATCTTTAAATGATATAGGTATTTTTTGTTTTTGCAGAATGAAAACTTGTGCTGTCAAATATTTACGTGCATACTTCGATTTTAATCAAGCGTGTAGATTAAAATAAACTATTATATTTAATTTATTTAATTTCATTTACAATAAAAAATGTACTTCTAGCGTCAGGTATTAAAAGTAAAATTGGAATCAAATTAAATGATCGCAATACTTTTTTGAATTTATGTAATACTTTTGAGGGTCTGTTGTAAATGCGCCAATTAAAATCAGTTTTATAAATATGTATGTAAAATAGTATTTCACTTCAACTGCGTATAATAGGCCCGAAATGTTTTCGTGGGGCATCCGAATATACATAACAGTACATTCACTAATTTATACAAAAAACCAATTTGGATATATATTTTTTGGTTTGTGTCTTCACTGTTTTGACTATTCTTGAATAAAAGTGTTTTGTGATTTCAAAGTAAACGACAAAATCTGAAATAAATGTTTAATAGTTTTACTAAATTTTCACAAAATTTATTATTTCGAAAACAGAAAACTCTATAATTCGGCAAAAAATTATTTGAGCTGTCAAGTGTCAATTTATTGTCGATTTTGGCATATAATCTAAGACACAAACCCAAACAATTACAAAAATACATATTTAGATTTTTCAATCAGCACATGTGTAGTCTACGAATTCTACATTTTAGAATATTTTAGAAGGTCATTTTCAATTGGTTCAAATTATTTTCAAAACACATGAAAAAATACTCAATAATCGTTAAAAATAAACAAGGTCATGGGTTGTTTATTTCCGCATCGTTATCCAGCATATCATATTTTTGCTGTAAAAATCTCAATTTTGAATTTTTTTCATTGTGTTGCACAATATTAGTTGTTTTTTTGTTTGAAATTTAGCTAAACAAATTCAAACAGCTATTTTCAATTTGAACCCTCTAATATATTTTCTATAAAATTGAATTTCAAAATTAAGATTTTAGCGATGCACAAACTCAACCACTGACCGTGTTTATTTTGGAGGTTTATTGAGTTTTGAATATAATTTGAACCAATTAAAAAAGCCGTCATACCCAAATGCATAACAGACCGTGAAGAACGCTAAAATAAACCTCATACCTGGAAAGAAAAAGGTTATCATGGAACACAAACCGTGTTAAATGTATTCAAACTAACTGCATTTAGGCTTATTTCGTCTTCAATTCATTTATATATACCGTATTTAGCAATCAGAGTCGACATTTAAAATTTTAAAAAGATCGATCCCAAGCGGTGGGCATCATAACTATAACGGTACATCATTCTGATTTATTAGGCACAACCAAGCAAGTGAGACAGATATTTGTAAAAAATCATAAACAGCTGATGTTAACATCAAAAACTAACATAACAAGATCATGTCTTAATAAATTATGTTTAATTAACTTGTGTACGATTTTAATATGTCTTTTGAGTTTCGTAGGCATAGAATAGATTAACGAATAAAGCCAAACAATTAAAAACGAAATAGTTTTGCTTTAACTTTTAAAAAATGAGAAAATACCCTACGACTTACCAAAGGGTTATCACCCCAACTCATTTCTTTATAAGAAATACTTTAGAAATTTTAAATATAAACAAAATTCGATAGATTTTTTGCGGTTGGTAATCTATTTATCCCAGCTGAAATGACGTATAGGTAATATGTGCATTTTTTATCAAATGCGATAAAAATAAATTTTAAAATATAAATTGCACACGTTCCCTTCATTTTGTTTTTGTATCACGTTAAATATAATATAAAGATATTGTTTCAAACCAATTTTTTGTAATCTTATCGCTTAACGAATTTGAAAGGCTTAACGAATTTGAAAGATTTTATGGTCAGATTGTGTATAAAAAATGTTGTAGTCGATTTTTATTCGAATACCTATAGGAAATATCGTTGAAAATTTAATTTAGTGAAAAATGTGCGCATATATAGGTCTAGTCTGGAAAAACAAAACACCTCGATTTATTCGGAAATATATTTTTGAACTCCTCTATGAATACTAGTAGAATGATGACGGGTTCGTTTAAAATAATCTGTATTCTGAAGTAAAGTCTACTTCGTCCATTAATGCTTCTTATAAAGTCAATTACACATGTCGAGAATGTCACGGAGGCATTGGCCGACGTCTGCATATATTATGTACAGTTATGTATATAAGACTCTGTTATCTCTAAATCTTACCGCAATTAGATTATGTATAATGTACTCGTAAATGCGCGATTTGCGAAATATATTCGCTAAAAATTTATTCAAATCTTGATTAAGTTCAACTCTGAATTATTATTTTTTGTTCAACCGCTGCATGTACTTACTATATACATATATACAAACAACGATTTTATTTATGATTATACTAATTAATCCATACATATTCATGCAGAATATGGATCAAAATGCCAAAAATAAAAGTTTCAATAAAATTATCTGAACATGATTTGAATATTAGAGAGGACTAATCTCACATACTAAAGATAAAAAACATCGTTATAGCTTTATCTAGATTATATATATAGTGTAGACAAAACGCTATCAATTAAACTACATCGTTGACATTTGGCCACACTAAATAATCATTATAAGAATGTGTTCATGTACAGCCTATAGCTACATATAATGAAAATAAAACGAATAACAAATCATGTCCTCGCACCTATTATTATAGGTCTGGTTTAATTTATTAAAATATTTACCTAGAATTCCCCTAACACATAATATTTGTGGTGGTTGTGCCACTATACTCCGTAAAATATAAAAAAAAAATAATATTTCTAATTTTTTGGCGTCGCTGTCTAAAACACACAACATCATTTGTATTCGACAAAGAAATTCACAAAACAGCAACAAAACGAAATTATCGACCAAAAAAACACCTGTAACAATATTTCTATTTCAGAGTTTAGACTTATGTATATCTGCAACAGGAAAAAAAATATTCATGAGCATGATAAGAATAATTTGGTATTATTGTTTAGAAGATGTATGTATATTGTATAGTATATAGATATTACTTATACCACTCATATTTCAAATGTCATAGTGTATATATCTCGATGGGTATATAATATAGTTAAACCAAAGTCTATATACGCGTAGATGAAACGTGATATTTCTGTAATTTCTGCTAAATCAAATGTAGATCGATTCTATTACGGTTTCTATTAAGAAAGAAATAAGAAAATTAAGTTTATTTGGCTTCCAATAATAGTTCAGTTTATAATATTTGAATGGGCTAGTTTTCTACTATAAATACAAATCAATATACATAGTTTGGAATAATATTGTTTTTACGACAATGTATAACAAAACATGGTCGGTAACCATAATATTAATGTTAGTTTGTTCGTCAATTGCATCATTTAACCGGTTATAGAAAAATCCATATTGTTAGGAATATTCATGATAAATGTTTGACGTCAATATATGTATTGAAATCAGTAGGATCGGTGGCAACTGAACCTGACACTCTGACTGACATTTATTTATATTAATTTCATGACATCTGAATTATGAAATATAAACAAATATCAGTCAAAGTCTCATGCTCAGTTGCTACCGATCGTCCTGATAATTTTATCTATACTCCGCCTTTGGGCTTAGTACGGTTATGATTACTGATTTTAACGTTGAAGTCTGCTCGTTTGCAACGTTCAAAGCGACTGATACTGATGATTTTTCCTGCTGAGTTATAGTATGGGTTTCTATTCATTATAGAAATCACCTGTTCAATTTGTCCCAAGCGTGCATTGCATTTAGCACAGAACTGCGCTTCTAGAGCAGGAGTAGAGTATAGTTTTGATAACAAAACCCTGAAAGTCAGATTATATACTAACCCCAAGAATTTTTGACCCATTAGTCTGGCCCCTACTTTTTCATACCACGTATTTGATAACTTGGCCCAAAAAGGCTTTTCAGCAGGAAAAGGCTTTTTATTGTGTCTTACCTAAATTTGTAATTCATTGTAATTATTTTACTAAGTTTGACGTAAGAGAATAATTATAATATCACTGATTATTGAATCTAGAATATGAACTTATTCAAATCGAATAAATTCTAAAGGATTTTATCGAAAACGAATAAATTCAAAAGATGATTTTTGATATTGATGGTTACAATTTGAATTTATCGAAAACGGATAAATTCATAAAGATTGTTGATATTGATCGTTCGTCGGAAATCAGTCTACAATTTGAACTTATCAAAAGCTTATAAATTCAATAAAATTGAGATTGATGATAGTTCAGTAATAAATTCAAACTAATCAAAAACCGATAAATTCAAATGACATAAATTGAAAAAGTCTTTACGGGATGATTTTTCAGAGTAATTGCACAAACTTTAGTTTTCCTAAAACATATAGAGGGCGTAATCAACAAATTTATTAGGGATAATTATTTAACTATCTCAAAAACATGCAACATGCTTACAGAGTTGATAACGCCTGCCAAACAGCACTATATAAACTCATAACTAACGTAGAAATATCACTTAACAATAAAGAATTGCTAGTGGGTACTTTTCCAGACATTACGGATGCCTTTGATATAATTCCTGGTTTTTTGCGATTGCTATAGTGTACCAGTTTTCGAATTGATAATTACATTATTAAATGTGTCGAATCTATTCATTTAAGTATTGGATAGTTGAGTATAAGATATAGATGGCACGTTTCCATCAAAGTGGCCCCTTAAGGTAGGATCTTGGTTATTGATGAATTATTTGATAACTTACGGCAAACCGGGTTTTTCGCTAGACGTAGGAGTTGTTTTGTTTGGAAAAATGGTTCAATTGATTGTAGCCACGTGAACAAAAGAGTTGTCCTAACAACTAAAATCTGAACGAACTATTAGCTGATTAATTATAGAATTTATTCGAGAATACACAATGAATTGATTTAATTGAAATTAGCTAAGAACATATGCACTGACCGACAACCATAAACTCAATGCGTGCTGTGCCATGGTGTAATAGGGGCTAAATTGGGATCAAAACGAGAAAGTACGTCAACAGAGCTAAAAATAGTGATAATTGGTATTGGATCCGAATATCAGGAACGGAAAAGTCAATATAACCATATGAATTGAGAACTTCATAGAGACAAACCTAGCGTACTTTTTATGAAAACATAAGTAATCCAAGCACTTCTACAGAAAGCTCTAATTTGGGAAGTAATAAAAACACAAAGAGAACTAATAAAAAATTTCTTGAACAGCCACTTCCCAAGTTTTATATAAATTAAATATATCTCTATTGAGGCCTATGAAGATCCCTAAACGGCTCGTAGCAATCTCCCTATATGTTCTCTGAATGCAAAAACACTTACATGTTAAAAACTCAGCATGAAACTAGTAATACACGTTATAATGATATGATCCTTGCTCATAAGTAATGCTAAGGTGCATCGTTTATGCACGTATAAAAAATAAACTTCAATTCTGTCAATCCGGATGGTCCAACTAAACCAACAGAATTTAAGCTACAGCTTCACAGCAAAAATGTTGTGGGCAGCTATAAGCTGCGGTGGTATCTAGAATTTATGATATATTGTCATTAGCATTCTTAACTGTCAATAGTTCGGTTGAGTGTCAATGTTTGGGCGGAAATTTTAAATGTTCCTGAAATTTGACGCTATGATAATATAGCGTGGTATGTTGTAGAAACATGATGGTACCATACTCTGGAAGATGAATGGGGCGATGTGGATCAATGTTTTGGCCCCCAAGGTCACCAAATAATTACATTATTAAATGTAACTAACATTTTATGGCCCCCAAGGTCACCAAATTTTATACGCATATTTAATTTGTTAAATTGCAATAATACTAATACCCCGATGCAAATGTATATCAAAATAGATTACATCGCAGAGCGCGCTATCTTATTCGAGAAAATAGTGTAATCCATGCATTTATTCGTTTATACGAATATGCATTCTGCAGTTACGCAGAATTCCGCAAATAGTCTATTGGCCTTTTATGTGCCGCTATATAGTGGCGCTAGTAATCTGTACGAGAGAATTATCTAAACACACTAAAGTTTGTTTAGACATGAAAATGCATAAGAAAATTTTATTTTATATGATCATCTTTCACCCTAGTTTGCAAATATTCCACCAGATAACTCGACGAGCGGCACTTTAAAGGTGAATATAGTAACATCAAAATGAAATTTTATTAATTTGTTCACTTTTTAGAACAAACCTAAAATTTGAGTTTTCTTTCAAAAGCTTAATTGTTAACTACGAGTATATGTATATGTTTTAACTAATTTACACACGACTTTAACCGGCGTATTCATGTATAAATTAATTCAACGGAAATAATTTAAAAAATTTATTTACAAATGTTCACTGGAAAATCATATTTTTCGATTTATTTGAGCATTTTGGTTCTCTGTCAAAATTTTAATTTTTAACAACATTTATTTGCTCATTTTATGATGAACAAACAAAAATAAATTTGAGTTTTCTGTCAAAATTTTAATTTTTAATTATATTTTTAACTGATTGACTCATGGCCTAAACACGTAATCTAATCAGATTACTTTGTCAACATGAAAACAACAAAATTCGAGAGTCAACCCTTCGTTAGTTAACAGCCGGTTAACTAATTTTTTCATTTATGCAACCTATTAGTGGTATTTTTTATTTGTAAAGGGTGGGCCGAGCCAATGGGTATTTTACCATAACATTTTATGGTTCGAATTGGATGACATAGATGTGGACGATATGTGGTTTGAACAAAACGATGACTTTTTCCACGATAAGTTCCCGGGACGCATTACCTTACTTACATGACGTATACAATTTGAAAACACTATACATATATACATAGGAATTTTTTTGAAAATGTTTAAATTTAAACATTTTGTGTACTCGTATATCAAATAAGTAAAGAAAATGATAAATAAAAAATTTAATGAAAATAACCATGTTGAAAAATTATTACCTATATAGCCAGAGGATATTTAACATCATTCTGCGTATACCAAAGGCTGCAAGGATAAAATCAATTCTCGAATATCGGAAATACTATACTATAATACTATACTATATACTATAAACAGAAATGGGAACTTAATCGAAAGATAATACTCGAATACGAGTACATATCGTAAGATCCATACGTGATTTTATTATAATGGCCAAAAGTACCCAATAAATCAGACATCAGAACAATTGGCGCGTTGCGGTTCAGAACGAAGTAACATTTCCATACACTCGCATTGCACTTTCAAATGAATAAGGAAACCGCATACTTTCAGCTATTATAATCTGCAAATGAATGCATAGTTCGAATCAGGAGAAAGAGCACTTGGGCTTTGTTGACGATCGGAATAACTGTAGAATGTCATTATGTTTATGTTATTCCGGAATAGTAATACATATATGCGAAAGAAATATCGTCTCTATATAAACTTCAGGATGGATGCCAAGCAAAAATGCAAATTTATACCAATGTTTCATTAAACTAAAAATCGACTCATTAGAATTTTAAATAACTTGATCCCACAGATTCTAAGCATCTGAATATTTTAAATACAATAAAAAAATTTAAATAACTTCTTGGAAATTTAAATATCAAAATGTACAGACTGCGTGTAACAACAGCGACTGTGAATCAAAATCAAATATTTAGATTTACGTTTCAGTGAATCATTTCTTTCTCATCATTTTTTGAATACTTGATTATTGTAAACAAATTAATCAAGTAATCAAAAAATGATGAGAAAGAAATGATTCTGCCCAAGAAATTTTTAAAACGCGGGTTAATTGTTCAACAGTTGTTAGACGCAAAGACGAGATGGATTTAATGTTAAAGTTAGCTAACAGTTTTAATTAGGTGATAAAATAATATTATTCAAAAGCGTCATTGTTAAAGCGTCGTTTTGAAGATGACATTACTAACAATTGCCTCAATATTACCATGAGTATGATGTCTATACAAATACATGGTTTTGGTAGTATCGATAGTCGACACTGAGCTAATTGGTGAAATTATTAAACAAGCACGAGATAGTGTGAAAGCATTGCCGTGACAATGCAGTAGCGGTTATTACAGTTAACTATTCGGTGATAGTTTCTGTGAGAGTTGCCTTCGTGAAACCAACTGTCACAAGAAATGTCACCGTAATCATGAGGATTGACCATCGAGACCACATCGAGAATAGGAGTATGTACTCTCGTAACATAACAAATAGACGAAAAGGAAACAATGTAGAACTAGAGGTATTGTACGTGCTGGTTGTAAACCATTAATGAGATATTTATAAATATGATACTTTATAATATAACTACTTTAATTTAAAAAACTAAGTTAATTCACTACGTCATAATTCTCCGAATTTTTCTCAATATATATATATATATATATATATATATATATATATATATATATATATATATATATATATATATATATATATATATATATATATATATATATATATATATATATATATATATATATATATAATACATATATATGATATATAATGGAATAAGTAAACTGTACGGGAAACTGCAACAAAATAGGCACTTTTCCAGTACTAAGAAGTTTAATTTCTTTGTGCTACTGGCTGACGTACGTAAAGGCTTTTATCAAAATATGAATAAAAAGTTGATTTTAAAAATTCATTCAAGTTAAGCAGCAGTTTTGCAACCTCTTTTTTTTTTGCTTCTTTGTACTTCAACTACTGAGGTAATTTGTGAACAAACGGCTTCAGTTTCCTTTCACCATAATTATTTATACAATAATTAGAATAATTAAAATAAATGTTCCATTACCAATCAAAAAATAATACAAATACTCTCACGTCACCCGATTTATGAAATGTTTCATACAATATAGTAAGCTTATGTTAAGGCAGTTTAATCAATATTTGTATCATAATGTTTCCAATACAATATTTAGGTAAAATTTAATTTCCATTTTTTTTCACATGACAACAATATATTCTTATCCCAAAATCTGAATATAATGCTCGCATATCTCTTCCGCTACTGAATAACACCCACACAATATTTTCTTTAATGTACTATTTCACTTAACTACATGTTTAGATACAGATAATAGCTCTATATCCACAATAAAGGGTGTCTAGTTCAAAATTACACTCAACAAATATTTTTTAAACTACATAGGAAACTGATACAAACTGTTGCTTTGATTGTATTACAAACTGAACAGCAGTTATTTTGTAAAAATAATAACGTTAGGCGACATCCACATTCTGCTAGAGTTTACCAATATATTTGCTACCTCCAATTGATCACATCACTTTCGCAACCACTCAAACTAATGGAAATTGTATAAAACAATATCACTCTGTGTAATTCGCTGTTAGAACACACATATTTTTTCTGTTAGCATATGGAAATTATTTTCCAAATGAAAAAAAAAATTATAAACAAAAAAAATGTTTAAGAGACCAATATTACCTGGAAAATAATCCATTTCACCATATCCAGCCGGAATGTTTCCAATGAATACACCAAAAATTAAAAATATTAGCCAATTCATATTGTTCGTTGGTATTTTGCTTTTATAGTTTTGGTTATTTATTTATATATCTTTTAAATTAATTAATTTGTATTCCATATGGTAAATAATACGCCATTTTATTTATTTTTATTTACTTTTTCAAAAAAAAAAAAGAAACTTTTTTTCACCCATATATTTTCCACCCATCAATCACTCACTGTACATTTATTATGTATGTATGTATGTAAATAAAAAAAATAAACTATAATTTAAAATTTAAATTAACTACCCAACACTAAAATTATGTCACAAAATAAAATATACAATTTATGTTTTATTATTATCAAAATTGTAGGTAAATAAATTAAATTATCAAATTAAATTTAGTATTACCACCAATTTCCTTTATTTGTATATGTGTACATATATATATATTTTACATGAACTTAATTTGTCAACACTACTAGTTAGTGATAAGAGCTATAAAAAACTAAAAATTAAAAACAAAAAATAAAAAAAAAACAAAAATATAAATGTATACAAATTAATTAATTAACTAGTTTTTTTTTTTTTTTCAAACTTTATTTACGCGGATAACGCACATACACGTCCACCACACTTGAAACTCACTTTGGTATTGTGACATGGAAAATTGAAAAATGGAAAATTGTCTTATGGTGGTGGATGTGTATATGTATATGTGTGTGTGTATACATTTGTAATAAAATACATGAACAATGTGATATGGAAAGAGAGCTGGTGTATTTGGTGGAGCTGGGAGAGGAACGAAACAGAAGAAAAACTGATAAATCAGCAATGAAACACAGACATTAGGAAAATATGTTTGTATAAGTATGTATGTATTAAACAAAATAAAAAAAAACTGAAAAGCTTTTTTGTGAACTTAATTTAAGATATGAATTTAGAGAATGACGTAGTTCGTATCATTTTGATCGTATATCAATAACACATAGGTAAAATGTTGTTAGGTTATCTTTTTATACAGGATTGATATAGGATTGTGCCGATTAAGTATATGCATATTTCAGGTGCACTCGAGAAACTGGTTACATTTAAATTCAAATTTCTCGAAGAACCGTTTATTCTTAAGAAAATTTAAATAGCTATAGTTTCATCTAGTAATCGATTTAATTTTCTTCGATGTTACATTTTGTTTCACTTTTTAAGTTCAGTTACAATCATGGCGTTGACGAAAGAGCAACAGATTGTTATTTGTAAACTTTGAAAATAAAACTGTAGTTTTACTGTGATACAAAAAAATGTATAGATATAAAGTTTATGTGTTATTACGAAGAAGAATTGAAGAATTTACCCGCCACCGATAACCATTAATATACTGATACCATCAGCTTTTTAACGAATAAGAAATATTGTTAGATAATATTGGCACTATTAGCGTATTTCGATTTATACGCAAATGCCACTAACAAAAATGAAACATATATTATGAGTGACCCTGTGTCAAATCACACCGCTCACTTCTAATTCGTAATGTTCATGTGCGAGCAACGAAAAAAGTGGAAAATACATACATACAAACAAATCTCTCGCAACTTGATTTTATTAATGAAAGCACTTTTTTGTGGTTCCATTTATTGGCGCACGCGCTTTATTCGTGCAAACTGCTATGTTTTCATTATTTGTATTGCCATTTTTTGCGTTTTTTTTTCTGTGCTGATTCTTACTTCGCGGAGCAGCAACGAAAGTAATTAGAATTTTCATTTTTTGCGCTTTGCTTTCCATTATTATATTTGTTTATTAAAATAGAAAATGTTACTTATAGAAACGGAGAAATTCTATTTTTAGAAGGCAACAACAACACAAAATATATTAATATATATTGTCGAAAGTTTTTTTTTATGTGCGGTAAGCATTAGAAAACACAAGTCGCAACAAAGAACATAAAAGAAAAACAAACGAAAACTGGAAAATTATCGAAAAAATTTGCAAATAGTTTTTTGTTTTTGTTTTATTGTGTGTATGTATGTGTGTGGTATGTGTATTTGTGTGTAGCTTTTCCATTCATTCAGCATTGCCGAAAAATACATGCAGCTATTCGAGTGGTTTGGGAAAATTTAATTTTTTTGCGTTTCAAACTGAAACATATGTTTGCCACCGAATTTCGGTGTGAGCTTTTTTTCTGAGCCCTTTTTTGTTAGTTTTTCATTGATAAATGGTGGGGGCGAGAAATGGTAATGAATGCGATGAATGTGAGTAGCTATATATATACATATGTATATACACAACAGAGCTAGGCGAGTCATTTATCATTTTCAGTAGAGAAAGTTTTTTGAATTTTTATGAACGTAATTTCTTTAGAGTATTTAATATAATAACATACTTATTGATTTTATTTTTGATATTTACATAATATAGAAGAAGTTTACGTATTACGATGAAAGTTTTAATCAATCATCACACTTTTCTGTGTGTCGTATATGAAATTTCTGAAACGTGTTTTAATGTTCAAGAATGGTAACTACACAGATCACCAACACTCGTTATAAATATAATTGGAGCAATGGAAAAAATGATCAGAGTGACTTTCAGAAAAACCTCATCAAATTAATAACATAATACATTTTTAATTTCCAAAAACTTGGGTTATTTTGCAAATTATAATTATCAACACTCAATCAATATATTATGATATATTGATGATACATTTATAGGCGTCAAAATCTTCCCGCTTCAAGAAATCAACAAAAACATTTTAACTATTGTAAATGTGAAAATGAATTGGTAAATTGGAAATCATTTGAACTTAAGCCTATATACCCAGATTGTATAAGGTTTTGCTATATAAGATCGTACTTAAATCTATCTGAATAAATTATATGAGATCCACGACAAATAATAAATATCTTGTTAGAATGTATATAGAATAGAGAAACACTAAAGGATCAAATATCGACGCCTACAAAGAAATGGATCGATTAGTTTAGATCTATAGGTCACCCAAGACCCAAAGGGACTTCCGACTAAAAATATGGATCACAAATTGTAAATTATAACATGGAATCGTACGTGTTTTGCCGATGATGACTGGTTTATGTCATACACTTATCGGCTCGGAACTGATAATTGTATTTCTATTTCATAAATAGAAATAAAAATTCCGGGGTGTGGTGAAAATGTTTTACGCGATAACGTAAAGGTGGTGAGAGAAATGATAGACTGTTAGGTTAAAATCAATTTATTTATTAGCAGTGGCAATGTGCAAACTATTAAGTATTGGCGATGGTACAAAAAGTACTATATGAAAAGCAGTGTCTCGGTGGTTATGTTCTCGACGAGTGTGAGATCCAGGCAAGTGCTTCTCAATGTTGTTATTGGAGACACACTCTAAATAAAACGTGTCCGTGTGCGAAAAGCGCGAATTTGGGATTGGTGGTGAGATCGATGTTAAACCCGTCGTCGTACTGGCGGTTAGATATGCAGTTTTGATTTTCTTCCAATTAGCCAGTACTACTTATCATAGTAGTTTTTTTTGAAAAAATTTGTTTTATTTGGTTAAGCATTGATTTAATGTGGTTTCTCCATATCTTTTATCAAGAGGAAGACCTTATTTGACATTTGTTTGTTGAGGGATGGTGACATTGTTTAAATTCACCGCTGGACATGTAAGTTTTTTCAACTAAATGTTATTTGTGTTGATTCATTTTCATTCACTTTTATCTGCCACGTTATTTGCCAATTCGCAAATTTTGTTTAAGTAATCTTGCAATTCTCTTGATGCAGTTTGAGGATTTTTGTATGAAATCATAATGGCTGAGTCCTCTGCAAATCTTGATGTGACAAAGTTATCAGTTGTGGTAGATCGACAATATATAGTAAATACAATACTGGTATCAGTACAATCCCTCGTGGAACTCGTGCGTTTATGTCATTTAGTTCAGTAATGGCTGAATTTTGTCTAACCTGCGGCATTTTCTTTGAAACAAGTAGCTGTCAAGGACAGCATGAATTTTTTGTCAGATGAGTTTTAATTTTATATTTAAGGCTTTTATGCCATAGTTTGTCGAAAGGTTGTCTAGGAAAACAGCCGAACTATATTTTATTTCTTCTAAGGCTAGTTTGTGAAACTTGTGTTTAGTCTTTTCCAGGCTTTGAAATCATTGTAATTATCAATATTTTACATGTTTTAGGGAAATACCTACATCTCATAATAGCATTAATGATATGAGTTTTATGCATTTATCGGGTAATTCTCTGATCATTTTCCCCATAATAAAATCATGTCTTGGAGTTTCTGTGGGTTTAATACGATATGATAGTATTTTTAACTTTTTTCCACTTAAATTTTAGTGGTTTCGAAGGGTCCTCCCTAAACTAAGTAGATACAAGAATTGTTAATGTTAATGTGAAATTTACAGCAGAATTGGGTACAGTTACAAATTATATTTAATAAAAATTAAATTTAAAATTGCAATAATTGAATATAAAGGTAATTGCATTGATTTGGTATGTATATTATTCAGATTATGCAATAAGCAAATTGTGGTCAATCCATTATTAAGCGTTCAACAGTATGGAACTTGGAGGATGTTGAAAGCACACTAGAAGTTATAATCCTTTTAATTGGCGGAAACTATGTACTCCTACTCTGATGGATTAGCAAAAGCAGTATTGCTAATACATATATTATATGAATGTTGATTTCAGCTATTGAAGTAGCCAAGCTACTTTTACAACAGTTATCATCTCCATCTCCCGTTCATGTTTTTAAAGTATTGATGATCTTATTATATAGACACAATACGTAGTTCTACTGCAAAAAAAATACAATTTGATGTTTTAAGACTAACAATCTAGTTATGAATTGATTAAATGTTCTTTGTCTCTTTCTTTTTTTAGAGGACGAATATTTTCTTCTGCGGCTTCAACTGACCTTAACCCGCTACTGTCAATACCCTTAATTTTAAGAAAGGTTTTTTTTAGTAAAGTGTGTTTCCGATATGCACCATGGCTATAATTTGATCGACGTGAAGGTTTGAACCTCAGCTTTGTGCTGTGAATTGTTTTCATTCTCTTCCATCCTCCACGTACTTTACCTATTCTCAATTTTGTTTATGTGACCTTGCAATTTTCTTGATGTAGTTTAAGGATTTTTGTGTGAAACCTAACAGATGTGTCAACTGCAACTGTTGATGTGACACGCTATCATTAAATAGTAGCTTTCAAGACTGCATAAAACACTGTTAGCAACACAACGACATGTAGGATACTGAAAGAAATCGCTTAAAATTTGCGCGTATTTATATCAAAAGCCCCTAGATGTTTGGAGGAGCATATTGTGTACTAAGGAACCAATTTTATTTCTAGACGGTTTCTGGGGGCCGACATTTTGGCAATCTACGCCCAAAGAAAAAACAAACCGGATGGTTACAAGTTCAACTCGTCAATCTGGTGGACGAAAAATAATGATATGGAGATGCATATGCTGCAATGGCGTTGATCCTCTTATACCTTATCATACTTGGAATTGCTAAAAGATATCGGATTAGAAGCTGGCGAAAAATTGATCGGCAAACAATTTATTTTACAACTGAACAGTGCCCCGATTCATAAAGCCAAGATTGTCACATATTTCTAGAAACGATTTGTGCAAAATGTGTTGCCATTGCCAGCGCAGAGTCTCAATTTAAACGTCATTGAGAACATTATGGAAGTACATGAAGAGTCGTTTGAAATCAAATTGCTATTGACATTAAAATCTTTGAGATTACTTGCCAAGACGAGGTAATTAAGTCTAAAGGAAGCCATACATAATATTAGTGAGAACATACGTAGCTATATTAAGTTTAATTGTTTTAGTTAGAATAGTTTTAATATTAGTTTTATGTAAATTTTTACACCTTATGCGAATAATTATGAAACAGAAAACCTTTCCACAAATAATTTTGAAACATATATAATTGAATTTTTCTGATTCGTTATTTAAAGAAATCAAAATTAATAAAGTGATTTAAATTACAGACATATTTTGTTTTTCAAAAACGATCACATATTTTCCAAGCAATTTTCCTTTAGTATACACCATTGTATCGTGCACAAATAATTTTGAAACTCCTAGTATAATTCTAAATGAATGTATGTACATAGTACACAATATCGTTCATCACCAACCACAATATTTAAATTAAATAATTTAGAAAAGAAGATATGATTTGTAGTAATTATTAATTACATATATTCATTCCAATACAAAAAATATTAATTTTTTTGATTCATTACCTTACAATCTTGAACACTCAAGTTACATATGCACTTATGCAAGTTTTTGTGCTATTTCATCATTTGTTTTAAATTCAATTAAATTTGGTTGATCAGCATTTATGAGTCGTATAAAAAACTGTCCGCTACGAAACCAAACATTTAAATCGTTTAAATCGTAATATATTTATATTTATACTGATTTGCAGAAGATTGCTATGATTTGCCGTCTGATCAGAAAGTCCTAAACTAACTAAATATAAATTAATTGGATATCCCATTTTGTGTACCAGATAAGATATATAATAAAAGGATTTCAGAATTAACGAAGTAAACTGGCCAAAAACAGATTACACATTGTGCAGTAAACAAACAATTGGAAGACACAGTTCCACACGAGTATTTGTACATCTCGCAAAAGGCTTTAGGTAAAATCTTGAGAAATCATTGATTTGTTTATACCCAGTTTAAAAACAAACTTAACTAGCCGGCTCTAAACCACCCTGCATTCAACTATAGATCCCTACATTTTTTTTATTGTCTCTCTAATATCAAGAATCAGGAATCAGGATATCAATTCAGATTACAAAAATTGCCGCATTTGATGTATAATAACTGACGAAAGAAAATAAATTTAGAAAACTATACTTACGTAATCAGAATTAATTGCATAATCTTTTATTAATATAAACCGTATGTCCACTTTTTAAGTTTTCTTAAATAAACCCAGTGGAAGTTTTTTCATAAATGAAAATAATCATCTAAAATAAATTAGTTAAATCCGTTAAAATTAAATGTTACATATAGCATACGTGTTTCAAACATTACTAGGTATACGTAGTATTGTAGTCTACTTACTTTTGTAATGCCGTCAACGTTTCTTCAAATAATCTCGTACATAATATAAAATTCCCAATTATATAGAAAACAATGGCCATAAAGGAGTTTAAAATTTTATTTTATTTTTTATTCACTTTGAATTTGTAATATAAATAATAATACAATTCAGTTTAACATTAAACAATCTAAAATCTAACAATAGTTATTAACATAAAACTTAAAATTTAATTGTTATATACACTGCGTTATTCGCGCCTAGAAATAATATAATTTTCTAATTTGTTCGGGGCAAGCTCAATCAATAAACTAAGAAAAAAATTCGAGATTTTATCGTGTACTACACACAGATTTGTGTGACAGATATGTGATTTTAGATCTACTTAATATATTAAATTAATTTATAATATTAATTAATAATTTGTGTACAACATCGATTTATAACAAATAAATAAACAAAATAATATGGAATAAAATATGTCATGAAATCAAGTTGTCCAGATCGCGAGTATATAGCTGGCAAATAAAATGAGATTCTTAACGAGTAATAAACACATTCAACTGGGAAGACCAAATTCATGTACAACAATAAAATTATCTAATTTTCATATTCATGCCACATTTGGGAGTGGCACATACATTTTTCTATCTATTTTTAGTACTACTAAATTCATTTTGTCGTAATAATTTTAATTAATTTTATTTAAAAAATGAAGAAAAAAACATTTTTGTGATTCATATAATAAAATAGAGTGCGATTGCACGTCGCAAAAACAATTATGATATGATCGAAAATCATACATAACATACTAAAATCTAAATGTAAGGCACTTTGCAGAGAAAAGTGGCTAAAAATTAATCATCGAAATGTTTTTAGTATATTAGTGTTTTTTATAATGTCCACAACTATGTATTTTACATAAAAATAAATATGTGTTGCCATTAAGTGTTCTAACTTAATTAAAATAAATGATTTACAAATAGAATCTACGCATGGAAGAACTTATCACGAGTTACATAGATTACTACAATTATTTACGTTTATCGCCTTACTTTTTCCTAAAACTATATTTCCATTATTGTATTCACCATCAGGATTGAGAGAATCTTGTCGCCTCTGCAAATATACACAAAAAATTATTTCTATTTTACAATTTAACATCCAAAAATTCACCTACCTTTAATTCCGTGGCCAAACATATAAACGCATCTTCTATATATTTATTTTCTTTTGCTGAAGTTTCCATTACAAACAAAATTTCTGGAATGAATTCACATGTAGCCTGTGCCTCAGAAAATTCAACTTCTCGTTCTGATTCCAAATCACATTTATTACCAATCAATATTAGCATTACGTTTGAGGTAGTATATCGTCGAACTTCATCGATCCATCGTTGTATATTTAAAAATGTCGATCGCTTAGTTATGTCGTACACTAAAATTACACCATTTGCCGAACGATAATAGCTTTGGGTTATTGTACGAAAACGTTCCTGGCCCGCTGTATCCCAAATTTGTAACTGAAATAAATAAAAATAAAAAGTTTTAATCTATTTAATTTAAGCCGTTATCGGTAACTTTACTTTTAATTTTTGTTTCTCTTTAATTTTTGGAAATTTGGTAAATTTTACTGAATTATCTTAAATAAATTAATTAAATTCTACAATTTAAAATCATTATGTATAATTTCGATTTTCACAAAATTCAATTCTAACACTACTTGTGTAATGACTAATGAAAAACGCGAATTTTTCTGAATTTATAAATTATTTATTACGTTCTCTCCAATAAAATTCAATAACAAAAGTGTTTATTGAAACACATAATAATAAATTATTTCAAATTTATTTCAAGTTTCCATCCCGCTCCCGAATGGCCTGAAAGTAATTCCTTTAATTTACATCCCATTGTAAAGGATAAGGAATAATATCTACTTAATTTATTAATTTTCAAACTTCTAAATATGCTTCAGCAGGGCCAGTTTTTGGTGTACACAATTCTTTTGGTTAAAGGAACAAAAGCCACTTTCTAGAGAGCAAGAAAAAAAACCATAGACTCTAATATAATATTGACATTAATAATTACTATAGAAATTCATTATATTAATGTTTAGTTTTAATTTTAAA
This sequence comes from Tipula unca, assembly GCA_951394425.1. Taxonomy (NCBI): domain Eukaryota; kingdom Metazoa; phylum Arthropoda; class Insecta; order Diptera; family Tipulidae; genus Tipula; species Tipula unca. The sequence goes on along the minus strand of OX596382.1, from coordinate 163,212,582 downwards.
AGATTAATTTAATTTCTTTGTTTGAGTTGATGATAGCAAAACGGACAGTTAAAATAAAATCATCAAAAGGTGATTATTGTGTTGGTAATCACTAATCAGTAGTCACCAAATAGAAAATCGTTTATTATTAAATGTGAGATGATTATCACATATTATCTGCTGGAGCCCGGAATAATATTATAGTTAGAACTTGAACAAGTATCTGAACTAAACTAATTAAACCATGTTCAGCTGTAAATAAACAGGAACAATTAGCCCATTCTTACCTAAAATTATTTGGATAGATTAAGAAGCCACCTTTAAAACAGTACATTTGTTAAGCATATACAAATATTGGCTACGAAAAGTTCCTATTAGAACATTTATTCGAATATTGAAACAATTACCTACTCTTTTGAACCTATTTTAAAGTTATTGCGACTTGTCTTACAAACTCAGATTGGAAATCGATTAATAAAAAATTGTTTCCCACAAAATACATTTAATTAGAATACTTATGGTTTCCATAAAAATTTCATTTTATAAATAATTTATTCGAGTACATAGATGTATTAATATATAACTATATTCCTTAGCATTCCGTCAGAATAAAAATTTAATTTTGGGGTTGTGTTGTAAAATTGAATTAATTAATTAAAAAACAGTTTTACGTTAAACTCGCTTTTTATATGTATTTTATCCAAAATCTCGCGAAAACGTTAGATGATCTCCTTACAGAAGTGGTAAATACATATACAAGAATTCGCTTGTATGGAAATCATGATTCTATTTTTTTTATATACAGAAAATATTAGTTCAATATAGAGATAATTTGGCACTGGTTTAGTCTCATTCTCTCAACAGTAAATACAACAAATAAAATTATGAAAACTGAAAGAAACAAAAGGAAACCAATATTACAATGGTTTTGTAAGGATTTTATTTTAGCTGGTCTTCGTGATGACGTCCATGCGTGAATTAAAACATTTCAACCTGCAACATAGCAAGTCAGCCTCCTATGAGTTGAGGGAACTGGTTGCTATACCGCATACAGATTTTTGTCTAATCCAGGAACCGTATCTTATTGATGGTGCGGTTTCTGGTTTGAACTCGAAGTTTGGCAGGATCTTTCATAAGTCTATACTGTCCTTAAAACTAGAGTGTGCATTTATATTTCTAATGATATTGATGCCGCTCTTATTAATGAGTGCAGTACGGCTGATCTTACGGCAGTGCGCTGATCATTCTCGTGTATGCTGACTCACGTTTCAAACAAGTCATTGCATCAGCCTAACTACCCTCAAGACCAAATCGTGGTTCGATCCAAATATTTTTAATTTAATTTATTTATTCAAATTGGTAATATAAAAAATGAATGTAGCAACGAAAAAAACATGCGGCGGTGGTCGAGTGGTTAGAGTGATGTACTCAAGTTCGAATCCAGGCGGGTAAAATCCATTTTTTTTAAACGTTTTTTTAAATTAAAATTATCAGTTTTCTCCATTCAAATGTTAAGTAATAATGATATGCATGCCAGTATACGGCGGTGGTTAAGTGGTTAGAGTGATGGCTAATGGTTTCGTGTGCCAAAGGTCGATCCTTGATTCTGTCCAAAATAAGATCTCAAATGTTCAAAAATGTCTATCAATTTGTTGTTCAACTTTTTTCAGCTTGAAATTAAAATTTTCATGTTTCTCGTTCAATATGAAAATTTTTACAGAAGCGAATGAATTTTGTGAAAAAAGGATAAAAGAAAAAGTTGTGATTCCGAAATGAGATTCGAACTTAGATCCATGAAACCATAGTCCATCACTCTACCCACTTAACCACCGGTACACATAGAAAGGGTTGTATAGAAGATACATACATCTCTCATATCTCATATACATACCATTTGAATAGAGAAAATTGAAAATGGTAACAATAGCTGTGTTGAACCAATTTATAAGTACAAATTGAATTAAACAAATTTTTGGACCTTAACAGAGGCTTGCCTCAGGCCGACGACACCAGTCAATGAATCTATTTCTTGACCACCGTCGTTCATTTTCTTCATGTATCAATTTTTTTTTTGTATTAAGTACTTGCATTTGAAAATTTTAACAGAAACTAAGTCCCAATTTGGAAAAGCAAATTCATTTAAAAAGTTTCGCCCCAACCGAGACTTGAACTTAAGTCTAGAAAACTATAATCCATCAATCTAACCACTAATCCAGATTATATTATATATACATATGGAGAAATCTTGAAATTATATTTTGACAGAAGAAATTAAATTAAAAAATGCTTCGCCCCCGACGCTTCTTCTTTGTCCTATAAGCTCGAGCGCAAGATCTACTAAGTAATATTCTGCGGACTTAATTATTCCACAGCTATATAGATTCATCGGTAGAAATTCGTATGTAGTATTTTAAAAAATACCAATTTCCTTTTCGACATAAATATCTGGATAATTTAACCTAAACAAATCTTTACTATAACAGGCAATCCACCTGCGGTATTGCAAAATTGAAAGAGTAGCTTGATTTAATCCACAAACACAGAACATATAAACTTAAGTAAATCACACTTCGTTCTTATCATTTAAAGAATTTGGTGATTAATCACCAGTAGGAAAGAAATAATATTTAATCTAAATAGGTATGCAACTAAATTGCAATAAAACGATAACATAAGGAAAATGTACAATTCATTAATTAAATTCCTACACACAATCATTATTTTTCGTATAGGTAAATTGATAACACTATTCTAAAAATCCCAAAAATATATGAGAAGGTCATATATTTATATACCTATTTTTTTTAGTCAATAACAAAAACAAAACTACATATGTATAATTTAATATGAATCATAAAGCAGAAGTAAAAAATTTCTAAGAAATGTTAACAATTTTTACTTATACATAATATATGTACCTACATAGTTATAATTAATATTGTAGAACTATTTTCTATTTACCTTAACTTTTTTTCCATCGACAGTCACAGTTTTTATAGAAAAATCGACCCCAATCGTGTTCCCATGACTTTCAATAAAATTACCTGTTTTAAATCTTTGTACGACACAGGTTTTACCTGTACCACAATCCCCGATTAAAACTAATTTGAATAGAAAATCAAATTGATCCTCGTTTGTTATCGACATCAAGGTTGTAGGATTCCTTAAACTCATTTTGAATTATTTGTTTTATAATTAATTTCCACACAATAAGAAATATATTGTTGTCTATAAAATAATTTCTATTCTCTTAATCTAAGTCACAGAAGCACAAATATAATTTAATTACTTCACTTCACAGACAATAAACTCATTAAAATATCAACAAAATTTCTAATCTACACAACTCGAACTCGTTCACTTGCTGTTTGTTTGTTTTTTGCGTTTGACATGAAAAACATTTTTTGACATTCTCTCATTAAGTTTACGCTTTCATGCGGAAGAGTTATGTTTTATACCATTTACCCTATATACAATACCATATTTTGAAAATGTTGCATAGTATGTAGTATACCAATTAGATTATACAGTTTGTATGTATGTATGAACATGCACATAAATTAAAAAAATTCAGTTATACATTGATTTTGATTGTCATCATTTTTATTAGTCAAACAGATATGCGCAATTTATTATTATACAATTTAAATTAATTTATATAAATTATTTAAAATTCACTTACGATTTATTAATTTTAAAAAAAATAAATAAATAAAGAGGAAATCACATTTTATTGCCAGTAAAGAATTGTTTTACGTATAGATCCTAGAGCTAGACCTAAAAAACAACAAGCAGAAGCTGAACATTTTGTTAAACAAAACTATTTTATTTATAGGTAACTTTTGGCTATGCGGATATTATATGCAAAATAACTAATCAAAACAAGCAATTTCATTGAGGGGAATTGTTTAAGAAATATCATATTTGATTGATTATTTTTAGTACTTCCAATTATTTCTTTGCAGAACAAAATGTTCAATTCGGCTTTAGTCACATTCGATTCTACACAATCAATTAATTTTTTCAATAACTGCCGTATCTACTTAACTGTATACTTTTGAACACGATTGAAAGAATATTTTCTTCGTGAATTGTGTATAAAAATTTTTTTCTTGCAATAATATGTACATCCACCTTTTCTCCAGAGGAGTCCCGACTTAACGAAAAACTCTTTAATTTAAAGTAGATTAGTTTTAAAACGTAGATATTTTGGTGACAATGACGATTTATGTTCGTGTTTTCTTTTTGACAATTTTCATGAAGAAAACCATGCCTGAAAAGATTGAAAAGATTATTTTATCACTAGTATGTTTTAAAAAGTCTTGAAACTAAACTAAACTACGTTCTTTCAGTATCGAATTTACCACTTAACAGTTATGGAAACTGATGAACAAATTAAAGGAAATATCGTTATGCTCACAGCCAAAGAGAAAACAGAAGAATTAACTTATTTACGTGCTAAAGAGAATGCTTTCCCTCTAAGAATCTAAGAGATACACATGATTTAATCTGCTGTATAAGGTAAATATGTCATCAATCTATGAGTGATCCACAAAAATGAGTTGAATACTTACCACACAATAGAGCTAGATGGTATTGTAAGTAGGAGTTTCCATGGCGCCATGGTAGTCGCATTTTTTTTTAACTACCCATTTAGATACACAATATACAAAAATACTAAGCTTTTTGATATATCTATGAACATCATTCTTATTTATGATTGTTCCTACAGAGTTTCTGGTTAGTAAATTTCTGGTTAGCAGATTAATATTCCCTTTTATAATAACAGATATTACAATGATGTAAGATGTTATCGAGCATAAAGAAAAAACTCATGCTTTCTCCAGTTCGGAAAATTTTTAATGAAGCAAGATTTCAATAATTATCAAAAACCGCAATTAAAATTAATCGTCTATAATTCCTAAATCGCTTATCATGATTGTGATAGATAAAAAATAAGTATTTAATTACCCAAAAATATCATCACGACCACTCCAATCATAATCCACATCCAACATTTCCATGCCTTTTTCGAGTGTTCCTGCAATTTTTCTGCCTCATTTTTCAACTGAACCACATTTTTATCCGACAACTGCGTTGATTTGGTAACAATTTCCGTATCCTTGTTAATAATTCGATTGGCCGTCTCCGATTGTTCCTTTAAATTTCGTGTCAGAGCAATCATATCTTGTGCAATCTTCTCTTGTAAGTCACCATAATATTTGACAGCCTCTCCCATCCCATCCGGTTTACCAGCCGCACCGTTTCCAGTGATTCGTTTCCGTAAATCAAAATCATCACCACCTATTAGCTCTTTTTTCAATTCATTATGATACTTTGCGTTATGAATTTGATTTATCTCCTTGATCACTGATTCTCCATAATCATCCGAAACATTTTTCAATTTTATTTTAGTACGCAATGGCCGTTTGGGTTCACCAATTTGATTTGTTGATTCCACATAATTTGATCGATCTTTTAGATTTGTGCACCGTTTCGTATATTCGTCCAAACTTTTTTCGTTACAGTTCATTCTATCTTCTTCAAACTCTTTGATCATCGTATCCAGCGATTTGATATATTTTTTCAATCGCCAATCTTTATTATTCTCGCTCACAATTTCTTCACATTGTGTAATTAGTGTACGAATATTAATTTCTAATTTAGTCGACATTATTATTATTATATTTAATTTTGAATTAATAAAACAATAAAATTTATAACGAACTCTCTAATTCTGATCGGTAATTCGGTTGGACACTGTGTTTGTGTAATTGTGTTGGGTTGGAACTTGAAATAATCGAAACACGACATGACGTTTCTAAACGAAGAAAATATTGACATTTCTAGATTCTAGTATAAATGGAGTCGGATTCTAGTTACAAAATATAATTTTAATACCCCATTTATATGATAATTGCTGATGTGGTTTTGATTTTCCAAAATTTAATTTTGTCATTTTCTATTGACGATTAGAGTACCACGGATTTCAGTTTGACGTTTATGTAATAAAAAGATCATTGGGAAATGTTAGCAAAGTGTGTGTTTTTGTATTGAAATTTTAATCTGATTATGTATAATTATTTACTATTTCCTCCATAGTCAATAACTATGTTAAATACTATACTATAGTATTTTGGTTTTGAAACAAAAAAAATGGTGATAATTCATTTTCGCAATTCGGCAGAAAATAAAAAATAAAATAACGTTCAAATTTTGATTGTTGTTGTTTTTCGACGTTTTACTGTTAACATGATTCGACTACAAATTTGTAAGTTCGAGTCGAATTAACTAGAAGATAACTCGACTCCATTTTAGTGAAAGGTAACCTAGGTTAAACTCTAAACATAAACATACTATGTATATACATAAGAAACAGAGTCGAGTCCAAAAAACAATAACAAAAATATGAACGTTAATTTCTTTCTATATTTTCTGTCGACTGTCATAAACAGTATTACCACCATTTTTAGTTTTTTGATTGCGGATATTAATTAATAAATTCAGTTTAATTTCGTTTTCTAAAATAAATTTTTAAATTGAAATTTGATATAATGACGTTTATATCTCGGTCTCAACCCAGTTTCCACTCCACTACGATTTGACTCTGCATTAGTTGTCAAATGGTACCAAATCGTGAATACTTATACTATATACTAATTACCATATCCAAAAGCATAGTAGGCTTTTACAATAATTTCATTCAATTTGCGCGATAATTTCTGCTTTTTTAAGTGATAGATATATTAAACGAAGGAGAAATGTTCATAAAATGTTACTGATCTGTAACACTTCATGTCTAAATCTCATATTATTACCACAACGTTAAGTTATTGCTGATTACTCCAGAAGCTCTGTGCCAAGTTTCACCGCTCTATGTGGTGCAGATAAACTTTTTCCTTTTTGGATATGTTTATACATAGTTTATGTTAATTCATAAATTAGTTACTAAATCTGAAATAAAATATTGTTGTTTTGATTTGTTACCATTATTGGGCCTGTTTAGACGGTGTATACAGCGCACGATGTATCTCCTCGTTTTTTACCTCTTTGCCTATAAACTAATTTTAGAGTGGGGATATTTGTGTTGCGCTTTTTCCTCAAAAATTATAATTGCGGTACGATTTGTTACACACTAATACAATGAAAAAGCAATAAAAAATTTGTTTTGGTCGGATTTTTTTTCAAAGCATCATACTGAAATGAAAATAATTTTACATATACAAAGATAAATCGCAATTGGTGTCAACAGTTTGAAATTTTACGTCTAAACACGAATGTGTGTAATGTCATGATGTAGTGCATACACGTCTAAATAGGCCCATTTAATTAGATTTTTTAAATTAAGGTAAATTGCCAATATTCAATTTAAGTTGCCAATAACCTTTATGAGTAGGATCAGTCACAATTAAAAGATAATCGAATTATATCAAATGGTTAACTTCAGCCCAGTTAATAGTTATGTCAGGAATGAACGTGAGTAGAAGAGCCATGTTGACTCATTGTTGCAGTATTTCGTAATTTACCCGGGGTCTACACTATGCAAATATGCTGATATTTTCTCTCATGAAATAAAATTTACCAATGTATGTGTAAGTATATTATACATATTTTGACATTCTCAGCAAATTATCAGGAGGCTATTTCACGAAAAAATTATCATGAAATTTTCACGAAATGTCACTATGGTTTTCATTTTTTTCATAGCTGCATAAAAAAAATATTCACGATTTTAAAAACCTACTAATTTTTTGACAGTATTCACCGAATTTTATTTGACATTCGAAGAAATTATCATGAGAGTAAAATGCCCAGTTATGATAATTTTGTAACAAATATTTAACAATACATTGAAAAAAACACATACAAACATAAATTATCATGAGAGAAAATATCAGCAAATTTGCATAGTGTAGACCCCGGGTTAAATAAAAATATACAGCTTTATAATTTATTTACTCAGCACACTTTAATCGACTCGACTCTCTTTTCAATTATACCTAAGTACCTACCCAACGCGCAATCAAACTACTATGTAAACGTGAAATTGTAATTCACTCATTTTTATATAAATTAGCGCTGATATCGCTTAACGAATTTAATTTAATTAATTAGAAAATTGTAAATATTGAACATAATGTATCAAGTTATTTAAATAATACTAATTGTAAAACTAATTTTTATTGAAACTGTTTATTTTTGTTGAGAATTGAGAAAAATTCGTAATCTTCTTATCGTTGCCAGCGCCAATATTTTTAAATTAAAACTATATCGCTTCTAACATTTCATCATATTTCTTTCTCATTTCGTTACAAAACTTGTAGTGATAAAGAAGTGTGTGTTTCAAACTATCAAGTGACACGACATTCTAATAATAAAAAAAAAGAAAATTATAAACTTACATTTTAAAATTCAAAATTTCCACTTTCTTTTATTAAAAATATTTTTTTAATTAGAAAGCAAATATAAATTGTGAATTTTCCTACAAGCTATAAAGCAGTTTATTTTCTTAATCGTATATTATTTGTTTATCGTATGTCCATCCAGAATCTTAATACATTTGGTAAGTCTGAAAAACACATTTTTATTTATTCGTAGTGTAATAAGAATTAAAAAAAAAAATTGAAAATGGCGGATATTTTTAAGCTTTATTTTTATTATAAAAATACAAACCACACTTGTATTTTGATCGAATGCATAGTTAAACATCAATTAATAATATAATTCAAGAAAAGTCTTTGTCTAAATCTTAAATGTATTACAAAAATGACATTTTTTGTTTAAAAAACATTGACGTGATTATTGATGATGTCATTAATAAATATAAGAAGAGCAGTTTTGCTTATTCATCATCTTATTTTGCAATAGAAAGAACATTTAAAATGCATATTGGTTTTTTTTTTATTGTAAATTTGTTTTCTCTAAAAGAATATTAGAAAATTTTTATATGATCATAATTTTTGTTGTTGTACAATACTACTATTAGACAAATGTAAACGATTAATCAAAAATTTATCGATCTCTGATGCCCATCGTTAGTTTTTATGAGTAGAGACTAGAGAGTATGAAACAGAATTGTATTGTAATATTCTTTCCTCGAATGTAAGTGTTTTGTTCCGATGTTAAATTGCCGTATACATACTTGATTGTTGAACAAGGCCGTTTGATTATTATGACCTACATTTTGCTTCGGTAAGTTTTGATATTACAGTGTAATTTTTTTTATCTCGCACGAAGCTTTAAAATGTAACACTAATGTACCGTATTCAAGAAAGCTTTGCTGTATTTCTAAGTTGTTCAAATGATCATCAAACCTAACAATGTAATTGTATTACCATAATTCTCGGCAGCAACAATCTTCACCAAAAATATTACTATTAATTAGTTTGTTCGGTTGTTTGGTAGGTACCATGAATATGATAATTGACTAATGGTATGCTCATATCCGAATTCATTTGGTTTCGCGCATGCTTTCAAAACTGGCTACAAAATTTCTTTAACTTTTTAGAACTGGCGTGAAAATCCCTTCTTGCTCTATGAATTATATCTGTCAAACTGAATTGTTCCTGCTAATGCCATAATTTTAAAATATATGCGCCTGAACAAATCTATAAGTTACATCGCGGTAATAGAACATGAAACATCAACTAGATTAGGTTTTGATATTACCTATGAAAGAAACCATAATATGGTTAGAGTTTAATCTTGTTTAGATATATTAAATTTATAAATTATATTATTTTTTCATGTTGAATTCAGTACAATAAGAGATGTTCATCTTATCCTATCCGTTTAAACTGTCAGTTTAACAGTTGCAATAATTCGTTTGCCATTATGTTTTGGCGAATTACCCGTGAACCTACTTTAGACATTAGTCGTGTTTTTTTTATTCAAAAATTTTCGAGTTCGAATATAGTTCTGGATAAGAATTTCTCGTTTTTTCGGTAAATTCCAAATGAATTTAATTTTTTATCACTAAATATGGTACATTTAATATTAAACTACATATTTTAATTCAATATTATTAAGGTAAAATTAAATTTATATTTACGTTTTACTTATTAAATTGATTACAAAGTTAAATAATTTTTTTAAGGTAGAAATATTTTGCATTAATCAAATTGTAAACCCCTCCAAAATAATCTTTAGTTTTATTTCTTTGATAATTAGCCGCTAATTTAACTTTATTCTAATTCGCATAAATAATTTATAATTTTTCAGACCCCTTTGCTGATGCAATTAAGGGTGCTGATGATAATGTGCAGGACGGTCTTGTACATATAAGAATACAACAGAGGAATGGTCGTAAAACACTAACCACTGTACAGGGACTATCATCGGAATATGACTTGAAAAAAATTGTGCGGGCATGTAAAAAGGTAAATACATAAAACAAACAAAATATTTAATTAAATTTAAAATTAATGTGTTATTTCAACAATTTTTTTGGTCAAATAGGAATTTGCGTGCAATGGCACAGTGATTGAACATCCAGAATACGGCGAAGTTTTACAATTGCAAGGTGATCAACGTGAAAATATTTGTCAGTGGCTAACAAAATCTGGTTTAGCTAAACCAGAACAATTGAAAGTTCATGGTTTCTAAACATATAAACTGAAAATATAAAAAAAATTGTAATAATAATTTATTTTAGACACAAAAACAAAAACGGAAAATTAATTAATTATTTAATTAATAGAGAACTTAAATTAAAAATATAATAATTATATATATAAATATATATAAATATACAAAAAGCCGCCTTTTCCTTCTCAAACACAACACACTGAAATTTGTTTTAAATTTGTATATTATATATGTATATTTATTTAATTTTATTAAGTAAAATTCATAATTATAAGTAAACTTTTTACAAAAAAAAAATTAAATTATAATAAAAAATCGCGAAAATCCAACAAATAAATAATTAATGATAATTAAACAAACAACACAGAACAAAATATTTAAAAAAAGAAATCTTAGTTTATTGTTTTATTTTATGCATGTTTGACTAGAAACTCTTAAAAATCGTAAATTAAATTAATTTTTTGTTGTTAAATTAACCTGAGAAGTTAGTTATTACCGCTACTAAATAGGATTTAGATAAATACAACAAATCGAGAGTTGGGACACAAAGATTTTTAATTTTTAATTATTTTTAATATACAAAAAATTATAATGTTATTAATAATAATAATAAATAATATCAAGATGATGCTGTGTCAATTATGAAGTACATACACAAAATTCATAAAAAATAAAAAGAATTAATTTAAAAATGTATTTAGAAGCGATTGATGTATTTCGAGAAGAGCGTCGAAATCGCCAATTATTTTTTTTTTAAATAAAAGGAGTTTATAATCAAACTAAATCAAATTAATTTTTCAATTTCAATATGTTTGTTATATTTCGTTGTTTTATTTATTTGTTGTTCTACTTATTTTCTTGAAAATTTCACTCTTAATAATGAATATAACTGTTATTTTTTTTTATTTAAACGTTTAACTCAATTTTTAAATAATGTAAATGTATTATATAAAAAAGTAAGAAACTAAAATGAAATGCAAAATAATAAGATGATTAAAAAAACAGGAATATAATTTAATGTCTTTTCCTAAAGTTCTAGTTTTAGAATAAATAACACTTACGTTATTACTTATATCGTAATTCGGAAATGATGATTATGTTTGAAATGGCTAAGTATAATTTGATATTTTGGGGAAGGACTTGTAAGTATAAAACTCATACATCTATATAAAAAAATTGGAGGTGTTGAAAATTTACAGATTATGAATCTTAATAAAAAATCTTTTTCTCTACCTTGGAGAAGGAATCACGATGGACAACTTCGTTTGAAACGCAGTCATTTTTGTTTGCTGTAGATAACCCAAAATAAACCACTGCCTGTCGATACGTTTAAACGTGTTCCTTTGACCAATATTTTTTTTAATAAATTTAGGATTGCAATCAAACTTGTAACGATAATTTCATTTGAAAACCATCGGTCGCTATCATCAAATATGATACACACTTGAAATTTAACTTATCTCTTAAACGTAAGGGGAATAACTTTAGGTATAGTGAAAATTAGACCCAAGAATGATTTGTTTTATGACGAGTGTCGTCTTGTTGTCGAGCAACTAAATATAGCCCATAGTGAAGTGCACAATGTCTTACAATCGCGAGCAAAAACTAGGCTGCTCTTTCAAGGAGAGTAGCTAAGCGGATTTGTATACGTATAAGAAGCGAGATTGATGGAAGCCCGAGGTTCAACAACTCAGCAATGAGCGCAGTTCGCGTAATTTTTCTAAAACCGCTCGGTGGACTGTAATTCAACGTGCTCAGTGGACTGTAATTCAACCGCTCGGTGGACTGTAATTCAACGGCTCGGTGGACTGTAATTCAACCGCTCGGTGGACTGTAATTCAACCGCTCGGTGGACTGTAATTCAACCGCTCGGTGGACTGTAATTCAACTGCTCGGTGTACTGTAATTCAACTGCTCGGTGGACTGTTATTCAACCGCTCGGTGGACTGTAATTCAACCGCTCGGTGGACTGTAATTCAACCGCTCGATGGACTGTAATTCAACCGCTCGGTGGACTGTAATTCAACCGCTCGGTGTACTGTAATTCAACCGCTCGGTGTACTGTAATTCAACCGCTCGGTGTACTGTAATTCAACCGTTCGATGGACTGTAATTCAACCGCTCGGTGGACTGTAATTCAACCGCTCGGTGGACTATAATTCAACCGCTCGGTGGACTGTAATTCAACCGCTCGGTGTACTAATTCAACCGCACGATGGACTGTAATTCAACCACTCGATGGACTGTAATTAAACCGCTCGGTGGACTGTAATTCAACCGCTCAGTTTACTGCATTAATTCGGAGCTCTTGATATTTGGAGAGGATACTTTGTGGAACTGGATTAGTATGGCGAACAGAAGTTATGCCTAACCAATGGAAAGTGGCCGCGATACGCCCCATCTTCAAGAAGGGAGACCGCTTGAAGTGTGAGAATTATCGCGGTATACATAGCTCTAATTTGCACAGCATACAAGTTACTATACTACATTATATTGGATAGAATCACCCCTCTAGCGGAGGGCTTGGTTGGTGACTATCAAGGGTTTTTTCGCTCAGGTTTTCTCGCTGCGGATGATTCTATCTAAATATTATGAGACATCCATCCCCGCACATCAGGTGTTCCTGGATTTCCGGCCGATCTATGACTCGATCAATCGAGAGAGTTTGTCGTCTGTCCTGGAATATCGACAATTTTTGCAGTTAAGTCGAGTGTTCGGTAGAGGGATGCTTTGTCCCCGATACGCTTTAATCTCATATTGGAGTACGTCTTTCGTAAAATTGAAACACGTCAGCACAACATCTTATATTGCCAGTCCAATCAGGTGCTTGCAGATAACATATGCGCGATTGGACTAAAAGAAATGAAAGAAATTCTTGATCCGCTTGTAGAGTTTTCAGCTTCTGTTGGACTCCAGATCAATGAGTCCAAAACGAAATACATATGATGTTTGGTTATAGGGACAATATGGTAACCTAGATTTTAGTAGTGGCCTCTACACGCTTGAGGGAGGGAAGAGGTTCAAATAACGTGCTTTGTATCCTCTAAGGAGACTGCTAAAATTTAAACACCTATAGCCGCGAAGCTGAAGCCTTGCAAAGCGTTGATCAGGCCAGTTGTTATGTTTGGCTGACGGATGAGTACGAGAGATAGCTCCTTACATTTGAGAGAAGAAAAATGCGGGTGATTTTCGGCCCAAACCGCGAAATAGATGGTTATGTACTATCTATTTTCCGAGCTCTGTACGATATCGAGGTCAGAGATCTGATGCAGATCCCCGATATTGTACATGAAATAAGGTCGCAGCGAGTACGCTGGCTCGGTCACGTTCTGCATGCTGTTCCGGAATGAGTTGTGAATGATCTCTGAAAGGAGAGCCACCATATGGTAGGCGCTGGAGTGTGTTCATAAACTCGACATTATAACAATATTGTTACGACTGTCATTTTGACGTATAGAAAGGCAGTCCCGAGTAGAGTTGGTAATGACGTTTGTAACAATAAGGGGAAATTAAATTGTTACAATGTCCAGTTTATGAACACACTCCAGAGGTCGTTGCAGGCGTCAATGGCTCCACGATGTAGAGAACGACTTGCCATCTTCAGACTGTCTTAGGCAGTATGAAGATGCTCAGGATCGAAACCGTTGAAGCTAAATAGTTGACCCAGTAATGGCCTTTTGAAAACTGATTATTATTTTTTTATTATTTTAAATTAAACTTCTCACTTACAAATAACGTAACAATGCCTTCTTAGATAAATAAAATCTTTAATTTTTTGTTGGCTGTGAGATATTTTATTTGAATGGAATTTAAAATGACTTTCTTAAAATGAATACATACTGAAAAAATAATGTAAACAAGTAAATCTAAATTAAGGGCTTAATCGTTTTATGAATCAATAATTATTTATAAACGTTTTCATTTTGCTTTTTAAACTATTTGGATAACGTTTTTAATGCGGGTGATTAATTAAGTTTACAGTTAATTTTACAACCATCTATGTCTGTTCTGAATCATTCCTCCATTGATTAAAAATATTATGCGACTTCTCGTTCCACATAAGAGTTCCTCCAATCTATAAAGCTTCTATTTAAAAACATCATTTCGGTTAGGAAACCAGATGGAACCCAAATTTCTTTTTTAACGGAGAACGACGTATTCAGGAACGTTGTGTTCGCTCTTAAATAAAATAATTTCATTCCTTGAAGTTCGTTGACTGGTTGCTTTCCTTTTAGTAATTTTGTCAACTTATTTAAAAATCACGAGTCGATACTGTCCATTGATTATACTACTGTCCGTATTTTAACATCAACAATTCCCTCGGAAGCATGTCAAACCTATTAAAATTATTCCCAACCGTTTAGTTGAGCTTTTGAAATGGCACATATTTTCTTTGATTTGCGTATATTGGTTTCTTACCATACCGGCATTCCGGTATGTTTATACTTTTATGGTGTCATGTTCAACTTCCAAGGAAGTTTTTATGTAGAATTTGCTGTAGCCTCACCGAGCCATTTAAATTAACGATTGTTTCGCTCCATTCTGTGGTCGAGAATATGGTGTGCAGTCCGCTTAATTATGATCCCTTCTGTGCTTAATGGTCGATCCGAATTTGTTTACGATAAATTTGTGATATTTAAATCGGCAACACTATATATACATTATTAACTACCCGATTTCTGACTTTTTGATGCTTGAACACAAATTATGTATGCTCACACTTCGTTTCGCAGCCAGTCGCACTTAATTCTATCTATATGCTGATCTTATAATATACCCGCAACCGCAAGGTATGGTAGCAGCTACATAGCTATTACAAAACATACAATTTTGATTTATTTCATATTTTGAACAGGCAACATGAAATTTTACAGTTTTCTAAAAATATACAATCACATTTCTTTTGCCAGAGTTTTGACTTCATGTCATGTTTCCACTAAGACAAATTCCGGGTGTATACCATTAAAATCGATTTAATTCTAACGATAAGAACTGATGTGGTATATCCCACCAGAATCTAGAATCCACTCTTTCGATTTACAGAATTTCAACAAATCGAAGAGTTATTGTTTGAGTTATGAAAAAACTAAAAAAACTAAACAGGTGCCTCTAGATTATGGAAATTCGGCAAAAAACAATATTCTTCGTAAGTCTTCATCTTCCTCGTTCAAAGCGATAAAACGATCCCGGGAGTAAAGTAATTACAATATCGGGAGGTAATTCTTTGGACACTCCAAGAAGCGGTGGTCCACGCAACGCCAGCGCTGCACAGTTCCACAACATCCAAATGTTGGATTCACTGAAATCTGCAAGCCAAGATGTGTCATCTAGCCACGATTCTTCAAGTACTTAAAGCACGAAGCTGTTCCAAAATTAGTCAGGGTGTACCATAACAACTATCTATACAAGCTCCAAAAAGTCCATCGTCTTCAAAATGAAGCTCTAAGAATTTGTTAAATGTAAAGTATGACTGAAGCGATTCGGGGACACAGTAACCAGAAAAATAAAAAAATAGAAGCTGTTCACATAGTTGAATAATGTTGCAAACAATGTTTAATCGTGTTTGGTCCAATAATTTAAATCTGTCATGGTTTAAGCTGGATTTAACACTCAGGGAAAGTACCACTCAAATACATTAATGATAGGATCAAAGTGAACCAAGAAATTTGTCGCCATGAAATTCTCAAGAAAGTTGTTCTTCGTTTGACTTGTGAGCGTTACCCAAATAGTGATTGAACCGTTTGAACAAGATTCTACTCCGGCTCACAAAGCGACATTGATTCAACAATTGATTCGAAAGAAATTTTCAGTTTTTTCGTCGTTATTCAACTTTTTCCGTACTCTCCGGAATTAAACACCACTTTCCAGGGATTCCAAAACTGTTAAACTTTATTCGAAAATAGGGGTTCAAATAGTCTGTACTAAACTATAAATGAATTATTAATTTTGACATGAACAAATTGAGAACGGCTGAAGAATAATTCAATAATACACCGGAATTTGGAATCCAAACTGAATTTTTTATAGTTTTGGAATGTATACGACCAAATGGAATGAAACTAAGCGCTTTATAAACCCTAAAATTATGATGAAATAGCAATACATGTTCGATTGAATATATTGTCTAAACACAAGTCGTTCTGTGATTTTGTGAAGGAGTATGTGTTGGTGCCGTCATTGACAGGAGTCATGAAGATGGGAGCATCACGTTGGAAAAATGGAGGTTGGTGTATAATACACTGAACTCAGTTTTGCTAAAATTTCTAGGAGAAAATCCAGTACCCTCTCTATCCTGCAGAGATGCCGGATGGTATCAAGGGCATGTTAAGCTAACGGCGAGCTCTGATGCTATACAAGAAGGCTGTAGCGGAGGTAGGGGAGCTGTGGCAAGGCGCGAGGCTGGCGGCTGTAAGCTGGGAAGAGATTCCTAGCAGGCCAAAGCGCACGTCTGGCTATCAACCGCGCCGGCTAGTCCAGACAAGATCCTAGAAATAATTAGGATCAGCAACCAGACTCACTGGATCAGGAGAGGACGTGGTCATTCAAGAACCTTGGAAAACTAATTTAATAATGTTTCTACTTTCTCAATACAGCAAAATGGTGACATAACTGCTGTCAGCCCAGAGGTTGGCGGCAGCCTAATCTGGCTGGTCTCAGCCTATATGGACCGGGACAAACAGGTTCCACCGGATAACCTGGGGGACCTGGTTCTCGAAGCGGAAAAAAAGAAGATTGGGGTGATCCTTGGGTGTGATGCTAATGCACATCACACAATTTGGGGCAGCACAAACATCAACGAAAGGGGTGAGTTATTTTTTGAATACTTATTAAATACTAACCTTTGGGTGTGTAATAATAGGCAAGAACCCACATTTATTATTATCCTTCGCCTCAAATAATATTTATCCTATGAATGGAGAATGGCGGTGGAACATTCCTTCTCTGACCATCGATATGTAACATTCAGCTTTAACGTTTCCCCTGCCACCTGGAAAGCTTTTAGGAGTCCCAGAAGGATAAACTGGAGCAAGTAAAGGGAAATGCTAAAAGAGGTGATAACGCCGGGGGCCCCGGAGCCGCCAGCGACAGTGGAGGAACTGAATTGCATAGTGGACACAATCACTAGTGCCAGCAATCGGTCCATCAATGCTGCTTGCCCAATAGTTAAGCACAGGGACAAGCATAAACCAGCATGGTGGAAGGAACTGGGGACCTACCGAAAGGCATGTATTGGGATTCCGATAAGAAGGACTTGAAAGTATATAAAAAAAAAATTAAGAAAGGCACAAGGAAGGGCATTAAGACTCTTTTGTGATAAAATGGAAGAAGTCTCCGAGACCTCTCTCTCGTCTTACGAAGATACTGTCTACTAATCCAACCAGTTCCAGTTATTTAATTAAGCCGAATGGATCTTGGACTGCTTCTAGTGAGGAATCTTTGAACGTACTCTTTACTAGGAAATATAAAATCCCGGTAGTAGATCCACCTATCTTAAATGGCATAGGACTAGCTTTTACTGATAAGGCAAGATTTCTGGGCCTATGGTAATCTTGGACAGTAAGCTTAGTTGGAAGCCTAACTTCTTGGAAAGAGTAAGCAAGCCTAATATAGCCATGTATACTCGTTCAGAAACTCCATTGGAAAGGATGGGGTCTGAAGACGGAGCTGGCACACTGGCTATTCACTGCCGTAGCAAACCTATACTTATGAATGGGGTGAGCATGTGGTGGCCAGCTCTTGATAAAGTCAAATACAGGAAGGGGATCGAGAAGGTGCAAAGAACAGCCTGCATTCTTATAAGCGGGGCGCAAATACAACACCAACACGTGCCTTGGAGGTTATGTTTCACATTCTCCCAGTCGATATTTATGGTAAGCAGATGGCGGTGATTACGACCACCCGACTATCAGCCATACCTCAATGAAAATGTCTTCAGACAGGACACTTGACGATAATTAGATCGCTAAGGAAGGAACTGGCGAATCTAGATTACGTTATACTAACATTATATGCTTCGAGAAAGGGTTTCGGATTCGGAAACAGAAGCATTGCAGTTCTTTACGGATGGCTCCAAGCTACACGCTAAAGTAGGAGTGGCATGAGTCTTCTGTACTAAACTGGAAGTAGATATGTCAGTTCGTCTCCCTGATCACCGAAGCGTGTACCAAGCAGAGGTGATAGCGATTGAGGAGGACTTGAATTGATTGAGACATAATGTGGTATCATCGATTGATATCGTAATTTATGTGGACAGTCAGGTGGCAGATTGTCTGCGGTTCCCCGGCCACTCGGAAGTAATGGGGAACTGCAGGGCAGACGAACTAGCTAGGCATATAGTACATCTTTCCAACTGCTAGCGGAAAGGGCAAATTTGGGAAGGCCTTTTAAGACAGCGCTTGAAAAGGAGGCAGTAGCCTCAGTGAATAAAAGGTTTACTAACACTCTCACATGTAGTGTAGCAAGACAAGTGTGACCAAAGCTGAACTTGAAACGCTCAAAGACACTGATCTCGACCCTACACGTAGACGTGAATTAAAAACGATCGTGGGGATACTCAAAGGACACCTGCCTACACCTGCCTACTTGGAGATCATGCGAGGAGGCTAGGTATAGAAGCAAATGATTTTGCAGAAGCTGTATGGACGTGGAGGAGGAAGAGACGGTGGTCCATTTCCTATGGTCATGTCCGGCTTTGGCACGCAGAAGACATAAATATGTGGGTAGATTCTTAAGGTGCGAGAAATATCAAACTGGTTCACATAAGGGTAACAGGGAAGTAAGATCCTGTGGTATCACAATGGTGTACAATCATCTAAGTGTGCCGTAGCAGCCACTCAACCAAACATAACCTAACCTATAGTCGTAATTATGTCTCAAAGTTTATGAAATTTTGACGAAAACCATTTGCGTACAACTCATATTTTTCAATACTTTTCCGCTAATCTGTAAAAGTTTTATATATGCGGGTACTTTCAGGAAGATATTATCTAACAATTAATACACGATTTTATAAAAATTCGTTCTAATAATGCTGACTTATCGAAAAATGTGTGTCTTCGATGCAAAAACGGGTTAGAATACAACTATAACATCGTAAACCTTTTAGTTCACGCTTTTTTTAATTTGATGTCAAACGTGGCAAAACAAAATTTAAAAATTTTCTTCAGGCTATTTCACGAAAAAATTATCATGAAATTTTTTCGAAATGTCACTATGTTTTTAATTTTTTTCATAGCTGCATAAAAAAAATATTCACGATTTTAAAAACCTACTAATATTCTGACAGTATTCACCGAATTTTATGTGACATTTGAAGAAATTATCATGAGGGTAAAATGCCCAGTTATGATAATTTTTTAACAAATATTTATCAATACATTGAAAAACACACATACAAACATAAATTATCATGAGAGAAAATATCAGCAAATTTGCATAGTTTAGACCCCGGGTTACATACATATATTCGATAGCTTGGATTTAAACTATTTTAGATTTAATTTTAGACACATTTTAGGGAATTTAATTAAATTTGAATACGGTCAGGTAGGTAAAGTAGAACTGTAAAGTTTAAACAAAGCTCTTATTACATCACAATGGCTCATTAAGAAATACATAATATATTATGGACCGACATCATTTCTTGGGCACCGTTTCATAATTTTGCTGGTAAACGAGAAAAAATATATTTTAAATTTTACCGGGATCTCACTATCTCCGGTAAAATTATAAGAGAAAAATCAAAAATCTGATGTGCCAATATTATTTGTTTTTGAATATCATAATTGGAATGGCATTATGGTTTAGACTTAAATTGACAAGCAATTTAATATATAAAAGATACATTTTCAATCCAAATTTAGTTCTATCTCAATGGACTGATCTCTATAAGTTGGTAATAATATTCATCAGAAAAGTTTTGAAATACTGTTAAAGGCACTGAAAGTTTTCCACTATTACACAATCCGCCGAGCTTAACAAATTTTGTTCCGTGTGACATTTGTAAAATTAAATCTGCTGTTCGATATTGGTTTGAGAAAGTTCTATAATTATATTTTCTATTAATTCCAATCAATTAATTTATAAGGCACACATTTCACTAGATATATACTCGAACTCCAATTTTATTTCATTTGCTTTAAATGGGCACCAAATTTTTACGGATAAAAGAAACGAATATTTGTATGTTTAAATAATATAATAAATGTATGTATAATAATAAATTAATTAAAAATTACAATTAAAATAATTATTGTAATCAACACCAATTCCAAATATGGCACAATATTAATGTTATTATAAATTGAATTTTAATAATTCAGTCTTATATCACCAAACTATATTATACCTATGCGTAACTCTTATACATATAACCTAATTGATATTCTAAAGTAATATAAAACACATAAATATATTTGAATACAATTTTTGCTTGAGTCTCCTCAACTTATATTTGGTTGTTAGTTTTAGTTTTTAATTATTTTTAATATTTTAATCACGAATTTTCCATTTAATCATATGCATATTTCCGTTCTATCGCACACAACAAAATTTAAAAATTTAATTTTTTCTTGTTTTTTTTTTTCAATTTTATTGTCAATTCTCTTTTGGTAAATCTTTCTACACGTAATATTTTTTTAAACAAACGTCTGTCTGATCTACGATATCTATATACATAAATGTACATACATATACATATATTATAATAAAGTGTTTATTCGGGGTTTAAATTTAAGATCCTCATTGATATTGAAACACTTTGTCGATTCGAAGTGTATTTCACGTATAAATCATCCAATACAACAATTTTATTGGTTACCATCTTTAATTGTGCATGTATTATGAAGTTTCGCCGTGACAGCTAAAAATAAATTGTTAAATGATTAATGTTAAGCACAGTTCAAATCAAACCTAATATTTAGGACATTTTTAT
Organism: Tipula unca; assembly: GCA_951394425.1. Classification (NCBI taxonomy): domain Eukaryota; kingdom Metazoa; phylum Arthropoda; class Insecta; order Diptera; family Tipulidae; genus Tipula; species Tipula unca. Next base: position 163,191,083 of record OX596382.1, on the reverse strand, counting down.
ATTATTTTAATAATAATAATTTTATTAGTTTAATAAGGGTGTGGTTTTCACGTTTATTTTATAATAAAATTGGCAATAGTGAATGCCAAACCAAATTATAAAATAAAATCGATCGTTAAGTTTAGATACAATATATTAGTATTGTTGAATAGTTCATTGGTGAAACTGGCTGGATGTAACATAGCCGGATTTTTAAAACACTATTTCAGCTATGCCGACATCTTGCCAATTTTCCAAAAATCTCCACATTTATTAAAAACATTTGTTTTTTAATAAGTCCTTTATTTTTTTTTTTTAATTAAAAAAACTGATCACTACTTGAACACATTATTCAGTATGTATGGTATAGAGGAAACCTCGAAATTAATTTGTAATTCCTCGAAAATCACTGTGTATTTCAAGACACAGGACTATTTATTTAAAACATTTTAATGTGAACGTTCCGAGTGTTTTAATAAAACTGAATACTTTTAATTTAAGTTATGAAATAACAATAACTAAAACATTTATAAAAATAAATAAAAAAAAAAGAGTCATTTCCATTTTTATAAAAATCGTCGGTTTGTGTGTTCAAATTCAAAGCGAATTTGAACAATTGAAAAAAAAATAAAAAAATTTATTTAAAAATTCAAAATACGTGTACGTACAACCAAAAATCACGTAGCCGGATAAATAAACAATATTTCTAATATAGCTCTCTATATACGATTCAAAGTAATTGATAATTATTTAAAATAAGAAAAAAAAGCCTAATAAAATTATAATTATATTACGTGTAAGGTATATATGTACATATGTACAAATGGTCAAAAGTTAGTGTATATATATACATAAGTATATTATAATACCACACATTTACTATACAAATTCATCATGTACCTAGGACTCAAATATGTAAAATACGGTTAAACCGAATGTAATATTGGTATATACCGTAAATAGTTTCCGGTGCAATGATCCCTGAAGTACACCCAAAATGATAGGTGTATGACATATACTACTGAGAATTTTTGATGACTGATTTAACACTTTCAGGGACGAAAAATTTAACAGCCAAACCAAATATAGTTTAAATAAATTTGTTGCGATTTCGAACAGACAAGAGCAGCTCATTGATTAAATGAGGCCTAAATTGTTGAATGCCGGTGTTAATGTTTATTAACCTTTTTGAATTTTAAAACACCTTTAGCAGACTGGAATGGGTACGTAGTATAGATCTCGAATAGCTGCGTGTACAAAGGATTGGTTTGATTTCAAATTGGGCTCGCTAATGAAGTTATTCGCCATACGACAACTGAAAGTAGCAAGCCACTGTAGTCTTAGATCTGATCTTTCAAGGCGTAGTTCTTTATAACTTTCTTGGCGTAGTTAAAAGATAAGGGAGCCGCGGGTTCAGGTCCAATTATAGTTAGCTGGGGACCGGATTTGGCTAAACAGGCCGCGATCTAATTCCATTCGATGTCACAATGTGCAGCACCCACATGACCGTAACGGTATTGTTGGAGCAAAGACGATTAATGAAGTGTTTGCAATCATTGCCAAGTTTGGAGCCAGTCAAGGGATTTTTCAATGAATTGAGCACTGATTTGCTATCAGTACACAGAATAATGTTTTGGTTTTTTGAACAGCGAAGTTCAAAGCCTCCATAACACTATACTTCAGCGCTATTACTTCCGCTTGGAAAACAGTGCAAAGCGAAACAAGACTACTAAAAGATCTCTGATTGGACCAAGGACAGTAGATAGATTCCAAATCCAGCACTGAGGCTAGAACGAGAGCCATCTGAAAAGACTATGGACTCGTCTAATATTTGCAGAAAATCCTCCGAAAACCACAAATTCCTTGATGGATAAACCACCTTGAATACGCTGGAGAAGTTGTATTCAGGTAGTGATCTATCATTAACCATATCGATTTCTGGTAAAAATGAAGTATATAGTTTTTAAAAATTTGTCTATGTCCCACGATAGAACCGAGAACATTCCAGGCCCCAATGCACCTCAAGTGAAACGCTGCAGAACAAGCAGTGCCACTAATAAAGGTGTGTATAACTGGGGAAAGTAAAGAATGGACTCCATAGCAAGAAGTGGAGTCGAGGACATACCTTCATATTAACAACTGGCCACTACACAACAGAAGCGTAAGATAATATCGGTAAGACCAGCGATTTATAAATGAAAACAACATCCTGGGTGTTAGACCCCAGGATTTCTCAAAAGCCCTTCTACATTGCTAAAATATGGCAGTAGCTTTTTGTAGTTTAGAATCAAGATGAAGTTTCCAGGAAAGTTTGCTATCTAAGATAACACCAAGGTGCTTGACTTGGTTACATCTGGTAATCGGTTTCCCAAAAAGAGAAGGAACGGATAGATCCTGACCACTCATACGCTTAGTAAAGACAATTAAATCTGTCTTAGACGGGTTGACGTGCAGACCCTTGTCAATGCACCATGCCTCCTCAATATCTAAGGCCTGCTACATTAAGTCGGATAAGATATTCAGGTGTTTGCCTGAAACTGTTAAGACAATATCATCAGCATAACTCTGTGCAATAAAGCCAGATTGCTGTAGCTTAACCAGTAATCCGGGATGGGCGTTTACGCGTCATCTATTATTTTCTACATTGACGTGTTGACAACCCGTAGATAACGTCAACAACTTAGACAACGTCGATAATGTAGAATTCCTAGTGTGGTTTTGTCAATTAGTTCTAAACTAATAGGTCACCAAATTTGTTTAGGAACGATGCGTTATTGGTGATAGTTTTATAGAATGTCCAACAATGCATTTAAATCTCTTTTGAAAAAGGGCGGAATTTAAAACTAATCGTGCTCAAATAACATGAATCTACTTCAGTCATGTTTATCCATTACAAAATTATTAAATTGATCCAAAACAACGATATATAGAGTGGGGCCTCTTTATAACCTCTTTATAACGATGGAACGGTATAGAACAGCTCGTTGAAAAATCGAAAAAACGGCTCACAAAAAATCAGACAAAAAGGTTATAACTTTCATTAAAAATAATCCGGGGAACTTTAACTATGACCGTGCCATAAAATTTAACACACCCCACTCCATGGTAAAACGTGTTCGAGTTCAGGAAGGCTATAAGTGCTACCGAGTTATTAAAAAGCCAAATCGTTCAGATAACCAACACTTGTTCATGTATATAAAAACCAACAACTTTCCTATTATTGTGGTAGGATTGTACTGTCCACCAAGACATTCTATTAAAAACAAACAATATTCAAATTTCGTCAAGGTTCAAAATAGGTGGTGACTTCAATGCGAAGAATACTCACTGGGGTTCTAGATTAACTACAACTAAAGGAAAAGAATTACTGATTGCCATTAAAGAAAATGGATGTGAATCCATTTCAACTGGAAAATCAACATATTGGCCAACTGACCAAGGAAAAATACCTGACCTGATCGATTTTTTTATAGCCAAAAGTATTTTTGGACTTTGCTTATTTGACCATCGTTATCTACTTTCAGTTTGTATAGGAAATATTGTGGCCTGCCTAGAAAATCGCATCAAGCATCATTGACTGGAACGGAAGTTTTATAATTTTTAAGAACATAAGGAGGAATAGCTTGTCAGATTTTTATCTTCTTCGAAATACACTGCTTGGAATTTCATCGCGCATTAAATGTTACATCTGGCAGTATACAGTTCAGTTAAGTTTCAAACGATATTAATATTATTATATCAACATTTTTGATTCAATTCAGCTTCTGTTAAATAATTTCGCAAGTTTCTCAATTCAATTGAAAAGTATACTTTGAAAAAGATTTGCATAACATCATATACATATATAAGGTGGTGGGCGAGGTAATATAGTGATTGACTTTGGAGTCGTGGACCTACGTTCGAGTCTCATTATCAATGATATTATTTTAATTTAATTTCTGCTATATTTAAATTGGTTCAACACACAGCTTCGTTAAACATTTTCATATTTTTCAAGTACTGGCATGTATATAAGGTGGGTATATAGCGATGGTGAAACAAACGCAGAGTCCATTGCCTGTGCTAAAATTTTCAATATTTTCTATTCAAATGACAGATATAAAAGATGTGTATAGCATGAAATGTATGTGGGGCGGTGGTCCAGTAAGCAAAGGCAGTGACTTTTGATTTATAGATCTAAGTTCGATTCGCGGCCGAGTCAAACATTTTTTGATTTAATTTCTCCTGTCAAATAGGTGATGGTGAAATAAAAATATTCCAACTCAGCTTCTGTTCCAAACTTCATATTCTCCACGTAAAAGTGGCAAGTATAAAAGATGGGTATGAGTATATAGAGCGGTAATGAAATTGTACGACGATGGACAAATAACCAGAGTCGATTGCCGTTGCTAAAAGATTCAACTTTTTTATTCAAATGTCTGATTGGATTGTAGGATTATTATTGGAGAATTATTACGGTCATACACAAGAGATGGCTCTTACATTTTCATTACGGTCATACACAAGAGAGGGCTCTTATACTTACCGAAGAAATTAAATTAAAAAAGTATTGAAGGCTGACGAGAATTGAACTCGAGTCCACGAATCCAAAAGCAATGACTCTGTTAACTTCACCTGCACCACCGAAACATATACATAATGCTATACAAATCTCTTATACTTGCCAATTCAATAGAGAAAATTGAAAATTTTAGCAACTGGAATGGACTATGCTTATTTGACCATTACCGTATATTTTCATTAGAAATTGAATATAGATTTGAACAGAAGCTGGGTTGAACCAATTTCACAGAAGAAATTAAATTAAAAAAGTATTGGCGCTGTCTTGAACTCGAGTCTGCGATTTCAAAAGCATTGGCTCTGCTTACTGGACCACCGGCGTATTAAAAATTCTTGCTGAACAACGCTAGAAATCTTTACATGGCACAACTGATAGAAATCTTTACAAAAAGGTTACAACTTTCATTAAAAGTAATCCGGAGAAATTTAAAAGAAATGACCGTGCCATAACATTTAATACACCATACTGGTAAAACGAATTCGAGTTCAGGAAGGCTATAAGTGCTACCGAGTTATTAAAAAGCTAAATCGTTGAGATAACAATTGTTCGCTAAAAAATGTGCCAGACTGATGACAAAATTTTCTCAAAATTTAGTGGATATGTTTTGATGGATGACGAAACGAAAAAGAAATTGGTTTTGAAACAATTAATTAGTTAAAAATCGAATCTTACCAAAAACCGAGGCAACGCTCTCCTGCTAAGTATAAGCACTTTAAGTTAGATACATTTGCAAAAATATGTATGATTTGGCCAGCAATTTGCAGTTGTGGAGCCAGGTTTTTGTCACATTTTTCATAACAGCAGTAAAGTTTTGGCCATATAGCTCGTTCACACAACTCTAATTCCACCAGAAGGAATAAATTTGCACGAGATTAATCTAATCAATGTTATATCAAAGAGTCCACAGGTTTTCGATGTGAAAAATTGTGGGGTATAGTTGAAAAAGTGCTGAAGTGCAAAAGTCACACCGGCAGTTATGCCAGAAACAGGGATCATCAAACAACATGTGCGTGATTTTATCCGTAAGTAATAACGAAATCTATAGAGGTGATTTGTGCAAAAATTAAAATAACTCAAAAATTCAATTAAATCGTATGGAAACTTTATTATCATGAAAGAACATTTCTTGCCATTTATTTTTTAAAGATTACTTCTTTCAAATGATGGCCGCAACTGCGATTGTTCTTTCTCAAAGTCCAATTTTTGATGTCGCCCTCGAGAATCTCGAATGGTATTTAGCGAATGACACGAGTAATGTTGCCTTCCAGTGCCTCAAACCTAGCTGGTTTATACACATAGACTTTGGACCTTGCGTAGCCGCAATGAAAAGAGTCTAGAGGTATTACACGATCTAATTAGCCAATTCAACGATCCGAACCGTGAAATTATATGCTCGCCAACATGATTTTTCAAGAAGTACATTGCTTTGCTCGCTATATGGCAAATAGCGCCGACTTCTTGGAAACAAATTTCGTCGAGGTCGCTTCAATTTCAGGCAGCAAATATTCCGTTATCATGACGGAATAACGAGCACTATTCACAGGTACGTCCCAGCTGTCTTCTTTTTTGAAAAATTAGGACGAATGATTTCACAGGCGCGTACACCACACAAAACCGTCTATTTAGTCGCGCATCATTAAATACTGCAAACTGGGATTCAAACTTTTCGATTGTATTCCAAATAGTGGTCTCGACAGGCCGATTATGTCAACCGTAACTTGGTTTAAGCGCACGAAACACATTCCTCACAAAACGCTGCTTTTCGTAATAAAACTGAACAATTTGTAGACTCTATGCCGGGCTCAGTCTTTCCATGATGAAATGGCATACAATACTGAATAAATAAAAACACGATGGCAGTTTGAAACTATTCATGCGCCATTTGTCAAAAACACACAAATGTAAAAATCACCTCTAGATGAACGCTTTTACAAAATACTCCCGCGTCCTGGCGTATTCGATTTCAAATCGCTAAAATATCGTAGGTTGTTGACATTATTTTAATTGTCGACGTTGACAAGAATCACTGCCAAGTAAGTAATCTACGTTATATTTCACGTCTCGACAACCGCGTAAATTACATGGCGTAATCTACCTCGCCCATCCCTGGTCAGTATAAAAGATATAAGCATTCTGAAGTCGTACGATTGGCTCCGTAAGATCTTTCCCAAAGGATCCCGTTTTGTAATGAACGAAATTCCAAAGTCGATCAAGGTTTAATTGGATATTCGACTATCTATCATACTGTTTAGAAATAATTTGTTTTCTTCATATCACCTAATTCGTCCAAGCATTATTCGTTATATTTTGTTTATCCAAAGGTTTCGGTGATATGTACTTTAAAAATCACAGGATATTTTTGTGTAAAGATTTTCTTAAATTTAGAAAACCATTCAGTCAACATTAGCCATCCTAAAAATTGGACATTAGTTGAATTTTGTTTAACTACATTCGACTTGTACTAGGCTAACCGGTGTAAAGAAGATCAATACAGCAACACGTCCAGAGATTAGCTTTTCTCTTAAATTCAAATAATAAATTACAAGTTTATAAACTTAAAGTTAGGGAATCTACCGTTTGTCGATTTCGGCTATAAATCATTGAAAACTCCGAATTTATAAAGACAACTTTAATTTTAATATTCACTTCGATCAGTTTAACCGTGGTGTCTAATAGGAAGGATAGTCATTAGCGTGAGTGTCTCAATAAATCAAAATTCAAATATTCCTACAAATATCGGGTACCTATTTACGGGTAAATTTTAAACATTAAATCAAAACATTCTCCCGATGATACAGGTAAAGCCAGCATACCAAAATCCGAGAAATATATTTTTTTATTAAAATAAACTTTATTATTCAAGAAGTTAAAATACGTAAAATGATTTTATTTAAATGTTTCCATCTTCATCTTGCTTTTTTAGAGCGTCGATCAGAATTTTGGCCATTTCTTGCTGTACATTAAGCCTTGCCATCATGTTAAGTTGTTGTAAATACGGCCTCAACCAACCGAAAAAACCATCGAGAGGATCGATTATGGCAGGAACAACAGTAGAACTTGATGCTGTATTAGTAGCACTAGCAGTTCTCCTTTCTAGCACATTTATATATCGCCGCCGCAATTCCAAGGACTCTTCCTGAAAGCTTCGATCACGTTCTCTTCCTGTCCTCCCGGTGTCCTCCTGGCTGCTTTCGTCCAAATCTTCACTACTTTCTACGTCATCAGATACCTCTGTAGATCTAAGTAACAGGTAACAAGTAAGAGTAAAAGCGGTAATTAATACGGATATCCAAATTGAGTGACACTTAATTTGTAGTCCTATATAAAGTCAACAATTTATGTATTAAGTACCTTCTCGGCCCACTCTCATAATTTGTATCTAAAAATGACAGCAACTTAAAGTATTTAAAATATTTACTATCTTCCGCAGCATGATCTTCCGCTATTCTTTTATTTGGCCGGACGTAGGATGCCTTGATGCTGTCCCAGTATTTTGTTACTCTCAAAATATTATTAGCATTACTTTCTAGATCTGTATTAATATAGAAATTTAGTTTTTAATATAAAAGAAGATTAATGGAATGAAATTAATGAAAATTAATTATTAAACCTAATTACTTGATTCATTAGTGACTTCTGCCCATAATCGACTTCGTACAGTTTGGTTATTATAATTATCGTCTCTCATGTTCCACAATGCTGGTCTGGACCGTATAGCGTCGACAATAAAGTCTGAAAAAATTTAAATTAATTGGTTAGTTTATGGCTAAAATATTTTTATAATTAAAATTAGATATAATTACCTTTACGCTGTTCCAGATCATTGATTGTTGTGGGCGTTATGGCTGTTTGCGATTCAGCAGACACTGGCAAGAGATCATGTGAAGTTGTTTGGTCAACATTATATTCTTTATCGTCGTTGTAGCTCGAAAAAAATCTTTTGAGCGTATCACTACTTTTTTCTGCCTCTATACCGTCAACACTGATGTTCTTTAATACATGGTTTTTTCCTCTTCCTGAAATTTTAAAAGTATTATGTCACTTAATCCTTGCCATTTTAATTATAAAATGAATAACACATTGAACATATATGTAGGTAATGTACATACAAATTTATTTTATGAATCACAAACTATGTTTAAAATGGCGCTTTTTTTAAGTACATATACATACATATTTCCAAATGTTAATAACAAAAACAAACTCGTAGGTATACCGTAATTTTCCATTTATCACCACACTATCTGGATTGGTTATATTTAATTAATAAGAGCTTCTATTAATTTGTTATAATACACAACCAAGATATTAATTTTTATTACAATTGAAATTGTTTCAAGATAAATCATTTAATCAAGGCAATTGGAAATGACATTTGAATCTTGAAGAAGAAAAGTACTATACGCGAGCGTGAAGAGAATAATTTCTCGTACACATATGTACAATATTTATGAATGCTTGATATTTTTTTTAGGACATTACGGCAACAGATTAACACCATCACTGCTTGTGTTGTTTAAATCTACGAAGAGAGCTATCGAAATTCTTTGCAATAGTGAAATGTTCCATACGATTAAAGAATAGTTTAGTAGCAGCGTACACCAGCCAAATATTTGCAGTATAAATTTACAATTTAACTTATTTCAATACGTTAGCGAATTACATATAGAGAAATAATCGGTTTGCGAGCTTTGGTTCGAAGAACGTGAGTTCCACCAGGGGTGGGATGTTGTAACATCACTTTTTTCGATAGACGTTAATCGCGACATCAGAATAACAAGGTTCTATTCAACATTTTGGAGAAAAATGAGTTATACATGTATAACCACTAATTTGATGTGATTCTATTCAATGGTGTTGTCAGATTTCAAAAATAATCAATAATAACCGAGATAGCTGCATAACAAAGTACTAAGTGAAGAACTTTTACAGAGCTCTCGCAATGCAAAACTTTTTACTTTTTACTTACAAGTTTGTATGAATTTCATTTTGAGAAAAAAAAAATTTTTGTTCGTTATGTTGGTGAAAAACTTTTAGAAAAAGTTATCGAACTCCTAACAGAGCTCTCACAATGCAAAAACTTTTTACTTTTAACAGAGCTCTCACAATGCAAAAACTTTTTACTTTTTACTTTTGACTTTTGCCTTTTGATTTTTTTTAGCTCGCACAATGAAAAAGAAAATTAAATTGAAGCCAACTTCATCATTATTAAGAATTGTTTACAAAAGTTGTTTACAAAAATTGTGACATTTAATTTTCCAACCTCTGTATAGTTAATAATAATTTTTTTGTTCTCGTATTTCTTAAAAAAAATTAATTTTGTAATAAAAATTGAAAGTACAATTAATTATAATAGTATTTAGACAGTGTACTAAATAGAAAATTATAAATTATTTTTTTGTTGGGTTATGTTATGCTGACATTTAACGAAAAATATTTGTTGGCGCCTATTTTAAAATGTTGTTAACTTCATTCGTTTCAATTCATAAGGCAAAAGTTAGGAGTTCGATAACTTTTTCTAAGACTGTGTCCGAAACCTGTGATAAAAAATCGTGAATGAGTTTTTGACAACTATTTTAATAATACCGAACACACCCCAATTATTCTAGTCAATTACTATGATAATTTTTGGCAGCTAAATAATAATTTGTCTGCGCATGTCCAACATTTGATTTGTTTGACACACATACGTATATGTCATCTTCTTTCGATTCAACAACATCCTGGTATTTAACCGTTGTTGTATGTGCACATAATAATAATACAGAACCATTAAAAGTATTATTGGATCCATTATTTTAATATTATATTAATTTTTGTTGAGCCACCTCTAATACAGACTGCGGAGATTTGCACTGAGGAGCCATCCCATGAGGAATTCACTAAAGCCATGCAGAGATTGAAACGAAACCGTGCACCTGGAGTGGACTGCATTAATTCGGAGCTCTTGATATTCGGAGGGGATACTTTGTGGCACTGTCTTTTCGACCTTATTCGATTAGTATGGCGAACCGAAGTTATGCCTGACGAATGGAAAGTGGCCGCGATATGCCCCATCTTCAAGAAGGGAGACCGCTTGAAGTGTGAGAATTATCGCGGTATAGCTCTCCTTTGCACAGCTTACAAGTTACTGTCATACATTGTATTGGATAGAATCACTCCTCTGGCGGAGGGCTTGGTTGGTGACTATCAAGGAGGATTTCGTCCGAATCGATCAGTCACCGATCAGGTCTTTTCGCTGCGGATGATTCTATCTAAATATTATGAGACATCCATCCCCGTACATCAGGTGTTCCTGGATTTCCGGCAGGCCTATGACTCGATCAATCGAGAGAGTCTATGGTCTGCCCTGGAATACCTAGGAATGCCAACAAAACTGGTACGACTATGTAGGATGACAGTGACGCAGTCTCAATGCTGTGTTAAAGTTGAGAACAGGCTATCGACAAGTTTTGTAGTTAACTCGGGTGTTCGGCAGGGAGATGCTCTGTCCCCGATACTCTTTAATCTCATGTTGGAGTACATCTTTCGTAAAACTAAAACACCGCAGCGTAACATCTTATATCGCCAGTCCAATCAGGTGCTTGCATATGCAGATGACATATGCGTGATTGGACTGAATAGCAACGGAGTGAAAGAAATACTTGATCCGCTTGTAGAGTTTTCAGCTTCTGTTGGACTTCAGATCAATGAGTCCAAAACGAAATACCTGATCTCTGGTTTTAGGGACAGTGGCACACCAGATTTTAGTAGTGGCCACCACACGTTTGAGGGAGTGAGGAGGTTCAAATATTTGGGTTCTCTTATCACTCACGATAACAGTGTGGGTGAGGATATTAAAGTGCGGCTGGCAGCTGGCAGTCGTTCTCTGTATCCTCTAAGGCCACTGCTAAAATCTAAATACTTATCAAGTGCCGTGAGGCTGAAGCTTTACAAAGCGTTGATCAGGCCCGTTGTTATGTTTGGATGTGAAAGTTGGGCGCTGACGGATGAATACGAGAGATGGCTCCTAACATTTGAGAGAAGAGTCATGCGTGTGATCTACGGCCCAAAACGCGAAATAGATGGTACCTACCGAGCTCTGTACAATATCGAGATCAGAGATCTGATGAAGATCCCCGATATTGTACATGAAATAAGATCTCAGCGAGTACGCTGGCTCGGTCACGTTCTGCGTGCTGATCCGGAACGAATTGTGCAGCGATCTCTGAAAGGAGAGCCACCATATGGTAGGCGCAGAGGTCGTTGCCGGCGACGATGGCTCCACGATGTAGAGAACGACTTGGCCTCTTCAGATTGTCTTAGACAGTATGAAGACCATGCTCAGGATCGAAACCGTTGGAGCCGGGTTGTTGACTCAGTAAGGGGCCAGTAATGGCCTTTAATACTGTTTATTATTATTATTATTATTATTAATTTTTGTAAATTTGAAATTTATTAGTTTTCACTTGTCACAAAAAATTTGAGGTTATGAAAACTAAAATTGACATATATAACGTAGGGAAAAACTTTTGTGGTGGGGAGATTTATCACACACTTCGGACAGCATAATAAAAAATTGTGAATGTAGGGGAATAATTATTAAAATAGTTGTCAAAAATTAATTCACGATTTGTTATCACAGGTTTCGGACACAGTCTAAAAGATTTTCACCAACATAACGAACAAAAAATTTTTTTTTCTCAAAATAAAACTCATACAAACTTGTATTTAAAAAGTAAAAAGTTTTCCATTGTGAGAGCTCTGTAACTTTTGCCTTAAAAATTGAAACGAATGAAGTCAACAACATTTTAAAATAGGCGCCAACAAATATTTTTCGTTAAATGTCAGCATAACATAACCCAACAAAAAAATAATTTATAATTTTCTATTTAGTACACTGTCTAAATACTATTATAATTAATTGTACTTTCAATATTTATTACAAAATTAATTTTTTTTAAGAAATACGAGAACAAAAAAATTATTATTAACTATATAGAGGTTGGAAAATTAAATGTCACAATGTTTGTAAACAACTTTTGTAAACAATTCTTAATAATGATGAAGTTGGCTTCAATTTAATTTTCTGATTCATTGTGCGAGCTAAAAAAAATCTTAAGGCAAAAGTAAAAAGTAAAAAGTTTTTTCATTGTGAGAGCTCTGTAATTTGTGATAAAAGGTTCTATCTACATAGATAATGTTAGATACAACTCTTTTCACAAACATTTTTAAATTTTTCTTTCGATACAACTTTGTTTTAATTTTTGTGCAGTTGCAACCCTTTTCAACTAAAATATAAACCGAAACGTCAAAATTTTGCGCCTTTTTCAGTACAATTCGTATTGTGATGTGATAAAGATGCAATAAGTTAAAAGTATTTAATTACTCCTTTTAAATTTTATGTAAATTTCTTTAAATAGTTTAAAAGGTAAGAAAGTATTATTTTTATATAAATGTGTTTCTAATATTGTCAAATAAATACATTTTTGTTTCAGTTAACATGTCGTTTGAATCCCAAATTGTGGAAATTGAAATCCCAAACTTTTCGGATGGATGTTTCATAATTGACGATCCGCAACTCGTTTCTATGTTAAGAACGGATCAAAGTGATCAATTTTCGGTTCTTAGTATCCATGAAGATAATAATAATATATCTAGTAATGAACCAGAAGATCCACTAGCTGTACCAGAAGCAATAGCTTCAGAAGAATAGTCTACTTTTAGTTGTAATGAACAGGTAAGAAATCAAATTATTAATTTTTTTATTTATATACTATAGTATATCATATATCTTATTAGATTAAACCAAGGAAGCGTTTAAGAAAATCAGCCAATTGGAAAATCACGAAGCGACAGAAAAATTTTCAAGCTGGGCTAGAATTTACAAATTATCGCGGAATCGTTAGTCCTAAAAAGGAAATTGTTTTGAAATAGGTGTTTGGCGTTAATTTGAAAAATTGCATGACGGCAAGTCAAACTGCAGTGTGCTAATCGTGTCAGTGATGCTGAACGAACGGCAACATTTGAGGCTTACTACTCAATGGATTAAGCTGGAAAATATAATTTTATCGCGTCGACCACTGAGCGGACTGAAACAAGGCGCAAGTCGAAAATAGGTCTTGCCTCATGAAGGAGCCACACATTTAAATATTTTTTCAACGTGTAAAACAACAAGGTACCAGTGTGTAAAAATTTCTATTTGGGCACACTTTCGATTTCTCAGAAACCGATATACACTGTACCTGAAAAAATTAATTTGGTAACCGGCACAATGCCAAAAAGCGAAAGAGGAACTAAGACCTCGAGAGCAATAGGGACAGATAGGTTAAATTTCGTACTGGATCACATTAAAAGCTTCCCGTGCATCGAATCTCACTATTGTAGGGAGAAGACAAAAAAAAAGTATTTAGATTCCAATTTGAATATATTGAAGCAGTATGATTTGTACGTACAAAGATGCAACGAGTTAGAAGTTTTACCGGTCAAAGAAAGCTTCTATAGGAACACGTTTAATACTAGGGTTAACCTCGATTTTTATAAACCTAAATCGGATCGATGCAGTGTTTGTGAGCTTAATAAAATTGATTCATCACGATTGAAAGAAGGAGAGTTTGATCATCATATTGCATTCAAGAGTACAATGCGTGGAATCAAAGAAGCTGATAAAAAATCTGGCATTGCCATCCTTTGCTTTGATATGCAGAAGGTAATCACGTGTCCGAAGAGTAATATTGACTCATCGTTTTACCTGTCAAAACTCAACGTATACCATTTGACTGCACATTTATCAACGACGAGGACTACCTAATGTGCAATGTGGAATGAGGCAGCAATGGGGCGTACAGGACATGACATTGCTTCAGCATTGCATAAAATATTAGAGCGGGTATTCATATGATAATGACATCACACGTCTGATTACCTGGAGCGACTCATGTGTTCCTCAGAACAAAAACTCGTATATATCGTATGCGATTCAGCACTTCCTACAAAAGCATCCGCAAATTTCGTCAATAGAAATGCGATTTTCTCTGCCAGGCCACTCATGCATACAAGAAGTGGACAACGCTCACAGCCAAATCGAAAAAGTTATGTCGAGGAATGAATTTTTTTCGCTGATTGGTTTAATTAGATTAATGAAAACAATAAATCGCAAAAAACCATACATCGTTATCCAAATGAAACCGGACAATTTCAAAAATTTTGAGATACGTCGAAATACAGCTTTTATTTATACTTTCATTCGAAACCAAAAGACTACATGAAATAAGACTGTGTTATTAATCTGTATTTGTTTTTAAAATGAATTATTATTTTTTTGTTTATTAATGTTTTTATTTAAATATATTATGTATTCGTATATTATATATGTTTTGTATATTTATGTAATGTTATTTTGTATGTGAAAAAATGCAAAAGTAAAATAAAATTAAATTTTTTTTTTGAATCTGTTGTTCTTTATTTTATTTTCCTCAATTGTAACACACATACAACTAATTTTTAAAAATTTACTCATTAGTGATATAACCAAGTTGTATGTGACCACTTAGAACCTTGTTAAATTAATGTTTCTCTACAATAATTCAGCAAAATGTTATAACTGCAAACTTAATTATTTAATTAACGGAAAAGTAATTAAAATATTCTGGAAATTGTTTGTAAATAAGAAATTTTATCAACTTGGGCAATTAAAGGTTCAGTCATTTTTATAATAATGAAGAATTAAAATTATGAAAAGTCAAATGGAAACTTTGGGTCTAGTTTTCTCTAAATATCAAGTTGTGCACATAGAACTGTGTTATTCTGAGGTTGCGTTTGTGTCTCTTTTTTCAAGAACAAAATTGTACTCCATTTCGTTTATTCAATTACGCTGTGTCTATTGCGTTCTCAATCTATTAGAATAAATATGCATACTTCCCTTTTTAAGGCATTGCCACATGCAGTTGTACGTAATTCCGACCGATTCGGTCGAAAATATGGTACACGCCACATGAGCTTTTTAAAGTAAAAGGCTCTTGACAAATATATCGACAATAGCCTGCGATCGATTTTTCTATTTATGATTACATATTTTTGGATTAAATAATTGATAAAATATATAAAATCACTGCAATTAGTAATTAAAATAATAAATTTTTAATAATATAACAAGTTTAATTGAATAATAAGAGTTTTTCTATTCTGTCGGTCCGACAATCGATTTTTTACTTGGTATACATTTTTTTCCGAACGCTTCCCAATGAAACAAATTATCGGCGATGTATGTATATTTTCGTTGTGAGTATAACCTCACTTCGGTGATAATTTTGTTAAAAACAAACAAAATAAATTTTGTTGTTGTAAGGAACCACAGCATCCAACCCCATTACTGCTTCATGGAAATAATTTATTGTACGCAATATTAATTTATTGACCCCATAGCAGTTTTTTAAAATATGTATGTATTTTAATTAAATTTATTAAATTTATAAATTTGCACTCGAATCTCGAACTATAAAAAAGCAGTTATAAAAATTCCGCCCAAATTATTTATAACCAAATTAGAACAAAAATGTATATAAACTAATATTGTCCAAAATCCTTCATTTTTAGGTGTGGCTAGCCTTCTAGGGATTGAATTTATTAATCGTAGACAAAATCGGTATCACCACGCAGTGCCTCCCAGTTCTCAAAAGTATGTGGAATAAATGGAGCTTTTGGCAAAGGTCCGACTGAAATACATTGTTGTCTGAGAGTTAGACGTTGCTGAAATCTTTATTTCGATGAGTCTACCCAATCATCCTAGTTCGCACATAAAATTGCTCTTTTAAGCGTTCGGTGAAATCGTTCTAGTAATTCAGTGGATTGCGGATTGTACATTGAGGTCCTAATTTGTCTTGTTCCGAGCATTTGAAACAAAAAACGGATCATGAACGATTGAAATTGGCGACTCTGGTCGGTTGTTAAGGCATTAAGGTTTTCTATATCGTGATATCCATCACGGCACCAACTGCGTAATCGGATGGAAATGGCAACTAATTCGTTTCGTCATTTTTCTGTTGATGAATGAAGCGACGTTTTTCATTCTTCTTGTTTCCGTTTTTCATTGACTGCAACAGGCAGAAATTTGCGATAAAAATAGATAGTTTCACCTAATTTTTTAGAATTGATTTTGCAAATATTTGAATTTCTTCTACCTTTTCTAGTAGGTCGATAAATGCCCGGCTTCATCATCAATTAGAAATCCGAGTGATTAAAACTATGATGATGAACATGCCTCAGTTCAAGTCGATGAGTAAATCGAAGTTTGAGATGAATTCAGAGCCCAATATTGGTGTTTAAACATCGGTCCTCATAAGTCCTAGTCAAGCTGAACTCGAGTTGTGCCATATATTGTTATTGGCGACCCGTTTAATGGTTCCGGGTGTTGGTAAAACTAACTAATCGGCATCAGAATCGATGAGAAATGCCCAGATTTTCGAAAGATGATAGAGAATCAGCTTATGCCAGTTTGTGGGTGTCCCGCTGAACTACAAGCGACAACAGATGCGAGCCATTTTAAAGTGTTTTTAGCTTTCACCTCGCTCGGACGCACTGTAACATTTTCGAGATTCATGCCCAAACTTTTGGTGATACCAACAGTATACTGGCGTTGAACTACTTACGTTACTACTTTGTGGTTGACTTCTGCTTCGATCACGTTGCGTCATTAGTCTCTCTAAGTTTTTGGTAATTTGGTCCAATCCGTCTAATGTATCGGTTGATGATGAATTAGTTTATTTGGTTTCGGCTTACAGTACAGTTGTCATGTCGCTTAAGCCTTTGCCATCAATGAATCATTAGCCGATTGAAATACTACATACATATATGTATTCAATAATTACGAAAAACGTAACTCACTTATCTTTAAATAAATATATTGTTAATAAAACAGACATAAATAATCATTGTATGTTATTTATTCTAGACCACAGAAATTATATGTTTTATTTTTAAATAAATTAAATTTAGTCGTTGTCATAAAATTAGCAATGGTATGTAAAAAAAATAATACTAGAACGGTTACTTCCATAATAACAAAGTGTGAAATAGATGTTCCAATCTCCAGCCACGATCCTTCATTTTTGACAAAATACAAAAAATTTAGGCACATGGCATCACAAATTAAAAGCATCATAATGAAAAGTTTCTCTCTGGTCACCTAAAACAAAATTACTGTAGATGTGGAAATAATTTGTATTTAATTAACTTACCTCTGTTATCACTTGAATCGCTTTTAAGAAACAACTGACCAAAATTATTGGAGTCAACAGCTTGGTAATAATTAGAGTAGTCATTAAAAATGGTGAAAATGTTGATACTAAGCACCTCACCCAATTCGGATCAAATGAACTTACAGATGCAATATTCCCAGTTCCAAAAAATGATATTAAAATATATAGTAACTAAATCTTTTTCAATTAAGGATAAATATTATCATAAAAGTACTGATTTTAGCTATGATAAAAATATAATTGGTACATAAATTATTAGATATAAAAAAGGATACAATAAAAAAACATTTTTTTAAATCATTCCAATTGCCCACACGATATTGTTTTATCGTTTTTGTGAATTTCATAATTTGGAAGTCCTGAAAATGATAAATTAACTAAATGTTAATTAATAATCGAAATATCTAAAACATGTTTTGATAAACCTGTTCGACATCTGCTTCCTTTAAATGGGTATATCCAACATATTCCACTCGTATCCAATAGGAAATATTAATGAATAGCATCATTAGGAAGATTGGTTCATAAGTTAGTGACATCATTGAAAATGGAATTACTAATGAATTTCCAATTGATGTTATTCTGTCAGTTATGCTGACCTTAGAAAAGAATGGTAATAGAAAAGATACACCTGAAATCGAAAATTATGAATTAACATATTATACCGAAGAAATAAAATAAAGTTTGATTTACCAAAAATGCCCCATGAAATTATTTGGTTAGCGTACATTAGTCCTTTTTTCTCTCTCAAATATTTAAGAGTAATCATGAAATTTATTAAAAACACCACATAGACGATAAAAGTAGCAATTGATCCTCGCTTTTTGAAAAATATTTCTTGGATCTGTTTGCAACACCACAAGGCTACCCCAAAACTTAAAAGCAATTCGTTATTTGTATCTTTATCAATCACCGGTAGGGCTGGAAATATTGAAAGTGCTACAGACGAGAGTAACCATCTGGTTTTTAAATCAATCGAAATATTCGAGTTTTTAATCCAAATTAATTGGGCTATAGACATGGCAATTAGCAACATTGTTAACGTGTACCGATAAAAGAATGCCAATACAAAAAGTTCTATTAACAAGATACAAATAAGAAGTAATCCAAGATTCTTTACATTTAATTTTCCATATATAGCCGATTTAATCGAATTATAATCGATCATGGACCAGCATATAATAGGTAGTATGAAATAAAACCCGATGGAAAAGGATATTTCTTGTAAATATGTAATGAAGTACACAATGACTGAACATCCCAAGCTGATAAAGATATTAAATTTAGGAATGGATATATTATTAGGGACTAGCACGTATTGCAACAAAAAGACAAGCCATGCAATCATTGCAATCGTAACCAATACTGATAGTAGTGTTTCATAATACGACTGGTAATATTTTATGCCTTCTAACGATAGTTTCATTAATTTTTTGGATAACTTTATCTAAAATTATATAAAATATTTTCATATCGATTTAGGTCTATAAAATCAATATATTACCGATTCTTCATATTTTTCCACTGTATGGTGTTGATTTATTGCGGTTTCAATCATAAACAGTTCAGCCTCCTCTAATTTTTTAAATTGTTGACTAAAAAATTGAAATTTCGCTCGTTTGAATTTTTTGACGTAATATTTATAATTATTTGTAATCTGGAAAGCGTTATTACGCAACGCAGCTGATAGATATGATGCAGAAGTATTCAAAACGTATTCAGGTAGTACGCCGACATTGTTTACCGGAACAGCCACTCCAATTAGCGAAGCTAACAAGGGTGCAACATCAGCTTGTTCAAAACTGATATAATTTTTGGTGTTACCTTCGATTTTTATCGTTTGTCCGCTTAAGTTATTGGTCGTTTTAATTCCAGCACCCCATGCAACGAATGGAGTCTCAGTTTCATATTTTTCTCCGGTACCATGAGAACCACGATCGGTCATTCCGTGATCAGCGGTGAAAACATAAGCGGTTCGTCCATCGTAATTATAAAATTTTTCGATAAGTTCATTTATTTCTTTTACACCTCTATCAACCTCTATTAAATTTTGTGTAAACTGTTTCGATTCCGGTTTATGAACGTGGCCACAAGTATCGAGTCCCAATAGATGTAAGAAAAATATTGTTTTACTATGCGATATTGTTTCCTTATTTTGAGGATCTTTAAAGAATAATTTCACCTTATCGAACACCCAATTATCTAGTAAGTATGTTTTTATTTTGCCAGAAAAATCTTCGTCATTGGGATTATAAGAATCGGTGTAAATTCGATCTTGAACATTTTTACTAAATATTGGAAGAATATCAGGACTTCCCCAACTAAATGTTTTATAACTTCTATTAAACACAGAATCAAAATCTACTAGGTTTTCTTGCCATCCTTTGGCTACTGCACTAGGATCCTCATATAGCCCAGCAATTAGAGCAACGTGCCCAGGTCTTGATTCAGTTGGCACTCGTGTGTGCGAATATCCAAATACACATCTATCGTTTATAATTAAATTGCGCAAAAATTTAGTTCGATTTAAATTGTTTTTGTAAAATGATTCTGCTCGTAATCCATCAGCAACAAATAGTACTAGACGCAATGCTGGAGGATCATCCAAATCGTTTAGTGGTGAAAGACCTTTGATTACCGGGGATTGAAAATAGATTTGAAAAATTGATATCAGGAATATTAAATGTAAGATGAATCCATATGTTATTAAAATATTTAGATTTACCCTATTTTGAGACTGCAAATGAAATCAAAATTTATATATAATTAATTTATAAATATATTTCCAAATTGTGAAAAACATTACCATGTTTTGAAAATTTATAATGATAATGATTCAAACGGAATGTCAATTAATATAATGTCACAATAAAGTGGAACTTATTTGTATATGTTCCACGAACATATGTTCCATCAATATTCAAATTAAACACAAGAGTATAATTTTATGTTTTTAATAAATCATTAATTACTGTGCATAACACTTTTAAAATATTTCTATCGATTTTCTTAAGTGCTAACGAAATAATAATGTCAGTGTTACATTTAATAAGTACTGTATGAAGTACTAAAACTTTTATTGCCGCTTTTATTTCATCCGTATCTTTGCCGAATAGGGTATCTATTCTAATCTCTGACTGCAGTAGTAAATCTGTGTTAATACTCAATCTTTTGATGTTAAACAAATTTGGTACCTTTTCATATTGGGTAATGAAAAGAAGAAGTTTGTTTTTAAAGTTGTGCACTACGAGTTCTGTTTGGATGCCATTTAGATTCACAGCTACGATTTTGTAAAATTCTTCTTGTTTTGGAATCAGCTGATCCATGATGGTATAAAAGACGTGCTGTTCTGTAATGATATGCAATTTTTTATAGATTCCATTTATATTAAATGCTTAAAAAACTTACCGATGAAAATATGCAAATTTTACTTTATGTATATCGTGAAAATAAGAATCCACATGGATTGACTGTCAAATTTATTTTTAAGGTGCTATTTTTCAAAATAACTTGCAATGGCAAATAGATCTAATAGATGTCTCTAGTAGTTTAACTTATAATAATTTATTTGTTGTACTATAATTATTATAAGATGTATATGTACTGTATGTTGACAATTATTGGTGTCGGAAATATAGGAATTTTGAATTTTTAAATATTGGTCGCGATACATCACGACCATGAAAAATATAATATGTTAATATTCTGATGTGATGGCAAGATAATTACACTACATGATAATATCTTGCGCACAAGATAATTAGACTACATGGTAATATAATAAAATTTAAATACCTAAAAACCAACAACAATTGGTCAACATGGCGGTATTATTCATGATTTTTCTATTGAATTTTAATGTTTACATTAATGTATAAGTGATTTTTGAATTAATTTCAACTAAATTTATAAAATTGCGATTTTTAAATTCTATTTGAATGCAGTCGAAAAATTATTGTATAATACTTTTGTGTTTCGAAAGCTTTTTAACTAATAATATTGACGTTAAAATTGAGTCTGTTTGTAGTAAAAAAAAATAACTGTCTAAAATTTTTGTTTTTTGGTGATTATTTATTCAAATTAAATAACATTTTATTAAATTGTGAATGCCAGATTGTGTTGTAAGCAATATTGTAATTAAATTATCATGTTTCAACGATCTTTTAATTAATTATATTGAAATTCAAGTTGAGTTTGTTTGTCGTGAAGAAGCCGTATTCTGCAAATTTTTGGTGTTTCGTTGGTTTTCTGTTCTATAAAATCTAATAAACGTTTTAATTCTGTTAAAGGATGCCGTTTTTCGATTAAAAGAATGGATTTTAAAGTTATCTATATAGTATACTGGTACTTAAAAATTCACTGATCAATTAAAATATCACCGAAATATACAGTTTTGAGGAAAATAGTTTTTTCAGTTCGACACTAGCTGAAGTCAATTTAAAAACGTCAAGTTTCACTTAAAAATTCATCAAAATATTAAAGTTTCAATACAATATTTATTATTAAATACAAACACACTTTGAGCACAAATATTAATACTTTTTAATGAAATTTATATCAAAAATTAAAAAAATAAAACTAAACATTTAAACAACACGATATTTTGTAATTTTTTATCGCAACTAATGCCGCCATATTGATAAATTTTGGTAGATGCGCAGAAAAGAACGAAAATGAAACCAGTAAGTCTTCATTTACATGGTTGTTTTCGTCGTTGTTTTCGAGTGTTGTTTTCGACTTATCGTGGACAACAACAAAAACTTAACTGATCGCTCTTCGGTTTTAGCATCCATATTGTATATAATAGTATGACTAGTCTTTGCACAGTTGACTGCAATTTCTTGCTCAATTAATTCTAAATCGTCTTCAAAAGACTCATTTAGGAATTCAATTTCGGAATAATTTATGGAACTCATATTAGTATTTTTAATTGATTTAGCGGAACGTTATAATAATGCACCTCTACATAATTGAAAAATTATTATTATTTTTGTACCACTGACAGGTCGCATTTGTAAACAAAAAAAATATCGATGTATCGATAAGTTACATTTAGTTATTACATAAAACTACAAAAAACAATTAAATATATATATTTAAATACATTTTTATTATTAAATATATCAATTTAAATTCATAATTGTAATAAATATAAAAAAAATTAAAAATATATTTAAACAATCGATAAGTTATTTTTCGAAAACAACCAAGAAGATGTATGGGAGACATATTTCTGTTGTTTTCGAGTGTTGTTTTGGGTACACTGTCAATGTACATATTCAATATTTTCACGGTGTAAACGATCAATTTTTCTATGGGAAAAACAACAACAAAAACTAAAACTGAAAAACAACACTCGAAAACAACGACGAAAACAACCATGTAAATGAAGACTAAGTGATTGATTCTAGTCTAACACGATTACATTTACATGATTTTTTCGTTATTGGTTTCGTCGTTGGTTTCAGTATATTATTATTTTTGTTCTTGTTTTTCTTTGGTCAGGAAATTCACCAATAACCATATAAAAACTTATCGCTCATAAGAAAATGGTTTTTTACCATTATTTGTATATTGGCACTAACATAATATAGTGACTATAGCGGTGAAAATCGCCTCTAAACTACCAATTTATGTCAGCCGGATTAATTTTTTGTGGTTTTCGCATAGAGTTTTACATAAGAGTAGTAACTTTCATATATTAAAATGGCAATCAACTTTATAAACAGATCACTGTAAAATAATTGTGTGGCTATTTTGACAAAAAGAGACCATAACAATTGTATAACTGTCCTAATTTATAAAAAGTTATATATAAACCAAAAAATAAGATCCCAGTAGGCATAGTTTGTGTGTATTTTTACATAACAAAATCAAAGCAATAAAATTGTTAAATCCGGTTTGTAAAACCACCGTAAAAGTCTAGTCTAAATAAACATATTTTATTTTAGAATTGAGGAAAACCTGTCATTATTGTGTTAAAAATATTGAATTGCTTGATTCATTCATAATTTTATTATTTTGATTTTGCTATGTAAAATACATAAAAAGTAGGCCTACTAGGATATAAATTTTCAGTCTATAAAGATTTTTTTATAAATAAAGATAGTTATACAATTGTTATGGTCTCTTTTCGTTAAAATAGCCACATAATTGTTATACAATGAGTGAATTTTCGATTCATATACCATTTCAATGTATGAAAGTTACTACTCTTATGTAATTCTCTATGGTTTTCGTTTAAAAACAAATTAAAAACTTATCGATTCATCGATATTTTTTTTTTACGAATTTGAACTGTCAACCAAATTTTAATACAATAATATTTTCAATAATCACAAAAAACTTAAAAATGAACGGAACAGAGGAGTATGATTGGTGATAGTTAAAGATTGGTGATATTAATTTTGAAATATTTTCGCAAAATCTTATAAACACTTCACAATTTTTTCACAAAATATTTTTGATCATTGACAAATACATATGAAAAAATCGATCAGTTTACAAAAATAAAAGTAAAATCTTTTTTTGCTGTTGTTTTTTGCCGAAAACAATCTTTAAAATGAAGAGTTAAGGTATTTAAAACCCCTACTAAAATGCGGAGGTTTGATTGGCTTCTTTAATTTATACAAGATAAATACACAATAATTTACGCAAGAAACCGATATCTATTTATATAATTAAGTTGATTTTTGGAAAACAATTCTTTTCATCTTCATAATCTTTCCAATTATATCAATTAGTAACAATCACGCTTATGGTCGATCGGGAATTTTCGTAAGTAAGAATGCACGTATTGGAAACTTTTGAATAGTCTAAAAAAAAAAATAATTTGATTTGTTCATAGATGATTAATAATTGATATAATCAATATTTAATAATCAAAAACAACAGATATGTTAATAGTCTATTTCACATTGCTAAACATCCGAACGAACTCCTAATTATTAAAGAGCATGTAATCAATATAAAATATCGTTTTTGTTTGATGGTTTATCATGTAAACGTACGCAGATATCGAGAAAACATCAAACCCGTATGACAAATTCAGACAAATGAAAAAGTTAAATAAACAAAGATGAAAAAAAAGTTCATAATAAAAACAGAGAGAATGTAAATTTGAAAAAAATAATTTTTTATTATACTATAGTAAAATTACTAAATTCATTTCTTTATTTATATTTTAGATAATGTAAAATCCCAATTAAAATTGTAAAGTGCGAATAATAATCAATTATGAATTATACAATAAGTAAAAATTTATTTGATTCAATCGATGTAGAAAGTGAATCGAATGTTATTGAAAAAAATTTGACAAACGATGAGAATATATGCAAGCTAATTCTGTACATTGAAATATCGAAATCAAGGTGAATTCATGTTAAAATTGGATTAAAAATAATCACATATTATGTTTTTTTTTATTATCTATTTATAGGATTCGAATATGGGATTTATTAATATTCCTACCGAATCTAGTGTTTTTAACATTTTTGGCCATAAGGTTTCACAAAGCCCGATTAAAATTGAGAGCCACCAGTTCGCCAATATTTTTAGCATTTTATGGTATTGTATGGGCATGTGTTTTAATGAGTGTTATACGATGCTTATTTTCGATGATCACAAATGCGTTTGAGAATAATAGAGGTGGAGTTTTGGACAAAGTAAGTAAATTTAATACAGCTGATTTTTTAAAGGTTCATTCCTTCATAATTTATATTGCTTTATTGATTTGTTTATAAAAATTATTCACTATAATGTATATTATTATTATACATCGAATCGTTTAATCCACTAATTATTTATATTGATTAATCAATTTTTTTGAATTCCGATAGTTTGTTTATCCATTTCGAATTAATTGAGCTGATTACTCATCGCAATAAATGATTAAATGAAATTAAAATTATCAATAACTGGCATATGTATAGACTATAAAGGCAATCAACAATTCAACCTTTTGTGGGAAGTGCAACAAATATAAATAGCTAAGGGAGCTGTAAATAACAAATTTCTTGAGGCTATTCTTGAACCACATATTTTATTTGGTTGGTTTGTGAATTATGATAAAACTTACATATGTAGAAAACTTACAGAGATACACTAATTTTATAATTGCCCTGTATTATATTTTTATTTATGTTGGAGGATATTAAGGAGCGGCTATATCCTCTAAGGCCACTGCTAAAATCTAAACCCTTATCAAGTACTGTGAAGAACTGAAAGTTGGACTCTGACGGATTAGTACGAAAAATGGTAGTAAAATTAATTTATCAAACATTAATTTATTGTTAGTTCTTCCGAATTGAAATTATGTATAATACTTCATCGGTAGAAATTAAATTAGAGCAATCTTCTATATATTTTTTTAAAAATCTAAACCACTATTATTTTGTTTCGATCGAAATAATTCTGAGAATAAATTGAAATATATATTGTTTTTCGAAGCCCATTTCCATTTTTTTTAGGTTTTCGAAATTTAAAATTTAGAGTTATAAATGAGGTCCACCCAAACGAAACAAAAATTGTTCATCGACTAAAAATTAATATCGCTCAATAAAATTGATTAATAAAGTTTTAATTTATTACAGATATTATGGGTTATAACACGTTTCTTTCTGCTCTCAGCTGAAATGAGTGTTATAACGTTTGGTTTAGCATTTGGACATCTCGATAGTAGAAATTCAATTAAAGCGGTTCTTTTTTGTACCGGCACAATTGCCTTAGGGTTTACAATAACACAAGGTGCTCTGGATATTGTATTGCCGGACGATGCTTTTCATATACCATCCAAAGATCTAGATTTATTTGGGCATGGAGGAATGTTATTTTGGCTAATTACATCACTATTATTTGCCACATTTTATTTTTTAATATTTTTACTACCATGGACAAGCCTAAGAAATCGAATAGCATTACCTAGTAAGTAAAATAATAATTCCTAATTGATTAATGAATCCTTAATGTACATTTATTTTTTATTTTCCAGCAAAACGGTCATTTTATACTTACGTATTTATACTATTTATTATTTATACAATACAATCGTTAGGAGCTGGATTGTTAAATTGGAATATAAACGAAGGACTTTGTATTTTAAATATAACAAGCGGATTGTATTTTACGCTGTTTACACCTCTAGTATATGTTACATATTTAAGTGACTTCTTTGGGTATGTATCTATCGAAACCTCACGTAAGTTTAAATTATTTATTATATATATTTTAAATTTACATAGAATTTCGCAACCAACGATATTATTCTCCTACAAACCACAAGTAGATGATATAGTAGAAGACGATAATGTTTCATTACCTCATCAGCCCAGTTTCAGTAGTCTTAAAACTGATTCGGATTACATTTATCAGTCGAATGGCGTATACGATTGCACACAATTCGATAATGCTCAGACACCAATAAATCAATTATATTCAGCTGCAATTCAAAGTCCTGATAGCATAACAGGCTATAGCATAGAATCTTCAGCATCGTTTGAAATAGGAGGAAATACAAAGGGTTACAATTTTAATGGACATTAGTGTGGTAATGTATATTAATTTCCAAATTTATATACATGTATATATAATATACGTAGCAATTAAGTTTAAGTTAGTCTCTAGTCCAAAGAAAGAATTTATACATTAAAATTCTCGATATACAGATATAATCTTTGCTCAACGTAATATGTTGTCCATACTTCATAATTACATTCCTATGACCATACGTAAATGAAATCGGGCCCAGTAGTGATTGGTACTTGCATTTTAATAAGATTCCTAAAATATCGATAAATTCCTGTTTTTCCGCAACATTCGGCTGTAGCTTATTTACATTAAAACGTTGCAAATTAATTTAAAAATTTTAATCTGCCAGTGTTTATTTATTTATATTATCGTGTCAGTTATTTCAATCAGGATATTGAAATTTATGTTTTAATTTGGTGCAATATAATATGGTCGTCCATACCATTCATTTAATTTTAGTAGTACTGTATATCGAGTTGCTGCAGTTAAATACAAAAAATAAAATAAAATAATTTTGTATATACATACTTACGTAAAAAATCATTATTAAGCCCATCAACATTCAATGCCACATAAATAAATCAAATGTCAAATCGAATTAACTTAAACTTAAGCAATATAGGTAAATATAATATAAACTTGTGGGTAGTTAATTTATATATACATATATTTAAAAAAAAACAAACAATATTGTGATTATGATATGAAATTAAGGTATTTTCAAATTTAATTTAATTATTATTTATTTAATAAAATTTTATTTTTTATAGTTGTGTGTTATTTTAATTAATTATAAATTATTATTGATTTAAATTAAAAAAAAATTAAATAAAAGAAAGTTTATAAAAATAATATTTAGGTTTTTGGATTTGAATATGTATTAGCTCGTTTTTATTTCATTTTTATCTTCATAACTTTAAAATTGCTGAATATAGGTAAAAATAAATTGAAAGATTTATTTGCTCCAAAGTCAAAACACACAGCATCAACTATTGCATTTTTATCGATTTTTTAAACGGGGGAAGAAATGGATTACCTTCATGAGAATTGATAAAAATAGATTTGTTATCATTCTGAACAATTTCAAACAGTACCATAGCCGAAGTATAGTACAAACCGCTTATTGTATAAAAAAAAACTACTGCATAAAGATTTTTACAGCGGTAACTCCTCAGAATAAGAGATTATAATTATATGAATAAAACTCTAATCAGGTAATAAGGTAAAATTCATGTTTCGGCGTATTTGACGGCTACAATTATTCTTTTTTTGAGTTAAGGAAATAAAAATTTGTTTTGAACGGGCATTACAGTAGTGGAGGCTTCATAATGATATGGCTTCATGAACTCAAGAAGAAAAGGGAAGAACTTTATGAACTGCATATTATGGTACAATTGATTTGGTTTTTCCAAATACATTTCATGGTTTCGAGAGCAAAATATCGAATTATTATCGTTGACAACCATATTCACTACATCTAAACATAATCGAAAATGTTTGCGGTAGGCTTATACGCAATGTGTAGAAACATTAAGCAGAATATGAGGTCTAAGTCTGAGGTTGCCTTCAGAAACTAAAATTATTATACGATTCATTCGAATTTTTGAGATAATTTTTATGAATGGAATAGTACGCTTTACTAAAAATAAAATTTAATATGAAATAAAATGTCACATTTTGCTTATAAATAAATAAAATTTGAAATATGTATTTATATTCACAAATATGGGTCTCTATCTATGAAGACAAAAACCAAAACTAATTTATTAATGTGTTCAACTTTCTCCCTCACATATTTTTTGTTCTATGTGCTAATTACCTTCTCTACCTACCGGAATTTGTTTTATTTTTAGCCTACCTTTAACTAACTGAACCACCTCAGAATTTATATAATTATTATTTATTGTTTTCTTCTACGTTACTTTAAAAATAGAAAATTGTCAAATATTTATTGATCATTTTTAAAGCCATTTGCGGATACACAGCAATAATAATTAGATTCGCATGAAAATACTGCAATAGCTTAATCGTACCTTAACCTATCTGGAGATATGATATTCAATTATGGAGCTCCGCCGATTGTGCTTTCTGCATAACAAAAGTGCAACGAATAAAGTCAAAAATACTACAAGCCATGGTAAATGTACTCTAGTATGTGCGTAACACAATTATGCACCGCGATTTATATATCGACACATTAGCAGAAAGTTAAAGCAACACAGTAAAAAGTACCAGTCGCATGATTAGCCAGGAAAATGGAAATATGTATTAAGAAGAACCAGGTATCGGCGCTCTTACAAAAACAGATCATTTGGATTTAATTAACACTTCTAAAAACTAACATAACTAAGTCTTAATGGCAGTTAAAATATAAATTAAAATTAGATGTGGCTGTTTTGTTTTTATTTTATGATTTTCTCTAGTAACGCAATGGGTTGAAATCAATGCTGGTGTCTCAAATTTGCATCGAAAACCACTGAATTTGAAGACAAATTGTTGGGCGAAATAAAAGTTTCGTCTATATCACTAACGTCAAATTCTATTGAATCCTGGTTTTTAACTTACCTTCCTTAATCAGAACTTTAAAATATAACAACGATTTTTTGTTGAATTTGATATTGGTTGATTTGTGTGTATTTTATTGTTTTTTTTTTTTTGAAATAATTTATTTGTAATTTGTTTAAAAATACAAATTTCAAATGTATATAGGTAAAATTAATAATAAAATTTTAAAACTTAAAGCTTCTTATTGTGCTGGTCCAATATGAAACAGTTGTCCACGATGGAAATTGCTTAACAAAATTTTCTAAATCAGCTGTAGCTTTATTCTTGCCATGAATAAAATGACCGTTCACGGATAAATCAATGATCAAATCGTTTAATTTATGCGTAGAAGGAACTTCAAAATCCATATGAAAGGTCCAATTTTTTGGGAGATTTGAATAACTATAGTAGATAAAATATGTATCCCGTTTATTGAATTTATTTCCTTTTAACGGATCAGCCGAATCAATACTCCATCTTTTCAATTTGTAATTTTCAAATGGAGATACTATTAAGCCCATGTGATCTGGACCATTCACCGTAAAATTCATACGAACAATATTATCTTTTATAAACTCTTTATGATTTAATACAATTTTTGATTCAATTCCAACCTGAATTGCTGGAGCAGGCACCCAATGTGTTTTCCAGATGAAATTCAATACAGGTAAAATATATGGCATGCCACAATATATTTCTTTGTCACAATTAACAAGCGCTGAATTACTCAATTCTGGAACATATTTATCAACCGAATGCGGACTATTGATATCCATATCGATAATCCAGTATCCAGATTTTTTCTCTTTTTTATGTCGAAATTCATCATAAACTTCCTTGTCAACATGACAAATTATAAACCGCTGCGGTGCTAAACCATTCTCACTGCCCGAATACGGAAATCCCAACGGTGTTAATAAGATAAGCGCAATGGCAAAAAACGATAATCCAATGGGCAAACTAACTATTAAGTCCGGATTACGCGCTAATATAATTAATTGATTTGAAAAACTAAAATTAAATAATAGAATTGTAGTAAACGTAATAAACATGAACATAAACAAATAGATATGTATACCTAAATAAAAGGCCAAACATAATACACGATAGAAATGCCACGATTAGTTCTGAATTAAATGCGCTTCCAGTTCGTCCCATTATTGGTAGAAACATATTCATTGCACCCAAATTTAAGTAGAACGTTTGAACAAATGGTATTGCAATAACGCAAACATGTAGTATTAACCATTTGTAGTCCCGATTATGCCTGTAGATTAAGCGCTGCAATAAATTTCCAATTGTTGAAAATGCAACCCATAAAAGCGGTATAAAGCCCGAACGAATTTTAAAAATTAACATTATTAACAATAAAATACTCCATAAAAGTTGCACTGCGTCGTAATGCAACTGATATATAACCCAGTGTGAAAAAATTTTCTATAAACAATATAAAACGGTTAGTAATATTCTACAATACAATAAATTACAATAATACTAGTATATACTTTTTGCTGTTTAACGCTGAATCGATAAATTACAGCCATTGATACGCTCATTGTGGGTAGAACATATAAGAAGCATACCCATATTGGTTTCGAATACCATGACATGGTACGATTTAGCACACTCAAACCGATTGCAATTATAATTACGACAACAAGTGACACAAACCAACTAAAAATTTCAATGCATGCACTTTTTAGTAATTCACGAAAATAGTTGTTATGTTGCACACCTAAAAGAGTAAAATTAAATTTTAGGAAGTTTTTAAAATGCAGCATTTTAAATATTATGCTAATAGCAACAGTTAAATATACAGTGATGGAAACATTTATAAACACAAATTTATAGAAGTAATATTTAAATTGTTTCCATGGCTATATAATGCACCAATATTGAACTATGCATAGAAAAATTAAAATTTATACCATTTTGTTTAGCCCATTTAGAGTTTTGCCATATTGCAAATAAAGACAGTGAAAATACCGATAAATTGATTAAAACTGATAAATTTTCAGACCATGATATAACGAATGCTCCTAGAATATCGAAAAATATCACATTTCCGGCACGGAAGCTTTCGATATTGTCTAATTGATGTCCCGCATCTATTCCTGTTTTTCAATTAAATTAAAATTTATGATTATAAACTATGTATATCACTCACTACCCACTACACAAAACTTACCTCTTACAAGTGCTAAAATATTGTCGCCCGTCCTTTGTAAAGTTCCTAATGGTATTTGTTGTACTGTATCCAAATTTGTATGATATACATAGCCGTTTGTACTCCATGCAAAATCAAGTCCAGAAACTTTTCCAAAATCACGAAATATTCTAAAATCTGTCTCTGCAGGAATAATTCCACTTTGAAATATTTCCTGTGCTAGTGACGATGCATACGGATATGGCACTTCATGTGAATACGTTTCTAAAATCCAGGGATTATTAGGCCCAGCTTGAAATAATATTTCGCGTCCACCTGCGCCACACGCTTCTAAATTTATAAACGCCCTCACTTCTTTCGCCCATCTATGCTGTGTGATAAAACCATGAGATCCCTGCATAATATTCTCCTCAGCCCCATTAAACAAAAATATAATGTTATGTTTTAAAATCTTATTCGAAGTTGCGATAACCCGTAATAGTTCTAGCATAACGGCACAACCGGCACCATCGTCCGACGCACCTGGACTATCCATCACAGTGTCATAATGACAATTTAACAATAAACTATTATTACTTTTAATTTTTGAACTAATTTTAACAATAACATTTTGAACATCGTTATAGACATTTGTCATGCCATCCAAGAATGTCAATCGAAAAGCTCCACTAGATTTTTGATAATCAATTTCGATATTATGTAAATAATTGGTATCCGCTTTAATACGATCCAATTCTAATTTTAAAAAATGCACAGCTAAAATTTCATTGGCATAGCTACCCGATACTCGGGGCCCTATGCTAGTTAAATTCTTTAATTGAATATAAGCGCGTTCAGCAATAAAACGATTTTTAAATTCAGGCAAATTTTCTTGTGAAATTTTCAAACCGGTTGGTAATTTTTTTTCTAATATTGTAATACCTATAAAAACTGTAAACATAATCGCTATCACAGCATAAATGTGTGAATTTGGTGTTGGCGGTGTCTTATCTAATAAATTATTATCTTTATTGTTACGCAACTTTATCTCTGGCAGAAATGATGATAAACCTCCTTTTGACGACGATGATTGAACATTCCGATTACGTAAATTATCATTCTGTAAAAGAACAAAAAATTAAATTAAAAAATTGCACTATCGATGAACTTTTCGAAATATTTAAAAACTATAAATAATTATTTATGTCGGATTAAAAATTAATTACTTAAACGAGTACAGGTAATTAGGTAAAGTATTACAGGTATGTCGATAAAAACGCTAATCATATACGTTACATATTTAATTAAATTAACTAAATTAAATATGTAACTAAGCGATATAGTATTGAACTTCAAAACAAGTTACAATACATTGAAATTGAAACTATACTAGTAAGACGCATATGCAACTTTAAGAATAAGTATTCATCGAAACTTCAGGTGATTTGAATAAATTTATGCTCGTTCCAGGGTTGACGTGTTTTTATGTAGCTCTATGTTATTGACTCTGAAATAATTATATAATTGTCTAGAGTAACAATGATTATGTTTAGTCACGACTTGTATGCTTGTTAAAATTGCATTTCATAGTCTAATATTTTTTGTTGTATAGAATTCACAAATGTCAATCTGTTTTACTCTAAATTTGACTCAATTAAGATTAATTTATTTATTTTGTTCTACATATAAAACGAAGATAACATATAAAATCACAGCTACAATAATTAAACATTGTGCATATATGTAGTTTTTGTAATGAAGGATGTATTCATTTAAGTGTTTTATATATATATATATATATATATATATATATATATATATATATATATATATATATATATATATATATATATATATATATATATATATATATATATATATATATATATATATATATATATATATATATATATATATATATATATATATATATATATATATATATATATATATATATATATATATATATATATATATATATATATATATATATATATATATATATATATATATATATATATATATATATATATATATATATATATATATATATATCAATTTTACCCAGTGCTTCTCTAAATAACCCGATTTCCGAGTGAGGTCCCTTCCAACGAGGCCCTATACTTTCATTTGTGCCGACTGCTTGGTGGTTCAATTTGGTGAACGTAGAACGTGGCATAGACATCCGATAATGTTGCTCTAAGATTCGCAACCAAATAACACCTGCTCGTACCAGAGCTTTGCAGATTTCAAATTCTATTTTGTGCGAAATATGGTGACGCCTGAAGATATTGATTTTGGTGTAAAATACTTAGTAATCTGCGACGATCGATTCGACGAGTAAAGAAAGTATTCTACCAGTGGCCACATACGTAACTAGACTTCATTAAAATGTTATTGAATCTTCATTTTCCGCCGTTTTGATAATGTTCTTCTATAAAGTTAGGAAGTGCCTGATTCTCTTAAGATTCGCATTAAGCTAGATGTTTGCTCCTTGTGTAGATCTGAAGTCTTTGAAGCTAGAAATGCCTCTTGGGCACAAATACGACCAGGAACTCTAAATGTGATAAGTCAATATTTCAATATTCGAGACGCTACGTTATACAAATTCCATTTAGTGAAAATAGAGTAAACCAACTAAACTTATGAAGAAAAAATTCGTTCGCTTTACCATAAACGTGGGAAACGATATAATTGGTATTAACGAAATAAATTTTAATTTGGTTGAAGGATAATCTACCAGCTCCCTTTCATCGAATGAAGTATTTGCATTTGATAATAACATTAGACGAATTCAATTCCGACAGGAACTAACAATGTTTTAACATATCCGAAAGATATATAAAATCTGCTTTAATACCACGAAAATTACGCTTGATCCAAAAATATATGCAAAATTGAATTGTCCAAAGATATGGTTCTCAATTTACAAAACATGTCATTAACGACCATGCCTTTTATATAGTGTTAAAAAATATGACATACTATATTGTATATTGATGAATACATGATTTGTCAGATGTATGCGGGCTTCGTGGCCTTAATTACGTTGACATTTTGTTTTTTGATGCGAACAAGATAACTTGAAGCTCTAAATATCTTATTGTAATTTATAAATGTCCTACCAATGCGGTAGATCAACATGTTTTACCGAACAAATAGCACAGTAGTTAAAGCTGTGGCGTTTGGGTGGGAGGTGCCTGGTTCGAATCCTAATAGAGGCAGGATGCAAAATTGATATTCATCCATGATTTTCGATTAGGATGATTAAAAAAACCATCTATGGCCTTACGTTGCAGTGCAGAATTCATGAGCCGAACCATCGTTCATGTACAGGCTGACATGTATACAATGTGTAGGGTCAATTAAAAAAAAAACAGGAGATCGTTTAGTCATTGATGTGCGATTCAAATTTCAATGAAATTTGTAATATACAAATGTAAAGTGTTCTGTGCCTCCAACACAGAACTTTTTAGAACTGATTTAAAACTAATACAGCTGTTCAGAAGGGCCAATTCAACAGCAGCATTAATTTAAATGTAGAAAAAAT
This sequence comes from Tipula unca, assembly GCA_951394425.1. NCBI lineage: Eukaryota > Metazoa > Arthropoda > Insecta > Diptera > Tipulidae > Tipula > Tipula unca. Next base: position 163,155,543 of record OX596382.1, on the reverse strand, counting down.
CGATTATATTTTGTTTAATGATATAGAATTACTTGTCCTCATCGTGGTGACTAAACTTAACTAGTATCCTCCATGGTGAACTTATCACTAGGATTGAAAGATCCCTTAATAATAAGCGGTTTTTTGTAGGTACGTTCCATGATATAGCATGAGCTTTTGACACTCTTGTAGATACTGAGCTGGATGACGATTGAGTTTCTGTCAAGGTTGCCATAATATGCTGTCCCGAAATAAGTGTACTCTCACCTCTTCTTTAGATTTTGGTTGCTGACGACTTACTTATTAAGCTGCGGCAATCTGGCTTCATTGTACAGAACAATGCTGATGATCTTGTTTTAACAGTTTCAGGCACACAGCTGAATGTCTTATCTGACTTAACGCAACATGCCTTAAGTAATGTGGACACATGGTGCGCTGACAAGGGTCTTCACGTCAACCGGTTTAAGACTGATTTAATTGCGTTTAGTAGGCGTAGCAGTAGTTTGAATGTATATCCGTCCCTTCTCTTTTTGGGAGACCGATTACCAGATTTCACCAAGTCTCTGTATTCTTGGCACTGCTTGTTCTACAGCGTTTCGTTTGAGGTGCACTGGGGCGAGGAAGTTTCTCGGTTATATAGTGGAGCATAGACGCACTTTTGAAAGGTATAAGTACTTCATGTTTACCAGAAATTAATATGGTTAATGATATTTCACTACCCGAATTCAATTGTTCCCATTTATTCTCGGTGGTTTACCCATCAAGGGACTTGTAAATTTCGTAAGATTTTCTGACAAATTAGACAAGTCCATAGTCTTCTTTTCAGGTGGTTCTCACTCTAACACCAGCGTTGGATTTGGAATCTACTGTCCTTGGTCTGATCTGAGATCTTTTGGCAGTCTGGGCTCGTTATGCACTGTTTTCCAACCGGAAATAATAGGAAGCTTTGAAATTTGCTGTTAAAAACAAAAACAGTTTGCTGTGTACTGATATCAAAGCAAAGCTATACTCAATGCGTGAAATAATCTTGACCATTTCCAAACTTTACAAGGATTGCAAACACTTCATGTACCTTCTTCGTTCCAACAATACCGTTACGATCATGTGGGTGCCCGTTCATTGTGACAACGAAGACAATTCGATTGTGAACTGTTTCGCAAAGCCGGTTCGCAATTAACTCTAATTGGACAAGAACCCATGGCTCCTCTATGTTTCAAATACGCCAAGAAAGTTATAAAGAAATACACTTTTATGGATCAAGGACTACCGTGAGTTGCTACATCTAGATGTCGCATGGCGAAAAACTTCATTAGCGAGTCCAATATAAGTATGGGCCAGCTAAGAATCTTGGTTGCGATTTTATAGATTTTTATTTTATAGATCATCTCCATCGTATTTGTTTATCTCAGGATGTTATGTGAGTACTGTCTTGAAGAAGATGATGTCTGCCTTCACTTTGTGTGTGGTGGTCCAGGTTTCAATATTATTCGGTTTTAGGTTTTTCACTATACGTCTATTAATGTAGGTCAGTTCCATGCCTTGGTCAAAACTTGTCCAGTTTGGTAAGGCTGCAGTGCGCATCTGCGAATTATGAATGAATCCTGAGGTTGCACCAGGGCACCAGGGCGTGTGGAACCCTCATTGGTTTAATAATAATAATAATAAATCCTCCATGGTATGATGATAAATTAATTAACGTAAAGAATAAAACGACCTTGTCCGCTATACAAAGAAAAATCAAATGCTAAACATAAGTTCCCAATTTGTAACCAAAATTTCGAAAGTTACTACTAAACACAAATTATAAGAATTATATTTAAATTTGTATTCAAGAAAAAATTAGAAATTACCTAAAACACTTTTGAAGCTTGTTTAGATTCAAACGTGAACATTACTCCTGCTAATTTGTAGGAAGCCTTTTTTACGGTGGAATCCGATCACCATTTTTGGAAGCTTACGATAATTTTATTCGAGTTATTGGAAGTGGTTCTAATTTAAAATTGAAACCTAACCAGAATAGAAATAACAATAGTTAGTTATAGCGAAGATTGATAAATTGTCAAGAAACAAAAATATTCAAAAACATTGCTATACTATGCCTTACGATTTTGAAACTACGTATCTGAAATAATTGCTAAATAGAACTTTTTGTGGAAAGCCGAAAATCAGCACATTTCAAGGCATCGGAAGATAGAACTATGTACTTTGTTATTTTGTATAGTAATGCAGCTTGTCATCACATAATAATTTGATAATTTATAGATTTTTGCAATATGCTGGCTGTACGAAGGCTGAATAAATAAAATTTCATAGAAATGGCTATTTTGCGATTCTATTAATTTTGAAACCGGTCACAATACCAGTTCTAACAATGAAGTTTAAACGTGAAACTAATTTCCCATATACAGGCTCGATTCGGTTTTAATTTTAACTAATCTACCGTGTAAATCGAGGAATAAGTGTGCACATAAAATCATATTAAATTTTTATATATAAAGACATTTTATCTTATCTCAAATATAAAATAATAAACATATTTACAAAAAATTCGGTTGATATTTCATACACAAAATAATATAATTTCAAAAAATGAAGATTAGTGTAATTATTTTATTGTAAGTCAAATTACACATTGATATCCGGATTGTAGTACGGTATTCGATCTAAAAATGTTACTTTCAGATCGTAACGAAACTGGCGTACAAAGTTGTGTGTTGTTACTAACAGGCTAGAAACTTGTATATTGCCTAATTTTGTCATGATCGTCAGGAATATATATATGTAAATATGCTGCACCCAGGCATCAGTGCAAACACCAGTCAATTTGAATTTTGTTTTAGCTTTCCCATAAATTAGTTAGTTTTATACTGATTGTCTGACCTTTCCGTGGTCACATATATACCATTGCCATTTCACATTTATTAACAGTATATAGGTCATGACAATTTGCAGAGTTAATAATTCGCAAATGTTTGAGAAAACCAGGTCTGTAAGAAATATTGGGGCGCCTGTGCGCGCTTGTGTGAACAAGTTTTTCGTTCTGCTGATAATATTGTTCGCGGAATTGTTATGCAGAACATACATATTAACAACATAACATATGGTTTCAATAAGCCATGCTACACATCAATGACGCGATTATTTTATTACGATGCAAAATCAAGTGTCGCCTAAATCGTGTGCGGCTGGGTTATTTATTTTGGGGTTATTTAAAAAGCAAAGTATACGTCAACAATCCGTAAACCTAAGAACTTTAATCGCAGTTATGCCCAAACGTAATTAATCATTTAAGAAAACAAGCGTAATCATACAAACAGAGTCACAGACACAGTTGCCATTTGGAGGATATTATATTTCCGACACATTATTGCCATGAACCATACTATTATTTAACATAAAATTAGTGATAGGGACAGTTGACCTACTTTTTTCAAGAAAAGTGAAAGCATTCGCATTTTTCATCGTTTTCATTATCGTTTTTTTTGCATCTGCAACTGATTTGCAGATAGTGAAAAAATATATACACATCGTCGTTTTCATTATCGTTTTTAATATATGATTTTTCGTGATCGTCTTCTGTGTAGTTTGTTTTGATCAGTGAATATGTGTGTCAATGTCATCGTTTATTTTATCGGGAATATTCCTTTGGGGTATCGCCGTTGAAATTAACAATTAAAAATATTTTAATATTTTTAAATAAATTTTATGAATATTGTTTAAACTGAAACTTATGTTCATTCATACTATCTCGTTAAAAAACTTTATTTAAATAATGAATATAAAAAGTATACAAATTATTTTTAATAAATAATTCGCCTATATAATTAATTTTTCTTTTATTCTACTGGATTGCTTACAAAAATATGTTTAATTTCATGTAACAAATGGCCTAAATTTTGATCCATCATCCAGCATTGCTTCAAATGATTTCTTTACTAAACTTCCTATCTTCTAATACATATATACATATGCTTAGTACTGCCAGAACCGCCGGACAGTTGTACCGTCGGACATTTATTGACTACATGAAGTAGGACAACAAAAATTATCTTGTTATAAGTACCTTGACTAGATTATTTTGATGACCTATTTAATGCTGCTTACGCAGTATATAATGCATCTCTTCAATGTATACAAATTGCGAAGATATATTTTGACTATTGCGGAATGAGTGGGATCTTAAGACAACTTCATACATGCCATAGTTGACTGCATTATTTTGAAGCTCTTAATGTTAGGAGGGAACATGTTGTTGTGGACGTTACGTTTTTAATTTTATTTTTTGCTAAGATTGATGCCCAAAAGAATGTATTATAATTAAAATTTAATTTTTTTAATAATAATAGTCAAATAAAATAGGGATTAAAATAATAAATAAGTACTTTTCTACAAAAATAACCCGGATAATTTTCATTGCAAAACCTAAATATGGAGTGCTGGTTTCTTGAACCGCATGCAATTATTGCATGAGAAAAAAACAACGCCATTTATTTAAAATCTCGCAAACAATTGTACAGCAGCGTGAACACATTAGTACAAAAGCTAAAACTGAAAAATTAAACTAAAGCGTGCTTTACAAATATTAGACTAACCATTAGCAATATGATAGCAACCTGCGGCGATTCGTTCGAAATTAAATAGACTTGTATTGATTTCGATTTATTTTTGTCCGAATGTCATTCGTAAACAATTTTAAATAATTTTTTTTGATCAATCGAAATCGACCTCATCAGAGGTTAACTAGCGAATCAATAACATCATTTTAACATAATAAAATAATAAATAGACTATAAGTGTTACTGACCGTGACATTTTTAAAAGTTTTCGTTCAGTTTCGTTTAATTTATACGCGTTATTTCTAGCAACGTTTTCCCCATTTATCATTAAATGGATGTTTATGATTAAAATTAATAGGAAGTGATACAAAATAACTTAAATTAATTAATAATCCAAAAATATTTGCCAAAAATTTCAAATTGAATTCAAAAATAAGAATTTCGTTGCTAGGAACGAATAAATCGTTTCTAGCCACAATTCTACTTTTAAAATTAAAATTTTTAATTTTTTTAGTTTAATTATTCATTTGAGTTATTTTCTAAAATGTTAATCATACTATGCCGCATTGACATACTTAATCATAAACGGGAAAAACGGTGTTAGAAACCAAAGCCATGAGGCAATGCCTTACCTATCATTTAACATTGTAAAAATTATCTCGCAATCTGAAGGAAATGTCAAAACAGGTACTGCAGAATTTATTTTACAACTATTCTTAATCGATCAAATTTTAATTATGGAAATACTATCGTCAAAGGGCTGAAGTTAGGGTACTATTACTCAAAAATTTTCTACATAACTACCATACCATCGTTTTTTATAATTTTCAAGCGGCTGCATTTATAACATTAGAAAGCTAGTCAAGTATAATATTTGCAATAATATCTTTGATTGCATGTTCTAGATCATTTAAATTTTTGAGTTTATTTTTATAGACGAGATGTTTTAAATAGTTCCACAGAAAAAACGAGTGAATGGTGTGCAGCCACTTAAATCAAAAATTAAATCGTTTGAAATAACGCGATTTGAAGTTGGGTCACAGCCTGCTTGATTCTATTTCAATACATTCATTAATTAAATAAAGTAACACCAATTTTTTTTTATTTCGTTAGCTAGCGAAAATAGCAAAAAGAGATAGTGTGCAAATTTATTCTAATTGTCTGAAATCACAATAGAAAAAGCATAATTGAAAAAATGCAATCGAGTACAATTTTGTTCATGAACAAAGAGATAATAACGTCTATAAAATATCGAAAATGTGATGGTAGAATATCCCAACACAGGCATCTTCAACCACATTAACCCACATTAACTCCCATTTCTATTAATGTTGAGGAGAAATTATCTTTTAATATGAATAGGTATGTATGAGATGTAACGGGCATTAGTACATAATTATGTCTTTGCTATGTAGCATAAGTTTCCAAAAAAAACTTCGGCCTAAAAAAGGGAATTAAGAAAATTTCATCCAAAATTTGTTTAAGAAAATTTAACTTCAACCATGTGTAACTCTACATAAGATTGGGCGGTTTTAATTTGTGTCGAAATTACTAAATGAAAATTAGGCTGAAATTCCCCAATTTGCCTTAGGCCTAATTTCCTCTTTATGAAAGTTCGACTTAAACTACTTTAGGCCTAAATTTCATTTGCTCTAATGGCGTTGACTGCCGGCAAATTAATATATCCGAGGAAATTCAGTCTAATATTTTCATATAAAATAATATGACCAGTAAAAATGGACTTCAACCGGAAACTACACATCATTTAGAAGATAATCTCTATGTTCTATATTTTCTAATAAAAACACCTCTGGCAAACTGAACTCTGTTAATTTTGCTAGTTTCATTTAAAAATGATCAATTCAAAATGTTTCTAACTAGTTTGTTGCAGCTTGACTTTGAGATTCAAGCAGCACTTGCAAGTTTATGTAGTTTATGTAATTTTTCAATTTTGAACAAAAACACAACACAATCTCTTTGAACCATTTTGAAATATTATTTTTATAAAACAAAAGTGAGTCGCCAGTTTCAGAAGACATCGGTAAATATTTTGTGAATTTGTGCTAGATCGATTACTCTCACTAAGATTCTTCTGTTAGCTATAAACCTTATTAGTTGGACCTTCCAATTTGTCTCTCTATCTTTATCGCCCGAAGGGTAGAATTTCCGCTGACTCTTTTCAGTATATGCCTAAATTTTCGTTATTCTATGTATCCATATGAGCCAAAATTTGTGTATATGTGTAATTCCCTATTTTTTAAATTATTTTAATGGTCATGACCACTTTTGTTGTACATAGTTATAAAATAATTCACCAGAAGTCAGATACTTTGCGTTAAAAGAGGAATAGCTACAACGGAAGCCATACTTTAAAATATTCTAGGACTATCTATATATGTATATTAAATTTCATCGCCCTTCTCACCAATTTATTACTAATTATGCTTTACCATAACTACAAATTTTTCTAAATTTTAATGTAAAACACTACTACGATAAACACCCATGAAATTGAATTATACGATATTCGTTAGCTAAATAGAAGTCGAATTTTACATATTTTGTTATCGATAAATTCGATTCAATTGATTGTGTTAGCTTCATAATAGGACGTATTGAGTCGATTTGCTTGATAAAAATCATTTCATGATAGACCCCCTGGATAAATAAATAATGATGAAATGTAAATTAGAAATATGTATTATAACATATTGGATTAAGTGGCTTATATACAAATAAGATTTACAATACAACATAAGATGAATATTACCAAGCTACTATTTCAACTAAATTTGGTTTACTATTATAACAAATGTAATTACTATACTATTCGCCTACAGAATTCATAAACATCAGACAAGCAATTTAGAAAACGTATTATGATTTGAAAATACCTAATAATAATTGAACTATACTGACATCGTGCGTCGAAACTTTAAAAACAAAATTTGAATCGGAGTTCTGTTTCAATAGATTTAGGTCAAATATAGATCAAGATCTGTATAAAAATTTGATCATTAATTTTACTTATGCAAGGGAATATTTTTATTGATTTGAATTATTATTAGTCTATCATTATATTTCTGTCTTTTTATTAATTTTTAATTAGCATCGAAATCTGATCATAATGACATTACATTTTTCATTATTTTATTTTCTAGTATACTATTATCTATAACCACTGAGTCTCATTTACAAATTTTCGGTACCATAATCACTACATCCTCTTATCACTACATCCTCGTATTATATATAGATTAATATAGGTAGTATTGAGTCGTCTATAAAGATACTGATTTTGAAATAAGAATATATACAAATAGTTCGACATAATTATTGGATTTACGCAAATGGAACGTTAAACATGTATTTATATACTAACGACATGTTCGAAATTATACGCCATTATAGATTAATCAAATTATTTGATCTATATTCTATATATATTTAAAAAAATCAGATCATAAATGTACTCGTATTTTTACATAACATAAAAATTGATGTTTTATTCACGTTTTTATAACTCGTAACTCGTTATCCATATACATATGTATATCGACCAAGGTGATCTCGAATCCAATGATAGTTTTATAATCGATATTTTAAAATTGGATTGACTTTGTACATATAAATGAGCACAAACTCCATTTATCTACATTAGTTAATCTACTCCTATTTGCAATTGTATTTAATGATGATAGTTAGTAAATATAAGTTGGCCCACAAGTTGGGTACTAAATAAATATTTTTTTCAAATCACTGCATTCAATCGACTGTGGCTTGTTTAGACATGCTTTTTCAAGTTTCCCCAAAGAAAATAATCGGGTGCTGTTAAATCAATAATTGGCTGAGGGCCAATACTCGACTAAAAGCCAAGTTTTATTTAAATTTGCGATACATGCATTGAAAAAACTTATTCCCTTTTTTAATAGCATAATTATACAGAAATATAAAATAGAAAATCCACGTATTTCAATAAAACGAAAATACTAAAAATCGATGTATATAATAAATAATTTAACCGAGATAATTTAATAAATATTGGTATACCGTAATGCAGAGACTGCGGTAATGCACAACATTTTATAACAAGCCTTTTAACTAATAAAATGAACCGAGGCTGCTAATGTTACTCAGCAAATCTAACTGAAACTAGTGGAAATAATTCTTTCTGTACAAGCGAATGAATTAGAGTTGTTTAGACGACTATTTTTAATTTGTAAAGGATCACCTATAGTGTAACACTTTAAATTGCAATATAGTTCAAATCAAAAGTATTTTTATAGGCAGAATGGATACTAATTTTAATTAAAACTTAATTTGTGTAGTATTTTTTAAATGTATTGGTTTTAAACAAATTCTTTTATAACATAATATGAAAGTATAGAAGTTATCGTGTTCAAATTAAAATCATTTGGATTCGACACAATGTTCGATATGCTCTCACATGAAAGATGAATTTTTGTTATCAATTCACCTTTATTGTTTTACAAATGTTATTTTTCAAATATTATCTTAAAAAGACCAAAGGAGCTAAATCTGGAGAACAGGTTCACTGAAATACAAAAGGGGGCCTTATTTCTGAATACGAATTCGAATAATTCTAATACGAATTCGTGTCTACTTGATGCGTTACGAAATTTCCTATATTGCTCAATTTTTGAGCCAATTTTGTTCGATTATGAACGGATTTCTGTACGTTGATGAATTAGTTGACGACTTGAAATAAAAATATTTATTTGAAGTATGAATTTCTAGTGATTTTTTTTAATATTCTCATAATCTAATTAATTTAATTACATACTTGAATTAAGAAAATAACTATAAATTTAATAATAGTTTTAAATTTTTTTGTTGAATTGTAAATTTTGTGTTACATATTTTGAATTACGAGTTAGTAAATTTTTACGAATTTACAAAATATTTAATTTCTTTATTTATGAAACTATAAGTAAGTATGTGAAGTGTAGGTAGTGTAGAACTGCAGATACCCATTGAATTTGAGATACTGGCAATCGCCTTAGTGGGAAGTTTTTTCTGAACCTTATAAAACCTCTTCAAATATCATGAATCAATCACGGAATTTAATCTTAAATTTAGTTACTGAGAAACACATGAAGGGAATTCAATCGAATTTTAATTTCGTCTACAGTTATTTGTACAAAAATCGTTCACAAAAATAGTTATCTTAATTTTGAATGTCTTGTATCGTGAGGCGATTATTATTATTTACTATTATTTATTTGTATTAAAAACGAAAAAATGTGTGTTATGAGTTATGACACAAACCATAAATGAAAACTACATAATTTGTTAAAAAAATTCGAACGTCAAAAACATTCATCCGAGGTTTAAAATTCATAGCTAACTATTAAAAATAAATTTCTCAATGAATATACTTGACAGTGTAGAAATATTTAATTCGATCGAATTCAGAAATACCAATTCATTTTCCTTTCGTATAGCATTTTCGTATCGTGCAACGGAAGTAAAGTATCAGATTTGATTACAGTCTATTGACTAGTGATGAAAGACCGATTGCCCTTGACACCGATGGTTGAAACACTTACATATTTCGAATACTGTTGGTGCATAGAATATTTTCAATTCTATTGCTATATTCATTATAGCCTACCGAAAAGTCTCAGATCAGTCCAAGGACAGTAGATTCCAACACTTGCACTGAGATTAGAACGAGGGCCATCAGAAAACAAGACTATGGACTCATCTAATTTGTTAAGAAAATCCAGCGAACTCCACAAATCTCTCGAAGGATAAGCCACCGAAAAAAAATTGGAGAAGCGGAATTTGGGCAGTAACCTCTCATTAACCATATCGATTTCTGGTAAACCCGAAAATAATAATTTTTAAAAATTGTCTATATCCCACGATAAGTCCCGAGCCAAAAATATTCCATGCCCCAATGCACCTCACAACAGGCTGTGCTTAAAATAAACGTGCGTAACTGAGGCAAGGAAAGAATGGATTCCATAGCAAGAAGTGGAGTCGAGGATATAGCTCCAGTAATGGCTCTGCAAGCAAGATTTTGTAGACCTTTAATCTTGACTACAGAAGCCTTCAAATCAACCACTAGACACCATACAATAGAAGCATACGATAATAGCGGTAGGACCAGTGATTTATAAATGAAAGACAACGTCTTAAGCCCCAGGATTTTCCAGAAAAGCTCTTCTACATTGCCAAAATATGGCAGTTGTTTTTTGAAGCTTGTAGTCCAGTCCCTTGATTCTTCCAGGAAAAGTTTACTATCCAAGATCACACCAAGGTGCTTGACATGGTCATATTTTTTTTTTTTTTTTTTTTTTAAATGGACTTGGCATAGACACTTTTACGGTCCATAGCCTTACTTTACATTCACACAACATTCATTCAATCCATTCATTCATTCATCCCATTCACACAAGTACAGTATACCACCTGCGCATTGCATAGCTCCATGACACCCTGTACAGTGACATGGAAGATGGGTCGGCCCATGAGTTCTACATTCCAACAGAGGGTCATAGATGTTTTCAATTTAATCACCGATCGTAATCGGGAGATAAAAAATCCCTTTTGCATCCCGCCTCTGTTGGGATTCGAACCCGGTACCTCCCCCGATCCAAACGTCGCAGCTTTAACCACTGCGCTATTTGCTCGGTCATATTTAGTGATCGTTCTCATTTTGAGAAGATGCACTATTGCGCCAGAATAAGCCATCTAACATTTATCCTGCAAGATGTGTCTTTCATTGGTTAAGGTTTCCGCATAAATAATGTAGATATCCACTATAGACGTAAAGGTTAACAATAGTCAAATATCGTATCACCCACGTAATTTAAAGATATCAAATACGCAATTAAGAATATGATAAATAAAATGATTCTTTTTTGATATGAAAATTGTTTGCTTACTATACGAGCGCCCACTTTTAAGATAGTTTCAAATGTAGAATACACCCGTAGATTCTACATAGGCTGGATATATTATTTACAGTTTGATTTTGTGTGTTATATTGTCTATTATCAGTGTTTGCGATCAGGCCCAAGTACTCAAAAGCCTCTCAAATTAGAAACAAATTCCAATTGCTGAAGGATTTACTTAAAGGTTGTATTCTTACTGTGTGTTAATTCGGCGGCTACAAATTGGTAAATTAATTTAACCTGCTCGTAAGTTTGCTTTTCGTTTTAGTTATCATTTTGTTTGGCTTGGGCAATCAAAATTATAATATTTACATATTTTGAAAATAAGAACATAAATAGAATCATAGTGTTATCTATGAATGATTGATTAAACTAATCAACCATTTAGAAATAAATTTAAGAACTGCATTTCCTGGGTTTTTAATACGATCATTGCTTCTCTAAATTTGAAGACCCCACAGTTGCCAGGGACTTACAAAAAATAAACTAAATTCAGAATTTCATTCGTTCAAAAAGAAAGACTCGGGTTTTCTAGGCTCCATAGACTATATGCGCCATCAACTTTTATGGACGTTTAATACCAGTTAATAGCGCTTAAAGATTATTCAATCAGAAGGTTGTTTTAAAATGTTTAAGGTAGATATTCGAGTTTTAATTGACAAATGACAGCAGATGTTGACCATTCTGCTTCCTTCATGCTACAAATGTAGCAGGCTCCGTAGACGTATGTGGACCGTATTGCGTGTTAAACTGTAAAATATCAATTAAAATTGAAAGTTTAAAGCCGGTCGGTCGATATGAAGTTTTTAAATGTACCTAGGTATAGGAGTTTTGAATATTATTCTTGATATTTTGCTATTCTAGATTCGCCGATTTAGTTATTAACATAGTCACAAAACGTTTGAAAAGAATGTTTCATCGAGAACCAAAAATGCCTAAGAAAAGAATTAAAATGTTTAATATCTTGTATTGATATAAATTGAGAATATTTCGGACAATAAAATGTTTATTTCGATGCATCAAATGATATTGATTATATTATGATTGGATGTTGAAATAAATTTGAATTGAATTATATTGGGCGTATCCAGTGTAGTCAGATCTCACAAAAAACTAAAGAACGTTACATGTAAAATTCGATAAAAAAAAATCTCGCTAAAACGATAAGTTCTAGTGCGCTCGATATGTCCATTGATTTACGGTTTGAATGAGTTTAAATATAAACTATAAAATACAAATTTCTAAAAACGACTGTTAAAGTAGTAAATGATTTACACAAATAATGGCAGATAGTATTTGTGCCAACATAAATTATGTAGATACATTTTTATAAACCTGAGTGGGTTTCTTAACAAAAAAAACATTCTGCAGATTTGTTGTTGTTTTTAGAGTCGACCCCGTCTGCAGTAATTTTAATTAATCCTATAACTCGACAAATTTTTTAGATAAGTATTTATTAAATAAAATAAATCTTTCATATACAAAGAAAACATAATATTTTATCTTAAGTTTCATTGCGGTCTGCTAATTGCTTAGCCAATCGTATTCATATCTTTCACCGAAGGATGTACATTACTTATGTGGTGATAATTTTTCTAAGATTTGAATATGTTAGTCTGAGACTGCGAAATATCTAAGATAATCATAAAATTTGGAACGTCAGTCCCAACATAAATTTTACAGAGACCACCCATAACTAATCAAATGGAAGTACAACAAAGCACAATTTTACTTGATACACCATGCCAAAATGTAAAGGGTTAAAACTATAAATTTATTTAATGTTATCAGCATAAATCAACGATTTTATGTCATGTTTTATAATACATAAGCACACCCGTTTATGTTCGGCTGGTAGGCATAAAGAAATTTATGATAAACACAAAAAAAATATGTAATATAGATTTAGATACACAAATGAACATTTTTACTGATAAGCCCATCAATAATAATCATAATATTATGTTATATGCATAATATATTTAGATACAATTATTTTATGTTGTTAATCACAGTAAATTTGCATACCCCAAAAATAATGTTGCTATCCATTTTCACAGTATTTTCACTAAAAAACTATAATAAAATGAAAAACTACAAAAGCACCTCAGTTATAAAACTTTGAAGCAATAGACTAATTTTTTTAATACAGCCAACTGTAAACTACATGTTATTCAATTCAAATTCAAATCGATCACTAAATTTTTATAATTCTTGTGTGTTATATTTTAATATAGACAGATAACAAAATAACCTTCTAATTACTAAATAAATTTTTAATTTTTATTTTCGCTCTATCGGTCTCCAGTTTGATAGAAACGAAAAATACAAAATATGACTTTTAATTATGTAATAAACGTAGTATAACTTTAGGGGTATTATATTATGTTTTTGACAGATAGAATGCAGTATATTGCAGATATATATGCTACAATTTGGTTGCGTCCAATTTTATAACGATTAAAAGTGTTCGTTTATACAGTTCTATTATTGATGAATAATAATGGATAAATGTAATTATTGTGACTCTAATCAACCGTTAATATTTTGATTCGATAATAAAAATATATGGAAATAAAATATTTCTATTTCTATGTAAAGTACAAAAGAACTGATAGAATTGAATTTCGGTTGTGAAATGAAAAACAATTTTAACATTAAACCCTTGAATTTGTTTATCCGCAAGTAGTAAATCGAATTACTTCTGTAGAAGCTGCATTAATAAGGAGGAAGAAGCACATTAGGTTCAATTTCTATGCTTATGTCCGGCATTAGCATAAAGAAGGCATAACCATATGAGTAGGTACATAATGGACAGCCTTTCAGATCTCCAAAACTGTAAGGTGCGAGACATATTACGCTACATAAGTAGGTCTGATAGGTTCAACTAGGAGGTAAAAAGAAAGTAAGATCCAGTAGTATCACAATGGACCGTCACCGGTCTAAGTGTGCCTTGGAGCCGCTCCAGCTAAAGCTAACCTAATTAATTATCGAGATATGAAAAATACGACGAAAGTAATATACACATGTTCTTCGATGAACTAAAAAGTCATTTGATTAGACAGCAACTTCGAAAAACATTGATGTAAGTATAAATATATAGCTTTTTGGTGGCTAATATTCAAATCAAATCAATTGATTTGTTATTAATGTGACATAAATTGAAAATGTATAATATTGTCAATAATTTAAATAATATTGATAATAAAAAAACAGTACACTGTAAATTCACTGCAATAAATTTAATTCATACGTCTACTCGGATTGAGGTTAAGTAATACTGTCAAACGGCAAATGTTTTTGTTTTCATTGAGTAAAAAATGTTCTTTTTTAACAAAAAAAAATATGTTAAAACGGTTGAATCTTCGTATGTGCGGTAATCTAAAATTTAATGAAATCAATTTTAAATACAGGTAATATAAATATTTTAAATGACACTTTCGATTTATGCATAAATATTTTCCATTGAAAAAGACTTAGCAGTAGTCTAACATCATGTAATACTGATTATGATGTGATTGTGATTGGTGGTGGCCATGCCGGAACCGAAGCTAGTGCAGCCGCCGCTCGAATGGGTGCTAAAACTCTATTATTGACGCACAAGAAAGAAACGATTGGTGAAATGTCTTGTAATCCCTCATTCGGTGGTATTGGAAAAGGGCATTTAGTGCGTGAGATTGATGCGTTAGATGGAATTTGCGCTAGATGCTGCGATGTTTCTGGGGTACAATACAAGGTTCTAAATAAACGTAAAGGGCCAGCGGTTTGGGGATTAAGAGCACAAATCGATAGAACTTTGTATAAAAATGCAGTTCAACATGAATTGGGACGACTCAAGCATTTGTATATTAAAGAGTCAAGTGTTGAAGATATATTACTGTGCGAGGAAGTGTCGAGCATAAAATCAAATAAAGTTAACGGAGTAGTGCTTAAATGTGGCACTACAGTAACGTCCAAAACTGTTGTTATCACTACTGGGACATTTCTAAGAGGACATCTACACATTGGAACGGAAATTCGACCGGGAGGACGAATTAATGATGAACCTGCCGTTGCACTAGCACAAAAAATAGAAAATTTAGGATTTAAGCTTGCTCGGCTCAAAACTGGCACCCCACCACGAATATTAGCATCTTCAATAAATTATTCAAATCTTGAAAAACATTATGGCGATAATCCTCCCATGCCATTCTCATTTATGAATTCTAAAGTTTGGTTAAAACCGGAAGATCAACTCCCATGCTATTTAACAAACACACCGATAAGTATAAACTCGATCGTTAAAGAAAACTTACATGTCAATTGTCACGTGAATGAGGAAGTTAGTGGGCCACGGTATTGTCCATCAATTGAGTCGAAGGTGTTAAAATTTGGGGGAAAATCGCATCAGATTTGGTTGGAGCCTGAAGGATTTGACAGTGAACTAATTTATCCAAATGGATTATCTTGTACGCTTCCAGCTGATTTACAAGTGCAATTAGTTAGACAAATACCTGGATTAGAAAATGCCGAAATCGTCCGACCAGGATACGGAGTGGAATACGACTATGTCGATCCCAGAGAATTGATGTCAACTTTAGAAACAAAACGGGTTGATGGTTTATTTTTAGCAGGTCAAATAAATGGTACCACCGGCTACGAAGAAGCAGCAAGTCAAGGAATATTGGCAGGAGCAAATGCTGCATGTCAGGTACAAAATAAAACACCCTTAACAATTAGTCGAACCGAAGGCTATTTAGGTGTATTAGTTGATGACTTGACGACATTAGGGACAAACGAACCATATAGAATGTTTACCAGTCGAGCTGAATTTCGTTTAGCATTACGTCCCGACAATGCGGACATTCGGCTGACTGAGAAAGCGTACGAAATTGGACTGGCATCACAAGAACGATATGATAGATTAGTTGATATTCGAAAAAAATTAAGAAATTTAAGCGATATTTTAAAATCAATGAAACGGCCGACCAATTCATGGCGGAACATTCTAAATTTAACACTTAGCAAAAATACGGATATCAAAACGGCTTACGAAATGCTATCAATACCAAGTGATAGTATTCGAATGGAGCAGCTAATTCAGTTGGAACCGGATTTGTTAACATGGATAAGTGGTGATAAGGAATTATGTCGTCGTATTAAAATTGAAGCAGTTTATGATTTCGCCATTAAAGAGCAGGAAAAGGAAGTAAATGAATTGAGACGAGATGAATTTCTAATGATTCCAAAAGATATGGATTATTTTTCGTAAGATTCGATTTTGTTTATGGAACAAGAATTATTATAGTATTGGTGGTCTTTTATTGCAGGAAATCGCTGAATTTATCGAACGAGGAACGTAACAAGCTGAGTGTATTTCAACCACAGACGGTAATCTTAAGTTTATTTTAATCGAATAATAATGTGAATTTATTATTTTGTTTTAGATCGCCGCTGCTGGTCGTATACAAGGTGTCACTCCATCATCGCTTGCCCGTCTTCTTAGATATGTAAAACAATCGAATTAGTTTTAAAATAAATGAATTTATTGTTATAATTGTTCAACGTGTTCTTTTTATAAGCTTTCAAACTGATGTATGTTTGATTTTTAGTTCACCATTTTAATTCTCAAATAGTTTTACGATTTGAAGAGAATATAATAGAACTTCATATTTTTAAGTCTACTTTACGATTGGTAATAGAGAAAGATTTTATTATTGACGAGAGGTGACAAAACGAGCCATGGCTACAACCAAACTTTTAGAAAGTTTGAGGCATATGGTTTAGGAGACACGACAATTTTAGAAAACGAAGCTTGCTCAGCTGCATAGATAGTATTTAGCAGAATTGGATGAATTTTAGGAGACATACTTAGATAAATACTGGTGCTTGTAAAACGGAAGACATAGACATGTTAATTATTTATCCAAAACTGCGGGTAATTTGAATTCATTGGACTGATAGCAATCGATGTAAAAACTCGCTTGTAGAAGAAATAAATCAAGCTCAATATTTTACTCGCAAAGTTATTAAATAGGACCACAAAATGGGGATTTGGCGTAAGAAGGCCTCAACTTGCTAAATTGGTTATAGGTTTTCAATCCAGTAAGATAGTTCAGATTATGGTGATACGGTAAATCTTGGTTGTAATCCTATCCATCTGTTCATGTTATCGTTATGTAACATATAAACATTTTTGTTGTTGATTTTCTCAATGCTACGGGTATGTTCGACATAATGCGGGATCATAATTGTCCCGAGGTCATAGATATTATTCCCCGTTCACCGCTTAATAAAACCAAGCATCGAATGAGCTCTAGCGACGCATTAGTCATTATGTTTAGTAAAACGTATGTTTCCAACAAAAGTAGCCCCTAAGTTTTTAATTTCGAATACCTTTTGTAAAATTATGTGACATTCCAATGAAACGATGTGGCTATTGACTAGCACTTGTTAATATTAAGAAGATTACATTCACAGTCTCATAAAGCCATAATAAAACTATAAAGAAAACTATAAAGAACCGAACACCAACATGGGTGTGGTACTCCGGAGCTAGTTTGAATTAATTTCGATTTTTTATTTTGATCAGTCAGACAACCAAATGGTTGAAGAAACCGAATTATATGGGCGTTTCAATTTGTTTTGCAATCACTGATGGAATTAAAGGCTTTGGCAAAGTCTGTGTATATTACATCTTAGCAACATCATATAGGCATATTATGTCCTTTCATAATCATAAGCTGTATCGAAAACCAATTTCATGGTAAAGTTTTAATGCTGTTTTTTTGAATGAGGGCGAATATATACAAAAGGATTACTTAAATTTTATAAATCTCTGCCTGAAGAATACATGAATGCATGAGAACAATAATTTATATCATGCTGCTCAGAATAAATTATGATGGAACCTTTTTTATCTGGCCGTTGACAGAAAAAGTATTCTGATCGCTGAATTTAAACCGTTTGATTGTAAGATTTGCTCGGCGTCATTCTAAAACAAAGTCAATGGTTGTTTGTACAAATTAGTGTTTTTTTCATGATTGACTAATTTAAAAAAAAAATGTTTTTGTTCAATTTGATTCTTACAACAAAGGCAATATTTTACATTTTACATTTCCGAACTGAAAAATAAATTTATAGCCTCCTTTGATTTGAAATCTGTAGGAAGATTTCAAATCAAATTAGGTACTTCAACTATGGGATCAAAATAAAATTCTTATCGATTAGTAATCTTCACCTGAAACATTTTATAAGGCTTTTTCACATATTTTTAAAAATACTCCAATTAAAAAAACTGTGTATCATTTTTAAAAAAAATGTTCAGAACCCAAAATAAAAACTAATTTTCCACAATAAAAAAATGTTTAAATTTTTTGAATTGTGACTGTAGAATATTTATAACTGGAAAATTGGGGACACTTTAAACTATGTACTGTATTGAGGCATTTCTAAAAAGAAACAAATGACATGAGAACCTTTTAAAATTTCTAGATTTAGGGTATAATTATACCAGGAAGTGTGCTCAACTAGTAAATCACCTCGCAACTCTGGGTGCCCCGAAAATGTTCCCTTTTTGAATATAGTATATGAAAACTCAGAAAATGGAAATTTTCTGAATCAAGTTGAACATTTAATTAAGTCCCCGCACATTCATAAAAATTCAGAAAAGTTTGGTTATTTGAAGCAATTTTTATTTTCTAGTCCAGAGAAGGGTTGGCTATTCAGAGAAAAATACGAGTTGAGAACCAAGAAAATTCAAATTTCTGGATTCAGTTGAACATTTGAACAATAAGTCTAAAAATTAAAATAAATTTTGTTATTTGAAACAATTTGCATTTTATGGTCCAGAAAATAGTGGGCTACTCAACTCACAGAGAAAAATACGAGTTGAAAAATTGAAATTTCTATTCAGATGAATTTTTTTAAAATCTTTAAATGGAATAATTTCCATTCTTGGTCCAGAAAATTGTAGGCGACGCAGAGAGAAATACGAGTTAGATCCAAGAAAACGAGAAATGTAATTTTGAGGTCCTCGGAACTCAGGGAATTTTTATTTTTTAAATAATTATAATTGAAAGCCAATAAAGGAAGTTTTAAGTAAATCCCTTACCTGATAATATAATAAATAACAATTTAGTTTTTACTCTCACTAATTACTTTACAAATAACCCACATTGTTATGAATCAATAATCAATAATTATTCTTCAAACAAGTTCATTTTACTATCACTAATTGAGTATTTATTGTCATAATAATTTAAATAAACGCAATAACACCCTATTCTCCTTATCTGTCGACCTCATTTCATTAATAACCCTCAATCTCCCATCTCACCAAATTTGCTTTATATTATAATCATCGCCACCTTTTAATAGTTTATTTGCCCACAATAATCCATAAAATATGTAGGTTAGTATATTAATACATATATATATATATATATATATACTATCCTATTCACAATTGTTTGTTCGAGCTAAATTTTCAGTGCAACATAACACAAAACCTCTTCAAAATGAAACAAATAATAATTTAATGGAAAATTTTATTTTTTATTTCATTAAAGTAAATATTAAGCTTTTCATTTCCACATTTTTTTTTTTAATTTTCTATTTCTGCGAAAAACTAAAACTAATAATATTTGATTCACAATTGTTTGTGCGATGATATCTTGATTCAAAATTGTTTGTGCGAAGCAATCGTGAATAAATTTCTCAAAAAAATCGTGTGAAAATAATCGTAAATACTTCGATTACTAATATGAGGTATTCCCTCCTTTCGATTTTAGCACTTCGGATAGCCGTCTTGGCACTGAATCTATTAAATTCCTTATGAAATCTGTGGGTATATTGTTCCACACCTTTACAATTGTATTCCACGTTGCATCTTCCGTTCTTCCAACCTCACATGGTAATTCCCGTTTGATGTAAGCCCAAACATTCTCTATGACATTTAGGTCAGGACTCTGAGGTGGCCATTCTAGAATATTTTGCCCGATATCTTTTAAAAATTTAGAGACCATTTTTCCTTTATGAACTGGTGCATTATCATGCTGCAGCATGAAATCTGTTCCAATTAGATTGCATCCCGCAACTAAGCCGATCTCATTAAGCAGTTCCAAATATTGTGATTGGCGAACATTTCCTCGTAAAATTTGAATTGGCCCAACACCATTATAGGAAATACAGCCCCATATCATTATGTGGCCGCCACCAGAATGACGTGTTGGAGTTATCACAGCACGTTTTAATTGCTCTGACGGAGTTGAGTAATAAAATTTCCTTCCCCACGTTCCATCTAATGAAAAAATAGACTCATCCGTCCATAAAATGTTTCTCCAGATTCCAATGGCTTGTTGATATGATCATGAGCAAATTTCAATCGTTTTACTTTATTATTTTTGGAAATGTATGGCTTCTTTTTAGTGGTATATTTCTTGATGCCCTGTTCCTTCAACCTACGGCAAATAGTAGGTTGGCTAATTTTATTTTGCCTTGTAGAATTTATTGTGGATTGGATATTTCGTTGAGTTGCAGATGGATTAACTTTCACAGCTCTAGCAATCAGTACATCTTCCTTAACACTTGTCTTTCGTTTACTGCCTCTTCCAATTACATTTCTTACTGTACCATGAATATTTTGTTTTCTAATTTGGTATAAAATCGTATTTTTGTGACAGTTATATTTTTTTGATAATTCGCTGGCCGAAATTACATTTTTGTAATCAGCTACCATAGCTGCTCTAATTTCCACGTTGAATTCTGGTTTCTTTACCATTTTTAATTAAAACTGAATCGCGAACTCCTGAAGACTAGCTTGTTTTAGACAATAATTAAACAATATTTAAATTTATCGTTTCAAAATTCATAAAATTTCGTGTTTTTTTCTTGCGCACAAACAATTTTGAATCAAGATATCATCGCACAAACAATTGTGAATCAAATATTATTAGTTTTAGTTTTTCGCAGAAATAGAAAATTAAAAAAAAAAGTGTGGAAATGAAAAGCTTAATATTTACTTTAATGAAATAAAAAATAAAATTTTCCATTAAATTATTATTTGTTTCATTTTGAAGAGGTTTTGTGTTATGTTGCAATGAAAATTTAGCTCGAACAAACAATTGTGAATAGGATAGTATATATATATATATATATATATATATATATATATATATATATATATATATATATATATATATATATATATATATATATATATATATATATATATATATATATATATATATATATATATATATATGTATAATGCATCAGATGCATACAAATTAAAAACAAAAACTGTTTCTTATTGCAGAAGTGAATAAAAAAGAAATATAATTTAACCTTTGTATATAAAATCAATTATATTTTTAACTGCATAAGATAGACTATGTGCGGTGATTTAATAAAATGTTATATAAACTTAAACTTAATCTTTACACTCTCCTTAGTTGAGGAGGCGCTGTTTTATAAAATTGATCAGTTCTTTAAGCATGGGCTGATTAACAAAAACACCGATGGACGATGTGCTGTTAACTCACATAATGAAATCTGCATGTGGGAGAATACTAACATTATTCGTACTTGGAATGAAGTATCTGGAAGTATTCAAGGATTATCGTATCTACAGGTTCGATACCAATCTAGATACTATAAATAAGTAAGCTAAGCCCACATTCATTAATTCTATTCGTTGAGAGTTATCACTCTTCCCAGCGTCTCTCGTTGGCAAGGTGGGCTAATAACTGCGGACCATTTTTTAACGAATGAAACAATAATAATGTACGCAAAAGTGCGTAGTCGAAGGAAAATGAAGCATCGGAAATGGATAAAATAGAAAAGGTGCATAGTCTTCTATCACGACCGAATCTTTCATGACCAACATATTTGTTTCGTTCTTTGTAAAACCCTCTTAATGGAGTAAACTTACTTTCAATGAAGACCTGCAAAACTCACTTGGCTCTGTTTTTTGACGGAAATTTACTGGGTCGATTTTATCTCAAAAGTGGTTTAATAAACTTTATTTGAAATATCAAAAAAATTATTTATTTCACTACTAGCACAGAAACCAGAATCCTATAAACATTTTATTTTTCTATGCTACTTGAATTGGCCAACCACCCATTTACATGATAATGGTAATTAAACATATTAAATAAATTAAGTAAGACACTGTTTATTTATGGTCAGTAAAAAAAATAACATAACTTTATTAATCCATCGATTAACTATTAATTGGTAATTTATTTACAAAAAAACATAATTGATCACGCAGTTGTTACAAGTCAAGGCAACGTTCATCACTTCTGCAGGGAAGAATACATTTTTTAATTAAAACAACTATATATTTAACTTGATCATGTGTACATTTTATTAGGTACCTCGAAAAGAAATAGTCACGGAATTCAAAGAAAATAATGCCTCTATTATGGTTCTCACCTCACCGAAAAGAACGTTATAAATGTGACTTGAACTCACCACTTTGAAATTTTGGTATTATCGTTTTCGCAGTGCGGTGAGTCTAGTATTAAAAATACTCACAATTTGGTGGTGAATTAGGTATGGCGCTTTGACCGGAGGTTCGAATTTCTATAGGAGGAAACAAAAAATTTGTTCATTCTTGATTCGATCGATAATGAAAACAACCATGATCTCCTGTTGGAGTCCAATACTCGACTTTTTACTACTTTTGTGACATATAGGAAATGATTGACTGTTTTTTTGTTGAGATATCATAGGTGTTTGCAGAGTTATGCGTCAAGCTGATTTATATATGTACATACATCTGGGACGTAATTCGCGTGGTACTTGTAATTTAAATTTTTTTCGCACGAAACCAATCAATACACAATAATTTGTACATAATGGCTAAGGAAGGAACTTTATTTCAAAAATAAAAATTACGAAATAAATTGAATCACTTAGTACAAATTTAATATATTCTACAATATACCACTATATGATATCATCATAATATCCATATACCGTCCATTAGTTTTGTCTCGGCAATGTTATGTAACCCTCACTATCAGTCTCAACATTTTCTGGTAAAACCTAAGACATTTTGTATTTTCGATATATTAGGTATTACACACATGCTCCTGTATAATGAGCCGCAATTTCCTTTTGAATTATTCATTGTTTTATATATATAATTATGTGGCCAACAAAAATGGCCGAATATGCGATTTAATATTTACAAGAAAGTAAAATTGTCAAAAATGCAAATGTCATTAAAATGTAGCCTACTTAACTACTAATGGAAACTATCAAAATCATATAAACAGCGCACAACTCACACCAAAATTAAAGTAAGAACCATAATACCAAATTTGAACTCACACGACTTGAAGTGGAGAGGTGAGTCATTTGGTGAGGTGAGAACCATGCATAATAGGGGTATAAAAGAAAATAAATAAAAAATATTCCCTATTTTCGGACAACTATCAGATATCAAATTACAATAGAAAAACAAAAATTTTCGTTAATAAAAAATTAATGCTTGTTTATTTTCCTAATCATAATTACTTTACTCAGACAGCAAGTAATTTTATTGGCAATCTTATATCTATTATCAGCATAACCGACCCTAAATAATGGAATTTAAGGTAATAGTAGTGGATAAATAGTATATAAACCTCGCGTCTTATAGCTTAGCCCTCGACTATAATTGAAATTGCTCGATACTCTATAATTTATAGCGATTCGGAATTAGTTTGATCCATCAACACTAACCATACAACTGAATCGCAAATATTTTAATTTTCTATATATGCAATTATTGGTAGACTATCGAGTTTGTGTCGTCAGTCGGAATGATTCTATATTTTCTTTAATACGGCTTGAACTACTATGACAACCAATAACACAACACCTTTATCATTGCTTATTTTTGATAAAAATCAATATTTTTTAAGACAGCAACAGATTATTGTGAATATCCAAAAATCGCAACAAGTACTTCTGTTAAAATCCTTTCTATTAATTATATTCTCCTGAGTCGTCCACGCCATTCTATATAAGTGACGTAGTTATTCCTTATAAGTTGTCTATTATTATATCACGGTCATTTCACATGTCGTCACGTAATTTTTCCAAGTGACAACAATATTTTCAATGGAATATAATAGTTATTTACGTCATAAGGATGGTATTTAAGTTGATATACAGTACGAGTACGTTTATAGTACTTTGGAGGAGCAGGCGAATCAGCCGAGCCTAGAATTTCGAAACAATAACTGGAATTTTTACTCCAAGTTTAATTTTGTTAGAATTTTGCTATAACACGCTTTCGTTAGAATTTTTGATTAATTTTGTAGGAAAAACTTTGATTTGTAAATTTTTGTGAATTATATTTTAACTCTTTTATCACAACTTTTTATAGGCTTCATCCATTTTGGATTTATTTGGTAAATGGCACACAATTTCGAAAATTTGTGGATGCGTGGATTGTTCGCGGATAATGAAAATTTTCATTTGGTTACTATTCACGGCTCACTTAGGTATAAGCGAATTAAGAATGTTGATGTTTGGAAAATAAAAATTTAGTTGTATTAATTTAAAATTGATTGATATATCAAATGAAATTTTGTTGAACTAGAACCAAACCAAAAACTGAACCATTTTTGAACTGAAATATGTTTTGTCACAGTAGGGTAAGTTGGCATGTTGAGAGCAAAATGATAAGCAAATAGTTCGTGCATTTTAGTATTGAGCAAATTTAAAAATCATTTCCGATAGTGTCAGTGTGTTAGTGTTATTGGCCGAGGTTAAAATAAATTAAAACAAAAGGAGTTTAAATAAATTTAAATAATTGTAGAGGTATTTTGAGATGAAGATAATATTACAAATCTAAAAATTGGTTGACACATAACAAATTAAAAATATGATGATACCTAAGTAAGAGTAAGTTCGAGATTTGAGTTTATCTAAATATCTACAAAATACTGCGTCGGTAGTTCTTGCAGATCTTGTAGTCATTGTTGTTCGATCATTTGTTGTGTAAATAGTCAACTAATCAACTAATCTTCTGGCTTGGCGAAGTTTACATTGAACTCACCAGTCAATATGATTTTAGTGACTAATTTAGATTGTGTAGTTTTCAAATGCCTATAGACGTCGAAGCGTATTTATATTGGTTTACACAGTTTTCTCATTTTTTAATTAATTTTTGGGCTTCATACAAATTTTGTTCAAACAGCACACCTTTTTTTCAATTTACAACACTAGTAGGTAGCCTTTTATCAGATTTAGATCCAGTATAATGGACGACGTATTTGAAATCAGCTTCCGCAATGTTAATAGCTCTCACAAAGTGAACATTTTTTATCAACAATTTCTACTGACTCAGGAACATAATATACTTACATATTTACAAATTTAGTGAATAGCAAAATCGTTCTAATTGTTCAGAACGATTAATCATATTATTCATTTCTTTTTTAAGCATAAATTTACACCTAGCTAGTGATTCAGTTACGTCCTTCAATTTTGATGGATCCCTTTGAATGGCATTGATGTTATTTTCGTACTAACTTTTTTCTACCAGGTTGATTCGTTTATCACTGATCAAAGATAACGAAGTAGAAAAATCAGCGAATAAAATGAGTTTCCTTCGCTTTAAGTGTATGTAGAGTGGCCTGGATATATCCACTCCTTCTCTCTTTGGGAGACCGATTACAAGATGTAACCAAGTCAAACACCTTGGTGTTATCTTAGATAGCAAACTTTCCTGGAAACCTCATCTTGACTCCAAAGCACAAAAAGCTACTGCCATATTTTGGCAATGCAGAAGGGCTTTTGGAAAATCATGGGGTCTAACACCCAGGATGTTGTTTTTTATTTATAAATCGCTGGTCTTACCGATACTATCTTACGCGTCGGTTGTGTGGTGGCCAGTTGTTAATCTAAAGGCGTCTACTGCTAAACTTAATAGTCTTCAAAACACGGCTTGTAGAGCTGTTACTGGAGCTATGTCCTCGACTCCACTTCTTGCTTTGGAGTCCATTCTTTCCTTGCCCCAGTTACACACCTTTATTCGTGGCACTGCTTGTTCTGCAGCGTTTCGCTTGAGGTGCATTGGAGCCTGGAATGTTCTCGGTTCTATCGTGGGGCATAGACTAATCTTTAAAAACTACACATTTTTACCAGAAATCGATATGGTTGACCAGAATACAACTTCTCCAACTTATTCAAGGTGGCTTATCCTTCTAGGGATTTGTGGTTTTCGGAGGATTTTCTCCAAAAATTAGACGAGTCCCTAGTCTTTTTTTCAGATGGCTCTCGTTCTAGCCTCAGTGCTGGATTTGGAATCTACTGTCCATGGTCCAATCAGAGATCATTTGGCAGTCTTGGTATTCACTGCACTGTGTTCCAAGCGGAACTCATAGCGCTGACGTATTGTGTTATGGAAGCTTTGAACTTCGCTGTTAAAAACAAAAACATTCTGCTGTGCACTGATAGCAAAGCTGTGCTCAATTCATTGAAAAATCCATTGACTGTCTCCAAACTTGTCAAGGATTGCAAACGATTCATCAATCTTCTGTGCTCCAACAATACCGTTACGGTAATGTGGGTGCCGGCTCATTGTGACATCGAAGGGAATGAGATCGCGGATTGTTTAGCCAAATCCGGTTCTCAGCTAACTATATTTGGACCTGAACCCGCGGCTCCATTATCTTTTAACTACGTCAAGAAGGTTATAAGGAGCTACGCTTTGAAAGATCTAAGAACACAGTGGCTTGCTACTGCTAGTTGTCGTTTGGCGAAGTACTTCATTAGCGAGCCCAATTTGAAGTCTACTAAATTTGCTCTATCTTTGAAAAAGGACCAGCTAAGAATCTTAGTCGCGATCCTTACGGGTCATGGTCGATTTAAGGGGCATCTCCATCGAATGGGTTTATCTCAGGATGTTACTTGTGATGATTGTCTTGAGGAAGATGATGACAGCTTGCACTTTGTGTGCAGTTGTCCAGCTTTCAATATTATTCGGCTTCAGATTTTAAGCTGTAGTTCTATTAATGTAGATCAGTTGTCCTCCATACCTTGGTTCAAACTTGTACAGTTTGCTAGGGCTGCAGAGCGCTTCTGTGATTTAGGATAGAATCCTGGGTTTGCACCATGGGCCGTCCCGGCATTGAGTGCGGAATCCGTTCGGGTTCCAACCAATATAATAAAAAAAAAAAAAAAAGTGTATGTATCTAGATCCACTTTCAAGAGCAATAGCATTGAGTGCGGCCCGGTTTACCAGCCTCAATAGAATTCACGTTGATACATACTCAACACATTTCCTAATAACTTAGTCATTCTGGGACGTATATTGTTTTTCTTGTTGTCGCATACAATTTTTGCGTTACTTACTTTGCATGTACGCATTGTAACAAATCACACTCGGTGCGGCTTTTCCGTAAACTTAGGAATGACAAATCCGTAATATCTAATATCGTAAACTGCCAAAGGGATGCCAGACTGATAGCCTCCTAGAAGTTTCCATAGAAGGATACGGGCGTACCCTGGGCAATGTATTGTGAAGCAGTTTAGCGGATAGTCAATCAAAATGGACGCAACAATAGGAGATAGTATCCCAGTTGATAAATGAATGTCATCATTGATAAATCCACTCTCTGTGGTGATTGGTCCTGTGGATTCTGGGAAGGGCCACTTATTGAATAATCAGGAAACATCAAATCCATTTCAAAGAAACAAAGCAACTTAAAGTCGATCTAACCGGCGCCTTTAGCAAAGTTAATAAGCACTGGATAATAGAACTTAGAAAAAGAAACCCGAGAATTAAAACGAAAACTGCGAGAAAGGGAGTCTTGAGTGTCCAAAAAGAACAACGAGAAAGTACAACCTATAACGGATGAGGAAGAGTTAGATAGAGAACCCAACTGGATCGTTAAGAAAACGGATTCAAACAAAAGAAACACGAAAAGGAAAGCTGAGTCCACACAAGAGAAAGATCAAGAACCCGACAATAACGAACACCAAACAGCCCAACAAGCTGAGCCCACACAAGAGTAGGAACAAATCAACAAAAGTAACGAGCACCAAATAGCGTAACTACAACCAAAAGAGAAGCCACCAGAACCGATAAATATAATAGGAGTTACTAACTTCACAGATATCTAAGCTATGATGAACCCTGTAATGGACCAAGAATATACAATCTCTGTCTTGAACAATAACGTAAAGAAAATCAATACAAGAAACTTGAATGCGTACAGAAATTTAACAATGAAAGTCAATATTGAAAAATATCATACGCAAATAAAAATGTTTGATTACACCCAACTTATGCAATTAAGGAAATAACTGATAACCTTGAAAATAAAGAATTTAAAATTCTGGATGGTGTGAACATTATTAAAAAAAAAAATGAATGAAGCGAATTATCAACACGCCTACACAAATCGAGGACTTCCTCTCTTTATGCTGACATTTGATAACTCCGAAAATATTTAAAAAAATAACCAATATACTCGTAACTGGCATATTTAACATGAGAGTGAAAATTGAAGCAATCAAAACAATTACGAAGAAAATCCCAAAAATGTCAAGGGCATAATCATACGCAGAAATATTGTGGACGCGAGACAAGGTGTATTAAATGTGCTGGGAAGCACCCAACACAATCCTGTGCACTATCAAAAGATGCACTACCAAAATACAAAATTGCAATGGCAGCACCAATGGAGATGGGCTAGAATTGCAAAATAAAATGCATACATGTTTGCTGTATTCTTTGAGGAAAGTCTCCATTTTGCAAACAAACAGATTTTTTTTAAATATTTTATATTTTAATCTCTACTTGTTATAGGGCCTAAGGGTCTCGCGACTCTTTCGCAGTTGGCTTATTTGCGTCCTTGCCTTACGTCATTGCCCACGGCCATAGCTTCGATTTATTTGACCATCTACACCTTGTGTAGCTCCATGCCAGCCTGCACTGACATGAACGATGGCTTGGCCCACGGATTCTGCACTCTCAACAGAGGGTCGTAGATGTGTTCATCATCATCCCGATCGAAATCAAGGATGAAGAATCCCTTTT
This sequence comes from Tipula unca, assembly GCA_951394425.1. Lineage (NCBI taxonomy): Eukaryota > Metazoa > Arthropoda > Insecta > Diptera > Tipulidae > Tipula > Tipula unca. Next base: position 163,126,054 of record OX596382.1, on the reverse strand, counting down.
GTATCCCGCCTCTATTTGGGTTCGAACCCGCGTACCTCCCGATACAATCGAACAGGTGATGAAATTTTCATTTTCAATATTATTAGAAGAAATGATTCAGAATAAAACAGTAATTCGCAAACTATTAAAATATGTACCAGTGGAAAGTAGCGGAAGTAATGTTGATTCAGAAACCGGACAAGGCGTCGAATGATAGAAAATCTTATCGACCAATTTAATTACAATTAAAAACTATTACTTAAAAGACTAAACCTAATTATAGAGCAAAGCATTTCATCCCACAACATCAGTTTGGGTTTAGAGAGATAGATACAAGTACATACAATTACTGATATGGTAGGAAATAGATTATAGAAGAAAGTGATATGTTCTGGCATCTTTCTAGATGTATCCCCGGCATTTGATAAAGTATGGCAAAGGTGTTTGCTCTTCAAACTTCAGAAAGCTCTACCAATACAATTTACTTGTGAATGTGGAGAAGCATAGTATGTTGAATACCACAGATGCAGTAAGACGCTTGCAGAGAAAGAAACCATGAGATCTACTGGATTAAGACGATCAGCTCGAATTAATACTATAAAATATATGTAATAACTTGTAAATGGGACTGGCCTCATGTGTTTTACCTCAATAAAAGTGTCAATTATGAATATAAAATTAATTGATGAATTACATATATTCAGTTGTAATAAAAAATAAATAAATAATAAACTATCATAAACTGGGAACTGATTTGTTTAAGCTTTCAATTAATTAATCACTTTATACATAGTTTTAGTTATTTTTAGCATTAATTTAATTTATTCACTTTTTCATTTAATTTTTATTTTATTTTATCAATGTTAGTGCTTTGATATACCGTGCCTTTGATATACCGTACTATTATTTTATTTATTTAAAACATTTTAATTTTACGAATTCCTAATCATGTTACAACATTGAGCTATTAGCGCCAAGTATTTCACAATATAATTTTTAAGTAGTTATTATTAGAATAATTATTAATTCGGCCGCCCATTTGTTAATAACATAATTAAAACGAATTATACCAGACGGAATTGGTAAGTTCTCGAACGAGTTAAGCGAAAGTATATCTATAGTCGACTTGAAATGTATGCAAAAATATTTATATCATACAAAAGATTTAATTGCATCATATCTTTTGGACCAACTAAGAAAATGAGATTCAGAATGAATTTTGATTTTTGAATGTTATATTCTCTATATACGTTACGTTATATACATACGTCCAACAATAAGCCTGCAATTAACGCACTAAACAAAATTCACTACACTATACTCATTCATAAAGTAGATTTTATTGAGTGCAGATCGTTTTTTTTCTTGTACTTTTTCTTTTGTTTTTTCCAAGTGAAAACAGTAACTATGGCAGAAGATAATGATAGCCTGATATGGATTATATCATCGGTTGTAGTTGTAGTTGTTGCTGTTATCATAATACTGTATTTGTTGAGGTAATTTATAAATATATATATTTAGTGATTGTGTATATAGTGTTCAATAATTTTAGATTATAATTACATATATACATACATTTATATATGGTGCTTTGTAAAACGGCTTACTAGAGAGTCAAGTGTTCGTGATTATGAAATATGTGTGTGTGTACAAAAAAATTGATTGATTTATATAATTGTGTGTATTTATGTAAGTTGTGCGTTCGTCAAAAATTAGTACAACTATAATAATTTATAAGTTCTTTACATATTTTGGTTTTATCGATTATTTTTGTTTACGAACTAAAACTCTAAATTCTACAGTCAGCTTAGAAAAAACGGACCACCAAATGTTTTTAATTTGTTTTTCATAATATTGTCGTTATAAGTCAAATAAAACTTTAGAAGTAGTGTTAATGTAGACTAGTAGTATACAAGTTATTTGTCTACATGAACTTACATCTGTATACCAAGTACCTCACGAAGACAGTGGAAATCGATTTAATTGAATATCGATTGCACAAAAGGTATTAAAATTACGTGGTCCGTTTTTTCAAATCTGAGTGTACACGTATATCCAATATAATTATAAAAATTAATCTCGAATTTTGTTTTTTTGTATTTATAAACTATGGAAATGTTAGTGTAGCGTATTAATAGTTTTACATTTTTGGCATATTACCCAAGAATATAACATAAACCGCTATTTGAGTAATATTCTTGTGTTGTCGGTTATGGTTATAGAGTGTATATTGTTCCGGAAGATAATTAAGGTGTGATTCATTTCTATACAATATACATACGAGTATATACATATATTTCGAAAGAGAATTAATTCTCTTTAGTTTATACCGATAATCTTCTTCGATCAACTTTTTATTGCGATTAATCTTTAAATTTGAATTTAAAAATAAATGCAAGTCAAAATCGGAGGTGGTTGTATGATTTTTATCTATTGGACGAATATTAAGATAAAGAATATTTATACATACACATCCATACATATTTATTCGATTTTTTGCTGCATTTAGTTTGAATGTGTGCATTAAATTAATATTTTCACACACTAATTATTCCAAATGTTCGAGATCGAGATTATCGAATTAATGGTAGGCCCTCGATAAATAGTCCAAAATTGTGTTTAATTCCTATAGTAAAAAATTATTTGCACTAATCCATTTGTGTATTGATAGACAAATTGAGAATTTTATTGTTGACTTAGTGATGTTATATTTTTGAGTGTTTCATGATGATAACATTTTTGTACCGCTCCCCAAGGTAAATTAAATGCTAAATCATGATGACAGAGCATCAAAATTTTGTTTGATTTCATATATGTCAGTTAATTTCTATATAATTTAGCAAACAATTCTTAATTGGGAATAACTTAACTTATTCCGCTATATACTCGTATGAATAGCTTAAGTCGAGAATAATTACATATATGTATGTAGCATATTTTGATGTATACAAAATAAGATAAAACTGTAAATAAAAAATTAAAAATATATCGTAAATGGAATGTCTTTCCATATCAGATACAGTAGAACAGTGGTCAAAATTATGTAAACAGACATTTTAATTAATGTACTTACACCAAAAAAATGTTATTTTTAACATAATTAGTCTTTTCTTCTAGACTATTATTTCTATTATTGGAAGAAAAGCCAGATAGAAGATTTAGATTGAATCGACGCCATAATGATAGGTTTTCGCTCACTTTGTGTGATAATCAACAAATATATATCTAGTATACTTAATACAAGTTTATATAGGCTCAAAATAAATCAAAGTACAGATTGATGAAATTAAATCCATGACTTATGTATTTATGTGTACATTATTGTAATATTTGTGGTAGAACAAAGTATAATGTAATTGTTAAAATCTTTAGATCATATCTTAAATAAAATATATGAAGACGATTTTAGCGATAGCTAAATATATTTTTGTTATAGCTGACGCCTCAAATAATGGAAGCATAATGAAAAATCGATGGGATTACATCTGAATCTGAAGCTCTTGCTTTACGAACATACACCGCGGCTTACATTATATAAATTTTTTTTTTTTTTTATCTTTAGAAATTGTACTGGGGAGTAAAGTAACATGAACGATGTTAGTATACTGGTAGTACCGCGATTCTGCAGTACATTTTCGTAAAGCAAGCCTAAGGCTCGGTCTCAGATTGCATAGGACAATACATCAAAATAGAGTCTCTCGACGAAAATGAAAAACTATCGAAATATGTTAAACGGCATGGACATATAGACGTCCTAACACGTAATACAAATATTCTGGATTCTATATCACATTCCGGTCTATATATTATTTAAGGTGATGTATAAACATGGATTGTATATAAACTCTGTCTGGGAGGTACTGAAAACTTCGGTTGTCAGTGCTGCTCAGCAGACTTAATAATAATAACATTTTTTAATGGCCCCTTACTTAGACAATCTGAAGAAGCCAAATCTTTCTCTACACCGTGGAGCCATCTTCGCCTGCACCGACCTCTGCGCCCACCATATGTACTCGCTGAGATCTTACTTCCTGTACAATATCGGGGATCTTAATCAGATCTCTGATCTCGATATTGTTCAGAGCTCGGTATGTACTATTATTGCATGTAAATCACTCGCATGGTTCTTCTCTCAAATGTAAGGAGCCATCTCTCGTAGTCATCCGTCAGCGCCCAACTTTCACATCCATACATAACAACGGGCCTGATCAACGCGTTGTACAGCTTCAGCTTCACGGCACTTACTAGGTGTTAAGATTTTGGCAGTGGCCTTAACCTACCAAAACCTAGTGAGCCATTGTCTCTATATGACCAGAGGTCATGCATTTTGTTTTGGACTTATTGATCTGGAGTCCAACAGAAACTGAAAACTCTGCAAGCAGATCAAGTATTTCCTACACTCCGTTGCCATTCAGTCCAATCACGCATATGTCATCTGCATATGCAAGCACCTGATTGCACTGGCGACAGAAGATATTGCGCTGAGGTGTTTCAGTTTTACGAAAGATGTACTCCAACATGAGATTAAAGAGTATCGGGGACAGAGCATCTCCCTGCCGAACACCCGAAAAAATTGCAAAAATTGTCGGTAGCCTGTTCTCAACTTTAACACAGCATTGAGAATGCGTCACTGTCATTCTACACAGTCGTACCAAATTTGTTGGCTTTCCTAGATATTCCAGGGCAGACCACATACTACATCATTCTCTCCCCATTATCGGTCGCAGTTTCGTGTCGGGAGTACGGACCTATGTTTTCACAAAAGTCGGCCTGATTTCTGCCAGCTCTAGCATTAAACTCCCCAATTACAATTCTATCATCGTGTTCAGGTATATATCCCATCAGATCGTCCAAGTCATTGGGTGCATTCAGGTCTCCCAACATGTTGGCATCGAAAATTTACTGATGGAACAAATGACATACGATCGCCATGAAATTTTCGATAAATCGAATGCATTCAAAACTTATCATGTTAAATTTACTCAACATGTTAACCAATCATTCTTGGGTCTGAATTTTAATATATCCAAATTCTGGCCCCTGTGGTCGGGGGCACTCACATGTCTCATAAACCTAAATTGCACGAACATGTTTTCCTAGAATACCACCACAGTTTCGTTTGCTTGTCGTAGGAGGGGACTAAACGGTTGGATCTCTGGGCTGACGACCCGCAACCTTAAAAAACTCAACTGTTTGCAATATCAACAAAACAAAAACGGATACCGCCAAACCAACACCGGACCACCGCTCAAGTACTCGGACACGAGGTTTAGGATCAGCACGTGGAACGTGAAGGAGCTTCAAGGAGTATCGGCTAGAACTCGTTACTCTTCAAGAAACTCGCTGGTCTAAACATGGAGACCATATGTCCCAGGGCTATACGTTGCTCAACAGTGGAGATGAACTCGGAAATCTTGGAGCTGGATTTCTTCTTCGGCCGCAGGTAAAGAAGGCTGTTTTGGATTTCCAAGCAATCAATAACCGATTATGTGAGCTTCGCTTGCGCATGAAGTTAGCCAACTTGTAGATAATTTGTGTACACGCGCTCACAGAATTTAGCCAGCCCCAAGAAAAAGAATCATTTTACAATGGGTGCATTCAGGTCGTCCAACAGTTCCAACAGTTCCAACATATTTGACAATATGTGTACACTCGCTGTAACGGGATCAACAAAAGTTTTGGCCCGTTAGCAGAATTTTACCCACTTAGAGGTTTCGGGGCGGTCATCAGAGGCCAGCTAGAACTCAGGGGATGGGCGTGGGGTTTCCCGAAACATAAGTGAGTCTTGATAGACCGCAGGAAAGGAAATAAAGGAGGATCAAGGATAATATAGGGACTAGGAAAAGCAGAGGGACAGGAATCAACCTACCGTGCTAACCCAAATGTGATCAATCAACAACTTACCCTATATAAGATATTTAGCTTCTCATTCTGAAAAAGTAACACACTAAGCGGAGCAGAAATAAAGCCATAAAAAAAAATTGAAATTAAAAAGGAAATGTGAAAAATTCAAATCAGTTCTAAATATAAATTTATTTGTATTTTTCTACTTTATATAAGAAAAATGTAACCTTAATTAATTTTAATTCAATTCCCCATCCCAGAAACTAACTTAACTAAATTATTTAAGAAATAACTAAGTAACTAAAATAATTTGGTATGTTATTTAATAAGAGTAGATTAATATAAAATATAAATATAGTAAGTAAATAATATAAATATAGTAAGTAAATTTGGTACTTAAATTATAAGATGGCCGCGGCCGATGTGATGATTATGCATAATTGATACTCCATTTTATTATAGTCATTTATTAGATTTTTTTGTTTATTTTTGTATGTTATTATTATTAACTAATTATTTACTTTATAGTTAATTTCATTTATTTATTATTAAAATATTATTATTATTATTTAATTTAGTTATTATTATTATATAACTATTATTAACACAAAACAACCAAAAAAAAAACACTGTGCACAATTTTTTTTTGTTCATTTACATGTGGTCACTAATTAATTGATTATTTAGCATTTATTTATTTATTTCAGGATAGTTTTTACCACCATTTATTTATTTAATTTATATTATAATTTATAAATTTGGAGGGTGTATAAAACTATGAATTGTTTTTACTTAATTTAATATAAGAATTTTGTTCTTAATATTACTAAACAGTTTTTAGTTTTTTATTATCACTAAATCATATTTTGATTTGATTTTACACAAAAACTTTTAGTTTCAATACGTTTAATAATAATGTTTTGTAAATTAATTTGCGACACTATACACAATATTTACAATCTCAATATTTTTTAACAAAAATTCAAAAAAATAAAAAAAATATGTAAGTTGCTATTTTTCACCATAAGAAACTAAATATTTTATCACGGAATAACATTAAATTTATTCCGCCAACAACAAATCGTTATCGTATCACTCAATCAGAAAAAAAATGTATACTGACTATCAATTTTTTTTTACTAGTCTCGAGCATCCAAAAATATTGTCTTTTTATACTCGTCATTTACAGGTGTTTTTCCCACTCCTAAATTGATAACCGGACAAACAAGTGTCATTTCTCCTAATCAATATGTTGTGAATCATTTCCCGCGCTTTTGAATTTGCACATACACATTTGCATATAAAAAATCAAAAAAAATCAGGGGTATTAAACCTTGGAACGATGTACCTAGGTAATCGTTTCAAATCGTGGGGACGACCCACACCCATGAGATGTCTCAATAGCCGGGCAAGGGTGGGATTAATAGAAATTAAATATTTGAAAATTATGATATTTGTATATATAATTGGTTTACGCACAAATTTATCAGTACGTAAATGACATTATTATTAAGAAGAGTATCCCCTTCCGGAAGAAAAATATTTGCTTTATTTAAGAATTATTGACGAATGTCTTTTGCGTGGTATATACCCAAACTTTTGCCAGTATCGTCCTGCACCTCATACGCAACGTTTCCAATGCGTTTGAGAATGATTCCTTTTCTAAATTTGAAACAAAACTTCGCTGAGATTTTATTCGCAGCATTGCTTTGAACAAAATTACGTACAAACACAGTTTGACCTGGAGAAAATTGTCTGCTTCGACTTCTTAAGTTGTAAGTATTTGAATTATGCTCGTGCGCCTTTTTTATTCTTTCCACAACATTTTTTTGTACCTGCGACTGTCTATCCGCATTGGTAACATTTAAATCAACATCTCCTAGGTCTTGAAGTTTTCTTAATAATTCATAATCCGCACCGTGACCTACATAATGTTTTCCGAAAACAATAAAATATGGAGATTCATTCGTGGTTTCATTTAAAAATTTTAATATTTGCGTTATATTAGTAGTAGCCTCAGCTACTTCAATGGCCACTACTTTGGATTTGCTCAACCGAGTTAAACGATCTCTAACATGCAAAATACGGGAGCTTAGTTTGGGTAAATCATCCGAAACATCATCACGGATAGCAATTTGGATCAAGTCATAAAGTTCTCTAATTTTTGAGGATAACTTATTAACTTCTCGCTTCGGATTTTTCTTAGCGCCTTCATGAGGTCTGTTCGGTATAAGACATACATGAGTTTTCTCCAATTCTAATCTTTCTTTAAGATTAAGGAGTTTTTCTTTAGCCGAATCTCCATCAATACTTCGAACAATACACTCGAGTTCGAACTCATCTAATTCTAAATGCTCAATATCCATGGTCAAAAATAATTCACAAACAAAATAAAGCAAAGACTTATAATAATTTTACTGTTCCCAGAAAGCACAAGTATGCACGGCACAAAAAAAAAAAACTTAAGAAATTAATTAAAGATAAAAGCTTGGAATAAAGATTACAAAATTCAAGTCTTTATTCTTCCAAGACAAACGAAAATTAAATATAAGGTATTATTAATTATTTCAAACACGTGACAAACGTATGTATATGCAATTATAATAACTTAAGGAAATGATTTCAAATTTAGTATTATACTAAGAAATAATCTTATAAATGATAACGCTTAAATAAATTTGAATGCTCAAGTTAGCCAAAAATAATGAAAATATAATTCAAAAAAAAACTAATTAATTTTTATCAAATACATAACGATAGGGTTAAGTTGCCAATGTGATCACAATTTGTCTATAGGTTTTATTTTATAATTTGTTTTACGGTAAGCAGATTCCTGTTTGGTGGATTGAAAGGAAATAAACGGAATTAATCGAGATATGTAAAACTAACAAATGATTCAACAAGTTCTAGAAGAAAATGGAAACATCTGCGCTAAAAGGAAGGAGGAACATAGGAATAATAATAAAAAAAAAAAAAAATATGTCTTACAATTACCAACAAATGATTCATACAAAATAATTGGTGCATTTGCGTGAGTAAGGCATACTTATCATTTCATGCTTGATCTAACAATACATTCAACTCAAAAGGAATGAATTGCGAGCAAATGAAATGAATTAATTATGTTATCTGATAAGGCCACAATACGAACATTAAGGTCAACATAAAAAAATTAATGGAAATAACGCGACTTGACTTTATCAGACCAACATAATCAAAAAAAAATAATAATAATGAAAAGAGTGGAGAACTGTTAATTAGTCACGAGTTTATTTTACCGGTTGTTTGGGCGCCATCTGTAACGGGATCAACAAAAGTTTTGGCCCGTTAGCAGAATTTTACCCACTTAGAGGTTTCGGGGCGGTCATCAGAGGCCAGCTAGAACTCAGGGGATGGGCGTGGGGTTTCCCGAAACATAAGTGAGTCTTGATAGACCGCAGGAAAGGAAATAAAGGAGGATCAAGGATAATATAGGGACTAGGAAAAGCAGAGGGACAGGAATCAACCTACCGTGCTAACCCAAATGTGATCAATCAACAACTTACCCTATATAAGATATTTAGCTTCTCATTCTGAAAAAGTAACACACTAAGCGGAGCAGAAATAAAGCCATAAAAAAAAATTGAAATTAAAAAGGAAATGTGAAAAATTCAAATCAGTTCTAAATATAAATTTATTTGTATTTTTCTACTTTATATAAGAAAAATGTAACCTTAATTAATTTTAATTCAATTCCCCATCCCAGAAACTAACTTAACTAAATTATTTAAGAAATAACTAAGTAACTAAAATAATTTGGTATGTTATTTAATAAGAGTAGATTAATATAAAATATAAATATAGTAAGTAAATAATATAAATATAGTAAGTAAATTTGGTACTTAAATTATAAGATGGCCGCGGCCGATGTGATGATTATGCATAATTGATACTCCATTTTATTATAGTCATTTATTAGATTTTTTTGTTTATTTTTGTATGTTATTATTATTAACTAATTATTTACTTTATAGTTAATTTCATTTATTTATTATTAAAATATTATTATTATTATTTAATTTAGTTATTATTATTATATAACTATTATTAACACAAAACAACCAAAAAAAAAACACTGTGCACAATTTTTTTTTGTTCATTTACATGTGGTCACTAATTAATTGATTATTTAGCATTTATTTATTTATTTCAGGATAGTTTTTACCACCATTTATTTATTTAATTTATATTATAATTTATAAATTTGGAGGGTGTATAAAACTATGAATTGTTTTTACTTAATTTAATATAAGAATTTTGTTCTTAATATTACTAAACAGTTTTTAGTTTTTTTATTATCACTAAATCATATTTTGATTTGATTTTACACAAAAACTTTTAGTTTCAATACGTTTAATAATAATGTTTTGTAAATTAATTTGCGACACTATACACAATATTTACAATCTCAATATTTTTTAACAAAAATTCAAAAAAATAAAAAAAATATGTAAGTTGCTATTTTTCACCATAAGAAACTAAATATTTTATCACGGAATAACATTAAATTTATTCCGCCAACAACAAATCGTTATCGTATCACTCAATCAGAAAAAAAATGTATACTGACTATCAATTTTTTTTTACTAGTCTCGAGCATCCAAAAATATTGTCTTTTTATACTCGTCATTTACAGGTGTTTTTCCCACTCCTAAATTGATAACCGGACAAACAAGTGTCATTTCTCCTAATCAATATGTTGTGAATCATTTCCCGCGCTTTTGAATTTGCACATACACATTTGCATATAAAAAATCAAAAAAAATCAGGGGTATTAAACCTTGGAACGATGTACCTAGGTAATCGTTTCATCGCATAAATTTATGTCTAAACACTTTTTTTTATCCAACTTTGTTCGAATGATCCTGTGTATAAAAACATGTTTTGTAGGAAAAATCTTTACGCCATTGAAGCTGTGAAGTCTTTACTAAACAATATTATTCTTATAGTAAAATATATGAATATGAGTTGGCAGTGATTTTAATTGTACCTCATAATAAAAACTCCATTTGCTTAAAATTTAGTGTTGACAATTGCTATGTATAATACTCCATATAGGCCAGTCGACTAATGATGAGTCAGTTGCCATTTCGCATTCCAACTGAATACTAATCATGAATTTGCGAAATGCTTATCAATCTCGCGATTGTTTTCCGTTAGTTCTACAAATTGCACGTACTTATGAATTTGTTTTAATTTTTGTCATAGTTTTAATGCAAAAAGTATGGCAGAATACTGACAATCAATTTACATTTTTTTTTATTATAAAGAGACAGAAAATATTAGTAGACTGCTTTTGTCTACTGCAGTCTGCTTGTGATGCATTTCCTCATTTGTGCTTTGAATAGTGTTGACATAAAGATCAATTAATTGAAACCATTTCTTCTCTATACTCGAGATGGTACGGACAATTTTAATCCATGCTGATAAATGCAATGACTCAGCTGTATTGCACTGGTAACATTTGTATGCAGTTATGGCAATCAATTTATGCTTAACTTTTTGTTTTGGTATAAAAAAATTTCAATGCCAGTAAGAAATTATAATTTAGATTGACTTTAATTAATGGGTTTGTGCTTTGCATATTAAATGAGTGAATGAATTGTCTATGCAATGTTTTTATTTAAGTCAAAACATATTATTATAATAATAACAATGTTTCTTACTATTTTCTATTTGAAACGTACACTTTATCTGCAATTTTTAACTAAATACATTTTGTGCTACATGTTTTATAATTTGCGTGACAATATTTACATAATTTAAACTAGACCTGAAATATTGAAGTTGACTATCTGTATATTCTGTAGAATGACAGTGATGTAGTCTCAATGCTCTGTTAAAGGCCCAAAACGCGAAGAAGTTGCTACATACCGAGCATGTTGTACATAAAGTAAGATTTCAGTGATTACGCTGGCTGGGTCACGTTCTGAGTGATGATCCGGAACGAATTCTGCTGCGGTCTCTGAAAGAAGAGCCACCATATGTCAAGCGCAGAGGTAGATTTCTGGAAATATTTTAACTGAGTATATCTTAAAATTTCTGCTTTTGCTTCTTGCGCCTATTGCAATTGATTCGAACTTCTAACCTCGGTATTGATTTTCGATATTTAAAAAAAAAATTTCATATTGAGCTTAAGATATGAACTAATATATCTTATCATAGCTGCAGAATTAACTTGCAATCAGTTCCTCAATTAATGGTTTTGATATATCGCAATAGCTGGTGGTTATAACCAGAATTTTCCATCTCTTCCCTCATAGTTGCTCTTCGGTTCTGTAGTTCGAGAGACTGGCCAGTCCCCAACTCCTGTTTTCAAAAAATATAACCCATTGCCAGGTGCGTTTTTACCTAATTGGGGCTTAAACCTTTGGTAGCACAATCTGCTGGATTAAGTATTGATGTAATATAATACCATTTTATTCAAGCATTTCCGAAATTTCACACAAATAACTTTGATAAAAACAAACGTGTAGCATGAACTCGCACAGGTAGTATTTTAAATATGCTCGCCGAACATCATCAACATATCAAATGCTACTGCGTATGTTAACCTACTAAGTCTTCATTAAAGTATATAGTTGGTTGGATCCAAATGATATTGAAAATTTGACAGATCTCGGGCATAAATAGATATGGCTGCACAACACACAATGATGTATTTTTTCATAGTTCTTACTCAAGAATATATCAAAATCTTTGATATTATACATTTGCAAATGTTGGCAAAAGTTTGCCAAATATCATGTTTTTGTAAAACCTATAGACTAGGTTCACACGATTTGTATAATGTGCGATTGATCACAAAGCTTCCTTTGATCATTTCTCAAAAACCACCAATTGGGCGAATGTGCCCAACATAAACAATGAAAGATACTCGACTGTTTTTTGCCCAGACCGGATATTTTCTAAATCAGTTCAGTTCGAAGAAACCTTAGAATCATTCGTATGAGAGCAGCTTAAGAACAAATTTGTCGTAAAACGTAACAATGTCGATAACGTACAAATATCGAATGACGGGAGGTCAAAGATGAAGTTTGAAGGCATTTTTACAATTGCTTGTGTTTAATTATATCTCTGGAATGAGCACGACTAGTAACCGTGGCTTGTGTTATATAAGAGATTGTTTAAAAAAATATCTAAAATCGTGTAGTTTTTTGAAAATTAGGTTTTTTTAGGTATCGTTAGGCTATCAGGCATGTTATTAGTTTAGGTTGTTATTTTTTTTGCGTGTAACCGTATTCCTTACCTTTCAACAATCTGATACTTTAGTTCCGTTGATACACTTTTACCTTTCTAATCAGTACTCGTTTGTTATCGTATGTTGAGTAGTTCACGAGTTATTATATGTTTTGGATTATGAGACTGCGAAATCGTAGGTGTTTTTGGTATGGCCGTCAATTTAGAAAGTTGTAAGATCATTCGATGATTCTGTTTTAAGAGTGTATACCCATATTTTCAACCTTTAAAACAATGTATTGCTCACTTCTCTAGCCGGAGTAGAAGCGGAGAACTGTAAGCAACCATAGATAGCGAGAAAGTAAATAAAATTTAGTATTTGTCAACAGAAATATCAAGGTCACTTAATATCACCAAATACATTTTCATGCCCTGCTTTATAACTTTGATTTAAACATACTGATCTTTTTAACTATTGATTATTTCTAAACTTCTTAGGGTAAACAAATTAAAAAAAATTACAATGAGAGAAGAAGGTTTTATTGAAGATTACATTACCATAAAAATAGTGCGATACGAGTATCTCTACCACTAATGCCTGTCTGACTTCAATCCTATTGAGGCCCATCGGGTCATAACTCCGACAAACATCCTGACCTGACACCGCTTAAGCACGATCAGTGGTTAAGATCCCGCTAAACCCAGCTTTGGTTAGACCTGCGGGGCTATTACACAAGAAAAATCTTAAATTTCATCTCTAAGAAATGTGTTCACTAGTAGAAATAAATATGTGACCGCGTGTTTTGCACGCACAGTTACAAAAAACCTAATTTTAAAAATTTCTTATGTTTTGACATCTAACATAGTATGTAGTTAAATTTAAATATATAGCAGAAAGACACACCGTACATAATTTGTGCATGTGGATACGATCGTAGACATAGTTTGGTATGATCACGACAAAAAAGAGAGAAATACAATTCTTCGCAGTTATAAAAAAAACAATAAACGAAAAAAAAATCAATTACCGAAGTGAAATACTTACCAAATAACAAAATAACATACATTCAGGCGGTTTTTGTTTCTTGAAACAAATGCTTCATATACAAGAAAATGAAAATAATGAACGTTTCACTTTGCTTCTTTGAAAATTGGCCCCATTTACATATACATATATAATTATATTTAGTATATACTCTTTGCAATATTACCAAATAGGTGGTTTCTGAGGTCAGTCATATGAATGACAAGCAATATGTAAACGGAATATAACACTCTGCTTCATTGCTAAACTTTCTTCAACAAAAAACAAAAGATCCATATTTAACTGATTTTTGTGGAATGCCTAAAGCAGGGATAGGCGTGTACGCTTCATTATTTTCTACATTGACGTGTCGACAACCCGTAGATAATGTCAACAACGTAAACAACGTCGATAATGTAGACAATTCCTAGAGTGGTTTTGACAATTAGTTCTAAACCAAAGGGTGACCAAATTTCTTTAGGAACAATGCGTTATTGCATTTAAATCTCTTTTCAAAAGGAGCGGAATTTAAAACTAATTATGCTCAAATACCATGAATCTACTTCAGTGTCATGTTTATCATGTTTTATATAAAATTATTAAATTGTCCCAACACAAGGATATATAGCGTTATATAGAGTGGAACCCCCTTTAAAACGGTGGAATGGTATAGAAAAGCTCGCAGAAAAATCGGAAAAACGGCTCACAAAAAATTAGACAAAAAGGTTATAACTTTCATTAAAAATAATCCAGGGAACTTTAATTATGACCGTACCATAAAATTTAACACACCCCACTCCATGCTAAAACGAATTAAAGTTCAGGAAGGCTAACTTAGTGCTACCGAGTTATTAAAAAGCCAAATCGTTCAGATTACCAACATATGTTCATGTATATAAAAACCAACAACTTTACTATTTTTGTAGCAGGATTGTACTGTCTACCGAGACATTCTATTAAAAACGAACAATACTCAGAGTTCTACAAGCGTCTGGGTAAAAGGTTCATAATAGGTGGTGAAGATTCAATAAGGTTCATAAGGGGTTCATAATAGGTGGTGAAGATTCTATTCTTCAATACGAAGAATACTCACTGGGGTTCTCTAGATTAACTACAACTAAAGGAAAAGTATTACAGATGGCCATTAAAGAAAATGGATGTGAGTTCATTTCAACTGGAAAACCAACATATTGGTCAACTGACCCAGTAAAAATACCCGACCTGATCGATTTTTTTATAACCAAAAGTATTTCTGGACTCTGCTTATTTGTCCATCGTCGTACAAATTCATTGCTGCTACATCCCCCGTTTACACTTGGCAATTAATTGGAAACATTTGAAAATTTTAATAGAAGCTACTTGACTTCTGCCGTACAATTTCATTACTGATAAATCCATCTTTTATATTCACCATTTGAATAGAGAAAAATGAAAATTTAACAGAATCTGAATTGAATTAATTTGTTAGAAATTAAATTACATTTGTTTTTAGTTTTAAACGAGACTTAAACTCAACTATACGTATTTGTTATACTTTCAGTTTGTATAGGGAAATTTTTTATTTGGACGTTACTCATATGTACTGACGTAAACTTAAAACTTGTATGGTCAGTGGTCAATATTGTGGCCCGCCTAGAAAATCGCATCCAGCATCATTGACTGGAATTGAAGTTTTATAATTTTATAATTAAGAACATAAGGAGGAATAACTGATGTGAATGTCATCGCATTAAATGTCTGCATTTTAAGTTTCAAACGATATTAATGTTGGGACAATGTTGGTTCAACTTCTGTTAAAAAATTTCCCAAGTTTCTCAATTCAATTGGAAAGTGTAAAAGACTTGAATAACATCAAATATGGTGGTGAGCGAGGTAGTAGAGTGATTGACTTTGGATTCGTGGACCAAGGTGCGAGTCCCATTAACGACGGTATTATTTTAATTTAATTTCTTCTGTATTCAAATTGGTTCAACATACAGTTTTTTTGTTAAACGTTTTCCTATTTGTCAAGTAGTAGTGGCATGTACTATGTACACAAGATGGGTATATAGCGATGGTGAAATAAACGCAGAGACAATTGCCTTTGCTAACATTTTCAATGTTTTCTATTCAAATGATAGATATAAAAGATTTGTATGAAATATATATGCGGCGGTTGTCCAGGTAAGCAAAGTTAGTCACTTTGGATTTATGGATCTAAGTTCGATTCTCGATCGAGCCAAACATTTTTTGATTTAGTTTCTCCTGTCAAACTGGTGATGGGTGAAATAAAATTAGTCAAATCGAACTCAGCTTCTGTTCAAAACTTCAATATTCTTCATGTAATAAAAGTGGCAAGTATAAAAGAGTATCACTATTTTCATGTATGGCGGTGGCTCGGTGGTAAAAGAAGATGTGTGGTTGGATTGTAATCATGACTAGTTCAAGCCTAAATATATATTTTAAAATTAATTTCAAATTGGTCAGTCTTTAATAAAAAAGCGATTTATTTTAATTTAATGAGAAATGTGTGGATGCCTGCTAAATTTTTTTACCCTTAATCGTGGTTCGAACACTGCACAACATCCACGATTCCAAATCCTATGACACCGCTTACGTTACCACCTCAACATTTCCATATATAGATTTGCCGCTATACTCATCCTTTATATTTGCCAATTGAAGGGAGAAATTAAATAAATGAAATTAAAAATTATTTAATGCCAAACCGAGGCTTGACCTTGAACTAAAGTTTATTATTCCAAATGCAACGACTCTGCTTACTAGACCACCGGAGTATATAAAGTTGGTGCTATACAAATCTTTTATGTTTGCCAATTCAATAGTGAAAATTGAAAATTTTTAGCAACAGGAATGGACAATTCATTACGGTGATACACAAGAGATGGCTCTTATACTTGCAGAAATTGAATGTAGATTTCAACAGAAGCTGTGTTGAACCAATTATACAGCAGAAATTAAATTAAAAAAGTATTGGCGCTGACGAGTTTTGAACTCGAGTCTTTACGATGCCAGACTGATGACAAAATTTTCACTAAATTTAGTGGATGTGTTTTGATGGATGACGAAACGTCATGAAATTGGATTTGAAACACTTTAAGTTAGATACATTTGCAAAAAAATGTATGATTTGGTTAGCAATTTACAGTTGTGGAGCCAGGTTTTTGTCACGTTTTTCATAACGACGTGTTTTGCCGCCACACAACATGTGCATGATTTTATCCGCTGTAACGAAATCTATAGAGGTGATTCGTGCAAAAATTAAAAAAAATCAAACAATTCAATTTAATCATATGGAAACTTAAATATCATTCGAAAGAACATTTCTTGCTATTTATTTTTTAAAGATTACTTCTTTTAAATGATGGCCGCAACTGCGATGGTCCTTTCTCAAAGTTAAATTTTTCATGACGCGTTTGAGAATATCGAAAGGTATTTGGCGAATGACACGAGTAATGTTGGCTTCCAATGCCTCAAATCTAGCTGGTTTATTCACATTGACTTTGGACTTTGCGTAGCCCCAAAGAAAAGAGTTTAGAGGTATCACACGATCTAAATAGCCAATTCAACGTTCCGAACCGTGAAATTAATTGCTCGCCAACATGATTTTTCAATAAGTACATTGCTTCGCGCGCTATATGGTAAATAGGCGCAAAGCACACCAAACCGTCTATTTAGTCGCGTATCATCCAATACTGTAAACTGGGATTCAAACTTTTCGATGGTATTCCAAATAGTTGTCTCGAGAGGCCGGTTATGCAAACCGTAACTTGGTCTAAGCGAATAAAACACATTTCTCACAGAACGGTGATTTTCGTAATAAAGCTGAACAATTTGTAGACGCTATGCCGGGCTCGATGACAGTTTGAAACTATTCATGCGTCATTTGTCAAAAAGAAACAAATTAAAAAATCACCCCTAGATGAACGCTTTTACAAAATACTCCCGCGTACTGGCGCATTCGATTGAAATGAAATAGAACAATACAAATTTAATCCAATATTTTACTTTAAGTTAGACCCATTTGCAAAAAAATGTATGATTTGGTTAGCAATTTACAGTTGTGGAGCCAGGTTTTTGTCACGTTTTTCATAACGACGTGTTTTGCCGCCACACAACATGTGCGTGATTTTATCCGCTGTAGCGAAATCTATAGAGGTGATTCGTGCAAAAATTAAAAAAAATCTCAGGTCTCCAATTGTTAGCTGGGTGCATCAAATATTCTAATAATAAATAACAATTTCTAAATATTCAATAATAATAATAACAGTGTTAAAGGCCCTTACTGGCCCCTTACTGAATCAACAATCTGGCTCCAACGGTTTCGATCCTGAGCTTGGTCTTCATTCAAATAAATAAATAAATATATAAATACACTAAATATTCAAAGATTTCTATAATTAAATTAATTTAGTCGGATATAACAAAACAATTTGTGAAATTAATTAACCAGCAATTAAGCGCAATTAAGCCTTTCATTATTTGTTATGTAACTAAACCAATTAAGCAACTATAAATTTTATTTAATTGAACTTTGTGAACTGCATCTTTTAATTATTATCCAACTTTATAAATCCGTCGTGAATAAATCAATTAGTCTTAATGTAAATAATTTTATTCTTCCAGACTATACTTCAGAGGCACATTTTACCGTAAAGACAATCGCATTGATGGAAAAGTTGTTCTAATTACGGGCGCCAATACTGGAATTGGAAAAGAAACCGCATTGGATTTGGCGAGACGGGGTGGAAAAATATATTTAGCATGTCGAGACACAAAACGAGGTGATGATGCGTGCGAAGAAATCATCAAAGAGTCAGGAAATCAAAATGTTTTCAATCGTTCGTTGAATTTATCGTCATTCAAATCGATACGAGATTTTGCTAAGAAGTACGTAAAGGGCTTAAGTAGATTATAGATGCAGTATATATAAAACTAATTTAATTAATTTATTTATAGATTTATAGAAGAAGAAAAACGATTAGATATACTTATCAATAACGCTGGGGTAATGATGTGCCCAAAAAGTTTAACCGAAGATGGATTAGAATGTCAGATAGGAATTAATCATTTTGGGCATTTTTTGTTGACCAATTTACTATTGGATTTGATAAAAAAATCTGCTCCTAGTCGAGTAGTGGTGGTATCCAGTTTGGCGCATCTTACCGGAAGAATAAATAAAGATGATTTGAATAGTGAAAAGTCATATGACCGCCTGGTTGCGTACAGTCAAAGTAAATTAGCGAATATCTTATTTACTAAACATTTGGCAAAATTGCTCGAAGGTACCGGAGTCACTACATATGTTTTGCATCCTGGTGCTGTGAGAACAGAATTGACTAGACATATTCATCCAATATTAATGTAATATTCATTACAAGCTATATATGCATATAACTATTAACTATATTTGTCATATTTAAATTTATAGGTTCATCTCAAAACCATTCTTTATGTTGGGATTTAAAACGCCAGTTTCAGGAGCACAAACCACAATATGTTGTGCAATTGATCCAGCATTAGACAAAGTATCTGGGGAATATTACTCCGATTGTAAAGTGAAAAAACCTTCTAGTACAGCACAGGATGCTGAATTAGCGGCATGGCTGTGGGAGAAGAGTGAACAAGTGACAGGGCTCAAAAATTAATTATGTTTAGGGAAAGGCTGCCGTAAATTTTATTTGTGTTACCAGTAAATACTTTGTTTTGCATAAAAATAAATAATTTATATTTTAAAAAAATATATAAAAATTTTTGTTTAGGTAATACAATACATTTCAGAAATAAATAACGTTTGCACTCTCTCATTCTAAAGTGTCCATCATGTAGAATTGCGTCACAAGTGTCAATAAAGCTATATATAAAAGTCAAATTAGTTTCGTGCACCATTACATCTGTTAGTTTTTATTACATATTTCACTATGCCAGATCAGCGCCTCTCGTTTCATATGGTAGGAGTATACATGCAACAGCAGCGAAAATTGCAAAAAAACCATAAACCGAAACTGCACTCCATACCGATGTTTGGAAAAGTACTTGGGCCACATAAGGTGTTGCCATAGCTCCAAGTCGAGCTAGCGCTGAACATCCTCCAACACCTACTGAACGTAATGCTGTTGGATAAACTTCTGGCGTATAAACGTATGCCGCTTGGAATAAACCAGCAATCACGCCACGTGCCATAAACAGGATTAACGTTAAAAATACTCGGCTGTACAGAAAAAAAATCTAGTTAATAATTTTGCTTTATGACATTTAAAAAATCAAATAGGTTTACTCTTTTGTTGTGGTGAGAATTAATACACAGCCGGCATAAAGTAAAAATTGTAGTGCCATTGTCTTTTTGCGGCCGCATCTCTCAATAATAAATATCGTCACAAAAATGCCTGGAAATTCTGCTAGCGTCGTCCATAATAAGTCCATAAAATCTTTTGTCGATAGCAAATGGCAATCGTCCGGTTCACCAGGCGTAGTGGTCTTATTATCCCCTCCAAAAAATTCTGTTGACATCAACACTAGCCCATAATAGCAGAATGCGCACGTCATCCAAATAAACCATAACAGTAAAGTTGTTCGGCGAAGTGTTGGATTTAGTAGCGCTCTGAAACTACCTCGAGATGTAGTCTGTCCCTCAACGACTAGTCGCCCAAGCAGCATGCCACGTTTATTATCTTTAGCAATTTTTTCTAGAGTTGCAATAGCTTTCTCATTTTGTCCACACGAGACATGATACCTAGCCGATTCAGGTAACCATGGTGTAATAATCGCAAACATAAATAGCGGAATTGCCGATAAACCGAGAAGCCATCGCCATCCTAAATTTGGTACAACGACTAAAGCTAAAACTACTTCAAAACAAGCGCCTAGGGCCCAAAAACACTGAAAACAGAAAAATCATTTAAAATTTAATATAAATCACAAATTTAAAATACGTACGTCTAGTAAAACAACGCATTTTGTGCGTTGTTTGGTTGGCAGAAATTCTGCATATAGAGTGACCGATTGTGGTACACAACCGATTGCAAATCCAACTAGCCCCCGTAATAACAGTAACCATCCAAAACTTGGTGCCACCGCACTTAAGAGGCCATATAAAAATAATAAAATTCCGCATAATGTTAATGCCGGTTTACGACCGTATCGATCGCTTAATTGGCCCCAAAATGTTGAGCTCAACATCATACCTAAGAAAACAATTGTTGTGGTTAGCGCCTGTTGATATCGAGTTATACCCCATTCACAGTGTAATTCTGGGCCAAGTACACTTAATATTGTCATTTCCATGGAATCGGCCATCCAACACAAACCAACCGATAAAGATAATTTGACTTGAAACCATCCAAATCCTAATGCATTCACAGCTTGCGTCACCGTGTATGTGTCTATATGAATTATATAAATTTTTATTAATTTATAGTTATCGTTAAATTAAAATAATATTTACCATCGGGCACTACACTAACAGAAGCCAATTCTAATACTTGATCTGTCAGCATGTCTGTTTGCGTTGTATCTCTGGGCTCAATTACACTTCCGTTAGTATTTGGTACATTTGATCCTGGCATTTCTTGGTATCCCCGGAGCCCGTTGCCGGTCCGAATACCCATTTTGTTTTTTTTTGTATCTTGATAATCACAGTTTTTTGTTAGTTAGTTTTGTATTTGGAACCTGCAGACGATATAAATTTTATTGTTTAGTATTTACTTTATTATATTGTTGCTTCAAACTCAATCATTGATAATTCGATAATTTTTTTCAAACCAATCGATTTATCAATAATTTATCAGGAAGGAATCTAAAATAAAGAATCTTTCAAAATAATTTTTGAAATGGCTAATAACCTCACGGTCGTATCATATTCATTTGTTTTGTTTTATTAGATTGAGTAATTGCTAGAGGAATTGACTTTAGAGGTTGATTCCCTAGCCCATTTATTATTTTATTATGTGGAAATAGTTGTTTTAAAAAAAACTTTAATTTAATCTATAAGTTTAATCTTGAAAAATTGAAACGTTTTCTAATTTCCAATATCGGTTCCTTCGGGTCTTAAAAACCTATAGAATGGGTTACTGCAATTTTTATACAATTTTGATATCAACTGGTTTATTCCAATTGAAAAATCTCATCCGTCAATACTCGATTTATTATTATAAATAATATGTGCGAGACTTAAATGTGAAAAATATCCATAGGGGGTCTAGACTAAGAACAACTAAAGTTAGAGAACTACTCAATTCTAAAAAATATGGTAACCCGGGTACGGGTGAACTGATAATATGTTTCTTTAAAGAAATTTCAATACAAATATAATTTAATCAAGAGCGTTATGTTCCATATTTTAATCTGAAGATTTGGAATCTGAAATCTATTTGATCTGACCCGGTTTAAACTAGGGAATAATAATAATAATAATAAACAGTATTAAAGGCCATTACTGGCCCCTTACTGAGTCAACAACCTGGCTCCAACGGTTTCGATCCTGAGCATGGTCTTCATACTGTCTAAGACACTCTGAAGAGGCCAAGTCGTTCTCTACATCGTGGAGCCATCGTCGCCGGCAACGACCTCTGCGCCTACCATATGGTGGCTCTCCTTTCAGAGATCGCTGCACAATTCGTTCCGGATCAGCACGCAGAACGTGACCGAGCCAGCGTACTCGCTGAGATCTTATTTCATGTACAATATCGGGGATCTTCATCAGATCTCTGATCTCGATATTGTACAGAGCTCGGTAGGTACCATCTATTTCGCGTTTTGGGCCGTAGATCACACGCATGACTCTTCTCTCAAATGTTAGGAGCCATCTCTCGTATTCATCCGTCAGCGCCCAACTTTCACATCCAAACATAACAACGGGCCTGATCAACGCTTTGTAAAGCTTCAGCTTCACGGTACTTGATAAGTGTTTAGATTTTAGCAGTGGCCTTAGAGGATACAAAGAACGACTGCCAGCTGCCAGCCGCACTTTAATATCCTCACCCACACTATTATCGTGAGTGATAAGAGAACCCAAATATTTGAACCTCCTCACTCCCTCAAACGTGTGGTGGCCACTACTAAAATCTGGTGTACCACTGTCCCTAAAACCAGAGATCAGGTATTTCGTTTTGGACTCATTGATCTGAAGTCCAACTGAAGCTGAAAACTCTACAAGCGGATCAAGTATTTCTTTCACTCCGTTGCTATTCTAGGGAATAGTTTTCAAATTTATCGAATCAAAACTGGAATAATGAATATATTTATCACATTCCGCCATCACCGCGCACGGGTATACGAATACGAATTATTTATATGAATGGAATTGCGAACTAACTTATCATAGCGTTTGCGTTAACATTACCAGGAGTTGTATTTTTGCAATTCGAACTAATCAACCTATATGAGTGGAATTTCGGAACTCAACTTAGTAAATTAGTTCAATTATTATAATAAACTTAGAGTAGAAACAGCTAAGCGGCTTAAAATATATATTCTTTAATTATTGTAAATATATATTCTGAAAACATCCGTTCGCAAGCCGTTGATGTATATGATTTGTTATATAGAGCGCCTATAAATGGGCTAATAATTGATTTCGATTACCACAATTAAAATGCTCTCTCAACAATTAAATTTGCTATTTTATTCGAAAGTTTGAAGGTATATCAAGCCGCAGGAACTTCTGCAGTTCATATTGTAATCGGGTTTTCTTCAAACACTTTATCAGAAGATTTTGTGCTGTCAACGATCATTCGCTTATTATTTTCACTCGAATATAAACGTATTAAAGCCTGTTTAGCTAGATCTTTCGTTGTATCTGTAGATGAATAATTTGAAAACTTGTTTGGAGATATTTAACAGAATTACCCGGGTATTCAGATACTCAAAAAAATAGAAAAATGTCTGGGTACCCGATACTTGATAATGCTCACTTAATCATGATTCCAAAACTACGAAAACCAAAAATCATCTTACAGCCCAATTGTTACCAGTTATGGCTAAGTGCCAATCCAATTCGATAGAATACTGGAATCATACTTAAAAGATAGATTATTCAGAATAAATCTAGACGATATGTATTGTGACTATATACATACTGTACCCCATCTCTGTAGAGAGATCAGTACAGTAAAAAAAAAATACTGTTGGATAAGTTAGAAATAGATGATAAATTAAACAAAGTGTAACTAAATAAATTAATCTTACAGTTATCATAATTCTATTATTCCATATGCATGTATATGACCCTATAGATGGTAAGCTAGAATGAAAAGCACATGTCGTAAAAATATGTACTGGCTAATATAGAAAGAAACTATGGTGTTCATAGGCAACACCTTAAAGTGGATTTCGTTACAAATAGAATCCAGAAAAATGCACGGAGACATAGAAAAAGGCTTCACCAACATGTGAATAATACGATTACCGACTTAAAAAAAAACTT
The DNA here is from genome assembly GCA_951394425.1 of Tipula unca. Lineage (NCBI taxonomy): Eukaryota > Metazoa > Arthropoda > Insecta > Diptera > Tipulidae > Tipula > Tipula unca. The sequence continues at coordinate 163,101,566 of OX596382.1, read as the reverse complement.
TTTAAGCTGGTCTCAATATTAGTGTAAAGAGCGTAATGCTGATCGGCTTTGCTCAATTCAACAACGTCCTTGCTTTGCTATTCGCGGTTGGATTTGTTAAATATGTACGTACATGTGTTTGTCTGGGTGTTTGCCATTGAGTGCGCAGAAGTCAAAACCGCCCAATTTAATTTTTTTCTTTCTACAATAAAAATGACGGAGCCCAATGAATTGTCTATCCAAAATTTCATGACGTAAATGTATTCATCGACAATTCCAACGATCTACAAATTATCAGCGTTGGCGTATCGTGATCACCAATATTGGGTCTCAAACTTTATTGTTTTGAGAAAATAGCCGCCTCTGTATCGGCGAAGTTGGAACTTGGAACGTCAAATTAATGGTTTGAAGATCCTTTTTGAGTATGTACATATGTATATATATACATATATATATGTAATTATATGCAGTTGGTATACTTTGTAATGGTATGGTGTTTTCTGTGAGGCACTGAATGTAAATGTGAATGATAATAGAAGTGAGTGATGGACTGGTTGAGGTATAATGTATGTAATATCTGCAAAGGATATTCGCATTTCTATAAATGAGACGGCTGAACATTTCAACATCAGCTTGACGGGGATGCCAGGGCACGTCAATATTACGAAGGATGTCAAAGCTGAGAATGAGAGTGCCCGTCAGGGCACAAGTTGTTTCATCTCACTAAGCTCAGATATCGTTTTGACGGTACCATATTAGGCATGGTCGTGGTAGTTATATCTCATAGATAAACATGCGGGTAGACTGGGAGTCCCCGCCTATGATTAGTGTCGTAGCTATGCAGAGATGATGAGGAGAATGAAACAAAACTCCACCTGCTTTGGACCTGTCCCTTCTAGCACAAAGCAAAATGACATTTTTGGGACCCCTGCACCATCTGGATCACCTGAGAGATCTTGGTGAAACCGTCGTCAGGGTTAGTCAACGCTTCGTGGACAGCTCAGGATGGCTCGATGAGTAGTAAAGAAGTAATCTTATATGTGGTACAGTGGTGGTATAATAGCAAACGGTGGTATAATAGCAAAAATAAATGTCCAATTCTCACTCAACTCAAATTGTGTCGCTTACCTATTTGCTAACTTTTGAATGATTCATAATGAGAATTTTAACACCCGTTTATTGTATGATCAAAGATGCTGAGGAGTCCGCATTTTATTTACTTATACAAAATTAAAAATGCGGATAAAAATCATAGATAACAATAGTCTCAAGCAGAGTATCGAACAATTCAGTACCAAAAGATTTTTTGTTCCGTCTTTCTGCTTCGGGTTTGGAAAATATTTCTCGTATACCGGTTTATATGTAATGATGTTAGTTTGCTTTATGTAATATTGTAATGCTTCCGCATTGTAATAATTGATTACTTCATACGAAAGCTTATACGAACGATTTCGTTTAAACGTTTTTCCAATTAAAGTTATATCGGTCAACTGGAAAACGAACTCATTTTCAAGTATTACGATTTATTTTTCAAAATTGTTTAGATAGTTAAAATTTTTCTTAAACGATTGATAGCTGCGACCACGAAAAAGTTATTTAATCCAGTCATATTTTGATTAATTATTATGGTAAATTGTTCGGGTTCAATTCCTGTTGAAACCTCTGGTCTCAAGTGACGGTTAGAAATTAAAATAATATCGTAGAGTTTAATTTCAAAGTTTTAAATCCTACAATTTATGATCTGTCCTAATTCTTAAATTCAGAATGCAACACAATTTTGAAATTTTAATTTGTAAATAGTCAAAATTGGACGTACATTTGAGAATTGTTAACTAAAAAAAAAAAATCAAAATTCATTCCTAAATCAAGGTATCATTTCAAGGTCACACGGTTCGGCAAGATATTTTAAAACGTCAAATTTAATATAATCGGCTAAATTGTTATTTTCTATTTTCTGACGTTCAAATTTTATAATTTTAAAGATCCAAATTCTGGGTTTTAATATGGTATTGTGCGTTCAATAGTTTCTATTATACCGACTATACGTTACTACATACGTATATATACCGTCTTTAACATTGTGATCACTCAAACGTTCTCGATTTCTATTTTAACAAAACTTTCGTGTTAGTTATGGTTTGCTGATAAAATTATTCATATTTGTTCTGTTTGAGGGTCCTAAGCTCTGTTTCAGATTTGATTGAGACACTCCTTCAAACATACATACATATATGTAAATCTTTTCATTTTATTTAGCCTCTATAAATCTATTTGAATGGCACCCATTACGAATGTATACTAACAAAAATGTGAAAGGAATGTCTGCGACACGGAAAACAAACAATAAAATTTTTTAAGTGAATCTTTCGCCTAATTAGATTTTTATGGTAAACTATAATGAATATATATATATGCATGTAGGTATTGAAATTAAAGAACAGTAGGACTTTCTCTATTGAATGAGGTAACCCGCATTACTTCCGTATACAATTTCAATATTGGCGGGAGTGTTTAAATTCACGAATTTAACAAATTTTCTATCAAATTATAATTTTACAGTTAAAATCATATCCATCCGAATTCAATAAGAAAAAAAAAAACAACAACAACAGAAATGATACAACGACAACGTAGATTAAGTGGGTGTGGTGTCTCTTAAATATAACCCTGACATTATATTGATGCGGCCGCATATCAAAGACAAATATCAAAATAGTATAAATTTATATAGATTACTAATTGCATTATCATCAGAATATTAATTAACGTAATTTACCTATACGTATATTATAAACTTAATTATAGGCACTTTCATGCGTATCCATAACGTAATTATAATTTTAGCCTCATAAACATTAAAATTTGCACAAATAAATTTACATTAAATTGGGTGAAATTCTATATAATTTCAGAATGACAACAAAAAATTAAAATTGAACTTCCACTTTACGATCAACAAGTTGTAAGTGATCTTAGACAAACTGTCAAAAAAGAATAAGGTTGTTTTATGCACACACACACACAAAACTCAATTCACTTTAAATTTCACTAAATATTGCCGTTAAATTAGGTATGTGACAAAAGTTCATACTTTAATCTTAAACCTGATAATACTAAATTTATAATCCACCACAACAATTAACAATATTAATATACATTTTTAATAATTAATAGAAAAAACAAACTCATTCCACGTATTCAAAACTTCATAATATATAAGACGATGAGTATATTGTTATGTGTTTCTTTCAACCAAAATATAATAATAATAACAACAGAAAACTAAATAACAGTAACTTCGTTTTCTTACATTTGTGTTCAACAACAATATTATTAACAACAATACATGTATACATACATATATACATAAGTAAACATTTAGAATATATAAGAAGTTCGTCTTCGTCTTTGAACTGTTAAAGGAGAATTTATTTATAAGAAAGAGTATAACTAAGTGAGGGTACAAGAATTTTCATCGAATTTTATAATGCGGGAAATAAGTATATAAATTCACAAATAAATATTTAAGTTAATCAATAGTTGATAGAGAGACGGAGAGAAATAATAAAGAAATGTAAAGATAAATACAAGAAAGCACGTGGTCTAGTATATAATGCACTATGAAAACATTGTTTTATTTTTTTCGATCTAATTAAATGATTTGTAGTAATTATTGCAAGATTATTTTGTATTTTATAACTTCTTGAATAATAAACACGTCGTTGTATGAACCATTACTAGTGGTTTGCGGCCCTTACGGGACCGAATCTACGATAAATTTAGTTTGCTTAATTGAACCAATTTTGTATGTGCAAATTAATTATGTAATTAAATCAGTAATTTATTTTAAGTGTATTTATTTTATTCAGTAAAAGATATTTCAGCTCGTCAATTAGCTGAATAGTTCTTTCTGCAGGAACAGAAATTGGTAGAAAGGTAAAAATCGACGTTTATGCGTCATCTTTTATTTTCTACATTGACGTGTCGACAACACGGAAGAAAACATACACAAGGTAGACAACGTCGATAATGCAGACAATTCCTAGAATGGTTTTGTCAATTAGTTCTAAACTAAAGGGTTACCAAATTTCTTTAGGAACAATGCGTATAATTTAGGTCGTTTTATAGAATGTGCGTCAATGCATTTAAATCTCTTTTTAAAAAGAGCGGAATTTAAAACTAATCGTGCTCAAATACCACTTCAGCGTCATGTTTATCCATTACAAAATTATTAAGTTGACCCAAAACAACAATATATAGCGTTATATAGAGTGGGGCCCTCTTTATAACGGTGGAACGGTATAAAAAGCTCGCAGAAAAGTAGAAAAAAAGCGGCTCACAGAAAATCAGACAAAATGGTTATAACTTTCATTAAAAATAATCCTGGGAACTTTAACTATGACCGTGCTATAATATTTAACACACCCCACTCTATGGTAAAATGAATTCGAGTTCAGAAAGGCTATAGGTGATACCGAGCTATTGAAAAGCCAAATCGTTCAGATAACCAACCCTTGTTCATGTACATAAAAACCAACAACTTTCCTATTATTGTGGCAGAATTGTACTGTCCACCAAGACATTCTATTAAAAACAATCAATACTCTGAGTTCTTCAAGCGTCTGGGAAAAAGGTTCAAAATAGGTGGTGACTTCAATGCGAATAATACTCAAAATTTTTTTTTATAACCAAAAGTATTTCTGTGCTCTGATTTGACCATCGCCGTACATTTTCATTGCTGCTACATTCCTCTTTTATATACTTGAAAATTTTAATAGAACCTAATTTGTAAGATGAAATATGATTTCTTCTGTATTCAAATTGGTTCAACACACAGCTTCTGTTAAACATTTTCATATTTTTCAAGTAGTGGGATGTACACAAGATGAGTATATAGCGATGGTGAAATAAACGCAGAGTCCATTGCCTTTGCTAAAATTTTTAATATTTTCTATTCAAATGACAGATATAAAAGATTTGTATAGCTTGAAATATATATGCGGCGGTGGTTCAGTAAGCAAAGTCAGTGACGTATGATTTATGGATCTAAGTTCGATTCTCGATCCGAGCCAAACATTTTTTATTTAATTTCTCCTCTCAAATTGGTGATGGTGAAATAAAAATAATCCAACTCACAGCTTCTGTTCAAAACTTCAATATTCTCCATGTAAAAGTGGCAAGTATAAAAGATGGGTATATATATATGGGTATAATAGAGCGGTAATGAAATTGTGCGGCGATGGTCAAATAAGTAGAGTCCATTGCCGTTGCTAAAAACAATTTTTTCAAAATTTAATGAGAAAAGTGTGGTTGCCCACTAAATTTGTTTACCCTTAATCGACGTTCAGACACTGCACAACCCATCCACGTTTCCAAATACTATGACACCGATTACTTTACCACCTCACCATTTCCATATATAGATTTGCCGCTATAATAATTAAATAAATTAAATAAAAAATTATTTAAATGCCAACCCGAAGTTTGAACTCAAGTTCACAATTCCAAATGCAACGACTCTGCTTACTGGACCACCGGCGTATATAAAGTTGGTGCTATATAAATCTTTTATGTTTGCCAATTCAATAGAGAAAATTGAAAATTTTAGCAACAGCAATGGACAACTCATTACGGTTATACACAAGAGACGGCTCTTCCATTATCATTACGGTCATACACAAGAGATGGCTCTTATACTTGCAGAAATTTAATGTAGATTTCAACAGAAGCTGTGTTGAACCAATTTTACAGCAGAAGTATTGGTGCTGACGAGTCTTGAACTCGATTCCGCGATTTCAAGAGCATTGACTCTGCTTACTCGATCATCGGCGTGTTAAAAATTGCTGCTGAACAACGATAGAAATCATTACATGGCACAACTGCTAGAAATCTTTACAAAACGATTATAACTTTCATTAAAAATAATCCGGGGAAGTTTAACTTTGACCGTGCCACACAATTTAACACCCCCCACTCCATGGTTAAACGAATTTGAGTTCAGGAAGGCTATGAGTGCTACCGAGTTATTAAAAAGCCAAATCGTTGAGTAAACAAACACTTGTTCGATAAAATATGTGCCAGACTGATGACAACATTTTCACAAAATTTAGTGGGTGTGTTTTGATTTAGTGAAGACAAAAACGAAAGAAGACAGTCTAGAGGTATCACACGATCTAAAGAGCCAATTCAACGATCCGAAGCGTGTAATTAATTGCTGGCCAACATGATTTTTCAATAAGTACATTGCTTCGCGCGCTATATATGGCAAATAGTGCCGACTCCTAGGAAACAAATGTCGTCGAGGTCGAGCTTCAATTTCAGGCAGCAAATATTCCGTCGTCATATCGGCCGTCTTCTTTTATGAAGATATATGGACGAATGATTTCACAGGCGCATAAACCACACCAAACCGTCTATTTAGCCGCGTATCTTTCAATACTGTCAACTGGGATTCAAACTTTTCGATGGTCTTCCAAATAGTGGTCTCAACAGGCCGATTATGTCAACCGTAACTTGGTTTAAGCGCACGAAACACATTCCTCACAGAACGCTGATTTTCGTAATAAAGCTGAACAATTTGTAGACGCTACGCCAGGCTCAATCTTTCCATAATGAAATCATGAAATGGCAAACAATACTGAATAAATAAAAACACGATGACAGTTTGAAACTATTCATGCGTCATTTGTAAAACAGAAACAAATGAATAAATCACCTCTATAGATGAACGCTTTTACAAAATATCATCTGTTATTGACATTATTTTAATTGTCGACGTTGACAAAAAACACTGCCAAGTAATCTACATTATATTTTACGTGTCGACAACCGCGTAGATTACATGGAGGCTACTATCTCTGATGGAGATGGCCCGGTGGTAAAAGAAAATGTGTAGTTGGATTATAGTCATGACTAGTTCAACCATTTCCATTTATTGATTTGCCACTATACTCATCCTTTATATTTATTTGCATATTTGAAGGGAGAAATTCAATTAAAAATTATTTAATGCCAAACGGAGGCTTAAATGAAACCGCAGAAAGCTCCCAATTAAGTGATGTCATAGCTTTGTTCCACTCTATTGCACACAGTATGTCTAGTCGTGTTTGTGGCATCGAAAACTACAGCTAACTGGCGGCTTCGAAAATGGCGTATTGGAATTTAAATAACAATGTATTTAGTTGGGTTCAGCATATCTCACATCTTCCTCCTCTCCTAAATATCATCAATAAAGATGCTTGTTACGCAGCAGCCAAATTTCAATAGAGTCGTGAAATTTCGTTATCTTCTTGATAGATGAAACAAACTTCGTTTGGTACAATTTTGTATCTGGCTGTTGGGCATAGTGTTATTTTTTGGGCTCGTATCTCGATTTTTTATTCTGTTAAGATTTGATTTGATTTTAGTGCATATTTGCATCGCAGCAGAAAAGGTATTTTCGGATTCGACCTTGGTTGGTTTGATAGTTCATAAGCCAAATCTAACCATATTCTACTTTTGTTAAATCGTGTTTGGTTCTGGGAGTAGTGGTTCTTAATGGTCTAATAAATACAGCTTCATCTGAAATTGATGAATTTAAACCAACTGGTTCTTGAGCATTGCTCTATGTCTTTGGAATGAGATTTTTGCGCTATTTTACGGGATTAGGTAAAAATTGTAGACTATTAGAGTTATATCGCCAGTTTGTTATTCTTGAATTCACAAAATTAGTTCAAATTTTAATTCTTCGCTAAGCGGCCTATATTGGCGAGTACATCCATCGTAAACTGGCGGATATCTTATCTCTAACAAGGTCAACTTTCTTTTCAAACTCAGCTGTTACATGCTTTTGCAATATTTGTCATTTTTGTTGGTTTAAAATTCTTCGTCAGCAGCAAAATCACCCTCTTCGTCATTTTCAACCAAAACACTCCAACACGTTTAATTGCATTAAGTAAATCCTTTTGCTCGTGTGAGTCCCAAATTTAAAAAAACTGGTTTTCGTAATGGATATTTTAACGTTGATTTTTATTGGAAATCCTTTTGTCCAGTGTCAGTTGATACTCAGTTATTTTAAAATAATTTCTTTTCGAACTAACTGTAGCGTCTTATCGACAATTTTCATAACAGCCTTTAATGACCTTTTCTGTTGTTTAGAACCTTGTTAGGGAAAATAATTATTGGCATCATTTTGGAAGTAATTGGTTGTTGCAATTGCAACCTTTTATCATTCCGTTGTGGACTTTGATTGGACATCAAATTATATTGTTCTAATAAATTAATGTTATGTTGTAGAACCGCCTTGCACCTTTCAATACCGTAATACACTTCTTACATTTTCCTGAACCAGTATGGAAGAGGCCCAAACTCGTGTTTGCGTAGCACCTGTGGTTGAATAATCTCAAGTAATAATATATTTGTATTACATACCTGTCAGAATAGGGTCACTTTTATAAAACACCTAAGGAACATTTGAGAGGCCATATTAAGAAGTGATTAATTCTATTTAAAAATAAATTTTATTTATAATAAAATACCAGTGTTTTTTAAAGCTTATGATCTAGTTAATTTAATTGTTAAATTCTATGCAATATACTCTAAGCGCTAACATCATATCATGTATCCTTAGTGCTCAACTTCTTTCGATTTATCCTGAGAAATTCGTCCGATAATCGATTGTACGGTACTTCGAACAATAGTGAAAAAGCTACCGATAACAGATATACAATAACCATTATGGCTGTTGTCATGACGGTCTGTAAAAAATAAATAGCATAAATATGTTTTTTATGTTTTATGTATATCAAAAATGTTTTACCGTTGTCATGATATCAGTGTGTGCCGGTGAGTCACGTAAACCATAGATCATTGTCACCGTGATTGGATTTAATAAATAAATGGCATATGACACTTTGTTGATGTGAACAAACCATCGGTGTTCTAGGAAAGTTGTGAACCAATCTGAAAATAAATAATTGAATAAATGTTTTAAGCTAAAATCATGTGTCTTAAGTTATATGTCTGTATATAGGGCATAATTGTAAACATATAAGTTTATTGTTAATTCACGTGGTTACGACAGCGGCGTATAGTTACGTTTTTGGACCTTAAGAAATAATTTTGAGTCCCATTGTTTTTATTATAATTGTTTGTAATTAAGAAAGATGATGTTACATCAATTGAGTAACATAAATATTAATTTTTTTGATATACATAATTAAATTCAAGTATGTATAGAAAATATAAAAATTGAATCCAGTTGAAAAAAAAATTAGGGCGTTGGTTTTTTGTACATATAACCAACGACGTAGATTACGTGCCAAAAAAAATTATATTTTGTATTTTTTTTATTTGGGATATTGGCATGGATTGACTTCAAAAGCTACTAGTTCTTGAACAAAATAGTGTTTAGAAAAGTTCAAACATCCAAATATCACCTATATATATATGACTGATTTGTTGCTGTTCATCATTATCTTCAGATAAGTCACAAAAAATTGGTGTGAAGTTTTCACTCAAAATAAATACAAATTTATGCGAGTGTACATATTTTAATTCATGTGTAAATGCATTTTGCCATCTGGACATTAGTATTTTTTGATAATTGGACGCTTCGTGGACTTTCGTAAAAATTCGTAACGGGCTATGCTGATAAAGCTCGAAAAATAAGCAAAACAATTTTGAATGTTGTGTGTAATATTCCAGCTAAACTTTTCAAATAATATAATCCGTATGTATAAGGTCACATTAAACCTAGTTGTTCTAAACACCCTAATCTACTATTATTTCCAAATTTGAAATATATTTCTGACAGCTTGGACCCAATGACATCTTGAAATATACGTCAAAGTCCAGAGTTTTCCCAAGAAAATTTGGAAATTTATTTATTCGACATATAAGAGTTATACCAAAATTGGTAGACCTATGCCAAAAGAAATAGAAGTCACATGATCGGGTAAATTAATAGATTTATAGGTTTATGTATCCGAATAAAATATAATTTTCTCACTAACAATATTTTTAGGATTTAGGACAAATTTCACCCGTCTATATAGAATTGTTAGTTCCGTCCTAACTAAATCCTAAATTTATTTTTGACAGAACTAGGGCAAAATTCACGTGAATTGGAATCCGAAGAATACAAAATGCAGCAATTTCCAACTTGACACATTCAAAAATCGGGCAACACATTAGACGTTTCAGAAGCTCTCGGTTCCTGGCACCGCGCATTGTTACATGGAGCGCTTGGCCAAGCATAGAATCTCTGAGCGTGAATTTAACTTTCTAAATAAATTTGGTATGATTGATCGATCGATCTGAGTCATGGGGTGTAGCTAATTGAAGCGCAAAATCTTTAAACAAATTTCGACAATTATGTGTGTTTTGTTTGATCTATAGCCGGATTAAGCGGGAAATTTCTTTTTATTGTTTTCTGTCCGTTTTCATACGTGAAACTAAATTCAAATGAACAAAGGCAATAACACATTGATAAATACTAAATATTGGGAGTATAATGACAAAATACATGTGGCTGAGTGGCCACATGTATTTTATCAACTATAGTGTAAAATATTTTGGGTATCGACACACGGGTTAAAAACTGTGTCCATATCTATTAGTTGTTGTATTAATTCTGTAAGCACAAACGCAGAATATCTGACTGATGTTTTTTTGTTCAAAGGTTTAAACACTATTTAACATTTTATTAGCTGTGACCATTTCTCGTGTTTATATTTTTACTCTATTTGTTCCATATTGCCTAGCTGGTATGATTTTTCAAAACCTCAATGTAACCTCAAGTTTTTCTGCAATAACCATATCCTCGAAAGCTTTATTTTTCAATTATTACATGAAAAGGTCCGCTATCACCTGACATACATTTATATTTGGTATGAATTGGTTTTATTTTCTACTCCTGTACGTTTGTTACTTTGATTTTTTTCTTTTCTGATTAGAACAATCAACGCAGTTTAAATTCTATGAAAACAAAGCAGAAGCTCCTAAACAATAGCCTTTCCTGAACAGAATAGCGATCTGTACCAAGCAGCAAATTTCATTAAAATTAGAATGAACTTGGGTTATGCAGTTTGTATCGAAATGCCTCCTAACCGAGAAATTGGACGAGAGTTTAACTATACGTTATAACGTATCAGTTTGCCTGCAGAACAATTCGCCAATAGCATTCATTTTACATTGTGCCTACCTGGACTGCTAATCAAAGAATTTGCATGGAGACTATATCGTCAAAATTTTCGAAGCATAAGCCACTTTCAGTTAAAACTTTTCTTATTTTTCTTTAACTGCCTGTATTTTTAAATCCTATTACTTCCTAAACAATCCCTGAAAATAGCTCCACTATGAGACTGTTTACATTTCTAAAACGTCATTCTAGTACCATCGGTCATTCTAAGGGTCATTCTAGTACCATCGGTCAAGGAGATCGATGGGCTAATGTACCATAAACTCCAAACATAACGTTTGGAATTTTGAGTGGTAACGCTGGTGGCTTGCACCCGAAACACGATACGAACGAGAAAGATGTCAGTGGGGCATCGGACTCCTGATTGGTGGTATGTTTAAAGGTATGTTACACCTGGAGGATGGTCGGTGCAATCTGCACTGGAAAGACACCATGGGAGCCTGATGAAAGAGCAGCTTCGTAAAGCGATAGCGGCAGGCGACAACGAATAGCCGCAAAGTCAAAATTTGTGGAAAATTATTAAAAATAAAGATTTAATTAGTAATTTTCTATTTCTGTAAAGCGCAACTAACGCTTGGTGGGGCCAGCGTTATAAAGTGGAATTTAAAGTGGACCCACTGAAGTTCCGCACTTAATGCCACAAAAGGCCCATGGTGCAAACCTAGATGATCTATCCTAAATGGCAGGAGCGCACTGCAACCTTAGCAAACTGTAAGAGTTTGAACCTGCAAGAAATGGATAATAACCGATCTACGTCAGGCCTGATAGCTACGAAGGTAGTGCAAGCAGTCGTCCACTTTCTCCAGACAGTCGTCACAAAAAGCATCTTGAGCTAGTCCAATGCATTGGAGAAGAATTTTGAAACGTCCATGGCCCATAATAAGTGCGGCCAGAATTCTGAGTTTGTTCTTTTTTACGGATAACACATTTTTAGTGAACCTCAAGTTAGGTTCAATGATGAAAGCCTGTCATTTACCATTTCAACCTCCGGAACATGTGACTTATACTTATTAAGAATCTGTCTATGCTCTGAACAAGTCCTGAGGCCATTCCGTGCCAAAATGCACCTCAGTCGAAACGCAGCAGAAGACGCTGTGCCAAAAATTAAAGAAGAGGAGTAGTAGATATAGCCCCAGTGATAGCCCTGCAGGCTTTCATCTATCTTTGTTAATCCATATGTCGTAATTTAAAATTTCTTTGAAATTCTGGCTGACGATCTTGACTACTTAGTGTAATTTTCTATACGAAGATGAGCTACATCCTCCACTGTATATACCTTATTTAATTCGATGTTATTAAATATGCATTTTCTAATCGTATATGCTATTGTAAATTTTCATTAATGTGAAAACCTACAAATGGCTTACTGATTGTACATAGCTAAATACTGTTCGTAGAACTTTAGACGAAACTACAATATTCGGTTTGTTTATTGTTCGCCTATAAGTAGATAGTGAATAGAAATATGTATAATGCGTCTGTTTTACAAACAATTCCAATATTTGTGTTTAATTTAATTCGCCTAAATGTTGGTTTCGCATACATTATAATTTTAAAAATGCTCTCAGGCGTACATCTTTGCCAATTATAGCAACTATACATAGTTCATTTTCACATAGTAGAAAATGTTACTTGTTATTGTCCACGCCAGGTCGACTAAACTGCTATTTAACCCACAAATTTGTCTTAGTCTGAGCGTTAACCGAATTTATCAAATGATTAGTGTAAATTCCAATGAAATACAAAACCGCTGCAATGATAGACGTGTAATTTTATATTCACGTGCTATTTCTGAATGAATTATTTACCAAAGATATTTCAAACAAAAATTACAATAAAAATGATAAATAATAATAATTAAATCGAAAATGTTGGCAAATCTATTTTTATACAATATTTTTGTATATATTAATACAAAATTATTTGATATTTTACATATTTATGTATTATTATGTATATGTTCACATAAATTGTTTATCACATTTCAAAAGCCGTAAATTTACGTTGCTGAAATAGTTAAAATTGAGCAGTCATTCTTGCCTACTTACTGCTGCAACTGATAAATTATATACACAATATGTTATATAATTTAAGTCATATATATTTAAAGTTTATTTCTATTTAGTTTTAAATCTATAAAACAAAACACATTTGAATAAGCGATTGGGGCCAACTAATAATTATTTGAGTATGGCTATATGGCGAAATTTTATTTCAACAAAATTATTCAGCCTGAACTCTAATAAATCTCGTGTAAATTGACATAGTTTATAGAAATATATTATCGATCAAGATCAATGATAAATCAGATTTGTAAGAGTATTTATGATCGCGATCGTTCAAGGTCATCTAAAGCCAATAACCGCGTCAGCACAATAAAGAACCACAGCATCTATAATATATACGCATATGCGTGTTTTCGACTGTATTTTAATTTAAAATCTCTTTTAGTGGTAACATTCAACTTCAAAATTTGACATAAACGCGACATAACCAAATAAAAACTTTCATTTTTCAAGAAACCAAAATCGGCTAAAATGTAAAGAAACTCATAATTTTTTCGGATAAAACTTGAATATTGCATAACATGATTATTGTTATTATTGTTTTACCTCACATCTCTTTTTTTAAGTTTATTGGTTTTTTGCACAAACATTATGTGAAAGTATGTAATAACAACAACATATACATACATATATATAAACCCAAGTAAATATGATAAATGACTTACTTCCATTTCCTGTAATACTTGCAATAATTACCCAAACCACTGCAATTCCAAACGAGATACGTTGAGATATTAATGCTATGGACCCAAATATAAAATGTAAATCAGGAACTGTTGTGGCATGCAGACAAATCAACGCCACCGATGCCGTTCCAATCCAAATAAATGGTAAATATTTTTTATTAATGTAGATTTTACCATCATTCCGATTCAAATAGAACGCCGACAATATACCAATATAGTATGGATGTATTCGAGCCCATGGTCCAATATATAACACGGTACCGGTTTCGTACAAAACATCAAAACTAAAATAAATAATAATTGTTATAGTAACTGATAATTACAACGTTAAATATATCCACATAATTCATAAAACAAAGGTGCAACTTATAGAAAGTGAAAATTTGTGTAATACACTTACGCGGCATTAAAATTTTTATAAAGTGCAATACCCAATGACGTCAGAAACACAATAAACCAAAACGAGAAGAATAATTTTTTCCCTTGCTCTGGATTTCTAAAATAAAAACAAAATAAATTATCAAAATAAAATGTGTCACATCTGATTGCGAAGTTCAATTTGACTTACTTGGCGTAAACAAATAAAATTATCATAAAAACGATAAAATATTGCATTTCACAAGCTAGCGACCATGTCCAATTAGCGCACAGGTCATTTGCATGGAAAAAGTTTTGGATGTACAGTAAATTTCTCCACCAATATTTCTCGAACAGCAAATCATTCCGATCGTGTATATAGAAATGTGATACATCTGCTAAGTAGGCGGTTCCAATTTCTGTTATCAATATGGTTATGATATAGAGCGGCGATAATCTTACATACCGCTGTAACAGCATCCGTCCAAATAATTTAACATTTTTAAGAAAGCTATTCCCCTTGATTTCATTCATTTGACATTTGTTTTTAAGAAAATTAACGGCCAATAAAAAACCACTAATCGCAAAGAATAAATCGACTAAAATTGGGGCATTGGCCAACGATTGAAATATTAATTTTTCCGCGTAATCAAATAGTACCGCCTCATTGTCGATCGCATAGTGCATAAACCAGTTTACATGAAATGACAATATCCAGAAGCATGATATCGATCTGTAATTAAATTACATTATTAAATCTTATCATAATTTTAATGCATATAAGTACCGTAAACCATTTATAACGGGTATGGAACTTGGTGTTATATCCATTTTGGCAATACGGTCAAAATTCTCTTTTATCGAAAAACATTTCACGACTCGTTCAAATGTGGACATCTCACGCTCTGGTTCATCGGTTGATACGTACACAGCACATATTGATAAAATAGTTGTGGTTATAACTAATAAACTAAAATAAAATTACTATTAATTTTGTGTTTATGGCGAATTACTTCATAAGTTATATTATATTTACATAAATAATTTAACGGTTATTTTGTTGAAAAATCCTGGGCGTAACTCTAAATCACGAACATTAATTACATCGGGTTGTAATTCGTAAATATTTTGTAGCTGCAATGTTTTTTGGTTGAATGTGTGTTGTGTGATATTTTTAATTTCATTGTTGGAACAGCTTTGCGGAACACATAAGCCTAGATGTAGGATTCCCTGCAAAGAAATTTTATTATTTTTTAAATAACTTCTTATATTTGCGGCCAAGATATAATTAATTAAAGGTCCTTTCGAATAAGGAAGTTCAAAGCCAGTCCATATCTATCTTACTGTTGAATGATTGAAAGCACACGAAAACTTGACGAGGACTGATACAATACTATTTTTCGTTTGTCATACTATATGAGTGCATGGAAAGGTCAACTAAAATTATTGTAAATTAAATTTGATAAAAAAAAATTTCGATACCAAATTTTAGTCGATCTTGCTAAGTACCCACTTAGTAAAATACACGAAAAATTGCTTAGTACTGCAAGCTAATTTTTCGTGTTTTTTGTTACGTGAGTGCTTGGAATGACCGAATTAAATATAGTATTGAGAATTTTTTTTGTTAATCTTTAGAAATTAGAATAAATGGAATTTAATAAAAAAAAATTAATTTTTGATACCAAATTTTACTCGACCTTGCCAAAGACTTACATAGGAAGACACACAAAACAATTCTCTACCGCTGTTCTGGTGATTTATTAAGAAAATCCTTATAAAGGTCGACTAATATTTTGTATAGTGGAATATTTTTTTTAAATTGCATTTTTGTACTTTGTTTTGGCTAAGCTCTTTCTCCTACAGTTCGAGTAGGGTAGAGTAGAGAATGAAAATGTTAACAGCATAGTTCTTGTGATTTATTTTGGAAATCTTTTATATTGTATTGATGACTGGTAAATGCTATTGTGTATTGCGGGGTTTATTTTTATTGCACCTACAATTTTTAAACAAATTCTGCTAAGCATTTTTAGTCCCTTTTAGTGCCGGCGTAGAGCGTATTTTTTGCAATAATCAAACGTGTTCAAACGTAAAAAAAACGTAAATATTTATTGCAATATCGGATTAGCATTTTTCGGTTCGATGGAATACGTCAAGAAAACCCGAAGTCTTATTTTCTTATATTGAACTATATTCACTATACTCTTTCATCTCGATTGAATGCACATACGTTGACAACGTCGGCAACGTAGAGAACGTAGTAGGCACCGTCAATAATGTAGACCTAGAAGTCCTAGAGTGATTTTGTGAATTAATTCTAAATTACGGTGACCAAATTTCTTTAGGATCAATGCAAAATAACGATATAAAATCGGAAACCTGGAACACTTATGATAAAAAAAATTACAAGATGATTATAACTTTCATTAAAATTAATTCGGAGATCTCTGACGGTAACACGAATTCGAGTTCAGGAAGCCTATGAGCTACCAAGCTATTAAAAAACCAAATCGTTCAGATAAACAGAACTTTGTCCACTTAACGTGCCAGACTGCTCTATGACTAAGCTTTGACAAAATTTAATGAAATTGTTTTGATGGATGACGAAACGTAAGCAGGTCAAAATATATATCTTGCCAAAAATAGCGACAATGCGCTCCCGCTAAATATACGCACTTCAACTTAGCTAAAATTGTAAGAAGAATTAAGATGACAAGCGATTTACAGTTGACTCATATGGTCTTTGCCAGATCTTTGTAACATTCTCCACAGTAGCGTCGAATTTGTACAAAAAGAATGGCTCGAGAAACGTATTTTGATTATATAATTCGTTAACCTGATTCACTAGTAAAATTTTGGTAGATGGCCGATTTATCACTTGCAATTTATCTTATGAAATTATTATTTATAAGACATTCATCGCAATGAATTCAACGCAATAGCAATTCATTGCGGCAGCAATTCATCGCGAATCATGGATGCAATTCACCGCGGCAATTAATTATTAAATTAATGATATTTTAAAGTTATGGAAAATGACAAACTTGAACGGAACTAGGCTAATCCTTGACCAATTATAATGAAACTCGACATGTTGGATGGAAATAGAATTTTTAAGTGATTTTTGATTTGAAAGCAGTGGGATTAAATATTTTTTGAATACGATTCTTGAATATGGCCAACTAGAATAGAGCTAGTTCATATCTCGGCAGATTATGTCGAAACTTTATCTGTTCGATAGAAACAGGATTTAAAAATGAGTATTGAGATTATTCGTTAAGCGGTTATGATGTAATTTGACATGTTCGGTTGAAATAAAAATTCTAACATGATTATTGAGTTAAGTTTTGGAATAGAACCTTAGGATAGTTTTGGGATATGGCTTTCACTGATTAAGATTAAATGTCTTCACTTATAAAAGAATTTTCATTCGCTTAATCTAATAAAATCTGTCTTCTTTGTGAAAATTTGTCCTTAAAATTAGTATAATATAATACATATATTATCTGGGGGAGATTAATTATTCAAATTTTGACAAATTTCAACAACTATTATCGATTTAATCGGATATGAACAACTAATTTTGAATTTTTAAGAGACATGATAATTCAGAATTCAACACATGCAACGTGGTAGTTTTAAAAAATATCAGTTTCGACCACTGTTAAATTGGGTTCCAATAGGTTAAAAAAATCAATGAATCCTTTACGACTCGACCAATCGTTATATAAAATACTAAGTCTAAGTTAATATTCTTTTCTGAGTTTTGTATCGATCATAGTTGCCCGCTCTTATGGTAATTAATTTTTACGTCTTTGTATTATGCTCAGGTAATTACCCAGACCATCGTTAGATTACCATTGCTGGATAATGACTATATCGTATCATTAAATATTATCTGCCTTGTCCTTAAACTTTGCAATAGCAACTATCGCCAAATTGTTTGCGAAATCTACCACTTTAGCTTCGTTTGGTATGCATAGTCTTAGAACATATAATGTTCCACAGCAGCGAGCCTAATGGGACTCCATTCGTTATTTCGTACTCCCTATCACCAGCATCTGTTTTGAACTTCAGGATCCTACTATGGAAATAATTTAGCACGGTACTCCTAATATAAAACGTTAAGGTTATCTATAGGGCCTTTACAATAAACCATGTCCGTGTAAACCATTTTGGTATTGTAGAGGGTTCCGGGCGTTTTCGGGCCTGTCGCAAATAATGTGTTCTAAAATCTTTTCAGCTGTGTCCTAGCATGCATATCGGGCAATGAAAATATGGTTCGGCACGGATTGCTGCCTTCAGTGCAATATTGGAAATATTATCTGGTCACAGTGCCAGTTGTTTTTAACTTTTCTAGAAGCTTTCAACAGTTCCTTCATCGTGACTGGTATAACCAGCTCCACCAGCCTAGCCTCAAAACCAAGTTTAGAAAAATTGTCCGAGCGTTTGTTGTTTTGCTTTTTAACCTGCTTCTTTTTTCACTGCTTTATAACAAGTTATGACTATGTTAATATCTCGTGCTAAGCATCTCCTTACACAAGCATGTTGATTCGTTGCTCGAAATGATGAAGAGCTCTTGTACAGTCTCGCAAAGTTAATTGTCGGAAAACAGTTATAACAGTTATTCTTGTTGATGGTCGATTAGCCCTCGTTGGAAAGAAGTTTTGGATTTACGGAAACATAGACCAAAAGTGGTTTAAACTTTTACAGAATTTCCAACAAGTAATGAAACATTTTCGTCTCAGTATCGATTTGTACGATTTTCTTTCCAAATTCGCGATCCTTGAGAAACGCGACCGCCATTTAGCGGAATTTACAGTTTCTGAAAAATTTGCAGTTTCTTGAAAAGTAAGTGATCAGTCACAAGGGTCTAACTGCTTTTACAGTGGCTGTAGTTAGAATTCTGATAATGCCACCAAAGCAATTTCTTATAAAATTCGAATTTGAAAGTATATGTTTGAAACTTAAGTTATATGTCGCTTCCAATCGATAGAAAATTATGGAAAAACTGCGTTTATCCATATGTGTTAATTTAATATTCAGAACTACCACGTTCTAGAACATATACTAACTAAAATTATAATTAAAAGTTTAAACCGAATTCGAATTCAGCACATTTAAGACTAAAATAAGCAATGTGCGAGTGCAATTAGTTGGGCAAGATTAATTACAATTTTATTTTATTAACATTAAATTGGAATTCAATATTATCGCGTTATGTTATTGTAAAATTTCAAAAAACTGTCTTTTAATATGTACTTTCCTCAAATTTAACTTACTATATGCAATACCAAGTCATGTTCACTTCACCATGAAATTTTAAATCAAGTCAACTAAGTATGACAACTATATAGTAATTATAAATTAGAAATAATTATAAGTGAAACTCTTTAAGTAATTGCTCAGACGTAGTTACTAAAATCAACAACATTATAGTAAATTACATTCGAAGTGGTTTTTAAGTAACATTTGCACGATTGTCATAAAATGCATACATACCTCGCCCAAAAATTTCATTTCCAGTTGCCACGGTGAATTGTGTTTAGCGTGCAGCATTCTAAAATTAACTTCGATCGGTGACAACTCGTTCATTAAATTATCAATCATAAAACGATCATAACGCTTCGATAGGGTCAGCGTTAATTTTTCGTTTATTGAATCACAGCCTTTCTTTGAGCCCAGCCAATAATTGTTGCCTAGTATAAAACCCGATCTGAATGTACCAGATGAGTCTAACACTGGAAAGAAATAAGATAAATTAGCATACCATCGATAATTAATTAAGTCACATTCGATTTATTAAAGTAAAATTCTTTGCAAATTAATTAGAAGATGAGACTAGCAAAAAAATGAATTTGTGTTAAAGCATTTAAATCTGATCTTGAAATGATTGGACTTGACATTGAATACAAGAATCTAAATATTATTCTGGCAGGTCTGAAATAATAATAGTACGTCACCTAATTTAGAAAATTATTAACAAATTTAATTATGGCAAATGCGGATTGTCGTATTGTGATACTGATAAAATATTCTCAAGGTAGTCAAGACACATCTTTTTTAGTTGTTTTATCGTCAATAACTTAAACAAATCATTCTGATAACCATCCATAATTAAATTATAAAATCAAACAGGGTAATCTCTATGTTTAGGTTAACATCAAAGATGGCAATTGGCAATTCGATTGACAATTGGAATGGAGGTTACCGTTTTTAATTCTAAATTATAGTTTTAAATTATTAGTATAGAACATATATTGACGTATTTCAAACCAAATGGTAATACTATTTTATGCGGTCTGAATAAAATGATGTAACGTGATGTGACGTTACAGGTGATCCACCAGCAGATGATTCCCATTAGATTTTTTCTTTTTTGGATAGACTAACGGAAATGGTTTTAGCTCTTCTGAAACATTTCCACTGTGCGAATGAAAGAGTTGGCTCTATAGTTGTGTATAAAATGAATATTATTTCTTTCAGCTCAATGCATTATGTAATTTGGATGGATTTATGTTTAAATAAATAATTTTTGTCATGAATAATATGAACGGGTTGGGCAGTGCCAATATTACTAGATATGAATGCTAGTTTTTTTTAATGTTGTCTCTATATTTTTTTGGATTCATTTTCTGATACCTTCATTCCAATTTGCAACACAAAGATTCTATATATAGGCTTTTGCCTAACTAGCGCCTCAATGCAAAACTCGATTTAACTATTAGGTGGCCTTCAAATTACAACAATTTAATTTTATTTTAGTAAAGATTTCAAACACAATTTTATGAGCAAAACAATCTACTTCTTTAAAACGCTTATCAGTCATTTAATTAGTATATTGGATTTAACATCACAAGAAAACATTACCCAACTATTTTTTATGTTAAAAATGTCAATCAAGGTAGTTTACCTTTGAATTTAACAAACTTATGCAGATATACAGAATTTCTCTTGCACAGAACTGATTTAAAGATAATCCACAGAAAATATCAATAAGTTATGCCATGTTGTTTATCAACCGTGTTTGTTTTGTTTTTCAAAATAAATTTCCTTCGAACACACAAGTTATTCAATTTTGTTTATTGTGTCTTAAAAAGACTTATTGGAATAACACCCCAATTCCCATGGTCGTATCACTTCACGGGACGTGACTTCACGGTTCCACCTAAGGAACATTTGAGAGGCCATATTAAGAAGTGATTAATTCTATTTAAAAATAAATTTTATTTATAATAAAATACCAGTGTTTTTTAAAGCTTATGATCTAGTTAATTTAATTGTTAAATTCTATGCAATATACTCTAAGCGCTAACATCATATCATGTATCCTTAGTGCTCAACTTCTTTCGATTTATCCTGAGAAATTCGTCCGATAATCGATTGTACGGTACTTCGAACAATAGTGAAAAAGCTACCGATAACAGATATACAATAACCATTATGGCTGTTGTCATGACGGTCTGTAAAAAATAAATAGCATAAATATGTTTTTTATGTTTTATGTATATCAAAAATGTTTTACCGTTGTCATGATATCAGTGTGTGCCGGTGAGTCACGTAAACCATAGATCATTGTCACCGTGATTGGATTTAATAAATAAATGGCATATGACACTTTGTTGATGTGAACAAACCATCGGTGTTCTAGGAAAGTTGTGAACCAATCTGAAAATAAATAATTGAATAAATGTTTTAAGCTAAAATCATGTGTCTTAAGTTATATGTCTGTATATAGGGCATAATTGTAAACATATAAGTTTATTGTTAATTCACGTGGTTACGACAGCGGCGTATAGTTACGTTTTTGGACCTTAAGAAATAATTTTGAGTCCCATTGTTTTTATTATAATTGTTTGTAATTAAGAAAGATGATGTTACATCAATTGAGTAACATAAATATTAATTTTTTTGATATACATAATTAAATTCAAGTATGTATAGAAAATATAAAAATTGAATCCAGTTGAAAAAAAAATTAGGGCGTTGGTTTTTTGTACATATAACCAACGACGTAGATTACGTGCCAAAAAAAATTATATTTTGTATTTTTTTTATTTGGGATATTGGCATGGATTGACTTCAAAAGCTACTAGTTCTTGAACAAAATAGTGTTTAGAAAAGTTCAAACATCCAAATATCACCTATATATATATGACTGATTTGTTGCTGTTCATCATTATCTTCAGATAAGTCACAAAAAATTGGTGTGAAGTTTTCACTCAAAATAAATACAAATTTATGCGAGTGTACATATTTTAATTCATGTGTAAATGCATTTTGCCATCTGGACATTAGTATTTTTTGATAATTGGACGCTTCGTGGACTTTCGTAAAAATTCGTAACGGGCTATGCTGATAAAGCTCGAAAAATAAGCAAAACAATTTTGAATGTTGTGTGTAATATTCCAGCTAAACTTTTCAAATAATATAATCCGTATGTATAAGGTCACATTAAACCTAGTTGTTCTAAACACCCTAATCTACTATTATTTCCAAATTTGAAATATATTTCTGACAGCTTGGACCCAATGACATCTTGAAATATACGTCAAAGTCCAGAGTTTTCCCAAGAAAATTTGGAAATTTATTTATTCGACATATAAGAGTTATACCAAAATTGGTAGACCTATGCCAAAAGAAATAGAAGTCACATGATCGGGTAAATTAATAGATTTATAGGTTTATGTATCCGAATAAAATATAATTTTCTCACTAACAATATTTTTAGGATTTAGGACAAATTTCACCCGTCTATATAGAATTGTTAGTTCCGTCCTAACTAAATCCTAAATTTATTTTTGACAGAACTAGGGCAAAATTCACGTGAATTGGAATCCGAAGAATACAAAATGCAGCAATTTCCAACTTGACACATTCAAAAATCGGGCAACACATTAGACGTTTCAGAAGCTCTCGGTTCCTGGCACCGCGCATTGTTACATGGAGCGCTTGGCCAAGCATAGAATCTCTGAGCGTGAATTTAACTTTCTAAATAAATTTGGTATGATTGATCGATCGATCTGAGTCATGGGGTGTAGCTAATTGAAGCGCAAAATCTTTAAACAAATTTCGACAATTATGTGTGTTTTGTTTGATCTATAGCCGGATTAAGCGGGAAATTTCTTTTTATTGTTTTCTGTCCGTTTTCATACGTGAAACTAAATTCAAATGAACAAAGGCAATAACACATTGATAAATACTAAATATTGGGAGTATAATGACAAAATACATGTGGCTGAGTGGCCACATGTATTTTATCAACTATAGTGTAAAATATTTTGGGTATCGACACACGGGTTAAAAACTGTGTCCATATCTATTAGTTGTTGTATTAATTCTGTAAGCACAAACGCAGAATATCTGACTGATGTTTTTTTGTTCAAAGGTTTAAACACTATTTAACATTTTATTAGCTGTGACCATTTCTCGTGTTTATATTTTTACTCTATTTGTTCCATATTGCCTAGCTGGTATGATTTTTCAAAACCTCAATGTAACCTCAAGTTTTTCTGCAATAACCATATCCTCGAAAGCTTTATTTTTCAATTATTACATGAAAAGGTCCGCTATCACCTGACATACATTTATATTTGGTATGAATTGGTTTTATTTTCTACTCCTGTACGTTTGTTACTTTGATTTTTTTCTTTTCTGATTAGAACAATCAACGCAGTTTAAATTCTATGAAAACAAAGCAGAAGCTCCTAAACAATAGCCTTTCCTGAACAGAATAGCGATCTGTACCAAGCAGCAAATTTCATTAAAATTAGAATGAACTTGGGTTATGCAGTTTGTATCGAAATGCCTCCTAACCGAGAAATTGGACGAGAGTTTAACTATACGTTATAACGTATCAGTTTGCCTGCAGAACAATTCGCCAATAGCATTCATTTTACATTGTGCCTACCTGGACTGCTAATCAAAGAATTTGCATGGAGACTATATCGTCAAAATTTTCGAAGCATAAGCCACTTTCAGTTAAAACTTTTCTTATTTTTCTTTAACTGCCTGTATTTTTAAATCCTATTACTTCCTAAACAATCCCTGAAAATAGCTCCACTATGAGACTGTTTACATTTCTAAAACGTCATTCTAGTACCATCGGTCATTCTAAGGGTCATTCTAGTACCATCGGTCAAGGAGATCGATGGGCTAATGTACCATAAACTCCAAACATAACGTTTGGAATTTTGAGTGGTAACGCTGGTGGCTTGCACCCGAAACACGATACGAACGAGAAAGATGTCAGTGGGGCATCGGACTCCTGATTGGTGGTATGTTTAAAGGTATGTTACACCTGGAGGATGGTCGGTGCAATCTGCACTGGAAAGACACCATGGGAGCCTGATGAAAGAGCAGCTTCGTAAAGCGATAGCGGCAGGCGACAACGAATAGCCGCAAAGTCAAAATTTGTGGAAAATTATTAAAAATAAAGATTTAATTAGTAATTTTCTATTTCTGTAAAGCGCAACTAACGCTTGGTGGGGCCAGCGTTATAAAGTGGAATTTAAAGTGGACCCACTGAAGTTCCGCACTTAATGCCACAAAAGGCCCATGGTGCAAACCTAGATGATCTATCCTAAATGGCAGGAGCGCACTGCAACCTTAGCAAACTGTAAGAGTTTGAACCTGCAAGAAATGGATAATAACCGATCTACGTCAGGCCTGATAGCTACGAAGGTAGTGCAAGCAGTCGTCCACTTTCTCCAGACAGTCGTCACAAAAAGCATCTTGAGCTAGTCCAATGCATTGGAGAAGAATTTTGAAACGTCCATGGCCCATAATAAGTGCGGCCAGAATTCTGAGTTTGTTCTTTTTTACGGATAACACATTTTTAGTGAACCTCAAGTTAGGTTCAATGATGAAAGCCTGTCATTTACCATTTCAACCTCCGGAACATGTGACTTATACTTATTAAGAATCTGTCTATGCTCTGAACAAGTCCTGAGGCCATTCCGTGCCAAAATGCACCTCAGTCGAAACGCAGCAGAAGACGCTGTGCCAAAAATTAAAGAAGAGGAGTAGTAGATATAGCCCCAGTGATAGCCCTGCAGGCTTTCATCTATCTTTGTTAATCCATATGTCGTAATTTAAAATTTCTTTGAAATTCTGGCTGACGATCTTGACTACTTAGTGTAATTTTCTATACGAAGATGAGCTACATCCTCCACTGTATATACCTTATTTAATTCGATGTTATTAAATATGCATTTTCTAATCGTATATGCTATTGTAAATTTTCATTAATGTGAAAACCTACAAATGGCTTACTGATTGTACATAGCTAAATACTGTTCGTAGAACTTTAGACGAAACTACAATATTCGGTTTGTTTATTGTTCGCCTATAAGTAGATAGTGAATAGAAATATGTATAATGCGTCTGTTTTACAAACAATTCCAATATTTGTGTTTAATTTAATTCGCCTAAATGTTGGTTTCGCATACATTATAATTTTAAAAATGCTCTCAGGCGTACATCTTTGCCAATTATAGCAACTATACATAGTTCATTTTCACATAGTAGAAAATGTTACTTGTTATTGTCCACGCCAGGTCGACTAAACTGCTATTTAACCCACAAATTTGTCTTAGTCTGAGCGTTAACCGAATTTATCAAATGATTAGTGTAAATTCCAATGAAATACAAAACCGCTGCAATGATAGACGTGTAATTTTATATTCACGTGCTATTTCTGAATGAATTATTTACCAAAGATATTTCAAACAAAAATTACAATAAAAATGATAAATAATAATAATTAAATCGAAAATGTTGGCAAATCTATTTTTATACAATATTTTTGTATATATTAATACAAAATTATTTGATATTTTACATATTTATGTATTATTATGTATATGTTCACATAAATTGTTTATCACATTTCAAAAGCCGTAAATTTACGTTGCTGAAATAGTTAAAATTGAGCAGTCATTCTTGCCTACTTACTGCTGCAACTGATAAATTATATACACAATATGTTATATAATTTAAGTCATATATATTTAAAGTTTATTTCTATTTAGTTTTAAATCTATAAAACAAAACACATTTGAATAAGCGATTGGGGCCAACTAATAATTATTTGAGTATGGCTATATGGCGAAATTTTATTTCAACAAAATTATTCAGCCTGAACTCTAATAAATCTCGTGTAAATTGACATAGTTTATAGAAATATATTATCGATCAAGATCAATGATAAATCAGATTTGTAAGAGTATTTATGATCGCGATCGTTCAAGGTCATCTAAAGCCAATAACCGCGTCAGCACAATAAAGAACCACAGCATCTATAATATATACGCATATGCGTGTTTTCGACTGTATTTTAATTTAAAATCTCTTTTAGTGGTAACATTCAACTTCAAAATTTGACATAAACGCGACATAACCAAATAAAAACTTTCATTTTTCAAGAAACCAAAATCGGCTAAAATGTAAAGAAACTCATAATTTTTTCGGATAAAACTTGAATATTGCATAACATGATTATTGTTATTATTGTTTTACCTCACATCTCTTTTTTTAAGTTTATTGGTTTTTTGCACAAACATTATGTGAAAGTATGTAATAACAACAACATATACATACATATATATAAACCCAAGTAAATATGATAAATGACTTACTTCCATTTCCTGTAATACTTGCAATAATTACCCAAACCACTGCAATTCCAAACGAGATACGTTGAGATATTAATGCTATGGACCCAAATATAAAATGTAAATCACGAACTGTTGTGGCATGCAGACAAATCAACGCCACCGATGCCGTTCCAATCCAAATAAATGGTAAATATTTTTTATTAATGTAGATTTTACCATCATTCCGATTCAAATAGAACGCCGACAATATACCAATATAGTATGGATGTATTCGAGCCCATGGTCCAATATATAACACGGTACCGGTTTCGTACAAAACATCAAAACTAAAATAAATAATAATTGTTATAGTAACTGATAATTACAACGTTAAATATATCCACATAATTCATAAAACAAAGGTGCAACTTATAGAAAGTGAAAATTTGTGTAATACACTTACGCGGCATTAAAATTTTTATAAAGTGCAATACCCAATGACGTCAGAAACACAATAAACCAAAACGAGAAGAATAATTTTTTCCCTTGCTCTGGATTTCTAAAATAAAAACAAAATAAATTATCAAAATAAAATGTGTCACATCTGATTGCGAAGTTCAATTTGACTTACTTGGCGTAAACAAATAAAATTATCATAAAAACGATAAAATATTGCATTTCACAAGCTAGCGACCATGTCCAATTAGCGCACAGGTCATTTGCATGGAAAAAGTTTTGGATGTACAGTAAATTTCTCCACCAATATTTCTCGAACAGCAAATCATTCCGATCGTGTATATAGAAATGTGATACATCTGCTAAGTAGGCGGTTCCAATTTCTGTTATCAATATGGTTATGATATAGAGCGGCGATAATCTTACATACCGCTGTAACAGCATCCGTCCAAATAATTTAACATTTTTAAGAAAGCTATTCCCCTTGATTTCATTCATTTGACATTTGTTTTTAAGAAAATTAACGGCCAATAAAAAACCACTAATCGCAAAGAATAAATCGACTAAAATTGGGGCATTGGCCAACGATTGAAATATTAATTTTTCCGCGTAATCAAATAGTACC
Source organism: Tipula unca (assembly GCA_951394425.1). Taxonomy (NCBI): domain Eukaryota; kingdom Metazoa; phylum Arthropoda; class Insecta; order Diptera; family Tipulidae; genus Tipula; species Tipula unca. Next base: position 163,073,625 of record OX596382.1, on the reverse strand, counting down.
GCCTCATTGTCGATCGCATAGTGCATAAACCAGTTTACATGAAATGACAATATCCAGAAGCATGATATCGATCTGTAATTAAATTACATTATTAAATCTTATCATAATTTTAATGCATATAAGTACCGTAAACCATTTATAACGGGTATGGAACTTGGTGTTATATCCATTTTGGCAATACGGTCAAAATTCTCTTTTATCGAAAAACATTTCACGACTCGTTCAAATGTGGACATCTCACGCTCTGGTTCATCGGTTGATACGTACACAGCACATATTGATAAAATAGTTGTGGTTATAACTAATAAACTAAAATAAAATTACTATTAATTTTGTGTTTATGGCGAATTACTTCATAAGTTATATTATATTTACATAAATAATTTAACGGTTATTTTGTTGAAAAATCCTGGGCGTAACTCTAAATCACGAACATTAATTACATCGGGTTGTAATTCGTAAATATTTTGTAGCTGCAATGTTTTTTGGTTGAATGTGTGTTGTGTGATATTTTTAATTTCATTGTTGGAACAGCTTTGCGGAACACATAAGCCTAGATGTAGGATTCCCTGCAAAGAAATTTTATTATTTTTTAAATAACTTCTTATATTTGCGGCCAAGATATAATTAATTAAAGGTCCTTTCGAATAAGGAAGTTCAAAGCCAGTCCATATCTATCTTACTGTTGAATGATTGAAAGCACACGAAAACTTGACGAGGACTGATACAATACTATTTTTCGTTTGTCATACTATATGAGTGCATGGAAAGGTCAACTAAAATTATTGTAAATTAAATTTGATAAAAAAAAATTTCGATACCAAATTTTAGTCGATCTTGCTAAGTACCCACTTAGTAAAATACACGAAAAATTGCTTAGTACTGCAAGCTAATTTTTCGTGTTTTTTGTTACGTGAGTGCTTGGAATGACCGAATTAAATATAGTATTGAGAATTTTTTTTGTTAATCTTTAGAAATTAGAATAAATGGAATTTAATAAAAAAAAATTAATTTTTGATACCAAATTTTACTCGACCTTGCCAAAGACTTACATAGGAAGACACACAAAACAATTCTCTACCGCTGTTCTGGTGATTTATTAAGAAAATCCTTATAAAGGTCGACTAATATTTTGTATAGTGGAATATTTTTTTTAAATTGCATTTTTGTACTTTGTTTTGGCTAAGCTCTTTCTCCTACAGTTCGAGTAGGGTAGAGTAGAGAATGAAAATGTTAACAGCATAGTTCTTGTGATTTATTTTGGAAATCTTTTATATTGTATTGATGACTGGTAAATGCTATTGTGTATTGCGGGGTTTATTTTTATTGCACCTACAATTTTTAAACAAATTCTGCTAAGCATTTTTAGTCCCTTTTAGTGCCGGCGTAGAGCGTATTTTTTGCAATAATCAAACGTGTTCAAACGTAAAAAAAACGTAAATATTTATTGCAATATCGGATTAGCATTTTTCGGTTCGATGGAATACGTCAAGAAAACCCGAAGTCTTATTTTCTTATATTGAACTATATTCACTATACTCTTTCATCTCGATTGAATGCACATACGTTGACAACGTCGGCAACGTAGAGAACGTAGTAGGCACCGTCAATAATGTAGACCTAGAAGTCCTAGAGTGATTTTGTGAATTAATTCTAAATTACGGTGACCAAATTTCTTTAGGATCAATGCAAAATAACGATATAAAATCGGAAACCTGGAACACTTATGATAAAAAAAATTACAAGATGATTATAACTTTCATTAAAATTAATTCGGAGATCTCTGACGGTAACACGAATTCGAGTTCAGGAAGCCTATGAGCTACCAAGCTATTAAAAAACCAAATCGTTCAGATAAACAGAACTTTGTCCACTTAACGTGCCAGACTGCTCTATGACTAAGCTTTGACAAAATTTAATGAAATTGTTTTGATGGATGACGAAACGTAAGCAGGTCAAAATATATATCTTGCCAAAAATAGCGACAATGCGCTCCCGCTAAATATACGCACTTCAACTTAGCTAAAATTGTAAGAAGAATTAAGATGACAAGCGATTTACAGTTGACTCATATGGTCTTTGCCAGATCTTTGTAACATTCTCCACAGTAGCGTCGAATTTGTACAAAAAGAATGGCTCGAGAAACGTATTTTGATTATATAATTCGTTAACCTGATTCACTAGTAAAATTTTGGTAGATGGCCGATTTATCACTTGCAATTTATCTTATGAAATTATTATTTATAAGACATTCATCGCAATGAATTCAACGCAATAGCAATTCATTGCGGCAGCAATTCATCGCGAATCATGGATGCAATTCACCGCGGCAATTAATTATTAAATTAATGATATTTTAAAGTTATGGAAAATGACAAACTTGAACGGAACTAGGCTAATCCTTGACCAATTATAATGAAACTCGACATGTTGGATGGAAATAGAATTTTTAAGTGATTTTTGATTTGAAAGCAGTGGGATTAAATATTTTTTGAATACGATTCTTGAATATGGCCAACTAGAATAGAGCTAGTTCATATCTCGGCAGATTATGTCGAAACTTTATCTGTTCGATAGAAACAGGATTTAAAAATGAGTATTGAGATTATTCGTTAAGCGGTTATGATGTAATTTGACATGTTCGGTTGAAATAAAAATTCTAACATGATTATTGAGTTAAGTTTTGGAATAGAACCTTAGGATAGTTTTGGGATATGGCTTTCACTGATTAAGATTAAATGTCTTCACTTATAAAAGAATTTTCATTCGCTTAATCTAATAAAATCTGTCTTCTTTGTGAAAATTTGTCCTTAAAATTAGTATAATATAATACATATATTATCTGGGGGAGATTAATTATTCAAATTTTGACAAATTTCAACAACTATTATCGATTTAATCGGATATGAACAACTAATTTTGAATTTTTAAGAGACATGATAATTCAGAATTCAACACATGCAACGTGGTAGTTTTAAAAAATATCAGTTTCGACCACTGTTAAATTGGGTTCCAATAGGTTAAAAAAATCAATGAATCCTTTACGACTCGACCAATCGTTATATAAAATACTAAGTCTAAGTTAATATTCTTTTCTGAGTTTTGTATCGATCATAGTTGCCCGCTCTTATGGTAATTAATTTTTACGTCTTTGTATTATGCTCAGGTAATTACCCAGACCATCGTTAGATTACCATTGCTGGATAATGACTATATCGTATCATTAAATATTATCTGCCTTGTCCTTAAACTTTGCAATAGCAACTATCGCCAAATTGTTTGCGAAATCTACCACTTTAGCTTCGTTTGGTATGCATAGTCTTAGAACATATAATGTTCCACAGCAGCGAGCCTAATGGGACTCCATTCGTTATTTCGTACTCCCTATCACCAGCATCTGTTTTGAACTTCAGGATCCTACTATGGAAATAATTTAGCACGGTACTCCTAATATAAAACGTTAAGGTTATCTATAGGGCCTTTACAATAAACCATGTCCGTGTAAACCATTTTGGTATTGTAGAGGGTTCCGGGCGTTTTCGGGCCTGTCGCAAATAATGTGTTCTAAAATCTTTTCAGCTGTGTCCTAGCATGCATATCGGGCAATGAAAATATGGTTCGGCACGGATTGCTGCCTTCAGTGCAATATTGGAAATATTATCTGGTCACAGTGCCAGTTGTTTTTAACTTTTCTAGAAGCTTTCAACAGTTCCTTCATCGTGACTGGTATAACCAGCTCCACCAGCCTAGCCTCAAAACCAAGTTTAGAAAAATTGTCCGAGCGTTTGTTGTTTTGCTTTTTAACCTGCTTCTTTTTTCACTGCTTTATAACAAGTTATGACTATGTTAATATCTCGTGCTAAGCATCTCCTTACACAAGCATGTTGATTCGTTGCTCGAAATGATGAAGAGCTCTTGTACAGTCTCGCAAAGTTAATTGTCGGAAAACAGTTATAACAGTTATTCTTGTTGATGGTCGATTAGCCCTCGTTGGAAAGAAGTTTTGGATTTACGGAAACATAGACCAAAAGTGGTTTAAACTTTTACAGAATTTCCAACAAGTAATGAAACATTTTCGTCTCAGTATCGATTTGTACGATTTTCTTTCCAAATTCGCGATCCTTGAGAAACGCGACCGCCATTTAGCGGAATTTACAGTTTCTGAAAAATTTGCAGTTTCTTGAAAAGTAAGTGATCAGTCACAAGGGTCTAACTGCTTTTACAGTGGCTGTAGTTAGAATTCTGATAATGCCACCAAAGCAATTTCTTATAAAATTCGAATTTGAAAGTATATGTTTGAAACTTAAGTTATATGTCGCTTCCAATCGATAGAAAATTATGGAAAAACTGCGTTTATCCATATGTGTTAATTTAATATTCAGAACTACCACGTTCTAGAACATATACTAACTAAAATTATAATTAAAAGTTTAAACCGAATTCGAATTCAGCACATTTAAGACTAAAATAAGCAATGTGCGAGTGCAATTAGTTGGGCAAGATTAATTACAATTTTATTTTATTAACATTAAATTGGAATTCAATATTATCGCGTTATGTTATTGTAAAATTTCAAAAAACTGTCTTTTAATATGTACTTTCCTCAAATTTAACTTACTATATGCAATACCAAGTCATGTTCACTTCACCATGAAATTTTAAATCAAGTCAACTAAGTATGACAACTATATAGTAATTATAAATTAGAAATAATTATAAGTGAAACTCTTTAAGTAATTGCTCAGACGTAGTTACTAAAATCAACAACATTATAGTAAATTACATTCGAAGTGGTTTTTAAGTAACATTTGCACGATTGTCATAAAATGCATACATACCTCGCCCAAAAATTTCATTTCCAGTTGCCACGGTGAATTGTGTTTAGCGTGCAGCATTCTAAAATTAACTTCGATCGGTGACAACTCGTTCATTAAATTATCAATCATAAAACGATCATAACGCTTCGATAGGGTCAGCGTTAATTTTTCGTTTATTGAATCACAGCCTTTCTTTGAGCCCAGCCAATAATTGTTGCCTAGTATAAAACCCGATCTGAATGTACCAGATGAGTCTAACACTGGAAAGAAATAAGATAAATTAGCATACCATCGATAATTAATTAAGTCACATTCGATTTATTAAAGTAAAATTCTTTGCAAATTAATTAGAAGATGAGACTAGCAAAAAAATGAATTTGTGTTAAAGCATTTAAATCTGATCTTGAAATGATTGGACTTGACATTGAATACAAGAATCTAAATATTATTCTGGCAGGTCTGAAATAATAATAGTACGTCACCTAATTTAGAAAATTATTAACAAATTTAATTATGGCAAATGCGGATTGTCGTATTGTGATACTGATAAAATATTCTCAAGGTAGTCAAGACACATCTTTTTTAGTTGTTTTATCGTCAATAACTTAAACAAATCATTCTGATAACCATCCATAATTAAATTATAAAATCAAACAGGGTAATCTCTATGTTTAGGTTAACATCAAAGATGGCAATTGGCAATTCGATTGACAATTGGAATGGAGGTTACCGTTTTTAATTCTAAATTATAGTTTTAAATTATTAGTATAGAACATATATTGACGTATTTCAAACCAAATGGTAATACTATTTTATGCGGTCTGAATAAAATGATGTAACGTGATGTGACGTTACAGGTGATCCACCAGCAGATGATTCCCATTAGATTTTTTCTTTTTTGGATAGACTAACGGAAATGGTTTTAGCTCTTCTGAAACATTTCCACTGTGCGAATGAAAGAGTTGGCTCTATAGTTGTGTATAAAATGAATATTATTTCTTTCAGCTCAATGCATTATGTAATTTGGATGGATTTATGTTTAAATAAATAATTTTTGTCATGAATAATATGAACGGGTTGGGCAGTGCCAATATTACTAGATATGAATGCTAGTTTTTTTTAATGTTGTCTCTATATTTTTTTGGATTCATTTTCTGATACCTTCATTCCAATTTGCAACACAAAGATTCTATATATAGGCTTTTGCCTAACTAGCGCCTCAATGCAAAACTCGATTTAACTATTAGGTGGCCTTCAAATTACAACAATTTAATTTTATTTTAGTAAAGATTTCAAACACAATTTTATGAGCAAAACAATCTACTTCTTTAAAACGCTTATCAGTCATTTAATTAGTATATTGGATTTAACATCACAAGAAAACATTACCCAACTATTTTTTATGTTAAAAATGTCAATCAAGGTAGTTTACCTTTGAATTTAACAAACTTATGCAGATATACAGAATTTCTCTTGCACAGAACTGATTTAAAGATAATCCACAGAAAATATCAATAAGTTATGCCATGTTGTTTATCAACCGTGTTTGTTTTGTTTTTCAAAATAAATTTCCTTCGAACACACAAGTTATTCAATTTTGTTTATTGTGTCTTAAAAAGACTTATTGGAATAACACCCCAATTCCCATGGTCGTATCACTTCACGGGACGTGACTCTAGTCACGTCAAGTAACAACAAAAATTATTTTCTTGGAGTCGATTCAAGCGGACACAACTGGAACTAGCAATCCATATTGTAACAGTAAAATTGCTCAATATTTGCTAAATTTGACAGCATAATAGATGTCAAAACTCAAAACATTTAAAATTGTGTGTCAACAAAGCCAAGCCGGTTCCATTTATTAAATTAATTTGTTTTAAGTTTTCTAATAGTTATTTCAATTTTTGAGTAATTAAAATGAGTACTTCAATTTGTCTACAAAGCCATTCCATGTATATAGTTGAAATCTTCTTTGAAACTGCCGAAATTCATGTAGCCTTTTGCGACTTCAACATTTTACTCCATCAAAACATTTAACAAATAAATTTAAAAACAATTTTTCGTCCTTCCATTGTCACTTCAAGATATTTCTGTAACTTGAAAAAAATATGTGACAGATGGTCATTTGAATTGACTTCTATCGTATGAAGTGAGTTGACAATGAGTATAGGAAAATTGATGTGACGTGACTAGAGTCAAGTCGCGTTACGTGATGCGACTATCGGAATTGGGGTGTAATTCTGCTGGTGAGGTGACTTATTCAGGCACAAAGGTTGTTTAAACGACATACACGATTTTAACATAGTGAATCGCGAATTACAATAGTAGCCGCGTATAAAAGAAAAAGTTAGTTAGATGTCAAAAAAAATGCAGGGCTAGGATGTGTAACATCACCTTTTTCGATATTCGATAGACGTTTCGAAAAATTCTAAATAATTTATAGTTGCATTTTATTTACTATAATTCAATTACATATACTCGTATGTATATGTAAATGTATACGTTAAAATAATCAGTAAACAAATAACAACATAATATTTATCTTTCCGTTGGTCCTCTTGTAGACAAAACATGACTATTTTATGTAATTTAGAATTAATTATGCATCTGGCAAAGATTCCTTGGTACATTTCAGTTTTCAATTTGCATAGAGAAGTGGTCAAATAATTTCCACCATAACGAGTAGGATCCTAAAACTTCTTGTCCTGACTTCTGTGAGGGTTATTCGAGTACAAAGTTGTTTTTTAGAATTTCACGATTTGATCACGTGGAAAACTTTGAAACTCCTGCTATAGAAGCACAGCATTTCACTTTGCGATATTTTATAAAACGCTATTGCGAACCCATTTCTCAATTGTGTGAAGTTATCCCAAAAATTAAAATTGTTCATCAGGCAATACTATTATCATCCCATCCCAAGATTTTGAAAATCATCCCAAAATTTGATATGATCATTTTAAAAATTTGTTAACAGCGTGTTAGCTTATATATTCTTGTAATACAAAGTAATTAGCACAATAGGGCCAGAATATCATATGAATATGGCCCCATACATAAAATTAGGAGTTTAACTAATGGTTCTCGAGAACTGTGATCGCCGGAAAACGTTTTTTATGTTTTAGAGTTGGCATAGTGCCCACTTGGAGTGGATAAATCGTTGAACACCAGCCGTATGTTGTAATTGGCTCAGATGCATATGGCCCTATATAAGTAATACGGATTTTAATAATTGGTTCGCGAGAACCATAAGTGCCGGAAAAAGATTCCTATGTTTTAGACTTGGCATGGTGTCTACTTGCTGAGATAAATCGCTGAACATCATCCGTATGTTGTTATTGGGGCAATTGGCTCATATGAATATGCATGGTATTTCATCTTTAAAGAGTAATTGTATTTTATTTTTTGTAATTTTATTTGTTTTTTTAAATATTTTGATAAATAACTTTAATTTTTCAATGAAATATTTCTACAGATTGTATTTAAAAAAATCAATATTTTACGTCTGTATGACTTTAACGTTTTGCTCCACACTTATCGAAGGCATGATTAAAATTTAAATGACTTAGAAAAATTGACAGTTAGTTAAACCGTTTCAACATCATACAATTTTTATTTGAACACCCTTTACGAACTCGAATTTTATTTAAATAAAAAACATCATTTCACACTCTGACTTACTCTTTCACCAATTTCCACTGTTATAGGTGATAGAAATCATTATAGTTGCCAATTTACAACAAAAATGCTGTATAATGAATTCAAATTTGGAATTCGTCGAATTCCTTCTGAATTGATGGTATTGCAATTTCAATTCCATTTTGCAGTTACTGCGTTTGTCACCAGAGTTTTCATATTAAATTTTTTTTGATTTAAATATTGTCATCTTGTATATTTCGTTTTGTTTCTTATTTTGTTTTTTTGACATTTCGATTAAAATTAATTATTTTAAACGTTTGTGAAGCATTTTCAAATTAAAATTAAATTAATTAAATATATTGATTGAGTTATTATGGACTCATATGAAAAAAAGATAATGCAGGTAAAATTTTGTAGAGCATTGATGCGAATATATATTATTCTACCAGCAGTTCTAGCTCGTCAGATGAGTCCACATCAACAAGTTCTTCGTCTTTTTTAAGTAGTGAGGCCGATAATTATATTGAAACGATAAAAAATACAGTGATATGCCGATTTTAAGCGACACTTTAGATTATCACGAACAACTATTGGTGTGATTTTTATTGTTAGGCAAATATCCTCGTGGCTTGTTTCGATTAGCCATCGATTTATTAAGATGGCCGAGAACTCCAGAGAATGTTCATCAAATAACAGCCAGATTTGAAACAATGAAGGGTATCTCCAGAGTTCTTGGTGCGACTAATGGTACTCATATAAAAATAAGAGGCCCAACTGGTAATATCAATATATACAGCAATCGAAAAATATATTGCAGTATCATAATGCAAGCCGTAGTGAACAATAAGAAGAAGTTCCTCGATGTACATTGTGGAGAGCCCGGATCTTTCCATGATATTCGGGTTCTACGCCAATCACTTTTATATCGAAAGGCTACAGGGGAATATAATTTTTATTGCCCCAAAGAAACTTTTTTAGTTGGGGATTGTGCATACGGGCCAAATCGTTTCCGCCGAATAATGCATTTTACAGAACAAGATTTTTGGAATTTAAACCTCGCTGAGAACGAAGACGATGTACAAATGGAGGAGATGAGAAATTCATATACCACTAGTAGGGATTAGACACAGGATCGACGCGCAGAAGTAATAAACTGTTTCTTGGAGAAAGGAAATACTGGAGAAAATAATTGAAAAACAAAAAAAAAATTAAAAAGTAAAAAATATATTTTATTTTAATTCATTTTCCTTATTACAAAACGCTTAAATTTAACTATTTCTTTGGCTAAATTATTCAAAAACTCCTCGTTTCTACTCGTGTATTTAACTCTTTCCGTCAAGCCACTTTTCTTTTGCCATTTTCTTCCCTAACATTCTGTTACGCTTATTTTTTCTTTTAATTCTATGATTTCCTTGGCGAATTCTTGTTTCACATTTTTTGAGTTTTTCTTTTTCCGAAACCTTCTTTGTTTTACAGCTGGAGTGGCTGAAGTTGAGGTAGTAGCTTCTATGTCATCATTTCCTTCCAAAGATATTTCGATCTGGAATCAAATTGAACATCTTCTAGTTTATGTGGTTCTCAATGCCCAATGCCCACGGAACGGGCAAGAGACTCGGAAATATCTGGTATCGAATTGCCATATCCGTAGGTCTCATCCATCAAATCTTTATATGGGACTATTGACGGTGTATTCCCACTTTGGTTGTTGCTGTCGACGACCGATTTATATGCAGACAGATATGGTTGATGTACGTGTCCAATTTCTAAATTTTACTTGATTTTGAGGTTAACAAACCGAACTATTAAACCAATACTATTGAACTATTTACTAAGCCCGCTTTTTCTTATCATCGGTCACAATATTTGATAATGCTTAAATTTACTAAAAAAAAACTTAAAATAAAATCGAAATTATTGTTTTAAAATTAAAAACATTTTGAAAACAATGACAGTAATTAAAAATGCCAAACACTACCAACTTTTAAAAATAAATCAGAAGAATTGGTTGGTTATTTCTTTTGACCAAAATTGAATTCCAATTCCAATTCCTTGGTCAAATGAAATGACACTTAGTAATTTTAAAACTGATGTATGCGCCTAACGATGTTTCCATTAAATTAATAAACAGCACAAGTGATCAAATTTACATAAACACCCAATATGCACAACAGATACGCAATCTGACCGAATAACTTTCTAATCAGACAACAGAAATTTTGTTTGTACAGACATATTTCCAAATCTATATGATCTCAATTTGCAATCATAATGCACAGCGTCATAAATCAATATTATTTTGTAGGTGTTTCTAATTATTTTGATTAATCAAACATGCGTTCGAATATATATGTATGAATGTTGTAAGTGATCGTTTGTATGCGTTACGTAAAAACTTTGTAAATGAGTTTCGTTTAGAGCGATTAAGATAACTCGTTAGTTTTTTAAATGGCAATTAGTATGGGATTGCAATAACAGTTTATACAAAGTTTCGGTTGGATGATTGGTTTTAAAAACGTAATTATGCAACTATTAACGTTTTTAAATACAAAATTAGGTTGAAAAATAATTAACCCGTGCGGTTTACTCATTATATCAAAATAATTTAAATTTGTAGTTTGTCATTCAAGAGTAATGACCCGTATTAAAATTATATTTAGTAGATAATCTCTCCGTAACATACTTAAAAATTAAAATATTGAAAAACTATATTAAAAAAAACAATGGGTTATTCAGTTTTTTTAGGACAACAGTTTTAATCGTTCTTTACGACATTTTCGCATTTTCGAGGAATATAACCTCCAACTGGACGGTAACTATATGGGTCTCATGGCATCATCAGGTATAGAGGGAGTTGAAATAATGTAGTGAATCGGTTCAAACTGTGTTCTCTGATTCTTTTCTCTTTACTAACCAAACACCTATATCAAGTGCCAAAGTAGCGAAGCTTTACAAAGCGTTGATCAGCCCCGTTGTTACTTATGGATGTGACACTTGGGCGCTGACGGATAAGTATACAACAGATGGCTCCTTACATTTCAGAGAAGAATCATGCGTGTGATTTACGGTCCAAAATGATAAGTAGATGGTATATACCGAGCTACGTACAATATTGAGATCAGAGATCTGATGAAGATCCCCGATATAGTACTTGAAGTAAAATCTCAGCAAGTATGTTGGCTCAGTCACGTTTGCGTGCTGATCCGGAACGAATTGTGCAGCGATTTCTGAAAGAATTGCAACCATATGGAAGGCGCAGAGGTAGTTACAGGAGACGTTGGCTCCACGGTGTAGAGAATGATTTGGCTTCTCCAGATGGTCTAAGACAGTACTAAGACCTTGCACAATATCGAAACCGTTGGAGCCAAATTGTTGACTCAGTAAGGGGCTAGTAATGGCCTTTTAAAAACTGTTTATTTATTATTATTCACTAACCATTCCCAGACATTCTCCATTAATATGTTAAGTTCCGGGGGAATACGGTAGCCATGATAATAGTTCGGTATTTTGGGTTTCAATCCATAATTACCCTTTTTTAATGACCCTTGCTGTATGCGGATCGAAGCTTTATTGCGTTGATATTTTATGAATTGGTCGAAAGATTTTATAAACCTCAGGGAATGCTGCTTTTAGAATTTTATTTTATACATTTTTACGTTTATTTTGGAACTGTCAAAAACCAATTAGACAGTTTACAGAAAACACGATCTTTTGACATTCGTTAATCTATGGCATTTTAGTGTTTACTCTTACCGAATTTTAAACAATTTGCATATCCTGATAACTTTATAAGGCGTCCTACTATTGATACGTTAATTTTAAATTCGTTTTCCGCTCTGATTTTAGTCGGCGATTTAGGTGAATTGGATGCCAATCTTAAGCGAATGTGGCTCTAAAATTCAACTATAATACGACTGTTATGTCCTGGTTCGGTATTTTGTGACATCGTCATTCAACAGACATTTGTGTCTCTTTTGCCAAACACAAATTTGTACGCTATTTCGTATTCAATTCAGCAATTTCTATTGTGACACGGCCTGCTATAGATTCTATTTCTATAAACTCATATGGGTATATGTAGATGTGCGACATTTTTTCTATAAGTGGTCTACAGTGCTGTGCAAAAAAAATTGGTCAACCGCTTGTTTCACTTTCACGCCTACCGATAGCAGTAAGTTTGAACATTCCTCAAATTGTGCTATAGCGCACAAGAATTTGAGGAATGTTCAAACATCAGTAGGCGTGAAAGTCAAACAAGCGGTTGACCAACTTTTTAACTGTATACAGTTAAAAGGGGATGTAATTTAAATTTTTTGTACTACTAAATTAATTTTAAAATTAGTTTTGGTATATTGTGAATTTGGTAGTGAAATAATATAGATTATTAATTTAAAAATGACGCAGTACCATTCAACAAAGATGTTTTAAATGTGATGTATGCCAGAAACAATGCCATCTGTAAAGTTAAAGGATTTATGGTTAGAACATTACTCGTCTTTCAAATATTCGCACTTAGCATTGTAGTAATAATGGTAGGTACACAGTCAGTATGTCGTTAAATGTGTTCATAGAATCATCCGTACCATCGGCAACTCAAATGGTCAAAAGCAATCCAGTAAAAGATACTATTCATTCAGTAAAAGATACTATTTATTCATTACCATAGGCAAATCAGCTTTGAAATATTGTTGGGTGATATGCAAAAAGGAGAAAAATATTGTAGATTTGCAGAATGCCAAAGTAAGGTTGAATGAGAAATGGAATATCAAAGCTTGAAATGGAATTTGATTAATGGAACTTAATAACAATCTTATAATGACTGGAATACCCAACAAAAGTGTAGCTCCGAAACAAATAGAGCTTAATTTCTTGTCTGTATTGGAAATGGGGTCACTTCCGTACGCTCAATGCGATGATCAGCATCATACAAATATTTGGTTATATAGACGATTAAAATCATTCATAATTACAAGTAGTATTGACATATCAATTCCCCTCTAACCAAAAACTGCAGCAAACCTTCGGCATGTCTACTACGCCAGACCATGACTAATAATTTAAGTTAAGGTATGAATGAATAAGAAATATTTTGTTGTATAATATTATTTTTGGACTAAAGCAAAACATTCGATAAACCATTAAGATTTATAAATATTAAAATTAAAAAAAATCACATATGGGTATATCAAATCCTTTGAAAATTACTTAAACAATCGGAAATAACTTGTAGACATCAAGGGATCATTTCAATCATCACGATTTGCACATTTTAGTTTCTCACATGCAGCATAAATTAATGATTGGTTCAATATAAACATGTTGCTTCTGAATGTCAAAAAATTAAATGTATCATCTTTGAAAGCAGGGTATAAGATGAAGTAAGATTACAAAAAACCAAGCTAAGCTACCGCGAAACGAGAGCGGTGGCTAATGGCTGTGTTATCGAATAGTCGGTCGGAATACATTAAATGGATCGATGAAAACAAGTATTTTTGTGTGTTTAATTTTATGATTTCATTACGTAATTAAAAGGAGCAGAGGGATGGCGTGAGAGGTCCAAGAATTTGTTACAGCTGTGTTACAAGAGTGGTAAAAACTGAAATTTTGCCCTGCGGGTGACTCATCTAGAGGGTATATTTCAAATGTTTCGTTTTGACAGATGACGCATGAATATAGTGTCAAACTGTCTAGCAGTATTGTTTGCCATTTCATCATGGAAAGACATGAGCTCGGTACAGCTTCTAATCATCTGTCCATATTTTTTCAATTATGAGGACGGTCGGAACGTAACTGTGAATACCGATAGAGGACTATAGACTTTTTCTGTAGAGTCGCTAGTTGGAAGGTATTTTGAGATGTTCGCTTAATTGGTCAATTTGTATTACATTAAATGTGAATGGTGATTGGTGAAGTTCTCGAGACATGATAATAAATTATTTGTGGCATCAATGCGACATTAATATGGAAAATATGTTCCATTCAATATCGCATTGATGCCACAAATAATTCGATTTCAACATCACGATGTAACTTGGTACACCGCGAGAGCAATAATAGAGTTATTGCATACAAAATTTCCTAGCAGGATCATTTATAGTTTTGGTTCGATCAAAGTTGGTCGTTTATCAATCCCGCGATTTGACACCATTGGATTGCTTTCTTTGAATCTATGCAAAAAAAAACAGGTGCATATACAAACAACCCTCAAACAGTTCCAATACTAAAGGCTGCTGAGAGTTAACAAATTATTTATTGAATTAAGCAGCAACTGTACAATGGCATCATAATAATATCAGTCTTTTCCCAACGATTCATTTGTTTAATTTAATAGTTTTTATTTGCTCTTTTATAAGAGACGCCTTACACTACCTAAGTGAAATAATGTTAAGATGACAAGACATCTGATATTGTTGTTGTATTAATTTCCCAAAGAGTTCTAAATTTCACAAATTGTTAGTTCTCATTACCATATGACATGTTAATGTTTTTATATCACGAATAACTACATTACTTTCATCATGTATCTGGATTTTCTGTAGCTAGATTTTCAAATGGTCGTATACGAAGTCATTCTATACCGTCTGCATATTTATGGAAGTACTTGACTGCCGATAATAGATATTTATTGATCGAAAGGGCCAACTCTGGATCTGATCCCAGTTGTAACACAACATTGCGAATGTTTCCTTTGTGAATTATGTGTTGTACTCTCTAAACAATATTTTTGATTCTGCGGTGCAGACCCAATACGAAATAAAATATGCACCCAAATTACTGAGGACATTTACACTGTAAAGTAGTGTATAGCTACCGAAAGTCATTAGTTCTCTATCGAGTTTCATTTCTGACAACGACATACACATTTCAGATTGTATTTGTTGGTAACAGAGTTGATTTGGTCACCAGTTGATCCACATCAGACATAGAAACGTTCCACTTCTAATGATAATGAAACCAACATATTCAATATTAATATTAATGACGATGGGAATTTAAATTTTGACTTTAGCAAATCATGCAATTCAAAAGGATATAGCGGTATACGGTAATCTGTGCTTGATGTGTTGTATTGTTTGAAATTATTTTATTAATAAAAACATATGTTATTTGTCGTAATTCAAATTTAGAAAATTGTTTAGAGAATGTTGAAGATTCATGTAATAATGAACAATTTAAGTTACATTAAAATTTCAACTGTCAGCATTTCGATAAATACTTAATTTAGTTGGAATATTTTCATAAAATACGTCATCGATGATACTTGATAAGTATCGTAAAATTGGTCATATTCTAAACCACAATAAATGTTCAGTTCACCGAAGCCGCAGGCTCTGCCAATGACTTGATCGAGTGATCCAAGAATGACAAAGACTAAGACATTGATGTTCATTCAAATCATTGAGTTAAAAAACAATAACATAAATAATATTTTTATTTTGTACATATATACATACGTATATAGCAGGCGACGATGAAACATTTTTTTTTGTGGCAACTGTTTAATTCAAAATAAAACTGGTATTAAGTCCTCATTTACATGGTTGTTTTCGTCGTTGTTTTCGAGTGTTGTTTTTCAGTTTTAGTTTTTGTTGTTGTTTTTTCCATAGAAAAATTGATCGTTTACACCGTAAAAATATTGAATATGTACATTGACAGTGTACCTAAAACAACACTCGAAAACAACAGAAATATGTCCACCATACATCTTTTTGGTTGTTTTCGAAAAAAACTTATCGATTGTTAATAATATATTTTTAATTTTTTTTATATTTATTACAATTATGAATTTAAATTGATATATTAAATAATAAAAATTAATTTTAATATATATATTTAATTGTTTTTGGTAGTTTTATTTAAAAACTAAATGTAACTTATCGATACATCGATATTTTTTTTGTTTACAAGTTTTGTTTGTTTTTTGTTTGTTAGTGTCGCAAATATAATAATAATTTTTCTTGTGTAGTGACTAGTGGTGCAAAAATAAAATATTTATTATCGTTCCGCTAAATTATTTATGAATCCCAATATGAGTTCCATAAGTTATTCGGAAATAGAGTTTTGTTTGATGTCGCACAATTTTAATAAAAACAGTTTGACACTTTGACATCACAACAAATATGGATGCTAAAACCGAAAACGATCAGTTAAGTTTTTGTTGTTGTCCCACGATAATTCGAAAATAACACTCGAAAACAACGACGAAAACAACCATGTAAGTGAGGACTAAGCATATCGGTATTGTGTTGCAAATAATGAAAACAAAAATGAACCTGCATGTGCAGTTGCTATAGCAACAAACCTTTTTTTTTGTTTAAAAAGCGGATCTTTTTAAAATCATGTTTTCGAAAAAAAACACAAAGGGATAATTTAAATTTAGTATTAAACAATACGTTCACAAAAGAAGATTGGTTCATTATTTTAACAGTTTTAGAAAGTGGAGCTATAGTTTATCCGTATAGTACTAAAGTGTTTTAACAAGGTATGTATTAAAATTTCTAAATAAAGATAAATAGTAATAGCCTGACATGGTCAAATTCAAACGAATGGTAAAAGTCGTGCAAAGCATTTCAAAACTTCTAGAAATGATGTAAGTGGAAAAGATTATAAATAAAGTATTGTTCATATTTATCACCATAGTTGCAGATTCCACCACGGCTACACTTCAGTTATTACACTTTGTCCTGTAATTCTGGAGCATGCGATCACTTCAGCTTGCTTGAGCTAAGCATGCATTGTGGCAGGTAGGTAAAAATTAAATGTCATATGTATAGATTATCAAAATATTTGAATGACAATGAATTAAACAATGGGTGGGTGGACTAAACATTGCAAGGCATTATATAAACAAATGTTTAATGATTTTAATACATTTAATAATAAAATATTGCTAATGACCCACTTTGGTGTCGCAAAACCTTGACTAAAACTAGATAACTAATCAAATAATATAACCCAGTTTATTCAACAAATTAAATTTAAAAATCAATTAGGACTTCTCAAAATTGTTGTGGATTTCGTAATGAAAGGTTAAGTTATACGTAACTTTCGCCTAAAATTATTTGTTTGCAAAATATAAATGCTGCAACCGACAATCTATTCAAGGTAAACAAATAAGTTAAAAGTGAATTTTTAGTTAGAAACACTCACTGAGCATGATCTTTATCAATTATGTACATAAATAATAAAATTTAACTATTTTTATCGACCCTGATACAAATAAATAAACAAAACATAATATTGGTGTATGTACATACTTTGCGCGGATTAAACTTTCTGCTTTTCTTAATAATATTTATATGGTAAACTTTAATGATTGTCAATAAAAAAAAATTTCTTCTCATGTCTTATGCAATCGGAAATAAATAAACAATAAAACACGCTAGACAAAAATTTAAATTTGTACGCACACACATTACAGTAAAACCCTCGTAATTTTATCTGAATGCATCAAAAATCTATCCATAAGCTAAGCTAATCTATTCAAATTATGACTATGTATATATACTAATTACCAAGTAACTGTTGAGAGTGAAAACGTTTATACAAATATTTACCGTAGATTTACCTAGCTATGTGTGTGTGCATTTTATAAAAAAGAGACACGCTTGTTTTTGAAAGAAGAAATTGGAAAATTGAATGAAAATAAACAAACACATGTTTTGTTGTTGATTAATCACTTGGTGTCGTTGTATAAATGTGTAGACAACAATATTTTATAAAATACGTTATAATTAATGATATAATAGATAAATTAATAAACTTGATTTAAATGAACTTGATGGTGGAGAAAAAAAATGAAGGCGCCAAAATGCGCAAGGCCTTGATTTAAACTTAAAAAAAAACACTATAAATCTATTACGGGGAAGATTAATTAGTTCAAACAATAATCAATATTAAAATTATTAAAACACGTGCTACACTCATAATTGAAAATTTAATTAATATTTTTAAATCTTTAAACTAATATTAGCAAATTAATAAAAATAGTGATAAAGTTAGCTAACCGAACATTGTTAATTTATCAATCATCATAATACACAAATAGTTAAGTAATAACTTTTTATTTGGCGTGTACGTAATATTTACGATGTCAAGTTTATTAAAATGTCATTTTTAATACAAATGATTGCGAAATGCATTCATTCCACAAAGATTATTTAGAGGAAAGGGTGGTGAAAATGTTTAATATCATATTTTTGCAATCGAGCTCTTTCGTTTTGACACGATTTTTTAATAATCATCACACAGCTAGAAGATTATTTTATTTCTGCAAATATTGTTGAGTAATTGTGTAAAAGAGTAAACTTAAATAAATTATTTACTAAACTTTCACATTGGTGTGATGTACATATATGGCAGAATTAAATTTAATTATTGGAAAAATTAAAATAGTTTGAAAATTCGTTTGCACTGTTTTTTTTTGCCAGGCTGTGAAGGCTTTTGAAGTGTTACGTGAAAAATTATAAATTTCGAGTTACACAAATCAATAGAAACACAAATCAGTTTAGTGAAAGCGAAAACAAATAATAAAGTTTATTTGTTCATAAAATTGGTCCTTCTAGCCGGATGTAAAAAGAACGATAAAACATAACCTTAATTTCAATAATATTAAATGCGGCAGGCATTTTTCAATCGCAAGTGGTGGTCGTAGCGGAGCTAAAGAGATTAAATAAAATACACTGTTAAATTTTCTTGTTTTTGTCGATTTTAGAGATTTTGAAATCGTCTCGACTACAGATTGTTTCGATAGCTTAGACAAACTGCTATATTTGTTGTTTGTTTGTTTTGCGGACCTAAATTTATAAAATATGTTCGTATAAAACAACATCTAATAGGAAAAAATAACATTTAACAGCTGTGTAAAGTATTGATTTGTTTTGTATTTTCTTTACTTTCGTCTAAATAGTCAACCGGTCACCACAAATACTTTAACTAAACTTAGCTGTTAATGCACTACCATCGATCTCGACCCAATTATTCAAAAACTTTTAAATGGTGCTCTAGCCGATATATTTTTATGAAATGGTAATGGGCAGCTTGACTCGTGAACAATTGATCGTATAGCCAGAAACCATCTTCGGAAGAATTCAAATCATGTTTTGAGAGAATTATGACAGTGAAATTAATACTAAATATGATAAAAACCATTACACTGTTAAATTTGATTAACTTCTCCATTTGGATTTTTTAAAAATATGATTGAATTTTGTGGTGTTTTGTAAATTTTGTGCCGCCGATCCTAAAGATATCTACATACCCTTAACTACACATTCGAATAGCTTAGACCACTGCTATCTTTCTGTCCATAGACAGGATTAAATTCTACATTGCATTTTCACAGAAATCAGAATTAACATAATTTTGACTTTAGAGAAATGCCCAGTATTGATATATAGATTCGTCTATATATCAATACTGAAGTATTTTATAAGTTTTACAAAATTTAGAATTTCTGGGTTTAGAATGATTTTTATAATTTTTTTGTTTTTTGGTAATTTTTCCAATTGGATTTTTATTTGAGTATTTCAATAGGAAAAAATAACAAAAAATCCAATTGGGAAGCAAATATAAAAATCATAAAAAAAAAATAATACAGTCTATCAACATTTATTTTCCACAACCAAGGTTTAACTTGGCCTAAACCCCTTGTCCACAAGAGTCCTAGTTGGTCTTAACTATTCGAAAATGTACATGATTACCTGTGGACATAATCTATAGAATGGGCAAATATTAAAAATCGTTCAAAATAAAGAAAATCCTAAATTCTGTGAAAATAGTTCAGTCCACCAGAGTTTAATCTACATGGACACAAAGATAAAGAGTTTTCTGAATAAGTAGTCGAAAGCATGCGAAAAGCTCTATGATTGGCGTCACTAAATTTACAAAACATCTTAAATTCCAATTGGAAAAATTAATAAAATTTTAACGGTGTAATTTTTTGCAATTTCTTTAAGTATTGTACGCTGTCATGAAAAATCAACATCGACATCAATAAATATGGCCTCAATTTCTCGTCCTAAATCTTTGAATTAGTAACTTTTTCATACATTTAATTAATAAACTTGTATCTAAAGAGTTGGCGTAGTAGTAGTCGCTGGTGTAGTAGTTGTTGGTGTAGTAGCAGCTCAAATTAAACTGAACCGTGACATAACTAAAGATAAACGTTCAGTCGCAGTTCAATTTTTCTCCGCTATAGCAGTGAACTTTTGTTATAAATTGTCATGAAACATCGGATTCATTTTCCAACTTTTATAAACAATGAAATGTTTGAACGTTCGACAGTTTTATTAGTGAAGATTAGAGATAATAATAGTAAACTGATTCAATGTCACGAGTATTACAAAATGACACAAGGACTATCACATGACAGTCCCTGGATTAAACAATTCGGCACACTAGATAAATCTGATAACCTAAATTATAACGTTTGGACCGGAAGGAATTATAACGGAAGGTCCGGACTCCGCCATTGATTTCAATCAAAATGATGATGAACACATCTCTGTTGGAGTGTACAATCCACGAACAGAACCTTCGTTTATGGCAGTAGAGTTAAAAATTGAACCTGTACCTGAACAATTATGTTGCTAGGTTGATTCAAAAATTATCAGAATTCACTATTGGCTATTTGAAAAATATTGCATCGTAACAAGACATTACAACGATGAGAGGAACAACGTGTTGTGGAGGTAATTTAAGCACACATTATTGTTAATTGTGTTTGGCGATGGTATGAACAAGTTAAATCCGCGAAGTTTTAAAAATTTGAACTCATTTCGGCTGCCAGTTAAATGGATTGCAAATAAGAAGGCCACCTTGACCTTCATTGAGTCAAAACCACAATCAAATCAACGATCATATAAGAGAAGGTATTGAAATGAGATGGGTTGCAGCTCAGTGCAAGAATGTATTTCAGATGCAACGAATGCGTCAACGGTTCACAAACTGCAAGCGTTGATAACACCAACCTAGAGTCCTAGTGGATGCATATTTTGCATTGAGTACAGTATAAAAAGTCAAAAACAGTGTGGTACGCGAGCAGGTTGACTGGGCAACGAAATTGGCAACACGGTAGCACTCACGGTGATAGGGTGACTCAGAAACCTGCTCGAGCATTTTATTAGATTTCTTATATTTTCAACGATTCCATAGGATTCCAATTAGACTTTTCTTCAAATTGTTTGAAATTCTTGTTTGATCAATATTGTCGAATTCTAATAGAAGAAAAGTGCAAAAGGGATTCTTTTTCGTCTGTTATGTTCAGAAAAAAAAACATATTTATGCCGTCTAGCAACGATGTAAAGGTACCATAAGAACGCGGAAAGCAAACACAGAAAAAACAACAACAGCAACTTTTATCTGCTTGAGCCGTTTGCACATTTATGATTTCGCACGTACAGTTTTTTTTGCCAATTTTGATTTACGTTGATGAAAGGGTACAGTAGTATATGCAAATATCATATAATGTACTTATGTAATGACCCATACTATAGTGAGTTGATGATAATTGATGATATTTTGTGGGATTGTGGGATCACCTTTGAACTGGCAAATTACTATTATTACGATTTGCTTACTTTATTTACCAATCTCAGCGGCACTTTTTGTGATTTTATATTCTTTTTGCAACTTAAGAATTATTACATGAATATTAATAGATGCTAATTACATTTTATTTTTGGCAATTCAATAATTCATATGGCGCCTAAAAAGTTTGTTTAGCAAAAAATTTCGATATACATAATGTGTCAGTTCTTCTCACATTTTCGAAATTTTAATTTGGTTTTTAGCATATCGTACAAAATATTTTACTGTATAGCATAGTGATTAAGGGTATAGGTTGTTTTAAACGAGACGCACTGTTGGACCACAAGTTTAATATGAGCTGTTTTCATATTATACCTATAAGCAGGCTAACATGGAGACACTTGACTTGTAAAAAATGATTTGATCGAAACTAATTTTCAGAAAATCATTAATTTTTTGTTTAATTTCTATGGGAACAATCGATTTCAATGGAATTCAATAAAATTTCAATTTCGCTAAATGTACAGCAAGACAGATACATATAAATGAAGTTTCAGATGAAGTTTCAATTTCTTTAAAAAATGTTTATAGGTTCGTTGACCCCAGGATCGGATCACTTTGAAAATGTCTCTACAATTGAGGATTCTTTGAACCCAAAATCCAAACACTTGTTATGTACGAAATTTTTTCTCTGTGCGATGTAAGGTTTTTGGATTATAAAAGCCGGTGTCTAACATGTAGCACAGAATAAAGAACCGAAATTGACGACCTGCTATAGTTATAAATGCTATACTTTACGAAATTTACTGTCTTAAGTTAGGCAACAGTGATTAAGTATTATAATAATTGAAGCGAATATCGTGAGTCCTAATTAATTACAATAGAGAATTGAGTAGATCAAACAGAGAAACTCAGCTAAACTCAAACTAGGAAAATTTTTAAAGTAGTATTTGTATCAAAGGTTGAATGGAGGGTTCTAAATAAATCTAAAAACATAAAAATTCCAACATCTAACATCTTTCTGCTGAAGACTATGGAAAAGTAAGTTAGATTCTTACTTGAGAAATGGAAGACCACTTCACACGAAACAACGTGCCTATTAAGCAGGTACATCCAGGGTAACCGGTCACTGTTCAAGGCAAATAGCACATAGGTTATATTCGACCAGAAATTGCCAAAAAAGTTACACAAAGATACAAACGCATATTCCTTCTGCATTTGCAAATTTAAAAAAGGAAGTATTTTGATCTTTAAAGCTAAAACTATATTATAGATATCATTGAATAAATCAACCAAACTGTTGCTCCTGTTCGTATGAATGCCAGATTAAATATTACAAGACCTTAGAAACTTTAAAAGTTCAATGATAGCCAAACAGCTTTAAAGGCTCATTCACGCATTCCGAGTCTAAATTAGATTTCTTTGTCTGTTAAATACGGAAGATGACAGAGTGATTAAGTTTCCCGTAATAGAATGAATTCAAGTCTTGGTTTCAAGTTAAGCGAGTTTGATATTTTTTTTTAAATTAATTAATTACAATTAGAAATTGGCATTAATTACAGACATGAAATAATATTTCATTCTTTATACTGGAATACATATATTATGTAGTTGTCGAAAAATGTGAACAAATGCTAAATATTGTTGCATGTTCATCTTGCACCGAGAAAACTTTATATATCGATAACATCATCCGATTTCATCATAATAAAATACTGGGAAAGCCCAAACGTTATGAAAGAAAAGACATTAATTAAACTTAACTGATTTAGTAGTGTTGTCAAACACAAAGTTGTGGTGAGCCCATCTTTTTTTTGTTATATAGATAAACAAAATGTTGGCGCACAATATTGTATGCATTTATAATACAATTCAAATAAAATTTCACAAGGCTTTAGTATATCTGGAACAAAAATTATAATTCATGTCGTTTTTTGCCCTAAAATGTGTCTAGAACTAAATTTAAGAAAGTAAATAATTCTCTGCTATCGAAATTTACCTACATTTTAGAAGAAATTTTAATTTTATATACACTTTGCACCAGACGAGAACAGGTGCACGGAAGATGGGGTACTGTTATCGGCGTTCATATTCGCGGTACTATTGAAATGCCGTGGCACCCATATTAGATGGATGTTGAACTGATCTGTCATTTCGTTAAACAGTTCTGAGGTATGATGGCAGCTCTTTAATGGTTTCCTAACTCTCCGTAAACATGCGAATATCATTTGTTGATATTACATTATTGATTATACTCAACCAGTCTACAGTTTCCTTGATCGCAGTTACTTCAGCTGGAAAAACACTAGAATAGTCGGGGGAGACGGAAGGTGAGGTTATTTTCAATCTTCCGCGAAAAAGTTTATACATATGTGTAGTCAAAAACGAATTTCTTTAAACAAATTGTTAAAAATTAAAATTTTGACAGGAAAATCAAATTTTTCGATTTATTTGTTCACTTTATGCACTTTATGGTAGTCAAACAAAAATAATTTTTAATTTTCTGTCAAAAATTTAGTTTTTAACTATTTTTTCCTAAAAGCCATGACATACTCAAATTACTAAAAAATTGTAAGTGTGTTTGCATAAATTTAGGCGCATTATAAATAAATTCATTTAATGGATTTATCCAACTCACTATTGAAGCAGGTTCAGATATGTAAAATAATTTCACTTTGACCCTCTATGCGCTGTATCAATTATGTACATTTAAATTTGGGTTTGACATCTATCTGTTTGTAAAGGATGATCTGTCAAATTGGCATTTACTCAAATGGAAACAAGAATTGTATACAGTGTAAACATTTAATCTGTGTCCAGCTATTCTCTGTCTTATATTCCAATCATTTTGATATAGTATGGTGATAGTATTGTGAGAGTATCGTCATAGTATGAAATTCAGTTTTGCCGAAAAAATTTAGTGCTCGTCCTATCAGACCAGCGTGTCGCTAAATTTTTTTAAACGATAAATTGGTTTAATTGCTTTATTCGGTGAATATACTTGTAATGTGCTTTGTTGTTTTTTTGAATTTCCTCTGAAAATGCCTTGACTTCAACTAAACGATTCTACGGAAAAGTAGGAGCCAAACATTATCAATAAAAGTCATGGGACCTGACATATATGTCTTTAAGTTAAAAGCAAGTTAAATTTACATGGTATGGTGACGTAAGAGCTAACGTAGTGCGAAAACTTGGAAAAGCTCTAGAGTCTGGATTTGAATCCGATAGAATGTTAGTGAAGATACTAGGTTAGTAAACTTAATGCCAGGAAAAATAAAAGCTGTGTTAGACCAGAAGAGTTCTACCAAAAAATACAGAAATTTGGTTCTATTGTTTGATATTACGAATAATCTATAAGCATCAAATTTTTCTATTTAGCGCGATGTTAAACGGTTCGAAAAAACTCAAGTCTACGTGTATGCAACCTTGTAAATCTTCAAGTATTTACTAGAGAAATATAAAAGATAACATTTTGTATTCACAAGTTTTTAAGAATTTAATGGAAACAATTTACTTGCAAGATAAGCTGTTTCTTGAAGTTATGTTTTAGATACTCCACTTGGTAAATATTTAAAAGAAATATGGTTTTCGAAACGGAAGTTGGGCCTTTTATGTTTACTAGGACAGTAAACGAACGCAAATAATATGTGCGAGTATTCATTTGGTCGGTAGCACCTAGGTGGTCTGATGGAAAATAACAGCAGAAACTATGATGTTAGCACTAGGTAAATTGCAGATACAGCACGTCTTGGGATTACAGCAGTCAAAGAGAATTATAGCAACGTTAAATATGGAACCGCTGTTGAGTCTGGTAAACGGTGCATCTCGTTTTATCTACAAAGGAAATATTAGCGCTATCTACTGACAGGAACATCTCCTTATAAATCTATAAATTCCTCATTAAGGAGTTGAACAAGCATCTCACTTGTAATATATATTTTGGCTGGTAACTATATCCATAATACAAATTTTAAATAGCTATCGCCCAAATCCATTAACGAAAGAAAACTGCGTTAATTTGAACCAAGACTTTGCTGGAATTCTGCAATCCAAACAATTGTCCGTATTTTATTGATGTTATGGTATGACCACCGTACTCTCCGGCTATAAATCGTATCGTCTATTTTGTTTGGGCATACTTAGAGATATAAAGCCTGCACCACATACAAATTGTTACGTGTTGCCATTGTTCAGCTTGCTGGAATGAAATAAATGTCTTTAGGAATACTTCAAACTACCATGTTAGAAATAGTCAAAATGCTTAAGAAATATTTAAAACGACTTCTGTCTCCGTATTTCATTGTCACCTTGTTTAACGTACAATCATGTATTTTGTATTCTTTGCCAATTTATGTGAATTTTCATTAAATTATTATTTAATTCTCTTGTGTATAATATTAACGACTGTTTTGCAAATTCATGTAAATTAAAAAAACTTTTTTTTGCATAATTTCATAAATTTTTGTGTTTACATTTAAAACATTATTATTCGGTCGTTTATCACATAATCAATTAAATGATGACTATTGAAATAATATATTTTTACATAATTATAAAGAATGGTATAGATTTGGTTAATCACTGCATCCATTTGCAAATCCATAGGTAAAATAAGCTCAAAAAAATCTCATTGGTATAATTGTATATTTTCTGTGCAACATCAATCCAGAACCAGACCTTAGCTCAGAAGTTTTTCACTGTCGCATTATATGATATATACATAGGTGTGATCGTCCGCCTCAATCAAAGTTTAATGGGCGAGACTTAAAACCAACAGTATGTAAGCTACAATAACACGAGGATAGCCTTGCAGATTAGCCTGATTTCAACCTTCTTAATCTGAACAAGATAGTAAATGTAAAGGCCTTAATGTATAAGTTAATCTCCTCAGGCTTTCGACTGCTTTAGTTTTATCTGACAATAAATAATTTGAACAAATCTGTAGTCTACAAAAAAATTACAGAACATACGAAAGAAAAAAAAATTGTGGATACGGTTTTTATGTACGCTGCTGTAAGTGGATGACAGATATTTTGAGTCATTTTATCATATTATAATTTATTTCTGGGTTTATCCTAGAGCTAGGAACAGTTTTTGTTCCAATCCATAAAGTTATTGATATAGCACTTTTGAATAACAGTACCGACCGGTTTCACTTCTATCCGTGTTCCTATCTGAAAATAGGCTATACACCGATTACACAAAACTAAATGATTTTTTTCAAAAGTTTTATAATTTTCCAATTCTTGAGTTTGGAATCAATCGTATTCTAAATTTTGGTTTTGAATCTTCGATTGTTCGAACTTATAGAAGCATCTTAGCATAATGTGAATTTGAAAATACCATTCTGGATTTTAAATTTTGATTTAGATTTCGGAATGTCCCTATAAATCAGAAGCTTTAGATAAAGTGTGACGTAAATAAGGACCTATAAAACCGGATAGATTCAAAAGATTGACGAGATTTTACGCAATAATTAAACAGAAGGAACAGCGGTGATAGTGTGTAATCACATTACCGCGGCAATAAATTCCCATACGCTATTATAATGAAATATCGTTTATATTCGAATCTTTCGACTCCGTTTTACACATTGTTTCATTGTGGAGGATTATTAAATGCCATAAACGCTTCAATTACCAATGAAGTAATTCAACTGTCCTGTTGTCAAGTCAAACATGCCTGTGTAAAAATTACAATCAATAAAAAAAAAATATACATTTATACTGTATACATACCAAATCACCACCTCCACCTTTGTTTCACCAAGTGAAACATACACAAACTGCATTGAAACGATCAAGAAATTTACAATCTTACTAGACCGAGTGATTGCTTGGTACTATTGTAGGATTTTAACCTTACCAAAGTGAACTGGTCTTATGACGAGGATCTAAATGCATGTTTTATTGATGCCTGTTTTTAAGTTGATCTAAAACAAATAAATCACCTTCCAAACGTAAATGGTAACTTTCCCGATTTATTCTTCGCAAACGAAGTCGATATCTTTAAGGTAAACGAATCAATATCACCATTTTTATGCAACGACATTCATCACAAACCCATGGATATCAGCTTTAATATCTCAGAAATTAACGAACACTTAAAATTTCAACAAAAATCAGGTATACGATATAACTTTGCGAAAGCTAACATTGAAGGAGTTAAAAGCTTCCTAATTAATAAAAATTGGGACGAGGTAATTATTGACAATTTCTATGATAAATTATTCAATGGATTCGATCAATTTGTACCTCTCACTAAAACTACATCAATCATTTATCAGCTATGGTACGATGATAAATTAATGAAAAGACGTACCTATTCAGACGAAGATAAACTAAAGTTGGTCGCAATTAAGGAACAATTTTATTCTTATTACTACAACTAGAATATGCAGCAGCAGTTTGATGCCCTCAAAACTGTTTCAAACTGACACTTTTATAGTACAATTTACAATCTAGCAACCATTAACTAATTCTTTGTTAAGAAATATTTGTTTATTACATCCACTTTCAGTTCAAAATGTCACTTTCACGAGCCGGGCATGAAAATGGCGAATCAATAAATCAAATTATTGAGAAAAACACGCCATAAAATACTGTAATCAGTAAAAAATATAACTAGAACATATTTACCGGATTCTGTAATACCAGAAATTACCAACTAAATGAAAATGTTAGTGCAGAGGAGCTCGCTATATAATATTCACAAACTGAGCCGTAAACATGCGAAAAAGAAACGGCGAGGAATTTACGACTTATCCAACAAAAAGAAAAACCAGTTCGGTACCATAAAGCTCAGCTGAGCTCAGGAATATAGCGAATTTGTGGGATGAAAACACTCCTGAAGATCTACTTCGAAGGTTTTGCCACATTGCTGTAGTGGAGTTAGCCTGGAGAGGTGGTGAAGCGGTTGGATAAAAACCACGATAGCACATCGTGCCCGGTCAGATTATTCCTAAAAATAATTTCAAACCGCAGAAAATATATCAAATCAAACCGAATATTTCTCAGGCCAAACCGCTCATGGAAAAAGGAGACAGTTGTTTGGTTTGATAAAATACCAATAGGGAAAAATACTATAAACACCTGGACAAAAAAAAATTGGCTTAAATACCGAGGATAACAAAATTACCAATCACTTTAATAGATCGACAGCAGTGAGTCAATTGGCTAAAAACGGAGTGCCAGAACAGCAACTATTGAAAATTACGGGCCAGAGACTAACTCGAATTCTATAAAAAGGTATTTAAATCTTGATCGTGAGCGTCATAACAAAATAATTGAAAATATGCGAGGAACTACCTCTTTATAAATGGGAACGTGCTTTCGAAAAATATAATTAAATTATTTCGGGAAATTATCAATGCACTTGGGATATTGCTGCTGAGAAAAATTGAGTTTATTTTCATCAAGGGAAACCATTTTACCGTACATATTATACTATGATGATTTTGAAACAGGAAACGTTTTGAGCAGTCACGCAGGGTCTCAATCTATTGCAGGATCACGAAACTGCGACCGATAATGGTGAGAGAATGATGTACTTCGCAATTGCTCACAACCTACAAGTAGCAAGCACATTCTTCCCACACAAACAAATACATTTACAGCCAAATTGTCCACGTGTTAATTTCAAAAGGGCAGATTCAGAGACGATGGGGCAGTTGGAAGCCAACCTTCACCACGTTATTTCCAATATACGGCCCTAGTTGCTCTAAGAAGTGTTCGAAAATTAGACTTCCAGATTGCGCTTCATTTGAATCAGCCACGGCTGGTCATATTATATAAAAAACATCCTTTACAAAACATACGCTTAGGGCAATACAATTCAGATTAATTTATTTATCTTTAGAGTCTATGAGTTGTATGATATACCACATGTTGCCTTCTACAAAACAGCCAGGGAGAGTAAAAGCAGGATAATTGAAAGTAAACAATGCTTAAAAGCTAATGAAAGCTTCACGATGTAGCAAATTACAACAGGTACATATTTGAAGCTGATCGAAGCGATGAAATGACGTCATGTTGA
This sequence comes from Tipula unca, assembly GCA_951394425.1. Lineage (NCBI taxonomy): Eukaryota > Metazoa > Arthropoda > Insecta > Diptera > Tipulidae > Tipula > Tipula unca. The sequence goes on along the minus strand of OX596382.1, from coordinate 163,043,611 downwards.
CCATACGGTTGGTACATAAGATAGTCATATTAAGAATTGAAATACAATTTTCTCGTATTTCACTGAGGATCTGCCGGTCTTTTTCGGTAACCGCAGTTTTTGCTATGGTGAATCCCAATCAATACCGATCAACACTTATGTTATGTTTTTAGAGAATTTTCCCAAAATATACATTGTTTGTTTAATAAGAAATTGTTATATAAGATTAAATTAGAGTTTATTCCCAAAAGACGTCACAACGTGATTCAGTTTTTTTTAAATCAAAAAGGTCAACCGTTGAAAAGTTTCGACACTTATCGGTTTTGTTGTGTAACATTTCACGCTAAATTAAAATGAATCTCACCTTTTGTTTCCAAGTTTCCAAGTACTTAGTAAATAGAGACGATTTCGTGCATGTCGTTGGGTATAGTTCGCACCATTAATCAAGAACAGATGAGATTCTTTGAAGTAAGTGGTTTTCCTTAGCACGTAGCAAACCAATGTTGAACAATATTTTAAATACATGAAAAAACACAGTTATGCTCACTGCCAGTACTTAAAAATGGATTTAAAAAATCTGTTAGCAAGAGATTTGTCTTGAAATGAAACCAGTTGAGGCCTTAAAGTTACAACATTAATTTTCTTTCTGTACCGCAGATTAATATTGTTCATCGGTCGTGCAATGATGCTCATTTTACATAATTTTTGAGTGGTAAACTAGCCGTGTCAGAAGATATAATTGAGTGTCATTTACGTGGTATATAGCATATACAAATATGTTAGTTGTCTCAATTTTATTCTCTTTTAAAATTGAAGTTGATCCGGAATTTCAATTAATTATTACATCGGTGTATCGGTATCGAATGCCCAACGATATCGATTTCATTTTTTGGTGTTGTCATTAAACAATCCAATCCAGTTCGCTGCCTCGGAAATTTTAAATTGATTGGAGTATCTAAATACAACAAGTGGTGCTATTCACGATAGTATTTCACGTTTGAGTTTACACAGGCTTTTCGAAAACTTTCGATAAATTGAATCATAATCAATTCCTATTCAAACATTGATTGACTTTGGATTCGCTGGAACTTCAAGAGTACTAATATTAGAGTCAGTTCCGCATTCAATTAAATTTTATTGTTTTTTTTATTAAATTTGTTTTCTACTATAGTTCCGTGGCCAAAGACCAGCCAAATTGAAGGCGCATGACAACAGGTCCGATTTAATTAGCTCATTGTATAGCTCTGTGTCAGTCTGTACCGACATAAGCGATGGTTTGATCGGTATAAATCATTTTAATTTCGATTGAAAATCCAAAATTTTAAAAGTGCACTAAAATCCTTCTAGTTTTTTTTCTTCTAAACTGTTTCTAAATGTCTGAAATTCGAATATTGGTAAAATTTTAGGAATGCTTTACAATTTAAATAATGTCCACCAATAGTTTGAGATTTTCATGAGCGTTTAACATCAAATTTTTAACATTTGAATTACGGTAAATCTCAAGAATTTATAAGTAATAATGAGTTAAAATTCAGAATTGTAAACGTCATACGTATCTTGGATCGATTGAATGAATAAAATTAAAATAATCAATATATTCGAAACTGAATTTCCAAAATTCGGAGTTTTATTTAAATTTTTCGAAATTTGGAGAAATTTTCAAATTTTCGAACATTTTATATAAATTAAATATCGTGGATTGAATTCGCAACGCATCTCTTTGGCAAATTGAACTAAAATTGCCGGCTAACAAGTTATATTCAACTACTTAATTTTAAAATTCAATTTTGCGATTAAAACACGAATTTTACCAATGACTGTTCAATTTTATTTAAACAGAAATTATTGTGTCTTGAATAAGATTAAGGAATTAAAATATTTTTTGAAAGCACAACTCATTTCGAATACATCACATATTGACTGTCTGTAGCATTATTGTAAATCAAAATGAAAATGTCGATATAAGACATTTAATGGCAGCTTTTTAACATCTTCTCTCCTATCCAACAAACTTGGGTAGAGATTTTGTTTGGCATATAGCAGCCTCAATAAAAATAGCTCTATACAAAAAAAGGATTTTGTAAAATTATCTTAAATTTATAGAAATTTGTCAAAATTTTAAAATTCAAGTACCCAACTCTCTCAATTTTATAAATGTTATACGAGACATATTCAAATCATAAAAGTGTATTACAAAATGAAGCATCCGTCAAAATTCTGAGAAATTGCGTTTCGTCAAGAACAGCCCATAACAAGTTAGATGGATATTTGGTTAACTGTGGAGAATATAAAATGATTTTTGTATAATATTCTGGAATATGGCCAACTAGAGTGGAACTAGGCTATACGATAAATTGTTTCCGATAAAATAAATACACATTCGATGTTACAGTGGAATATATGGCAATGGCCTGGCTCTCGAGTTCACAACTGCAAATCGAATTTTATCATATTTTGTGTTACAATTAGGTTTTGATTATTTAATTCCATCTTTAATAGTTTTTTACTATTTTAACCGATTAATTCTAATGCAATGCAGACTAAAATGTTGTATTATATGAACATTTATTTGAACTATGCTTTAGTTTAAAAACTAATCTAATAATTTAAAACGATTCTGACTCACATAAGTTATTTTTCTTAGGTACGGCTCTTTGATGGCCGCTAGTGAAAATTATTATTTTCATGGCCGCCCTTTGGAGAAGATTTTTATGAATTCGTCACCATCTTTATTATCGATGTTGTCTATTGGTTGCCCGCACACGTTAATGTAGGAAATAATAGATCACGCGTAAATGCCCACCCTTGACGCCCATCCAGCTCTGTGTTTACGCTAATTCTATAATGTAATTTAAATAAAAAACTTATCCCCAATTAAATCACTTAATTGATTGAAGCCGGGTACGCCAAATAATTCAATTTCATGAGTTATATAATTATGTAACCGCAATAATATACGATCAAATGTGACAGTCAGTCAAATTCAATATTTAACAACAAAAAAATACAATTCTCATACAATGTCTAAATAACACGCGTATCTATCTATCAATATATTGAGAGCTTTCTGAAGTCTGTACAAATGTATTTCATTTTAAATTTAAAAAATGAAACAAAAATTTAAAAGTTCACTTTTAACAATATAAAACCAAATTATGCAATAAGTCAATGAAACGGAAATACATGTATGCATAATAAAAATAAAAAAATCACTCAACGAAACCAAAAAAAAAAAAAAAATTTCACTCAAAATAGTATCGACTAAAATACTTACATTTAATGGCCCATATCTCTTTATTATCAATCCCATTTTTAATTATTTTCATATCATTCAAACACTTTGGGTTCACAATTAAATTATTTTGGTTGGGCGCGTAATCATGATCGACCGCCGCCGCTGTTAAACCATAAAGAAATGAATATTTCTTTAAATACATTTCAATTTCATAACGTAATTTCGTTTTTATCTCATTTTGAAAGTGATAATTTTCACTAATAATTGTTTTCGAATGATTACTCAATAGAATATCGTCGGAGCCCGAAACTCGCAGGGTCGACCAATTTGATTGTTTTTCGATTGGTGGTGGTTGCGGCTGCCGATTATCGGCCAAATGTACATTTATATTGCACGAACTATTTCGAACTGTTTGTTGCGGCGCATTCCCACTTGGCTCACCCGAGTGATTTATTAAACTATGATTTTGTTTGGCGGATTCCAATTGCACGCCAAACAATAGTATTACAATAAATATCGTTAAACAATTTTTAGACATTTTTGAATTAAATTTTTTCTGACTGTTTGTTATTTTTGTATAAATCAATCACTCACGATTTTCACTTAAAATAAAAATACTGTGCACCACTTCAAACAAATATAAATTATGTATAGGAAATATAAAAAAAAAAAAACTATTTTCACATCACATCACAAATTAAAATATATTGTAATAAAATAATAATTCCTAGATAATCGTTAATTATTGCAGTTTTTTTATTTTATTTTATAATACGTATTGAAAAGTAATTTTCATCAACAGTCAGTCACACACAACTAGTAATAACGAATAAATTTTTTAATTTTAGTTTCGTTTTCATCAAAATATAAAATAAAAATGAAAAATAAAATTCGAATTCTTTTAACCCAAACCGCTGCCGAAACGAATGTATGAATGAAAAAAAAAATCTGTCTCTTATTTAGTTATTTTTTTTTATTTCGAATCCAACACGAAATTTCTTTTGTTGTCTTATTACAAAACTATAACTACTTTACTCTCTCCTCCATCATCATCATCATCATTATTCAGATAAATTTATATACATATATGTACGATGGATTAAACATATTTTCAATTTTATTATCATTTATTTCAAAAAAAAATTGTTGTGTTATACATAGCTCGAAAAGTGGTTACAACATAAAATATATAATACGAGTACGTATGCGATTTATGTTTAACACTAATTATGTATTATGTATATATTGAACACTATATAGCATTTAAGTCGTTTAATTATAATTTAGGTGCATATGAACTTATCCAAAAGCATTATATGTCAATACAGGATCATGATCTGTGTTAATAGGCAACCAGCGCACCTTTAAGAAATTTTACAGAATTTAACGAAAGTTTTTTCTTACCGGAAATTTGACAGACCGGCTAGCGATTCTAATGGGTTTAATTGCTAATTATTCACTTACAGATACCTTTCTAAGAGATGTACTTTCCAGTCTTTGTTGTGGAGTTGGAAAATGGGCAAAGAAACGGTGCCCACGATTGTATACGAAACAAGTGATATTCTTTGGCAAGTCCTTGGCCCATTATATGTGTCAGAGCCAAGCTTGTAAGATGCAAAATTAATTGGAAAAGAGTTTCAGAACACTTGCAATTTTCCAAATTGTGTTGGAGCCATTGACGGCAAGCACATCGCTATACAGTGCCCACCTAATACGGGAAGCGAATTTTTCAACTATAAAATATTCTTTAGTATAGTTCTGATGGCCGCCTATGACGCCCGCTACGTGTTCACATATATTGAAGTGGGAGCATACGGTTCTCAGAGCGTTGAAGGTATTTTATTATTATTCTAGCTTTTCTAGTTTGTTAATCAAATTATTTTTGTTTATAGGCATTTTCAACAAAAGTAAGTTTGGTAAACGACTTTGTAGTTCCAAACTTCCACTTCCTGAGCCGAAACCATTACCAGGGACCAACAATGTTGTGTCACATTTTTTTTTGTAGCAAATGCAACATTAACCCTCACACCGAACTTAATGAAGCCTTACCCTAGCTGGCTTAGGCATCCCGAAGCCCAAATAAAATTTAATAAGCGCCTATCCTGCTCAAGACGCGTTATAGAAAATACGTTTGCCACTTTGGTCAGTCGTTGGATGATTTTACTGACTACCCTGAACATGATGCCAGACAATTGTTGTGTTTCGTTAACTCCATCTGACTTTCGTATATTCAGAAATCTTAAATTCATTGGTGGCGAACGAGAGTACAGGTTTAAATGTTAGGTAAAAGAAATATTATTAATAAATCAGTATAAGAACACTAGAGATAGGTTTATAATTCGTAGTCAAACTCTATATTTAGATTGAAAATATCAAACGTAAATAATAATTTAGTGTCGCAACAATTTTATTAAAAATAAAATAAGATTTTAACTTGCCTGGGACTCCTCACATAGTAAAACACACGAAAAATTGTCTAGCACTGATGCAAGACTTCTTCTCGTGTGTTTTGCTACGAAAGTGTATGGAAAATTTGACTAAAAGTTAGGTTATGTTAGGTTAGGTTAGGGTGGCCGTCGTAATGGACTAGCTTGGACATAAATTGGCTCTCCGTAAAAATACGAACATCTCTTGTAGATATTACATTATACCTCAACCACCGAATAGCGTAATAGTTAAAGCTGCGACGTTTAGATCGGGAGGTACCGGGTTGGAATCCCAACAGAGCCGGGATGCAAAAAGGATTTTTCTTTTCCCGATTACGATCGGTGATTAAATTGAAAACCATTCTAAAAGACGCTGCAGAAGCCGGGAAGCCAAGAAAAGAAAGTTTGCCTCACAGAATACCCACAGTAAGCTTTGTACTCCATCTGGCGGGTAACTTAGTTAGGAACCTCACCTCGAAAAATAGCCACGTATACACAAGCAGGTAATTTTGGACTTTAAAATAAAAAGTTTCAGTGTAGTCATAGTTTTTAACGCTGGCCACCAAACGACAAACCCATACAGTGGAATGGATTTGACCATTGAGACATAGAGCCAGTGTACTATGTGGGGCTCCATATCCCATCTCTTTCCAATGGCATTTTTCAGGAGTAGAGCGCTATAGTAGCTTTCTTTACCTTTTATAGGATGTTTAGTTTCCAGCTTATAGCTTGTTGTCAAAAATAGAATATTTCGCACTATCCGCAAAGATCAAGCGAGTACCATTTAAATTAAATTGTTCTCCGTGTGTTAAAGAGGATCCCAGTTTTCTGTGGATTTGTACTCAGTACATAGCTGCTGGCCCACTCAGAGAGGCAGCCAAGTGCGCACTGCATACGCTCACTCAGCGTGCAGGAATATTTTCTAAAGACTGCAAAGAGGAACACGATCCGCGTGGGCAACCATCCTGAAGCCTTGCCTTTCCAGATTTAGTAACAGTGTCACTCTACTCACAAATCTACTGGCAATGAGAACTTTTTACCACCTCTCCTTAATAAAATCTAAGACAAATGTGATGTCTAGCACTTCTTCACAATGATATTACATGCTTAGGTTAGTACATAAATTAAAATCATGAAGTCCCTCACCTCGCCTGACAAATATACTTCCCCAGATTGTATGATGTAGATGATGTGATTGTATTAGCATCACTACCCATGATGACTCCGAATTTCCATGTTTGAACATCCGATATTGTGCGGCCCAGCCTACCGGATGGTATACTTTTCTCCTGGTATAGTTGGTACGTTGAAGTAAGGCAGATATTTTGACGATTCATCTCAAGGCTAGCCACCATACTATACATCAGCGATGCTGTAATTTAGAATTATAAAAACATTCAAGTTATTATTTCAGTTATCCAGAATGCAGGAACGAATAGTACCTTCATTTTTCGCGTGTACCATTTTGCAGTGGGGAGTTCTGAGTCCCATAATCCGGTCACTGTTGACCCAAGGTTCCTTTATCAGAATCATATCAAAGCTTCCATTTTCCTTCCAGAGAACGTTTCTCTCCACAACTATTGTGGTATAGAGCAAATTCAACCCCGTTGACCTGGATATTTCTGAGTCGATCGGTAAAGACTTTTGACCATTACAAGAGGTGTCGACACTTGCTGTAGATGCTCCAGATATATCATCATTAATAGATTTTGAGCATAATCACTCCAAACCCATAATTGATCAGGCCACTACTCTTTGTGTGATGACCCAGAGAGTCTCTATTTAAGACGATTACGGCCGATCTAGTGCTTCATCCAACTGAACAATCTTCCAGTAAGGGTTACTGGGCTTCGCCGGGATCCAAACGAGCTCTGTATGCAGGGAATTTTCTCCATAGTTTGGCTTTGGCAGAGGCAGTCAAATTGACATGCCTGCTGTGCCACTCTCCATTCCGGCAGAACGAAGCTGGTCCAGGATTCCCCTGCCCTCCAATAAACAAGTAATAAAAAAGCAGCAGTTCATGGAATATATTAACCACTAAAAGGTACAAACAGTTTCTCGCAGGGGGTGATTATGAGGTTCAAGATTAATGACGTCGAAGGGTAAACAACGCTATGAAGCTATGGAGGAACAGTTGTTGGATTATATATCAGCCCGATATGCTACATACTGGCCTACTTAGGCTATTGACTGCCATGATCTGTTGTCCGATCATTCGCCGATAAATAAATAAATAAAGAGAAACCGAAACGCCTAAAGGCAATAACAAACTAATTGGGATATATTTCGAGGTCTGGTAGAACAGAACTGCAAATTGGATGTCCCCCTTAGCACTGTGCATATTGAAACGGCAGCAGAAATCCGAAAAGAAAAAAGGCTACTTCCATCATCAGTATTTCAGAAAAAGTTAATAAACTTCCAAAAAAATCCAGGGACTAATCCAAGAAAAGCGAAAAATTGAGCGGCAATAGCAACAGTAAGTAATAAACACCGTTGCTAAAATGGAAACTAAATCGAGCAATTAAAAGCCTGAGATAAGCTCTGAGGGAATAAGATAACCAAGGTGTCCAGAATTATCTAAGTGGGCTCTCGGCAACAGAGAGAACAGATTACTCATTGTGAAAACCCACAAGAAATTAAAAATGACCAGCAAACTCGATCCAACCTGGTAGACTGCCAAGTGGAATGGGGCGAAACACGACTTTAAAAAAGTGTTTCATCATGAGGAAATTAACAACTGGATGCTACCAGAACAATTGTGATGAATAACCTGTAAAATTTGTGGAAGGGAGATAATCAAAAACTGCATAAACCCAAAAAGGCTCCAGGACATGGCCTTATTACCGGTAAAATGATTAGAGAATTACCAGAAAAATGCATAAATTAATATCTTCAATTCCTCATAAGTGGACGTTATCTCAAATTACAATGAAACGCAAATTTCGTCATATCGTGCAAAACGCATGCTTCCCAAAAACTCAACGTTTTTGAAAGAATATTATTAAAGAAACTGAAACAAATACTAGAAGGACGGCATTTTTGTCGAGACTATCAGTTTGGTTTCCGACACCAGCATGGCAACTCACTATGAAGGAACCGGAATATTGTTCTGAGCCACTTACTTCCATACTTTGGTTGATCGATGATTGTCGGTGTGCCGTTTGGAAGTAAGATTGCTAACATCATCGAAATCTACCGATGTTTTGCCCGATGTAATCGAATAGTATGGGAAGTTTCCAACCAGTCAAGCAATCGTAACAAAATATACCAAATTAGGGTATTGGTAAGTCTGGTCTAAGAGTGGATGGATGATCTGCCAATTATTATTTGAGTACGTAGCTAACATATTTTATCCTTGGCTCGGTAAACAATTTGCGGTTTACTGTTTACTTACAGTTATTTATGATTATGAATCAGCTTGGATACTTCGTAGTTCTTCTTAACATTTGTTAAGATGAAGTCATTAAAAACCAGATAATTGGAAACGGATTTAAAACGTTAGGATTATACCGTTATAGCCAACTATTTTTGATCAAGTACAAAATCAATTGAAATTCATGAAAATTCTGGATTGGTGTAATGCAAATCGCCCGATGCGTTTATTTCTGTACGTATTTTGAGCACATGCCTAGGTTAGAAGTGACGAAGAAGAAACGTTAGCGGAAAAATTGGCATGCGCAAATAAAAGGAAGGAGAAAAGAAACTTGATGGGATCGCACTAGACTCATGGCATTGAGGATCCTATACGCTTTTAAAGGTGTGCTATAACATTAACTACGGACCGCCAAGGAGTTAATGGGTTATTTGACAAGATTTACTGGTAAGATACTAGCACCACTGGAATGACATTGCTGGATTTCTTCAGCAAAGTGGTCGATCTGCACCAATTTGAAGCAAAAGTCGAAAGTTTCTCTACTAAGGCGTATATTCTGAATAAAACGTTTGCAAAATTGAGTGACACGGGTAGTTTGCTAAGGGTCGAGCACCGGGTAGGCAATTGATATACTCTAGTGCGATCTGATGCGACCATCAATGTGAAGCAAAACTCGTTGATCTTGTGTCGTGGCCGTCTGTGCGAATCCTGTTTCAGCCAGTCAGGTTCCCGCTACCATAAATGATGCTTGCTTAACATCGAGGGATGTTAAGAGAGTTTTATGTGATGTCGACTCACTCCGTATAGGCGTCGAGAAAGCCGAGATTTGTGATACGCGATTTGCTACAAAAGTCTCTCACCGATACGGTGAACTGCGTTGCCATCCCAGGACGTCCTGCAAGTCGGTTCAGGCGAACCATTGTATGGATGGTATATTAAGCGACTGGCAACATTATGCATCAATTTGTATACAACCTTTGATTTCGATACGATAATTGACACCTTCTTTATGTCTTCCGCTGAGGTGATTCGAACATAAACCACTGCGGCGTTAGCCTTCGTCGATGTATCACTGAAGCCATGGAAGAGTAAATTGTCATCGATTGTCAATTGCCAACGATCATTTCTAATATTCTACAGATGTCTCTTATTTCGATGATATATCGACTATATCATTTAGAAATTGAAAGAATTTTCCGTTTGGTATAGGGACTGCCTTCGATGGTGCGTCGATCGATGGCACCAATGGAGTCCAAGTATCTTCTCTGTTTCGTCTTGATTCAACTCCAATATCGACCATGTCGTTTAGAATCGAGCAGATCCGCGATATTGTCTTCAGCGGTCATCACATCATCCATGTAGAAGTTCGTGAGTGCAACTTTAGCAGCCGGGTATGTATCGCATTCAATGAACGCTGTGCTAGCGATGACGAAGTATTTTGATGTAACGGAATGGATGACTGCAGCGAATCTTTTTTAAGCATCGAGGAGATTTCTATAATGATTGTCATTGAGTATTCAATAAATTTAATGATAGGTCGATATGTCGAATATTGGGCTAGACTTAATGATAATTCCCATTGCCGTTACGTTTCAGGGTCTTATTTGTCGGCAATGATATTAACGTGGATGATGTACCACCCGCACATGGAACGCTTTAAGGGAGCAAATAGTATCGGTGGATGATCTGTCGTAAACCGATAGTGGGTTATGGCATGCTCCTAAACTTGAGTATATGACTGTTTATGATAAAGTGTATAGTTTGCAGGTTCAATATAGCGGCAAAATAGTTAACTTTATATTTGGCACATGATCCAAATTCGCCTTCGTGTTCTTCGGTCCCACAAATAGCTTTAATCTTGTCCTGTCTATCTATACCCTTGTCTGTACCACACAGAATTTTTTCTATCTTGACTCTGTGTATGAAATCTGGAGTGTGTGTGTATCTTCAGTTACTATATGCCACACGCGTATCGCTCTAAATTGTTTATACACAGATGCTGGATCCGGGTCGAAGGACCAAAACGGTTCGTGACGCGGAACTGAATTCATTATGTGGGTGTGGAGCGATGTTGTCTCGATGAAGACCGACACAAGATGGAAAATAAATCCAAAATCTGCCAGTTTTACAAATTCGCGACATAACCTATAACCCAGGTAGGTTAAAAGCACTAGCTATAGTAGGGTTGAGGTGTGGCACGCAAAATTAGAAAACAAATAATTGTGAAGTACACGCGTAATTGTTTGGTTTCTCGTGATATGATATATTATAATGACGTGGGAACCAATTCTCTACTTTCAATTTACTCTTCTTTACCTTGCCATTCCAACGTCTCCAGCTCTGCAATATAATTATTTATAATCAAATTTTTGTTGTTGTTACGTATTTTAGCCGTACATGATTTATTGGAGCGTATATAAAAATACCCACAATTAATAATTCAACTAGTTAATTAACATATACGCTCGTGCCATATTCTGAATTCTTATACGAAATTACGTATGTCGTATAGACAGAAGTTCGTCGCCAAAATAAAATATTATAATTCGAGATTAGTTTGTTATTTCTTATACCTGTATATAAATCAACAAAGTTGTAAAATTGTTGGTGGGATGTGTTGATAACGCGCCCAACCATTCAATAATTTGTCTGCGCTATTTGGCCAATACATATATGTATTCGATTTACCATCATCGAGTGCAAACATTTCTTAAGTGATAAAACCACACCATGTATATGCACATAATATTATGTATATTTCACTTAATGCGGCAATTTATTCTCAGTGTTATTGTATTCATCTACTGTAGCGTGTAAAATTGCGATAATAATGATTGCATTCTTGCAATAGACGTATAGTGTCGCGATTATGAAATGCGATAGCGATACGTACACTTATTGTTAAGTATGATTTGATTGATGACTCGTACTTTTTATAGTTTCATTGGGATTTTTAATTTTAATTATTAATTAGTTATTGTAATTTCGCATTAGATTTACAATCCTATGGTATAATGCTACCAGGCATTAGATGACAATTTTCTTTTTGCCATATACCCATTATCGTGGTGATTGCACTTTTTCTATAACACGTATTTAATTTCAATGTCAAGGTAAACTATTCCAGACGATACGAACATTAACACGAAACACGTTTCTACAAATATCATGAAAACCGAGACAATTGTTGTTGTTTAAGATTTGCTTGCTTTACAGTTTATACAATCAAGAAAAGTTTTTATAAGCGCGTTAGTTTTTAATTTAATTTGATTTCGCTATAATACCAATTTTAGTGGACTAATCGCCGGCCGATTAATTAATTACCCGGTTGAGCATACTTTGTATATAGGACAACATAAATATATTTGTCTCAGGCACATACAAAGAATTGTTATTCTTTTGTGTACCCATAATTCTGCTAAATTTTTTTAAGTGTTTTGTTTGTTACCTCGTGTGCGTTATTCTACTTTGATGACTTTCAGTTTTTTTGCTAAGGACATTCAAAGAAAACTACATCACAGATTTGATCCTTCAACTAATTCATCATGTTATTGTATTTTGTGCGTCAATCTGCATGCACCTGAAGTTCATGACCACCGAATATAATTTTATTTATTGGAATTTTTATCGGTTTTTTAATTATATAACATGGCAGTTCTATGAAATATATAGTTTAATTGATCATTACTATACATGTTTGGAAAATCCACTCAACATTTTTGAAAAAATAATACTTCTTTCTACAAGGTGTCCCAACAGGGGAAGAACAAGCAAAATAAGATAATACGGGGCACCCACTAAAACATCAATTAAAAAATCTAAATGTTCTTTTGTTTCGTTTTTTTAAAAATATGATCTTGAAGAATGTACCTTGCCAATAAAATCATTTCTCTAAACTTTGTTATCTTCTGTTAAACAAAAATCATGGTTTTGCGAAGTAGATTTTTCCCAAAAAAAGTCAGTTGAAGTTATTTTCAGTGATGCTGACGAGGAATAATGGCTACATTAAGGCACATCTAAAGTGGTAATTGGGTTAATCAAAACAGATTTTTTCATTTAATTTCGTTCTTGTTCAGATCAAGATCTTGCGAATATAAACCACGGTGCATCTACTATGCCACGGAGTATATCTTCTATGGATCGACACCTCGAAAAGTTATTAGAAAGAGACGAATTGTAAACCCAGTGAGGTGTACTTACCATTGAAAACCCTAGTGGAGGTAGTACATACGTACATTGTTGCTCCGTAAGCTCCCGCAGGTTATCTATGTTGCACTGACTACCATGGGAGAAAACCTAATAGAGGATCTGTTGCCAATAGTTCAACGATACCTTCCTCAATGCCATCAACATCCTCGCATGAATCCGAATTGTCGGAAATATTTCAACAATGAAAAAATATTATGGTTTGTGGCCCCCCACTAAATTTTAACTATAGTCCAAAAAGCCCATATAGGAGACCAACAAGCAGTTGCGATGACTGCCGCTTCAACGGTAATGGTTTCTGCTACTATCATAGAATATTTGGGAGTGAAAATGTTATAAATCGCATGCACATTTCTTACCAAAAACCGGACTTCACCGATCATCAGAAAAATGAGGATATTCGATAGCTATATAATAACTACCCCATTTGGGTTATTCGAATTTACTCGGTTGCCTTTTGGTCTAAGGAACGCAAACTTTGAATAAAGTAGTCAAAGGACTAAATTTTGTTTTCTTCTATATTGACGTTATACTATAGTGGCAAGCAAGAGCGAGGAAGAGCAAATGTTTCACCTCAAACAATGGTTTGATCGTCTCGTCAAATTTGGAGTGAACCAAAGATCCAAATTTCAAAATCGGTGTTCGTGCTCTAGAATTCCTCAGAGGCCAAATATCCTCAGATGGCATATTACCCTCGCCACAGTGAGTTGAAGCTATAGAAAATTTTGAATGATCAATTACTATTTTTGGTTCATTTCTAGGTTGGAGGTGGAGTAGGTTGCTTCCTAATTTCTTGTTCTTGGTTTGCTGGTGGATTATTTGTATTTGTTGGTATAAGAGTATTGTTCAAACTTCTTTTTTAAACTTGACCTTTATCCACTCGGTTTCTTTAGCTAACTCCTCCGTTCCTGTGTTAGGATGTTGATTTGTTGTTGTAGTTGACAGATTAATTCACTAAGCCTTTCATGCTGCATATAACTCTTGTTCCGTCTTACAATTTGGCTCTTGAAAATTCCTATTTACCGGTGCATTTATTTGTTACTGATAATTTTTGCAAACGCGATTTTTAAGTCTCTTCGGAAATCTTTTGGTTCTGAAGTTCTTTTGGAAGGGGTTTTTCCTGCTATCCATTCCGTTCATTTATCGACTGCTCATGATAAGGATGCAACTGTTTTGGAAAAATATTTTTTAATGTGAACTAACTTTTGAACCAACGATAAATCGTTAAAACTTCATTTGACTATTTTGGTTGAAAATGACCTTATATATCACCCTACTTCATTTGGTCTTACACTTTTGGGGCAGCTTGTATAATTAAGTGCAATTGTAATATGCAACTGCACCTAATTGTGTTTAATGGATTTTTTTTATGTTTCACATCATAATTGTTAAACACATAAATTAAATAACTCTGTTATGCCCGTATGTAAAGCATTGAGCTGCGAACACTTCATATTGTATGAGTTTATTAATTATTACATGTTCCAAATGCATGTGCAATATGTAATTAATGTTTAAATTCCGCAATTACTATGATAGTGCGTGTATGTATGTAATAGGAATTCGTACGTACTCGCTACATTGTTCTCAATCTGAATAAATTCATGTAAGTATATTGCAACTGAAATAATCAAATATTACATAAATGTTCATTAGATGATGTTCATTACATGATTTTGCTTAGAAATTATGACACAATATAGACTACAGTCGTACTTTTTTGAGGGATAACGCATGTTTCTATGACACGATAACGCATATTTCTCTTGTATGCCAAGGCAGGCGAACGCTGACCGAAATGGAGCATATCCACAATTGAAAAAGAGTTACTAGCCCTACCTTTAAGGAAGAAAATTTTAAATTGTAACAGATCATAAACCACTTTTATGGTTATTGTTATTGAAAATTCTCAAACACAGTGTAGAGAAAACGTCTCTTCGAATCATGTATAGTGTTATGTATGCAATGCGGATCGCTGCAGAGAAGGACCTTGCTTTCTCAGCTTCTCCTGAAATCAACATGGATACAAAAACTGAACAAAACAATATATAAGTGTCCGGGTTTCTTAAAAATCTGTGAACCAGCGGGCAACATTGACTTTTAGACAAAATACAAACGAAATACGGAAGATAAGCACAAACGAGGCGGATCCCTCAAAACCAACAGGCAAAAGCGTTAATAAAGCTAGTCCATATGAGTCTGGTTATCAGACTAGAAGAAGGGCTTGGCGTATTTTAGGAAAACAGAACAGGCAAGAAGAAGGAGTCGCTTATATGGGCTGAAACTATTACGGAGCCGGATCAGGTTTTTCTGATGGCTCTCATGGCTGTGATAGATATAGGGCTCAGGAGAATGGCAGCATATAAGACTCCTTAAGTGAAAGAATGTGGAGACGATTTTTGCCGCCACCTTCCTTAAAATCATGAAGGGACACTGTGGACCGGTCTCCTTATACAAGAAGGCGGTAGAAGCCTAGCTGAGTTCTGGCCTGGAGCCATGACTGGAAGTGATCACAATGAGGGAAATTCTCAGTTTACCCAGAGCTTGGATTCAGGGAGATTCTAGCAAAGCTTCGGAGGAATCAAAAGTTGATATTAGCTGTGTTAAGTGCATTCCCTCATAATATGCTTTTCGACAAGTATCAGTCACCCTGGTGATCGAAAGAATTGCAAAGACTTTTACAAAATACTATAAAAACAAAAGCTGCTGCGGATTGGAACTGTTATAAAGAAATCGGCAAAATATACAAATACGAGTTAGAAAGTGCCAAAATGAGAGCTTGGATGCTCTACTGTGGTAAAATGCAGAGGCGGCTAGGCTACGTAAAGTACTACCTTCAAGTCCTACCATATCCCGAGTGATCTCGAATCATTGAATGGATATTGGTCTACGAATAGTGGAGAATCTGTAGAGCTATTACTAGAAATACATTGTCTGGGGTGCTCGATACTGGCGCCTAGAAGGGCTTACGATTAATAGGGCTATAAGGCCCGCAAGTCGTATAATAAACTGAAGGAAAATCCTGTGGACAATTAAATTCAAACGGAATTTCATTGTAATCTCAAAGACCTTACACCTATCGTAAGCTTATTCTCTTTTCTACTAAAATTAGTAGAAAGTCAAATATAAGCTCACATTAGGGGTACAATCGAATCGGAAAAGCGGCCGAAATTTTTTTTCATACGTTCTTTGGAGTTTTTTCAGTGTGTGATCAATTGGCCTCCGCACTTTTGTTTTAAAACTATGTATGTTTTATTTGTCTGTGAAACTGTTTATTTGTTATGGTGTTTGGCCAGAGGCATTTCGGTATTTATAGTTTACCAATACCTATAGTTATTGTTTACCAATACCGTGTCAGCACAATAACGAAGATTAATAAGTTATAGGTATATAACATTAAAACGCTCCATGGAATTTCCATAGAATCTGCCCTGCTACAAATCCTACCATTTAGAGCTCGTACATAATAGGTCAATTGATCCAACATAATATTCTTATATGTCATACTTTTTATTTGTCATCAACATTTAGATGATTTTAGATTTGTCATCAAATTAATTGTCTAAAACATTTCTCTGTTGCAATCATGTTGATTTGAAAACTTAATCTGATATGTATCCTAAATGTTGATTACAATTAAAGACAAGCATGTGATATCGATTTGAAAATGTTACGCAAAAAAAGGTCAGTAGAAAAATGTCAACATAAAAAAATATTAAACGATCATTTGTTTGGCGTTTTTAATTCTTAATTAATTCGATCCAGCATAAAGCTAAATTCGCGGCGGCTCAAAATTATTAAAATCGTTTAAATCTGATTTCGAAAAAATTGAATAATAGGCCTCCAGACATTTGTTCTATATTGTATAGTCTGCTGTAATCTTCCTTAAATGGTAAATTTTGTCGTGACGACAATAACTCTAGACATCTAAGAATGATACCCCTAGGGCCCTACGGGCTCGTAATATCTGATTAAATCATTTTTTTTTGCTTAAACTACAATTACCTGTACTACTTTTGCTTAAACTACAATTACCTTCGTACATGCCAATAATGCATTACGGGCACTATTTCAAACACAACGTTGCTCATTAAGATCAGATTCAGATATAAAGTTGAATCGACTTATTTAAAGAAATTAGCAGTCAGTATAATAGTAGAAGCATATCGACTGAAATAAATTGCATAATACAAGGTAAAGTTCAATGAAAAAAGAAATCTGAATACGAAAAAGCTGATGTCAAGATAACTACTACAACAGCAAGTTTAATAAATAAAACGCGCGACATAATACAAATGACCAAAATTCAATGCTTTTTAACTAAATCAGAAACTGCACCGTCAGCAAGAGCGTATAAACATGAATATTAAAATAATTAATTGAATTAAAACATTGACGTGTATAGGATTTGTAAATGCAGTATAATGTCAATGATGAACGAAAACTTGTTCCTTTAGTTTAACCAGATTATCAACAAAATCTCAACGAAAAATCAAAATGCAACTGCATACGAGTTTCCTATTACTTGCATATACTCTGAATGGTCTGCTAAAATATTTAAATCCCTAAAGCTATGCATAGAAAGAATAGCGTTTCGTATGTTGATCTGGGAGACAACGAATCGATCAGCTCCATCGTCGAGGAATCATTTCTCCATCTAGGGGTTTCCTGAATTTCACCGACTCTGAATGCGACGAATGGTTCAAGTTTACCATGACTGAACACTAGTCAACGGATGATATTTTTATGAAATTGAGTCGTTTTATGCATTACTTTACTAACATTTCAGTAATAGCTAGTTCCAGATGCTGCATATTTCTATAATATTCTCAAAGGCAATACTTCTTTCTTTAAGGGAAGTTATACTCTATATAGTTTTTTCATAGGGTTAGCATCTTATAGAAAGTATGATTTGTTCGAATTTTAGAAAGGGCCCGTTATCGTTTATTTATGGTAGATTTTTTTAATATTCTCGGTTTCTCGTAATCATACAACTGCGCATCCCTCGTCAGATAAGGATACTTCGGTGCCAGGTGTTTGATGAATTTGGAGTGTGTTGGATTATCCAATGATTTGAATATGTGCACTGGTCGAGCTTAAATAATTTGTGTGGAGTTTGGAACCCAAGCGAGTAATTACCAATATATGGTTCAGTATACATATATAAACACGAATTCGAATAACGGTGTTAATTATTTGCATGGTCTGCTCTGGAATACCAACTAATTTTTTACGATTGAAGTAGAATGACAGTGACGCAGCCTCAATGCTGCAGTGTTAAAGTTAAGAACAGGTTATCAAATTTTTTTGCAGAAATACTTGATCCGCTTGTAGAGTTTTGAGCTTCTGTTTTACTCCAGATTAATGAGAACATACGTACAATAGTGGGAACTGCGATCTGAATGAAGATTCCTGATATTGTACATGACGTAAGATCTCAGCGAGTACGGTGGCTTCGATGCAACTCTATAGAAAATGTTAATGTTTTAATAACGCAGATAACAATTGCTTACATTAATGCACCAACAGCGAAAAATCTTAAGCAACAGCTTAAGCATTTATTCAAGCAACTACGGAAAGAGGGACTAAACCCATCGTAGAACAATCATCTTATTATCGGATGATAGTCGATTTTGATCAATTTTATTGCTTATCCTCTAGATGCAGAGTTTAAGCTGCGATGGTAAAGTACCTCCAAATATATTGAAGTCATGGCTAGGGAAACTAGAAGTGATTTGAGCACATTACTTTACGGCATAGCAGAGTAAGTAGGATGTATCCATTCGTAGATGATACCAGCGTTATTCGAGTAGCGATCGTATATTCAGAAATCACTCGCCCCCGTGTGGAACATCCCATCATTCAAGAGATTCACTTATTTTACACAACCATCCTGGAGTCCTTACTCACTAGCACCATAAGACATCTATTTTGTATAGTCCAAGGCGAAGTCCTATCCAGAGCATACGATATACAGTTACACCGGAAGATGTTTTGTAGGCGCAAATAACTCTTTGCAAAAATTGTTTTATTTTTAAGAAGCGTCATCTGATATAGCATCTGAGCCTTTACAATACAAGCTTGATTGGAAGTTTATCCCTCCTTCAGATATATGGGGAGCAGCTGTGAAGCAAGCAAATATCCATATGAGAAACGTAGTTGGTCAATCCATACTTACTATTGAACTCGAATTTTTATTAACAATGCTGATGAAAGCAGTTATTTCAGTCTTTATTCGTTATAATCCATTAAGTCGAAGACATTGATGTTATAAGGATCTAGCATGTTTCATAGTTGCGAACGTACATTTATTGACATGACAGATGATAATGTTCACAAACGAAAGGTATCAACAATAGCTAGATGGTGATTAGTTAAGCTATTATCTAACGATCCTACAAATTAGAAGCAAATATACTAGAGAATCCGATACCCTTACAACCTTCAACACGTCGTTTTGGTTACTGATTCAGGCTTACCATGAACATGTTGGACCTTTGGCTTTAGGAAAGGTGGCCGAAACACATCCAAGAAATGAGAGCATAGATTGGGCTATTACTTCTCTGAAAATTGATAAATTGAATATTCGTTTGCCTTTAGTGGAACCAATGCGAGCCCTTGTCAGACCAACATTAACTCTGAAAGTAATAAACTGAATGTAAATTAGTTATGCGGATGGCAAAAAAAAAAAAAAAAATTCCATGACTTTAGGCAAATGTCATCGTAAAGTATTTTACTAAAACCGTTTAAATTTAAACGTCAATTGTACGTTAATCGTTTATCAAAATCTAGTTACATATTATTTGTAATTGAATATAATTGAGATGATTATGAAATTTGTCAACCATATACCAAATATATGTAGTTATCGTAATTGTATATCGGAATAGATTAGATCACTGGTTCATAATTATTTTTGAATACATACATATATATGTGTATGAAATTGGTACATCATAACCAATTATCAAATTTAAAGGTTTACTGATTTCTTCTATATCATTATTGTATTGATCTTTCCAACCTATATAGTTCATCAAATTAATATAATAATGCTGTGTTCACATGGATGTTTTGGTTGTTGTTTTGTTTTGCTCATATCATATTTTCACAACAGAGATTGTATTTTGTTTAGCTACATTTTTTGGAACCTTAAGAGTGACATACTTTTATAAATAGTATTTAAGTACAGTGTACAAAAATATTATAACTGAGTAATGTAGCAAAAAAATTAGGGCGTTATTTTGTCACAATAATAACTATATTACATATTATATAAAAAACTGAATAATTTTTCAATGTAAAAATTAATATATTCTTTTTTTAATTCCAAATTTAACTCACCAATTATGAAAAAAAAGCAACGCCCTAATTTTTATTTTCATTCATTTTTTAATATACGAATATTATATTATATGAGCGTTATGACATTATTCTAATTATAAAGATAACCTTAAATTTTGTAAAAATTCTGGTTTACAAATGAACTTGGAAGGGGCAATCGATTAAATTATATGTAAAAATCTAACATTTTTCTATGAATAGAGTCAGCAGAATGACGGTATAATTCTACGTCAAAAATAATTAATATATTCGTCTATATGATTATTACAAATCGAATTTCTTCGTTATCCGATAAGTTTCATAATAGGCCCTACCTGGTTGGACATTGGTGTATAACAAATTTTAGCATTTTGGCACGTTGACGACAGATTTATTTTCGGAAACCACACTGTGCAGATCGATATTGCTATTTCTTAATGGAGTGTTTATCACTGATAAATTTGGCACTTCCCAAATTTTTCTGCCATTTTCGTGAGCTCAATCGTGAATTGTGATCAATACTTATTTTATTTATTTTATTAATTTTTTTTTATTTATTTGATTAATTCTATTAATTTTATTAATTTTTGTTGTTTTATTTATTTTACTTATCTTATATATTGTATTTATTTTATAAATTTTATTAATTTTTAATTTATTTATTTGATTAATTCTATTAATTTTATTTATTTTTGTTATTTTATTTATTTTACTTTTCTTATACAATTGTATTTATTTTATAGATTAGTTTAAATTAAATTAACTTTATTAATTTAATTTATTAAATTAATTTTAGTTAGTTTAGTTATTTTAGTTATTTCACTTATTTTATATACTAGTTGGTAGTACTGTCACTGTCATCTGTGTCAAATTACACGACAAAATATTCATTAGTGTTTGAGATACGCGTCCTTTTGTAAACAGCTAAAAGTGAATTTTTCGTTTTCTATAATGTCTGAAAGTATTCAACAACGCTCATTAAATTTTGTGTGCGGAATGAAATTTCTGCTACCGAAACGTTGAAAATGTTGCAGAAGGTTTTGGTGAGCAATCTCTATCGAGGACAAGAGTTTATGACTGATACAAAATGTTCAAAGCGGGTCGAGAAAGCGTTGAAGACGAGGCACGGCTTTCTTCGATTATCGTGGTGTGGTGCATTATGAATTCCTGCCAACCGGCCAAACTGTCAACAAAGAATACTAGTGTTACGCGTCGGTTGCGTAATGCTGTGCGTCAAAAAAGACCGGATTTGTGGGAAAACAATTCTTGGTTTCAAAAACTCGACCCATATCGTTCCGGAATCACCGTATTCGCCTGACTTAGCACCATGTGACTTCTGGCTATTCGCTAAACTCAAGAGACCGCTGCGTGGACACCGTTTTGAATCGATAGAAGAAATAAAAACCGAAACGAAGAAAGAATTGAAGGCTATACCGGAAGAGCAGTTTTTGCAGCAGCTTTGAAAATTGGGAAAAACGTTGGCACAAGTGTATTGCATTCGGGGGGGACTGCTTTGAGTGGGATGTAATGAATTTATAAGAATAAATATAAATTTTTTGATTTATAAACAAATACCCGGTATATTTTGCCCAGAGTATTTATTTTATTAATTTTTTTAATTTTACTTATTTTATTAATTTTTGTTTATGTTGTTTGATTTTTTTATTTCAGTTATTTTATTTATTTTACTTAACTTATTTATTTTATTAATTATATTTATTTTATTAATTTTTTAAATTTTCGTTATTTTATTTATTGTATTAATTTTGTTTATTTTAGTTATTTTAGTATTTTATTTAATTATTTATTTTATTTATTTTTCTTATCTTATATATTTTATTTAATTTATTTTGTTTTCTTTTCTTTTTTATTTGATTAATTCTATTAATTTTTGTTATTTTATTTATTTTACTTATCTTATTAATTTTATTTAAAATTTATTTTAGTTATGTTATTTATTTTAGTTATATTAATTATTTTATTCATTTGATTTATTTTAGTTATTTTAATTAATTGTATAAATTAATTTTATTTTTTTATTTATGTTATTAGTTTATTTATTTTATTAATTTTATTTTCTATGTTTATTTTAGTTATTTTATTTTATTTATTTATTTTATTAATTTTATTTTATTTGTTTATTTTAATTATTTTCATTATTTTATTAGTTTTATTTATTTTGTTTTATTTTATTTAACTTTTATTTATATTTTGTTTAAATTTTATTAATTTTTTTTATTTTATTGTCATGGAGTAATACAGTTAATCAGGATTGGTGCATTTGCATAAAAATTCATATATGTAAACTTTAAATAAATAATAATTCAGGATTAATAAAATTTTAAACAACGGTTAATTATTTATGGTTTAGTTTATGATCTAGTTTTTGAACAATTTTGAAAATTCCACAGTAATGGAAAAATTCTACAATTTAAGATTAATAATTGGGTACATTTATAGGATGCTGCAGCTTTTATTACTATATAACTATCGACTTATGTGTATAGAACCTAGTCGAGGCTGCCATAAATAACTAAACCTGTCCTACATACTTTGAATTTGTTATATATAAAAAGGGTGTATAATACACCTCGGCCTATTCCGTAATCACTTCTCAAGAGCTTCGTCGTAACCTTAACCCATTGAAATGCTTGTTATGATCGATTGCAAATATGTACACTATAAAAAAGTAATTAATTTAATGACTTGGTGATTTCTTCTAAAACATATGATATTGATCTATTCATCTAGTACGTCAAGAAACTTTTGAATGTTTATAAAATGCGCATAAATAAAATAACTATGCCTATACACAAGTGATTATGCCTATACACACAAAAAAGGTGGTAAACAGGTCAAGGAATTCTTTCAAATTCCAACATTATTACGTCAGTTTGGTTTCTAGGACTCCCTTCGTAATTTATTGTATTGACAAATTAATTTAAAAAAACTTTTAATACCTTTTAAAAGCCCGTTAATATTTTCAACTTAATAATTATTATAGGTCCGAGTTTTATTTGCAGAAATATTAAAGTTATGTGTATACATAAATAAACAGATGTAACAAGTTGTTAATTGATGTTATTACTTATATTATTGTTTATCGATTTGTCAATATTTGCATTCGATTTTCGTTCTTAAGTGTGCGCGCCATTACGATTATTCCCTTGGGTCTAATAAACTTTAAAACAAATCTAATGATAATAATTAAACGTGTACACAATACCTAAACGTTTTTCTTTGCCAAATTTGTTGATGATCGGACGGAATTTATACAAAGTTGTTTGTCAATGTAATGAAATATTTGAATAATGTGTTTTCGGTATTTTAAACAGTCATTATTCATAATTTATAGTGATATATTAATTATAATAGTTACATTGCTGTACATGTGTGGGCCAAACAATAAACGATAAGTTGTATTAATTAGAGAACCTTATAGAATCCATCTTCAAAT
This sequence comes from Tipula unca, assembly GCA_951394425.1. Classification (NCBI taxonomy): domain Eukaryota; kingdom Metazoa; phylum Arthropoda; class Insecta; order Diptera; family Tipulidae; genus Tipula; species Tipula unca. The sequence goes on along the minus strand of OX596382.1, from coordinate 163,019,612 downwards.
GCTACATATACGCACTTAATATAACTTAAATTCAATTTTTATTACTGGAATCGTATATATAGTTTATATTTGATTTAGAAATTATCATAAGTGTTAATGTATTTAAAATGCAATAAAATACCAATAATCGATAGGGGTCTAAACTGTAAAGTGCATATAGCTACTGTACGTAAATATATATGGAAAACATTTCGAAAACCAGTTCATAATCAAAATTAAGAATATTTTATGTTTATTATTAATTACCTTAGAATTGGCTTTCAAATTTATTGTATATACAAAAAATTTGAGTATTACAATTTGTGCATATATGCACACTACGTCTATTAAATTGGTAATTACCTACTAATTAATCAATAATTACAGCTAGATTTATGTACATATCATGTTGTCGGTAATTTTTAAATTAATATCGGAAATTTCCATATTTCATTGTAGCAGTAATGGTGTCTTAATCGGTGTATATAATACTCATATTTAAATTATCTGCCACTCCATCTTTTTTTTATTTTTATAATTTAAAGAAATCGACTTATTAACCTATAAGATTTCAAAGAATAGAATTCACAATAAAAACAAAACAAAGAAGGTGTTTGTTAAATTAAATGAAAATTTAAAATTACATAATTTTATAAAGAATCATTATCTAGCTTTTCAAATGATTTGAAGCTATCTTATTTTGAATTAAATAACAATTAATAGTTTTAAAGGCCATTACTAGCCCCTTACTGCGTCAACTATTTGGCTCCAACGGTGTCGATCCTGAGCATGGTCTTCATACTGTCTAAGACAATCTGAAGAGGCCAATTCGTTCCCTACATCGTGGAGCCATCGTCGCCTGCAACGACCTCTGCGCCTACCATATGGTGGCTCTCCTTTCAGAGATCGCTGCACAGTTCGTTCAGGATCAGCACGTAGAACGTGACCGAGCCAGCGTACTCGCTGAGATCTTACTTCTTCGGAGATCTCTGATCTCGATATTGTACAGAGCTCGGTAGGTACCATCTATTTCGCATTTTGGGCCGTAAATCACACACAATACTCTTCTCTCAAATGTTAGGAGCCATCTCTCGTACTCATCCGTCAGCGCCCAACTTTCACATCCAAACAAAACAACGGGCCTGATCAACGCTTTGTAAAGCTTCAGCTTCACGGCACTTGATAAGTGTTTAGATTTTAGCAGTGGCCTTAGAGGATACAAAGAACGACTGCCAGCTGCGAGCCGAACTTTAATATCCTCACCCACCCTGTTATCGTGAGTGATAAGAGAACCCAAATATTTGAACCTCCTCACTCCCTCAAACGTGTGGTGGCCACTACTAAAATCTGGTATGCCTTTGTCCCTAAAACCAGAGATCAGGTAATTCGTTTTGGGCTCATTGATCTGAAGTCCAACTGAAGCTGAAAACTCTACAAGCGGATCAAATATTTTGAATTAAAAAGGTCTAAAAAAAAAAAAAATTTTTTTTTTAAATTTTTAAAAAGTAACTTTTCAAGTTTTTTTTATAGCAGTGTCTGGATAAATTGAACTCAAATTGGTGTTCCACAATTTTAAATGATTTGGCTAATCTATTAACAGAATTGTTCTCAGCAATCGATGAAAACGGAGCCTCCTACCCGCAACATGAATTGAAACGTTTGAAAGGCCGCGTCCAAAAGAACTCTTCTATTTTCAAGGATGCAGATTTTGAAATCTTGGCACCTTATTTTATAAGGTGGTAAGCATGCCAAATTTTCATGAACAGGTATATCATAGTCGTAATCCCAATTGGTTTCCTTTAATAGATATAAGAGGAATTTTTGTTGGACACTTTTAATACTTCTGTTACGAATTGAATAGTAGGGACTCCAGGTAGTTGCTCCAGACTCTTCCTGGGATCTTGCGTACGCGAAATACAGCGTCAATAATTTTGATTTGTCATGGAATCCACTGGTCCATCGTTTGATAAACCCAAACATTGAGTCCGCTTTGGCTACGATGTTATCTATATGCCTGTCAAACGTCATGCTTTGTGCGCTCTTGATTTTGTATTTATTGATTATATGATTTTTCTTCCTGTGAGACGACATAATCTTGCACTTTTTGTTATTTAAATGCAATGAGTTGCGGTCACATCACTCACTAAGACCATTAATATCTTCTTGCAATCGGTCAGTATCACTTCTTTCTTTGATGTTATGGAACATTTTAATATCGTCTTCAAAAATGAGCACGTCAGAATTTTTTATAACCTGTCTAACTCGGTCGATGAAAACAAGAAATATCCAGGGTCCAATAAGTGATCCCTGAGGACCACCCGAGGTAACTCTGATAATTTTGGATTTCTTATTTCCAATTAACACATATTGAGTGCGGTTTGTTAAGTACGAGCTGAACCATTTTACAAATTTCAAGGAAAATCCAAATGCATGAAGACTATCGAGGGCCCTACGATGACAAACAGATTCAAATGCTTTGCTAAAGTTCGTGTAAACTACATCCATCTGATAATGCTTTTCAATTTCGTTAATCGTTTTACTAGTAACTTCCACTAAATTTGTGGAAGTTGATCTGCGTGGTATGAATCCAGGTTGTTTGTCAGATCTATGACGTGCCAATGTAATTTTAAATGTGCTGCAAACGACCAGCTCAAATAATTTTGGAATGGATGATTTCGTTTAAATCCCTCTGTAACATGAAATGTCATCTCTTATACCCCACATCCATATCCGTCGCCAAAGCCAGTCAGTGCAGACATAATAATTTCATCAGTACTACTAGGAGGAAAGATCGATATATTGTTGTTGTTATTCAATGTTTGTGCTGTATTCATGTTATTGTTTGTTGGTTTGTATACACATTGAAAAAAGGAAGCAAACAGATCCGTTATATCCTTGGCGTCAGAGCGTTTGTGTTATTGTAAGACATATTGGTTGGGTACCCCTCAATTTTTCGTTTAGTTCTAAAGTATTTCCAAAATCGTTTAGAGTTGGTTTTAATATTATATTGGACATCAGCTATAGATAAGAAGTGTATTTTAACTTAAAGTAAACACCGAACTTATCATTGTATTGGAGGAAGATCAGTTTATCCGATAAGCATAGCTTTAGATTTTCGGTTTTTTAAATTTATGAAGCGATCGTCAAACCACTTATTTTTTATAAAATTGGTTCACGTTATCATTAACATCATTAATATTTAAAGTATCGTCCCATTTAATTGCTGCCAAGTATTGATGCAAATCGCCGTGGTCAGCTTTATTAAAGTTGAAAGTGGTTTGTTGGTAATGCTCAATTTGTTTTGATGAGAGATCCACAGTATCAAATAATATTTCCATCGACTTGTGATAAATGTCATTAACTGTAATGGCGTTGATGATTCTACAACTTTAAATATATCAACTTCGTTGGTGAAGAGAAGACCTAAAAAATGTTCACGTTCATTGGATATGTTATTGAATTGATTTAAATAGGCACTAAGCGTAGTATCGATGAAAATCGATTCCGCATCTGATGTAATATTATATGGGAGTATGCTATTCACTTCGTGGTTGTATTTCCAGATGAAATTTGGCAAATTAAAGTCACCAAGAGTTATTGCTAAATCAGAGAAATTAGTTGTATTCATAAGTTCACTGACGGCATCACTACATCTTACATAAATGTCACTTCCTGACTGGGGTGTTATGTAGGCTGTGTATATGTATAAACTTCTTTTCTTGATGTTAATCTTTGCACATATCTGTTTCACTACTGATGGTTCTAAATTTACTGGCGAACTATACAGTGAAGAATGTACGGCAATAAGAACACCTCCACCCGATTTTTTTAAGCTACTTGCTACAGAGCGATCACTTCTATAAACGACATAATTTTTTTCAACGCAGATTACATAAATCAAGTGGTTTGATTTTAGAACAACCTATAGCATGAGGCAGACTATCAAATAATACATGAGGTTTAGGATTTGGTCTTATACAGATCTCATTTGGTTAAACCTTGCGCTTCATGGATTGTCATGATTTTTCTAGTTGATGGTATGGTGAGAAACTAATTGTTCATCCGCCTTGGTGAAAGTTAGATTATATGTATGTATACTATCTAAGACAGGTAGTTATCGATAATGTTAATGGCAAATTAAGAAATTCAACCGAGGTTTGGAGAATTGGAGGTTTCTACGTTTCCATTTTTAGTGCTGATATTAGGATAAAATTCCTTTAGAGCAAACGTTACATCTACAGGACATCTATATGTGACATTTAATGGTTCTACGTTTGTTAAGAATGAACATGGTGTAATCTGTCAATGTACGGTATTTGATTTTTATCTCTCGGAAGGAAAACCTTTGTACCTTTTTAAAACAACCACAAGTCCGATATATAACCAGCGTGCACCAAACTCATAGGCAACCATTTATCAGGTAAGAAGCTATCGTTTTGTAGTTACTTTTAACTTTGTTGAAATCCATATTTTCTTTAACACAACGAGAAGCAACTTTTAATTTAAGATCAGCTAGTCCTTCTTTAGTGGCGCATAGAAGAAGATCACTACCTATAGTTTTGCGGTTGCCTATAATCCAGGTAGATTTAGATTTACCACAGGAACTCCTTGAACATTTGTAAGAATTGGTATGGTGATGTTGTCCTTTAGTGGAGTTCTCACAGAATTTAATCAGATTTTCACCGTCAAAGCCAAATTGATGGCGTCATCTTTCATCATCACCATACCACAGTCCATGGATACGATGAATGCGAAGTATTGGCTAATCCCTAGGAACATCGAGTATCAAGAAAAGGCGCAGTTGCCGTAACATATATAACTGTACTCATTCGGACAAAATCCAGTTCATCGCCTTTATTGTCACGCCACAAAATTAATTGGAAATGGCTGTTATCGGGATGAACCTCAATTTCTATAAATCTATGATATGCCTGCACTAAAAACATATCGAAAAGATCTAAAGCGAAGTAGATTTTGCAAATCCATCACAGACAATACGTGCAGCTTTATTGTTCAGCACACACTGATGATGAAAAATGTATTTAAGAAGTGGCACACTATCCGAAGAAATTCTTTGATGAAGTCAATGTGATGATGTCTCAAATTTGAATTGCGCTGTAATTTATTCTCCAAATTACAAAATCGACCTTGTGTCATCGACAATAAATTTCCGAACACCGACGAAGACTTTTTGAATGGCAGACGTACAATAAACTTCCCTCTATCTATATGTGACATTTAATGGTTCTACGTTTGTTAAGAATGAACATGGTGTAATCTGTCAATGTACGGTATTTGATTTTTATCTCTCGGAAGGAAAACCTTTGTACCTTTTTAAAACAACCACAAGTCCGATATAACCAGCGTGCACCATACTCATAGGCAACCATTTATCAGGTAAGAAGCTATCGTTTTGTAGTTACTTATAACTTTGTTGAAATCCATATTTTCTTTAACACAACGAGAAGCAACTTTTAATTTAAGATCAGCTAGTCCTTCTTTAGTGGCGCATAGAAGAAGATCACTACCTATAGTTTTGCGGTTGCCTATAATCCAGGTAGATTTAGATTTACCACAGGAAGTCCTTGAACATTTGTAAGAGTTGGTATGGTGATGTTGTCCTTTAGTGGAGTTCTCACAGAATTTAATCAGATTTTCACCGTCAAAGCCAAATTGATAGCGTCATCTTTCATCATCACCATACCACAGTCCATGGATACGATGAATGCGAAGTATTGGCTAATCCCTATAGGAACATCGAGTATCAAGAAAAGGTGCAGTTGCCGTAACTTATATAACTGTACTCATTCGGACAAAATGCAGTTCATCGCCTGGATTGTCACGCCACAAAATTAATTGGAAATGGCTGTTATCGGGATGAACCTCAATTTCTATAAATCTATGATATGCCTGCACTAAAAACATATCGAAAAGATCTAAAGCGAAGTAGATTTTGCAAATCCATCACAGACAATACGTGCAGCTTTATTGTTCAGCACACTACTGATGATGAAAAATGTATTTAAGAAGTGGCACACTATCCGAAGAAATTCTTTGATGAAGTCAATGTGATGATGTCTCAAATTTGAATTGCGCTGTAATTTATTCTCCAAATTTCAAAATCGACCTTGTGTCATCGACAATAAATTTCCGAACACCGACGAAGACTTTTTGAATGGCAGACGTACAATAAACTTCCCTGTCCCATTCCTTGTAACAGTTCCTAAAAAGTTCTAAAAGTTCTAAAGACTAAAATGTTCCTCACATATACAAATACCACATATACAGTAACCGAAGATTTTTTTAATTCGAACACTAACTTTGCCGTTTGTACCCAAAACTTTGATGATTGAAGTATGTAGTCAAAAAATATAGCTTCTTCACGAGGAAATTAATGAGCTCTTTTCACTAGTACAACCTTGAAGTATAGAGACTATGATGATGAAGTTGGAATAGGTTGTGGTGTAGACATTCTGTAGTCATAAGTCCCTTTATATATTCTCTAATCTTGTTCTTTCGATCAAAAATATTCTTAGACCGAAATTGTTGACAATGGAAAGTTGAGTGCTCCGTTTTATCCCACAAAATATTTTTCTACCGGTGTTAGCAGAAAGTTAAATTGAATTCGATTTCACTAACTTTGACATTGAATTTGGTTTTGACTTTGACTTTAGCTGTGACATTGTCTCCAACTTTAAATTTGATGTTACCTTTAACTTAGACTTCGACTTCTAGTTCGCCTTTGAATTAATTTCCATGTTCACTGTATACTTACTAACCTATACTCTATGGTGATAATCGATAATGCATATACAAGATATTGAAAAGAAACCCAACTAATTAAGCCGTTAAGTTAAATATGACTATAATTGTTATTAAATGACAGATATCATATTGTATTTGTACAGTTTTGACGTAGAACTACGTCTTCGTTTAACAACCATAAAAAGTTAAATTATAAAAATTTATTTGGATCGCGATATAACTAGTAATGAACTTGATCAAGCAACTGCGATAAGTTATTTTGATTTATTGGTTTGCTCTTAACTCTCTAACACATAGTCATACGGTCTGCGGTCGTGTCTCTAATGCAATCTCGTCGATTTTTGTTAGGTTAACGGAAATTAGGCATTTAAAACACATAAATTTTATAATTTTGATAATTTTATAATTTAACTGTACTATAATTGTTTAAAATATGAATATTAATTTAATCGATTATATATTTTATTTAACTAAACCGCCATTCAGGACCGGGATGGAAACCTCTGTGTCAACATCGACGCAGTCCTTGACGCATGGAGTGGACACTTTACCGTCCTGCTTGATGTTCATCATGCGTCACAGACTGTTGTTGAGCCACCTCTAATACAGACTGTGGAGATTTGCACTGAGGAGCCATCCCATGATGAATTCACTAAAGCCATGCAGAGATTGCAACGAAATCGCTCACCTGGAGTGGACTGCGTTAATTCGGGGCTCTTGATATTCGGAGGGGATACTTTGTGGAACTGTCTTTTCGACCTTATTCGATTAGTATGGCGAACCGAAGTTATGCCTGACGAATGGAAAGTGGCCGCGATAAGCCCCATCTTCAAGAAGGGAGACCGCTTGAAGTGTGAGAATTATCGAGGTATAGCTCTCCTTTGCGCAGCATACAAGTTACTGTCATACATTGTATTGGATAGAATCACTCCTCTACCGGAGGGCTTGGTTGGTGACTAGCAAGGAGGAGTTCGTCCGAATTGATCAGTCACTGATCAGGTCTTTTCGCTGCAAATGATTCTATCTAAATATTATGAGACATCCATCCCCGTACATGAGGTGTTCCTGGATTTCCGGTGAGTAGGTTCAAATATTTGGGTTCTCGTATGACTCACGATAATAGTGTGGGTGAGGATATAAAAGTGCGGCTGGCAGCTGGTCGTTCTTTGTATCCTCTAGGGCCACTGCTAAAATCTAAACACTTATCAAGTGCCGTGAATCTGAAGCTTTACAAAGCGTTGATCAGGCCCGATGGCTCCTTACATTTAAGAGAAGAATCATGCGTGTGATTTACGGCCCAAAACGCGAATAAGATGGTACCTACCGAGCTCTGTACAATATCGAGATCAGAGATCTAATGAAGGTCTCCGATATTGTACATGAAGTAAGATCTCAGCGAGTACGCTGGCTCGGCCACGTTCTGCGTGCTGACCCGGAACGAATTGTGCAGCGATCTTTGAAAGGACACCCACCATATGGTAGGCGCAGAGGTCGTTGGAGGCGACGATGGTTTCACGGTGTAGAGATTAACTTTGCTTCTTCTGGTTGTCTAGGACAGTATGAAGACCAAGCCCAGGATCGAAACCGTTGGAGCCAGATTGTTGACTCAGTAAGGGGCCAGCAATGGCCTTTAAACACTGTTCTTATTATCTGACTTCTAGGATGACCATAAATAAATGAGTCAACATTTATTTTATTTTATTAAAAAAAAGGCTGTGATTCAATAAACGAAAAATTGACTTTGACCCTATCGAAACGATATGATCGTTTTATGATTGATAATTTAATGAATGAGTTGTCACCGATCGAAGTTAATTTTAGAATGCTGCATGCTAAACACAATTCTCCTTGGCAAGTGGAAATTAAATTTTTGGGCGAGGTAAGTACACAAACAGTATATGAATGACTATATTATAATAATATCGCGTGCGCTAATAACAGATAGTCAGGGGTCAGGGGAAAAAAGGAAATGCAAATTCCGTGGCTTTTCGAAGTTTCATTGGATGGGCCACACAAATTAGGCCATATATACGATAAAAGCGTTGTGTTTCATTCAATCATAAAGAATTTTTAATTGCTTTGCATCACACGATTTTACAATGACGCTTCAGTCGAACAGTAATTTCAGTAATTCAAGTGGTTATGGTTTATGTCACAATATTTCAGCGAAATAAAATATTATTTTAATGCGTTAGTCACAAAATTTAGTCAGACTATTTATTGCAAGTCATATCATTTAGACTAAATCATAACATATGGCTTAAATCGAACTAAAAAAATCAATTTAAGCCCTCTAGTTTTCTACAATTTCAGATTTATAATATAATATGTACAAAAAATATGTTGTTGAAAAAAAATTAGGGCGTTGTATTTATTTCAAAAATCTATGATGTGGATTGCATTTTTTTCAAAAAAATTATATTTTTTCATATGTCCTATACCTGACATAGTGATGATTTGGAAAATAGAACATTCTTGAGTTTTACTAATAATTCTCCAAAATATAATGTTAATTAATAATTATTTGTTGGGCAAAATGCTTTCTCTATGAAAACTGTCAGAAGAGAGTAGAAAGACATAAAAATAATTGAATACAAATTTTAATTGGAAATGATAAAAATCATATAGAAATTTTATCAAATGTATCGTAAATTAGAAAAAATATGTATCTTCCATCGAGCTGAAAATGAATTCGTTAGGGCGACGAAGCTCCGCTAACTCTTGCCACACGGTATAGCTACGCCACTGCTTAATTCATACATGTTTAATTTCGGAAACAAAATGCTAATTTAATTTTTCAAAAAATATTTTCACTATAGGGAATCCTACATCTTGGCTTATGTGTTCCGAAAGCTGTTCCAACAATGAAATTAAAAATATCACACAACACACATTCAGTGAATAAATAATGCAACTACAAAGTATTTACGAGTTAGGCCCCGATGTAATCAATGTCCGTGATTTAGAGTTAAGCCCAGGATGTTTCAACAAAATCACCGTGAAACTATTTATGTAAATATTTATAGATTTTAAAATAATCTCTCTTAAACTCTAACTAATAATAATTATTCATAAAGTTTGTTAGTTACAATCACAGCTATTTTATCAATATGTGCCGAGTACGTATCAATCGATGGCCCGCGAGAAATGTTCACATTTGAACGAATTGCGAAATGTTTTTCGATAAAACAGAATTTTGATCGTGTCACCAAATTGGATATAACACCAAAGTCTATACTTGTTATAAATGGTTTACGGTAATGACTATATTTAAAGTATAAATAATTAAGAGGTTTGGATTAATACCACCTTCGTCGTCAATCCATATAAGAAAATTAAAATTATTGTAGAGGTAACAAGCGTAGTGATTTTGATAAGCGTAAAAAATCCATCGCAGATTTTTTTTGAATAACAGTTGGCATAACCAAACTATCAACCACTGGGAGCTTATTATTAAATATTTAACAAAATTATGAAACTTTGCACACTGAATACAATGCAAAAACAAAAATTAATTGAAGATGAAATGTTTTAAGCCTAAATGCAGATAATTCGAATCCAATTAACTTACTTTTGATTGGTTGCATAGCACAGACAAAATTTCATGTATGAATTTCTTTTAATCAACATTTAGGGTACTTCTAAACATGTTTTGTGATGATTTGGACGTTTAATATACATCAATGTGATTTAATTAAAAAATATATAATACATTATATATTAAATAAACAATGTCTGGAATGAATCAACTGTATAAATAAAATGTTTTTAAAAGGTCTGGGATCGATTACGCTTGTGTTGTCAGGGGTAGAATTTTGCTGGGATAAAAATCATAGGACAATTTTAAGGTGGTGGGTGCTATAATAATTTATAAAATGTAATTGCAGATGGATATCATGCTTCGTCATATTGTCAATTCACGCAATATGGTTTATGCACTAAGCGACCGATAATCAGGCGGTACTATTTGGTTACGCGGAAAATTTATTATTACAGCCATTGACAAATGCTAGATTTTATCTCGATTTCTTTTTCTCGATTAGTGGATTCCTAATGTCTTTTAATTTTTTCAAAAACAATTGTCAAATGAATGAGATCAAGGCGAACAGCTTTCTCAAAAACGTAAAATTATTTGGACGAATGCTATTACAGCGGTATTTAAGATTATCGCCGCTGTGTATCGTAACCATATGGATAACAGAAATTGGAACCGCCTACTTAGCGGATGTGTCACATTTCTATATACACGAACGGAATGATTTGTTGTTCGAGAAATATTGGTGGCGAAATTTGCTGTACATACAAAACCTTTTCCCTGTGAATGAAATGTATACGAATTGGACATGGTCCTTAGCTTGTGAAATACAATATTTCATTGTTTTTACGACAATTTTATTTGTTTACGCCAAGTAAGTTAAGTAAAACTTTGCTCGATCTCTTAATCGATGTAACATGGTTTTCGATAATGTTTGGTTTTTATTTCAGAAATCCTAAGGGTGGCAAACAATTATTTTTCTCGCTTTGATTTGTTTTATTTATGATGACGTTCGGTATTGCAGTTTATAAAAATTCTAATTTCGCGTAAGTATGTTATGCCCCTCTGATTGGTGAATTAACGTCGTAATTATCAGTTACTATAATTATTATTTATTTTAGTTTTGATGTTTTGTACCAAACCGGTATCCTGTTATATGCTGCATCATGAGCTCGAATACATCCATATTGTATTGGAATATTATCGGCATTCTATTTGAATCGGAATGGTGGTAAAATTTATACCAACAAAAAATATTTTTACATTTATCTGAATTTTAGCTGCATCAGTATTTTTGGTTTGTCTCTATGGCACAGCAATTATGCGTCATTCACATTTTATATTTGCATCTATAGCATTATTATCACAACGTATATTATTTGGGGTTATAGGGGTTTGGGTTATAATTGCAAGTATTTCAGGGAGCGGAAGTAAGTCAAAAGTTTATCAAATTTTTATAAAAAGAATAAACTTAACAATAACAATCATGTTAAGTAAAACCACAAAATGATTTATGGTGGCTTTTTAAATTTTCAGATTGGTTTACAACCTTCCTAGAGCACCGAAGGTTTGTTCACATCAACAATGTGTCATATGCTATTTATTTATTAGGCCCAATCACAGTGATAATGATATGTGGTTTACTTGACGACCCAGTACACGCTGATATCATGACAATAGTAAATCATTTAAAATTCATAAAACATAAATATATGCTTATGTTATTTCTTTCAAACAGGCCATTATGATCTTATCCATAATAGTTATTGTATACTTTATATCGGTACCATTTTTACTGCTGTTCGAAGTGCCATACAATCGGTGATCCGAAGAATTTCTCAAGAAACGTAAATTGGAAAAAGCCGAGCAGTAAGGGCTTCTAACACATTTCAGTTGAATTTTACTTCAATAATTGAATGTAACTAATATTCTACAATTAATTAATTAAATAATATTAAACAATTAAACAATAGTCGTGTTAGAATTTAAATATCAAATTTATTTAATTTGAAATGAAAGAAAATTATTTTGTTTTTGCTAGATTTTCATTAAATAAATGTTTAATTTTGAGATAATTTATCCTATCTGCGAGACAGTGATGGAACAATAACTACAACCTTCAGGGCAAGCTTTGTGAGTTCTTATAAGCACCGGTGTGAAGTTTTTTTTACAAACAAAATGTTTTTATAAAAAATATGTATTACTCGACAAGCACAAAAACTAAACAAAATTGACCATATGGACACTAATATTTATGAATAGTGGACACTTGTACTTTCATGTAACTGGAATATGTTTTCTTGATCTTGAAATGGTACATCTTGAAATAGTTCTGTATAGTTTTGGAGTACAATTTTCTAAGTTCCATACCAGCAGACCAAAGTAGCTCTATTGTGCCCGATTGTATAGCGATCAATTGTTCAATAAAGTTTAAGCCCGTTAAAATATCGTCCACATAGACGTCATCTTTTACTATCACCACGCCACAGCCCAATGGCATTTTTTTTTTTTTTTTTAAAGGACTTGGCATAGACTTTCATTCATCGTAGCCCAATGGATACGATGAATGAGAAGTAATGGCTAATTCGTTGAGGTATCGAGTAGCAAGAAATGGTACAGTTGCCGTAACATATAACTGTACACATTTGGAAACATTGCAGTTCATCGCCTGGGTTGTCACGCCACAAAATTACTTGGAAATTGCTGTTATCGGGATGACCCTCAAATTGTCGATAAATCTTTGATATGCCTGCACTAAAAATATATCGAAAAGATCTGAAGCGAAGTAAAATTGTGAACAATAGGTCCTATCATACAAATTTCATTTAATCACTTTCCACTCGTAAATTTTGCAAATCCATCAAAGACTACGAGCAGTTTGGTTGTTCAGCAGTCCGGCTTCAGAACACAAAATGTAGTTAAGAAGTGGCGCACTATCCGAAGAGATTCTTTGATGAGCTCACTGTATTGATACTTCAAATTTGAATTGCGCTCTAAGTTATTCTCCAAATTACAAAATTGACGTTGTGTCATCGAAAATAAATTTCCCAACACCGACGGAGACTTTTGTAATGGCAGACGTACAATAAACTTCCCTTCGTCATTCCTTGTAACAGTTTGACTTAAATGTTCCTCACTATAGCTTGTTATCCAGAAGATACGGACGTAACTGTACTATCAGTAATTTCTAATTTCAAAAATGCCCGATTTTATTTTCTAAGTCGAACGATGTATTCAGACATGATAACAAACTGGATGATACAGAAAAAATCGAAGTTGGTGGCATAAAAGGCTCTGAGACAACCCAACCAAATACACGGTTCTGAAGTATTGGAGGATCATCGCAAGCCGAATTTGCCCATCCACCAAAATATTTCAGCTCCCGTGTAATAAATCGGTGTGTTTGTGATTGATTGAAATTTGTATATAATTAATATTGGCTGGGATATTCTATTTCTGGATATCAACTGAAATCACTGGTTGAGGGTAATTTTTGTTAATTTCGTTAACACTTGGACATCAATTGTCCCACAGTAGCTGGATATTCTCGACAAAATTTTAACTGTACCAAAAACTTGTGAGGTAACCTTAGAGCCTCCAATTCCACATATACAATAACCGAAGATTTTTTTTATTTGATTTTTATTTGGGGACCGCAATCCTGGGGTCTGTCCGTTTCTACCCAAAACTTTGATGATTGAAGTATAATTGAATTTAAATGAATGTTATTCATTTTAATGTTTTTGTGTAATCTTTTGTCACTATATAACTTATTTTAAATAAAAAACTTTTATTTTTGATTTTATAGTTTAATTCTTCCTTATGGATATCCTTAAAATATACAGAAAACCAAGACAAACTAACCATACAATACATAATGAATCACACCATCCACACGAACACAAATTATCAGCATACAACCACATGATCAACAGACTAAATAGAGTACCCATGACAAAAGAAGACTACGAAATAGAATTAAACACCATAAAATACATAGCAAACAGAAACGGATACAAGACAACATTAATAGATAAAATAAACAATAAACAAAGAACAAAAATACATCAACAAACAATGACGACATTAATACCTGAAGACAACAACCTAAATGAAAAATACATAAGCGTAGAATACAACAAAAGTACTAGCAGATTAATACGAAAAACACTTAATAGATTTGGATACAAAACAGCATACAAAAACGACAACAAACTGGGACAAAAACTGAAAAATAGAAACAAAAATCGACAAATAGACACAGGAGTATACAAATTAACATGTGACAATTGCACCAAATTTTACATAGGACAAACAGATACATCATTTACAACCCGATTCAAAGAGCACATCACTGAAATACAAAAGACCGAACCAAAATCAAATTAGGCCCAACACATAAAACAGGAAAAACACAACTATACAGATTACAAAACAAACTTAAAAATTTTACATAAAACTAGAAAAGGACAGATGCTAAATAGATTAAAAGAACTTGAATTATATAAAAACAAAGACAACGACAAACTTATGAATGACAAAATAAACACAAAGACAAACAAAATATACAACCTGATCATAGAAAAATAAAATACTAACACTATATAAGCACAGTAATTTTTAAGAATATTTAATAGTTAACAAGGTACTGAGGAAGACGCAAGTCGAAATCGATTTACCGAAAAAATCAAAAATAAAAATTGTCACCATAAGGAAGAATTAAACTATAAAATCAAAAATAAAAGTTTTTTATTTAAAAAAATTGAAGTATAGTTAAAAAATATAGCTTCTTTACGTGGAAATTAATGAGCTCTTTTCACTAGTACAACCTTGAAATATAGAGACAATGATGATGAAATTGGAATAGGTTGTGGTGCAGACATTCTGTAGCCGTATGTCCCTTTATATATTCTCTAATCTTGTTCTTACGCTCAAAAATATTCTTAGACAAAAATTGTTGACAACGGAAAGTTGAGTGCTCTGTTTTATCACACAAATATTTTTCTGCCGTTGTTAATAGGAATGAATTAGTTCGAGTGCGGTGAATAAAATTGGATTTAGTTGGTTTGAATATTAATGATTTAGAGTTAGGAAGTTTTAGTGTTAGGAAAACGAACGATAAGAATCCGTTAAAAAAAACGCGCGTATTAATCCGAACGATGTCTGATATCAATTAAAACGCTTTTGAAATTTTTCCTCAATTATTCCAAAAATTTTATTCACAGTGTTAATGTGTTGGTGTGACATATTAAAAGGTCGGTTGTTAATGTCGTGATCAGTGTTAGGTTTCATGTATTTGATTCATGGCAACTGGACACTGTAACGCAAACACTAAATTTTCCGTACAATTTTCATCGTTTTTTTTACAATACATTAACTTTGATTTTCATTCTTTGATTTGTTTATTTCGTACTGACGTACATATTGACTTCGACTTTGTCTTTGACATTAATTTTGATTTCAACATTTATTCGAATTCGATTTCACTAACTTTGACATTGAATTTGGCTTTAACTTTGACTTTAGCTGTGACATTGTCTCCAACTTTAAATTTGAGCTTGCCTCTAACTTAGACTTCGACTTCTAGTTCACCTTTAAATTAATTTCCATGTTGACTGCTTACTTACTAACCGATACTCTATGGTGATAATCGGTAATCCGCACACAATAAATTGAAAAGAAACACAATTAATTAACCCCATAAGTTAAATAAGACTATACAAATCAAAAGTTTCACAAAATGCATTTTAAATTAATCACATTACGACATAAGCAAAATAAAAACTTTGGCCATGGAATTAAACAACAGGCATAATCCATTTAAAACAAATTTCCGATAGACCGTAGTGAGTGAGTAAAATAATCGATATCTCGAATAATTTTGAAATTGTTATTGCCATTTGCGTTAGAAGCTTAAATAGCAGGTCATTAGTTTCCTGTAAAAATCACAATTTTATTAGACTTAAATAGATGACAAACAGTTGGGCTATCACTTATTATCGATTTGGACAGATGAAGTAAGACACAAACCAAAACTAATGTGTTTTTTTAGATCCAGCACATTTAGTAAGCTACAAATGAATCGACATTTGAGAATATCTTAGAAGTGAGCATCAGTATGCTGGATATGGCCCATCAACATCGAATCGAATGAAAATCATATTCGTGTCCTATATGGTTACTCTGATCTCCAAAACTTGTTTTTAGTAATTACAGTTAAAAATTTAGTTGATTGTCATTTTTTATACAGGTTATGTTTTGTATATGTAATCTAGCAAGAAAACAAAAACGCGCATTCTAAAAAAATTGTTTTTTGACAGTGATTGGTTTCATCTGTGGAGTATTTTATTTTGTATTTTAATTTTAGCTTTTGACGAACACGCAACTAAACTTAAAATTTTTTCGTTGTGTATAGTGACTGTTGATGAAAGTCAACCAAAAATAAATTTTAGTTTTCGTTTGCTATTTAAGAGTAGTTTGTGATGTGTTGTGAAAATAGTTCTTTTTAATTTTATATTGTCTGAACGATTTCTTTCGAATTCTTATCTTTTGAAAAATGTCTAAAATTCATTTAATTATATTTACTGTAATAGTCATAATTAGTCGGCAATTAGAATGCGCCGATAATCTCCACCAACAATTAACAATTGAAAAACAATTAAATAATTGGTCAACAAAAGTTTCGGATTTCCAAGATAGTTCATGTAGTAAACATTCGAAAACAATTATTAGTGAAAAAAGTCGCTTTCAGAATGATCTAGAAACAAAATTACGTTCTGAAACTGAAATGTATTTAAAGAAATATTCATTTCTTTATGGTTTAATAGTGGCGACTATCGATCATGATTACTCGCACAGTCTAAATAATTTGAATTTGAACCCAAAGTGTTTGAATGATCTGAAAAAAATTAAAAATGGGATTGGGCCATTAAAAGTAAGTAAAGATAAATATATATTTCAGTTAATTATTTTGAGTGACATTTAAACTATCACATTGCCGTGAAATTTGAAAACTATCTTTTTTTATCCCAGTTTCGTTAGCTATCGAAAATAAAACAATTGATGATCTTTTGATCGAATGAATTTAATGAAAAATAATCTAGCAGGCCGGTCACAATGAACATTGCAGAATTGAATTCGAAATACCATACCAATCTATTCTTGCAAAAAACCGACATAAACGTCTATTCATTTTCGAAAATGGTAATGTTATACCATTCCAGTTTTCAAAATGGTGTATTTATAGAACGTGTTGCAAACAATGTTGGCGGAGCCTAATTTTATTAAAATAAATTAATTAATGTATTTATTTAAAATAATAATTGCGTTGTTATTAAATGACAGATATCATATTGTATTTGTATAGTTTTGACGTAGAATTACGTCTTTGTTGAAGTTGTTGAGTTAGGTGATGCACTGACATCATAATGCAACGGATGTAGCATACCAATTTATATGCCAATTTCTGCAACTATAAAAATCCAAACTAAATTTGTGAGCTAAAAAAAAAATAACAACCATATAAAATTAAATTAAAAACATTTATTTGGATCGTCTATAAACAGTAATAAACTTGATCAAGCACCTGCGCGCTGCATATTGTTTCGTTAGTTACTTATTATATAGAAAATGTCTGTGCACTACTCAAATACGCTAATATGTATTTGTAATATACATATTGGGAAACCGTGCATAATTAGATATTTCAAAACTATACAAAACAAACTGTAACAAAATAGGATCTGATACGAAACGAATTTATTTACAAAACTGTAGAGTACAAAACGGTAGAAAAGGTACAAAACAGTGGAACAGAACTAAACTGTTGCTTAATCGATTATGATTAAATTTGAAATGTTGATAATTAATGCGATTCTTAATTGATTTTGCGGAAAAGTTTTGAAATTTGAGCAACTCGAAGGAAACTAGGCCGTATCTTAACCGTTTCTGGTGGAATTTGATATGTTGAATTGTATTCCAAAATAGTGTTTACAATTTTTCAATAGTGATTATTTGCCTACAAATTTGTATATTGAAAAGCATTATTATTGGAACCACATGAGGGTTCCGCACTCCTAATTCGCAGACGAGCACAGTAGCCCTCTCAGCAAACTGAACAAGTTTAAACCAAGGCAAGGAGGTCAAGTGAATCACATTAATAGACCTATATTTGAAAATCTGAAAATGAATAAAATTGAAAATCAGCTGCACATAAAGTGCAGGCAGTCATCATCTTCCTCATGGCAGTCCTAACAGACTACCTCTTGAGATAAACCCATACGATTGAGATGCCCCTTAAAATGTCCATGACCCGTAAGAATCGAAACCAAGATTCTCAGCTGGTCCTTTTTTAGGGATAAAGCATACTTCGTAGATCCCCAATTGGGTTCGAAAGCAAGTCACTGTACTCTTAGATCTTTCAAGGCGTAATTCTTTATAAGTTTCTTGACGTAGTTCCGGTTCAATTAGACTTAGATATGGGAACCGGCTTTGGATAAGCAGTCAGCGATCTCATTGCCTTCGATGATTCCACAATGAGCTGGTACCCACAATGCCGTAACGGTAATGAAGGAACCAAGAAGGTTAATGAAGTGTTTCCAATTCTTGACAAGTTTAGAATAGGTCCAGGGATTATTCAATGAATTTAGTAAATAAAGCTTTGCTATATGTACACAGAAAGATGTTCTGTTCTTTAACAGCGAAATTCAAAGTCTCTATAGCACTATTTGTCAGTGCTATTACTCCCGCCTGAAAAGCAGTGCAATACAAATCCAGCACTGAGATTAGACCGAGAACCGTCCGAAAAAAGACTAAGGTCTCATCTAAACTTTGAGAAAACCCTCCGAAATCCACAGGTCTCTTGATGGATAGACCGAGAAAAAATTGGAAAACCAGTTTCCAAGGTCCAAGAACACCAAGGTGCTTGACTTGGTTATATTTGGTAATCGGTTTCCCAAAAAGTGGAGGAACGGGTTGGTCCAGAGTACACCTGTGCCTAGTAATAACTTAGTCAGTCTTAGATGGGTTGACATGCAGACCTTCATCAACGCATCATGCTTCCACAATAGTTAAGGCATAATGCGTAAGTCATATAAGACAGTCAGGTGTTTGCCCGATACTGTTAAAAAAAGATCATCAGCATAGCACTATGCAATGAAGCCAGATTGCTGTAGCTGAATAATTAACTCATCAAATTACCAAAAGACAGCAGAAGTGATAGTACACCTTCCTTAGGACAGCCTCATTCAACACTAATTAATTTGTAAACGATTTTACTTTAATAACTGCCATATGAAATTTCCCACTTTAATTTATTTCTTTAGACTCATCTGGGACATTCAAATCTGGTTTTTACTAGGCAATAATTATTGGTTGGGCTCAAGAAAAGGCTGTAATTCAATAATCGAAAAATTGACTTTGACTCTGTCGAAACGATATGATCGTTTCATGATCGATAATTTAATGAATGAGTTGTCACCGATCGAAGTTAATTTTAGAATGCTGCATGCCAAACACAATTCACCGTGGCAACTGGAAACTAAATTTTTTTGCGAGGTATGTACACAAACAGTATACTTTATCACTTAATGACAATATTATAATAATAAATCACAGATCGTGAGGTGTCAGTGGAAAAAAGAAAATACATTGCAACTTTTGTGGCTTTTCATAGTTTTACTGGATGGAACACACAAATTAGGTCCATAAAATCGATAAGGTGATGTGTTTCGCTCAATCGCAAGGAATCCTTAATTTCGCTTGGGTCACACAATTTTATAATCTCGCTTCAATGCAACTTAAGTGACATAATTCTTGTTTAATTCGGATGGTTCTGGTTTAAGACACAATATTCCAGCTAAGTAAAATACCATTGTAGTGTTAGTCACAAATTTTAGTCAGACTATTTATTGCAAGCTATATCAGTTAGACTAAGTCATAAATGTGGTTTAAATCGAACGGCTCAGCTGCGTCTTTCGGACCATTATGGCTGATTTACATTCAAGGCCAATTCTCCGTTAAAATCTTGTAAAATGAGGAGAAACATTGAAAAATCTTGTAAGAAAAAGGAGGACAAACATAATCTTAATGAAAATCAACAGATGAAACCACTGAAACATTCCCAAAAACGATTATCTTTTTCAAGCAGAAGATGATATTTTTGTTTGATTAAACTTTAAAGTGACAGACTTTCAAAATTATTCAATATTGTAGCACTCTTTCACATTTAGTTTAGTAGTTTTTTTAATTTTTAAATACGTACGAGTATGTAATTTTTATTACTTAGATCTTGTAAAAGAAAATTGCGTAGACTGCTGCAAAGTATATTTATCTTCGTTTTAAAATCAAGAACTTTACATAACCTCAAATATTTTGACATACATTTTTGCTACAATCTGCTATACAATAGTCAATACATTGATTCCGTCTGGCTTGCATCATAATAAGTTTTATGCCATCTTGCCTCAAGATGACCTAATCTGCAAAATTCCGTTGATGTAAATCAGCCACTAAGCATAAAATAAATTTTAACTTTCTTATTTTCTTATTTTTTTAAATATTAAAATCGAATCTTGTTGAATAAAAATTAGGCCGTGGTTTTTATTTCATAATAACCTATGGGTGGATTTCGTACCAAACAAAATTAAATTTTTTTTCAAAATAGAAATATTTTATCATATGTCCAAAAAGTGACATAATTTTCAATTGTAAAATATAACAATCTTTATTAATAATAATAATTTTACTAATCATTGTCCTAAATTTTGATTACAAAGAAACACGTACATCAAATTCTTTCTTTCACGAAAAGAGTTAGCAGAAAGACGTATGCATTATGTCAAAAAAAATTAAAATGTAATTCAATAGAGCTCTTAAGCATCGCTTACTCTTTCAACACGGTAGCTACACCACTGCTTAATTCATACAATTTTAATTTCGTCAACAAAAATTCGAAAAAAAAATTAATTTCTTTATAGGGAATCCTACATCTTGGTTTATGTGTTCCGCAGAGCTGTTCCAACAATGAAATTATCACACAGCATACATTCAACCAAAAAACAATGCAACTACAAAATATTTACGAGTTACGGCCCGATGTAATCAATGTCCGTGATTTATCGCTAAGCCCAGGATTTTTCAACAAAATCACCGTTAAATTATTTATGTAAATATTTATAGATTTTAAAATAATCTCTCATAAACTCTGAATCATAATAATTATTCATAAAGTTTGTTAGTTTCAATCATGTACATACAAAACCTTTTCCATGCGAATGAAATGTGTACGTATTGGACATGGTCCTTAGCTTGTGAAATACAATATTTCATTGTTTTTACGACAATTTTATTTGTTTACGCCAAGTAAATTAAGAAAAAGTGCGCTCGATTTCTTAGTCGATTTAACATAATCTTCGATAATCTTTGGTTTTTATTTCAGAAATCCAGAGCGTGGCAAAAAATTATTTTTCTGGCTTTGGTTTGTTTTATTATGATGACGTTCGGTATTGCACTTTATAAAAATTTTAATTTCGAGTAAGTATGTTATGCCCCTCTGATTGATTGAATTAATGTCGTAATTATCAGTTACTATAATTATTATTTATTTTAGTTTGGAATTTTTTGTACCAAACCGGTATCCTGTTATATAATGCATCATGGGCTCGAATACATCCATATTGTATTGGAATAATATCGGCATTCTATTTGAATCGGATTGGTGGTAAAAATTATATCAACAAAAAATATTTTCCATTTATCTGGATTGGAGTATTGTTGGTTTGTCTCTATGGCACAGCAATTATGCGTCATTCACATTTTATATTTGCATCTATAGCATTATTATCACAACGTATGTGTATTATGTTGCTTTTGCTTATTATCGGTATTAATTATTCTTTGATAATTAATAATTAAAATACTTTATTATTTTACTTTTTATGTCTTTATTACTTAACACGTCTTGTACGTGAGACTATATACGTGCGACTACATACGTATTAATATGATTGATCACTGAACTGTATTATGCTTTTATAGTATGTCCAACAAGCACAGTCCAACAAGCAACTATATTACAGTATGTTATTTGGGATTATAGGGGTTTGGGTGATAATTGTAAGTATTTCAGGGAACGGAAGTAAGTCAAAAGTTTATCAAATTTTTATAAAACGAATAAACTTAAAAATAACAATCATGTTAAGTAAAACCACAAAATGATTTATGGTGGCTTTTTAAATTTTCAGATTGGTTTACAACCTTCCTAGAGCACCGAAGGTTTGTTCACATCAACAATGTGTCATATGCTATTTATTTATTAGGTCCAATCACAGTGATAATGATATGTGGTTTACTTGACGACCCAGTACACGCTGATATCATGACAATAGTAAATCATTTAAAATTCATAAAACATAAATATATGCTTATGTTATTTCTTTCAAACAGGCCATTATGATCTTATCCATAATAGTTATTGTATACTTTATATCGGTACCATTTTCACTGCTGTTCGAAGTGCCATACAATCGGTGATCCGAAGAATTTCTCAAGAAACGTAAATTGGAAAAAGCCGAGCAGTAAGGGCTTCTAACACATTTCAGTTGAATTTTACTTCAATAATTGAATGTAAGTAATATTCTACAATTAATTAATTAAATAATATTAAACAATTAAACAATAGTCGTGTTAGAATTTAAACATCAAATTTATTTAATTTGAACTAAAAAGCTGTTGAAAATTATTTTGTTTTTGCTAGATTTTCATTAAATATCATAATCCCAACCAGTTTTCCTCCTATTCCTGAATGATAGTTTGCTAGTGGGTTTTGAATCCACTTCGTACTGGAGATAACAATGGTCAGAAAAGAAATGGTCTTCGGATACTTTTCAGTTCAATACCCTCTCGTTAATAAAATTCGATACAAGTGTAAAGTCTAGCACTTTTTGTTTTTTTTTAGTAATGCAGGTTAGCTACACCCAATATTACATATGTTTAGGTTAGTACTTAAAATCAAATCAAGGAGTAAATCACCTCGCCTGTTGATATTTGAACTTCCCCAGAATGGGGGATGCGCATTAGCATCACTACCCATGACAACTCCTACTTTTCGTTTCTGAGCCTCCGTTACTACACTGCTGCCCAACCTACCTGGTGGTATATTTTCCTCCTCGTATGGTAGGTATAAGGCAGAGATTTTGCCCATCCATCTCAATGCGAGCCACCACTACATCAGCGTTACTGTAATTTAGCAGTATATAAAATATTCAAATTATTTCTAGCGAGAATGCACGAACGTATCTTACCTTCATTTTTTGCATGTATAGTATTTTATATTTGGAAGTTGTGAGGCCCAGCGCCCGGTCACCACTAACCCAAGGTTCCTGGACTAGAACCATCATTAATGAATTCAGATTCCGTTTTAGGCAGAAGCGCCGCCGGGGCGGCTTCACAGTGATGGAGTTTGATCTGAAGGACCTCCACCACTGTTGAGTCAGACTCCGCCTCTGACGGCGATTCGTCCATTTGGAGCGCACAGTGTAGCCCCGACGAACTCGACATAGCTGCCGATCGCCTTTTTATAGAGGGTCTCAAACCTTTCGTCGACACAGGCAGTCGAACCCCTGTGCCACCCTCCGTCTCGGCAGGACGGTGCCACCCTCCGTCTCGGCAGGACAGGCAGGTCCTGGAGTCTCCCTCATGATGTTTAGGAAGATGGCGGCTAAAGCCTTCTCCACCTTCCTCCAGTTAAGGACGCTAATGCTCCCTTCTTCTTGAGCCTTGTCAACGACTGCCATGATCAGGTGTTCCTTTAGCACCTCGTTGAAGGGTCTAGCTACATTATCCGGAACCCTTTTCTTTATTGCTTCCGTAGGCAGTTCATCAGATCTTTGCCTTTTCGGCTGTGAGATCTCAGCGGAATCCTTGTGGTTCGGATCAGTGATACGTCTTACCCACGCAAGCGTATCCTTGTTTCTATCCGTTCTCTGCTCCAACGGAATGTTATTAATCTTAGAGATCATGCGCCAATCTTAGAGATCATCTTCCAGGTCTGATAGTTTAATACTGATACTGGAAGGTCATCATTCGTGCCTTTGCCCTTTGGTTTCGAGAGGCCAGCCTCATTTGTGCGTATGCCATTTTTTGCACTTTGGAGACCGGGTCTAAAGGCTGATGCCTCTACAGCACTAGATTCCGGTTTTTTAAGACCGTCGGTCTCTTTTTGTATATTGTTTTCACTATTCATAATAGGTCTCACGAGTAGCGGAGAAAGGAGGTCCACCTGTGCAGAGATCCGCAATACACAGATAAGGCTGCATGATCCAGAGGGCGCCAAGTATCCGGATACACCGTTAGAGACTGGGCTAGTTTTAGACTGGGCCCCAGCCTATCCGGTTATCAGCACTGTACGGTTAATACCTTAACCCGGCCCAGTTGTTCAGCGCCGTGTTTCCGCTTAGTACACCACATAAAACATGATGTACTAGTTGACCGGTCGTCACCACGGTTAGGTAACACGCACACTTGTGGAAGCTGCAAGATACGGACCTGGCAACAAGTACCAACTTGATTCCCCCAAGACAGCTTCGCCCAAGACCACCTACAATTTTTCATGTTGAGTCCCATTCCATTCAATAGCCACATCGCGATGTGAAATATCTGGAACTATTTCTTTATCAGATTGGAGCGATGCGGATTCCGAGCCAATGTTTTTTATTTCCCGGTGTATTTCATAATATTTCCTTTTATTGGTTTTTTTTATATTTAAATTGAATTACTTACTTGCAGTTGCAACACTAATTATCAATGAAAATTTATAAAATAAAAAACAATTATTTAATAAATATTTTTAATTAAATGAAACACTATTTCACTTATGAAACGCAAAAAATTAATTATAAGTTATTACTTCACCTTAACTCAAATATAAAATGGAAATGAAGCGAATTGTGGGTTTTCTATATTTATCGCTCATAAAGCACGAAGCTAGTTGTATTTGTATTGTGTATTGTATCAAAGCCATCATTGTATACATATATGAAACAATTGGAAAAATAAAGTATCGTTTACGTATCGCTAAGGTATCGTTTTTTACGATTTGTTTTTTTTGTTTAGCGGGTTATAATTAAAGATTAAAGCTTGCTTTACATTGAACGATTAAGCAGATCTGCAAGAAACGTCAAAAATAAATAATAATAACTATAAAGCCTCTATTCCATTGTGAAGAATTTGCTGTCAGCAAAACCAAAATGGGATAAAAATATAGATTTGCTGGTGGTGCGAAAGAAACAAAAAGTTTCATCAGCAAAATTTTACTGGAGAGAAAAATGTATTTGTGTTGGTGTGTTGCCATAATTTATTATAGAAAAGTATCAAGTTGAGTATTTTTTATGGCAACATTTACACACATCGACATAAAAATTGTGTGCGGATACGAAATTTTTTTCACACACACATGTTTGGATATTTTTATGGTCAAATGTTATTTTTTTGTACATTTTTTTTTTAATATTTCAGACGTTATAATAACAAATTATTATTATTATTATTATTAATTATATTACAATAAACTATTTATTATGTAATAACATATGAATAAATGAATAAAATTATGTTCGCACTCTAGACATAAAAAAAATTATGAAATTTGTTGGTTATGTTACAGAAGATGTCAAAACGTAACCATAAAAGTTTCGCTATAAAATAAAAAATAAAAAAACTACTATCTCTGTCACACTAATGGAATTTTTTCTTTTCTTTCTCCTTTCATTATGGCAACAAAAAAATGTTGGCAGTAAATTTTTCACAATGGAATAGAGGCTTAATAGCTAAAATAACTATAATATTTTAAATTATTTTCAATGTGTGTACAAAATTTAGTATATTATACATTTTAAGTACATGAATTGACGTCTGTTTATAGTAGCAGATGAAGCTCGACATCTTTTTTTCGTTTGCATCTGCTTTTTTTTGGTTTACTGGGATCGTTTTGATATGATTTTTTTTTGCAGACGATATATTTTTCTCGTTCTCGCTTTAATAAATTTTAATCATTGTATCTCAGGTTTTTTGTAGACGTCGAAAGTCGTCAAGTGTAAATCAAGCTTTACAGAGCTCTCACAATGAAAAAACTTTTTACTTTTTAGTTTTGCCTTTTGCTAGTTGACTTCATTATTGTTTATTTGATTGTTGTTGATTTGTCAAAGTTATTTGATTTGGAACTTTTAGTGTAATCTTTTATTAAAAAATTGATAAATATTTAAAATCTTGTTATTAATGTCTTTTAAAATCTATAAGAGAGTTTTCTCTTCAAATTTACAACCTGGCGAGTCAACATATGGGTGAAGCTGAAATAAATATGTTTATGGCAATGTATCATGGCAGATAGAATATTACCGCCGTTTGATGTGGTTTTTCATGTACATATATAAGAAGTTATAAATTTTGTAGGAAAGGAATAAAATTGAATAAAAACTTTATTTATTTACGCATATGTACAACTCATCTGGTATATATTTTTATTAAATGAACTTTTCCAATTGAATCCCTTCACAATCTAATTTTCTAGAATATGTACAGTATTCCCTTGTATTTTGTAGTAGATATTAATTTTATTTACAGATATGTTATGATGTATGTACATGCAAATTTAAAAAAAATATATGTCCATAAAATAATTATTTTGTTGTTCGAGTACATACATAAATGTTTATATTATACATATTTGGCAAGGTAAATCATAACAAATAAATTCTACAATTTTGACAATTTTGAAATGTAGCTCACTTCATATCTTTTTTCTTAAGGCAAAAGATTGGAGTTCGTTAACTTTTTCTAAAAGATTTTCACCAACATAACGAACAAAAAATTTTTTTTTCTCAAAATAAAATTCATACAAACTTGTAAGTAAAAAGTAAAAAGTTTTCCATTGTGAGAGCACTGTTAGTTGATTGTCATTTTTCATAGTGGTTCTCTTGTGTATGTAGTAAGTAATCTAGTACTTTTATGTCACTGATTTGTTTCAGCTGTGGAGGATTTTATTATGTATTTTAATTTTAGCTTTTAACGAACACGCAACTAAACTTAAAATTTTTTCGTTGTGTATAGTGACTGTTGATGAAAGTTAACCAAAAATAAATTTTAGTTTTCGTTTGCTATTTAAGAGTAGTTTGTGATGTGATGTGAAAATAGTTCTTTTTAATTTTATATTGTCTGAACGATTTTTTTCGAATTCTTATTTTTTTAAAAATGTTTAAAAATCATTTAATAATATTTACTGTAATATTAATATTTAGTGGGCAATCAGAATGCGCCGATAATCACCACCAGCAATTAATAATTGAAAAACAATTATATAATTGGTCAACAAAAGTTTCAGATAGTTCATGTAGTAAATATTCGAAAACAATTATTAGTGAAAATAATCGCTTTCAGAATGAGCTAGAAACAAAATTACGTTCTGAAACTGAAATGTATTTAAAGAAATATTCATTTCTTTATAGTTTAATAGTGACGGCAATCGATCATGATTACTCGCACGGCTTAAATAATTTGAATGTCAACCCAAAGTGTTTGAATGATCTGAAAATAATTAAAAATGGGATTGATGATAAAGAGATTTGGGCCATTAAAAGTAAGTAAAGATAAATATATATTTTAATTAATTGTTTTGAGTGACATTTAAACTATCACATTGCCATGAAATTTGCAGACTATTTTTTTTTATCCCAGTTTCATTAGCTATCGAAAATAAAACAATTCATGATCCTTTGATCGAATGAATTTAATGAAAAATAATCTAGCAGGCCGGTCACAATGAAAATAGCAGAATTGAACACGAAATAGCATACCAAGTTATTCTTGAAAAAAAAACACATTTAAAAAAAAAAATTCATAAACAAATCTTTACAAACTGAAAAATAATATCCTAGTAGGCCTACCATTGTTATGGTATTCTGTATACTATACAATTATAAAGTGTATAATAATTAGGTGGCTATTTTGACGAAAAGAGGTCAAAATAGCCACACAATTATTATACAGTGACTTTTCGATTTATATAACATTTTAATGTATGAAAATTACTACTCTTATGTAATACTCTATGGTTTAACATTAAATGTATCATTATTATTGATAAAAAATTTAATTAATTTAGATTTTACTGAAAAAACGTGAAAATTCTTATTTAGAACTATATTCGAACTCGAAAATTTTTAAATAAAAAAACACGACTATTGTATTTGTATGGTTTTGACGTAGAGCTACGACTTTGTTTAAGTTGTCGAGTAAGATGACGCACTGTCATAATTTTTCATGTAAAGATGCAACGAAAAAGCTAACAGAAATGACGTCGTAATGCAACGGATGTAGATCTCTGAAATACCAATTTATATGCCAATTTTTACAACACTGTGATTCAAACTAAATTTGTTAGCTAAAAAAACGTATCAACCATATAAAATTTAATTATAAACATTTATTTGGATCGTCTATAAACAGTAATAAACTTGATCAAGCAATTGCGCGTCGCATGTTGTTTCGTTAGTTACTTATTATATAGAAAATGTATGTGCACTACTAAAATACGCTAATATGTATTTGTAATATACATATTGGGAAACCGTGCATAATTAAATATTTCAAAACTATACAAAACAAACTGTGACAAAATAGGTTCTGATACGAAACGAATTTATTTACAAAACTGTAGAGTACAAACCGGTAGGTAAAGTACAAAACAGTGGAACAGAACTAAACTATTGCTTAATCGATTATGATTAAATTTGAAATGTTGATAGTTATGCGATTCTTAATTGATTTTGCGGCAAAGTTTTGAAATTTGAGCAACTCGAAGGAAACTAGGCCGTTTCTTCACCGTTTCTGATGAAATTTGATATGTTGTATGGTATTCCGCACTCCGCACTCCATGCCACAAAGGCCCATGGTGCAAACCCAGGATTCTATCGTAATTCACAGACTCACACTGTAGACTCAGCAAACTAAACAAGTTTAAACCAAGGCAAGAAAGTTAACTAACCAACATTAAAGGACCTACAGATGAAGAACTGAAAATGAATAAAATTGAAAGTCGGACAGCTGCACATAAAGTGAATGTAGTCATCTTCCACAAGGCAGTCCTCACAGACTACATCCTGAGATAAACAAATAATTTCAGCTGGTGCTATTTTAAGGATAAAGCATACTTCGTAGACCTGCAATTGGGTTCACTAATGAAGTTCTTCGCCTAACGATAGTTAGAAGAAGCATGCCACTGTACCCTTAGATCTTTGAAAGCGTAGTTCTTTTATAAGTTTCTTGACGTAGTTAAAATAAAATAAAGCCGCGGGTTCCGGTTCAATTTGACTTAGGTATGGGCTTTGGCTAAAGAGTCAGCGATCTCTTTGCCTTCGATGCCACAATGAGCTGGTACCCATACAATGACGTAACGGTAATGATGGAACCAAGAAGATTAATGAAGTGTTTCCAATTCTTGACTAGTTTAGAAAAGGTCCAGAGATTATTCAATGAATTGAGTATAGCTTTGCTATATGTACACAGAAAGATGTTCTGTTCTTTAACAGCGAAATTCAAAGTCTCTATAGCACTATTTGTCAGTGCTATTACTTCCGCCTGAAAAGCAGTGCAATACACATCCAGCACTGAGATTAGAGCGAGAACCATCCGAACAAAAAACTAAGGTCTCATCTAAACTTTGAGAATATCCTCCGAAATCCACAGGTCCCTTGATGGATAGACAACCGAGAATAAATTGGAAACCCATATCAATCCATATCATTCTGGTAAATATGAAGTAAAGCATTAAAAAATTTGTCTATGCCCCACATTAGAACCCAGAGTATTCCAGCTCTGTGCTATGAAGTCAGATTGCTGCAGCTGAACAAGTAACTCATCAATTAAGAAAAGCATCAGCAGAAGTGACAGTACACCTCCCTGAGGACAGTCTCCTCTATTTCACGTTAGTCCTTAAGTGCCATCCCACGATTTTTTAAATTTTTTATCTGACTTCTAGGAGGGTCATAAATAAATGATTCAACACTAATTAATTTGTAAACGATTTTACTTTAATAATTGCTATATGAAATTTCCCATTTTAATTTATTTCTTTACAGTGTTAGACTCATCTGGTACATTCAAATCTGGCTTTATACTAGGCAATAATTATTGGCTGGGCTCAAGAAAAGGCTGTAATTCAATAAACGGAAAATTGACTTTGACTCTGTCGAAACGATATGATCGTTTCATGATTGATAATTTAATGAATGAGTTGTCACCGATCGAAGTTAATTTTAGAATGCTGCATGCTACACACAATTCACCGTGGCAATTGGAAACTAAATTATATGGCGAGGTATGTACATAAAGAGTATACTTTATCACTTAATGACAATATTATAATAATATCGCGTGCGCTAATAACAGATCGTGAGGTGTCAGTGGAAAAAAGAAAATGCATTGCAACCTTCGTGGCTTTTCATAATTTTTTATTGATAAGGTGATGTGATTCGCTCAATCGCAAAGAATCCTTAATTTCGCTTGGGTCACACAATTTTATAATCCCGCTTCAATGCAACTTAAGTGACAATTCTTGTATAATTCAGATGGTTCTGGTTTATGATACAATATTCCAGCTAATTAAAATACCATTGTAATGTTAGGCACAAAATTTAGTCAGACTATTTATTGCAAGCTACATATATCAGTTAGACTAAGTCATAAATGTGGCTTAAATCTAAGGGCTCAGCTGCGTCTTTCGGACCATTATGGCTGATTTACATTCAACGTCAATTCTCCGCTAAAATGATCTTCTAAAATGATGAGAAACAACATTGAAAAATTTTGTAAGAAAAAGGAGGACAAAACCTCATATTGTTGAAAATCAACAGATGAACCCAGAGCAACATACCCAAAATAGATTATCTTTTTCTAGCATAAGATGATATTGCAGCATTTTTAAATTTTTTTATTTGATTAAAATTAAAAGTTACGCAGTTTCCAAATTATTTAATTTTGTAGCACTCTTTGACAGTTTTTAGTCAATTGAAAAGAAATGAATGTTTTTCGTAGTTTTTTTAATTTTTAAATACGTATTTAATTTTTATTACTTAGATCTTGTATAAGAAAATTGCCTGGATTGCTGCAAAGTATATTTATCTTCTTTTTAAAATCAAGAACTTTACATAACCTCAAATATTTTGACATACATTTTTACTACAATCTGCTATACAATAGTGAACACATTGATTCCGGTTGGCTTGCATCATAGTAAGTTTTATGCCATCTTGCTTTAAGATGACCTAATCTGCAAAATTCCGTTGAATGTAAATCAGCCCCTAAGCATAAAATAAATTTTAACTTTCTTATTTTCTTATTTTTTTAAATATTAAAATCGAATCTTGATGAAAAAAAATTAGGCCGTGGTTTTTATTTCATAATAACCTATGGGTGGATTTCGCACCAAACAAAATTAATTTTTTTTTTCAAAATAGAAATATTTTATCATATGTCCTATAGTGACATAATTTTGATTTGTAAAACATAACAATCTTTATTAATAATAATAATTTTACTAATCATTGTCCTAAATTTTGATTACAAAGAAACACGTACATCAAATGGTTAAAATGTTGTACAACACTGTAACTCTTCTTTCACGAAAAGAGTTAGCAGAAGGACGTATGCTTTATGTCAAAAACAAATAAAATGTAATTCAATAGGGCTTTTAAGCATCGCTTACTCTTTCAACACGGTAGCTACACCACTGCTTAATTCATACAATTTTAATTTCGTCAACAAAAATTCGAAAAAAAAAATTATTTCTTTGTAGGGAATCCTACATCTTGGTTTATGTGTTCCGCAAAGCTGTTCCAACAATGAAATTAAAAACATCACACAGCACACATTCTATCAAAAAACAATGCAACTACAAAATATTTACGAGTTACGGCCCGATGTAATCAATGTCCGTGATTTAGAGTTAAGCCCAGGATTTTTCAACAAAATCACCGTGAAATTATTTATGTAAATATTTATTTTAAAATTATCTATCATAAACTCTAACTAATAATAATTATTCATAAAGTTTGTTAGTTACAATCACAACTATTTTATCAATATGTGCCGAGTACGTATCAACCGATGACCCGCGGGAGATGTCGACATTTGAACGAGTTGCGAAATGTTTTTCGATAAAACAGAATTTTGATCGTGTCACCAAGATGGATATAACACCTAGTTCTATACCCGTTATAAATGGTTTACGGTAATTACTATATTTAAAGTATAAATTATTAAGAGGTGTGGATTAATACCACCTTGAAGTGATCCTATAGGTCGTCAATCCATATAGGAAAATTAAAACTACCTCTACAAGTGTAGTGGTTTTGATAATCGTAAAAATCCATCGCAGACTTTTTTATATACCAGTTGGTCTAACTAAACCATTAACCACAAGGAACTTATTATGAAATATTTCACAAAACCTTTTGCCGCAAAACTAACTATTGTGAAACTTTGCAGATTGAATTACATAATGCAAAAACAAAAATTAATGAAGATGAAATGTTTTTAAGCCTAAATGCAGATAATTCGAATTCATTTAACTTACTTTTGATTGGTTGCGCAGTTCCATGTGTGTGGACATGTTTTTATCAACATTTAGGGTACTTTAAAACATATTTTGTGATGATTTGGACGTATATTCATCAATGTGATTTAATTAAAAAATATATTATAAATTATATATTAAACAAGCAATCATAAGTTTATCATAGTCGAAATTCTCGACCTTTCGATAATTAGTCTGGAATGAATCAACTGTATAAATAAAATGTTTTTAACAGGTCTGGGATCGATTACGCTTGTGTTGTCAGGGGTAGAATTTTCCTGGGATAAAAATTATAGGATAATTTTAAGGCGGTGGGTGCTATAATAATCTATACAACGTAATTGCAGATCGATATCATGTTTCGTCATATTGTTAATTCACGCAACATGGTTTATGCACTACGCGACCGATAATCAGGCGGTACTATTTGGTTACGCGGAAAATTTATTATTACAGCCATTGACAAATGCTAGATTTTATCTCGATTTCTTTTTCTCGATTAGTGGATTCCTAATGTCTTTTAATTTTTTCAAAAACAATTGTCAAATGAATGAGATCAAGGCGAACAGCTTTCTCAAAAACGTAAAATTATTTGGACGAATGCTATTACAGCGGTATGTAAGATTATCGCCGCTGTGTATCGTAACCATATTGATAACAGAAATTGGAACCGCCTACTTAGCGGATGTGTCACATTTCTATATACACGAACGGAATGATTTGTTGTTCGAGAAATATTGGTGGCGAAATTTGCTGTACATACAAAACCTTTTCCCTGTGAATGAAATGTGTACGAATTGGACATGGTCCTTAGCTTGTGAAATACAATATTTCATTGTTTTTACGACAATTTTATTTGTTTACGCCAAGTAAGTTAAGAAAAACTGAGCTCGATTTCTTAGTCGATTTAACATAATTTTCGATAATCTTTGGTTTTTATTTCAGAAATCCAGAGCGTGGCAAAAAACTATTTTTCTCGCTTTGGTTTGTTTTATTTATGATGACGTTCGGTATTGCAGTTTATAAAAATTTTAATTTCGCGTAAGTATGTTATGTCACTATATACATACATAAAAACTAGTTTTCTATAAGATACACCGTTGATTTGTACATTAACGTCGTAATTATCAGTTACTATAATTATTATTTATTTTAGTTTGGATGTTTTGTTTGAAACCAGTTTCCTGTTATATACTGCATCATGGGCTCGAATACATCCATATTGTATTGGAATATTGTCGGCATTCTGTTTGCATCGGAATGGTGGTAAAATTTATATCAACAAAAAATATTTTCCATTTATCTGGATTGGAGCTGCCACAGTATTGTTGGTTTGTCTCTATGGCACAGCAATTATGCGTCATTCACATTTTATATTTGCATCTATAGCATTATTATCACAACGTATATTATTTGGGGTTATCGGGGTTTGGATTATAATTGCAAGTATTTCAGGGAACGGAAGTAAGTCAAAAGTTTATGAAATTTTTATAAAAAGAATAAACTTAACAATAACAATCATGTTAAGTAAAAACACAAAATGATTTATGGTGGCTTTTTAAATTTTCAGATTGGTTTACAACCTTCCTAGAGCACCGAAGGTTTGTTCACATCAACAATGTGTCATATGCTATTTATTTATTAGGCCCAATCACAGTGATAATGATATGTGGTTTACTTGACGACCCAGTACACGCTGATATCATGACAATAGTAAATCATTTAAAATTCATAAAATATAAATATATGCTTATGTTATTTCTTTCAAACAGACCATTATTATTTTATCCAAAACAGTTATTGTATACTTTATATCGGTACCATTTTCACTGCTGTTCGAAGTGCCATACAATCGGTTATCCGAAGAATTTCTCAAGAAACGTAAATTGGAAAAAGCTGAGCAGTAAGGACTTCTAACACATTTCAGTTGAATTTTACTTCAATAATTGAATGTAACTAATATTTTACAATTAAATAATTACAATTAATTAAATAATATTAAACAATAGTCGTGTTACAATTTAAATATCAAATTTATTTAATTTGAAATGAAAGAAAATTATTTTGGTTTTGCTAGATTTTCATTTAATAAATATTTAATTTTGAATAGTTTTGAATTGGGTTTTAGTTCAAATTTAAGCGAGAGAAGTGAATTTTCATTCGAAATCAAATAATAAATAATTTAATAATTTGTTTAATTTTAATTATTTATATTTATTATTTTGTATAATTCGATAAGTACTTAATTCAACCATTTAGAAAAAATAAAATAAAATAAACAATATATATTTGAGATGTGCACCCAGTTTGTGGATTAAATTACAAATCTTCCGCGATATAATTTATGAATGGTTTTGATTACATAATGCCCTTCTACATTCTTTTCGATGGAAGCGTAAAAACTTTAAACAACTTGGTATAGCAGCCTTGTTGACATTGTTTGTCGACGATGACAAATTTCTTCTCATCAATGAATGCCATCTGCAACAGTTATTTGTCATGTATACATTTACAACACAGGTAAAAAGAAAATTAATTTGTTCAATTATGTTTTAACCAAATAATTAATGTAGAATAATAAAATTATTAGAATTCGATAACACATACCTTTTCGTCCACCTGTTTGTTTTTGCAATATCGAATGAATCGATCGTTCCAAATATATGTAGTATACATACGTCTGTTACATCGACCGTTACTTCAAATAACAACAAAACCTACACTTCTTTTGAGGCATTAACACCCAGGACATGGAACACGTTCCCCCCGACGTCGATCTCAAAATAACACCTGAAACTCGTATTTAAAACGGAACTGAAACATGTGCATACCTCTATTGGAACCAGGCAACAATTATTTTTTACTTGATGTATATTGAGCATTTTTGACATTTCATGTACTGAATAGTTATGTTTATAAATAAAAAATCATTTAATTTAAATAGTTTCGATGCTTTTATATTTGTTTAAATAATTTTTTTTTAAATTCATTACCGATTTCCATCGATAGGTTTATTGATGAATTTTCTATAATAGAAACTAACAAGATTACAAATAGATTGCAAATTTTCCAACTTAAAGTATGTTATTACATTTTAGAAAATAGCATTCTCACTTCAATATTCATGTCAATGGCTTGTGTAATAGCCAAGAAGACGGCAGAACATTATTTATTTTCCAATAAGAGTTTAATTGGATTGAAATTACACTTCTGGTTTCGGAGTCTAATTCAGGTATACTCATATGTCTTTCGAATATAGAGCGGTTTCAATTTATTTAATAACGTTTTTTAAAACGTTATTGTACGATCTGGAGAAACCTCTGGCTTTTAAACTAAATACATAGTAAAAGCATTTGTTACTCCTTTCGTTATCTTAGATTGCGATACATTCGATAGACTGTGATACATTGGATATTCGAGCTACTCAAAAATGGTGCGTACGATAATTTTATAGTTATAACTGCATAAATAATTACATACCGTGCTACTTAATGCCTGCACTACGTCTATGAAAGATGCCAACAATATATGACATTATTTGATTTGGCGACAAAAATAAAAATACAATATATTCCGAGATATATGTATACTATGTATAGCGCAAAATTCGTTTTACATGTTGTCAATTTCCGGCTGGTAAACTGATCTTTTACTATACGTCGGAATATTTTGACAGATTGCAGGGACAATAAAAATCGGTCGAAAGCGCTCACGAGACAGTTAAAAATGGTCCACCCGAAATTTTTTAAACAGTATACCTACAGTAAAAATTTCTCGCCAATTAACATTAACAGTCACCAATAGACAGTTATTCGCTTATCGAGTCAAATTTGTCACTCTTTCATCGAAATTTTCTGATTTATTGTTACCTTTTTATTAAAATCGTAAGCTAGTAAAATTACAATAAACGCTATTTCATCTCTTTTATTGCAATTTTTTATAGGCTTGATCCACCCACAAGTGCATTTAATTAGTAAATAAAACAATGGACAATTTAATTAGGCGTAATTTTTTAGCATTTTACAGTAAGACGAACCAAACATAATTGCACTACAATTTTGTAAATTTCTCATTTTTAATCAAAAATTACCAAATGGCACATTTTTCTCTATTTGACAGTAATCAGTGGTATTCTCTTACTTTTAATTCCGAAAAACATGACAATATCACCAACAAAAAAACCAACAGATATTTCTAGTCCAACGAGATACAGAATAGCAAATTAAGAGTCAAAGTAAGTGTCAATGTAAAAATTTTGTTCTCGAAAAGTTATAAATGTACTCGTATTTCAATTAAAAGTTAGATTTAGTTATTATTTTTTTCACAATACTAAAATAGTTATTAAATAATAAATATCAGTTTTTTATAATAAAATTGTGAAATGAAAAACAGTAAAAATCGGTAATTTCTACCGTAATTTTTGCTTGTGTTAAATTGCAATATGAGTAATAACAACAAAGTAGTAAATGTAATGTTATATTCATCGACAACAGTATTTTAAAATGCTTCGAGCTTGATGGTTCGATTAAGTGAGGTTAGCTATTTGTCGACAAAAATATTTGCCAACTTTCAATCTGTATCCAGGGACCGTCTTCAAATAATATCAACTAATTCCAATCTGCAACCTCTTGCAATGATATTAAAAATCAACTTCAAACTAAACAATAAGTTCTAGCTGGAGAAATTGATTGTTACGAATTGATTTTAAAGGTGGTTAAGTTGATAAAAGTCGTCTGCATTCTATATCACTCAAAGTTGGCATAGATTCAGCAGTTGATGATAAAGCACTTGAGTATTTGGCCACTGAAATGTGCTATTAAACCATGTATCAACTTTCGGCGCCCAAGAAACGTCCCCGCTGTGGCAACATTATCAACCCAACAGTATCAACACACCAAACTCAACTGTAATTATCGCACTGTATTTAACGGTCAACATTATAATAATGATAGCAGTTATGCATTATATTATAATTTTTTTAATTTATGTATTTTATTTCCCAATAATTTCTT
Organism: Tipula unca; assembly: GCA_951394425.1. Lineage (NCBI taxonomy): Eukaryota > Metazoa > Arthropoda > Insecta > Diptera > Tipulidae > Tipula > Tipula unca. Next base: position 162,981,697 of record OX596382.1, on the reverse strand, counting down.
GTATTTTAGGTCATTCACGAAATCTTGTCTAAATTTTGACTCTTCTAAGAAATATCATCATTCAATAAATGCGGTGGATAGTAGTTGTGTAAGCATTGGAATAGTTAATGCTCATCTTCTGTTTTGGCATATTGATGAATTGCAGGTATTGATAAGCAAGAGAGAACTACAGTGGAACCTCGCTTAACGAGCACCTCGAATAATGAGTTATTCGCATTACGAGCAAAAAAAATTGTAAAAAACCGACTCGCTTAACGAGCGACGTATCGCATAACAAGCAACAATCTTCTGGCGCAACACGAGAAATGCTGAAAGCATATGGGAATCTGTTGCTTCGTTCATTGAGGAAACTTGGTTTCGCTTAACGAGTGTTTCGCTTTACGAGAAAGATTCTAGAACGAATTATGCTCGTTAAGCGAGGTTCTACTAACATTTTATGATATAATTGAACAAGTGGTAAGGGAGGTGGAGTTTGTCTTAAAAAAAAAATATAAATTTATTAATGACTATATCGTAATGAACGCAATAGAGTAACTAACATGATAAGAAGCTCAAAACAGATATATTTCTTTAGTAATAATAAACAAACTTTGAAGCGAATCTGGAATCACATTCACAGTATCGGAATGGGGCCAAGAAAGTTTGACATTATGATTCATATTAACCCGTCAGTAATTAATTGATCACGAACCATTGCCTCATGGCCAAATAAATACAATTGCCAAATTTATTTAGGTGCGGTACTCAAGAAATTATATTGGACATTTTTAGTAATATTAATAAAGGCATGTTCAATATATTTCTTTGGCCAAAATCTAACGGGATATCATTAAAACTTGCAAATACACCAGAAGTTTTCGTGTTTTATAAAGGGTTTTACAAAATGAGGTTTCACTTTGATATTTAAAAAAACGTGTATTTTTTTAAGAGAAATCAATGAATGTTTATTTTATTGTAAAGAGGAAGGTATGCCATTAACATTTGAAAATGATATCAGCCAAATGGCCGCCACGGCTACGCTTGCAGCACCATATCCTTTTCATGAAATTTCCCAAGACCAATTCACAGATTTGCGGCTGTATGTCCTCGATAACTTCACGAATTTCATCTGTAAGGTCTTGCATCGACTGTGGAGCATTGGCATAGATCTTATCTTTCACGTGGCCCCAAAGAAATAAGTCTAAAGGGGTTAGATCACAAGATCTCGGTGGCCAATTGTGATCACCTCTTCGAGAATTAACACGGTCAGGAAACTTTTCTTGCAAAATTGCAATTGTTTCGTTGCTTGTGTGGTACGTAGCGTCGTCTTGCTGAAACTAAAATTCCAATTCCGGCCATAAAAAATAACATTTTCTCATTTTCGAAAAAGTAAGGTCCAATCCAAGGAGCCCAATTGAAGGACTCAATCAATGTCTAATGTCTAATTCCAAAGATCGACGGGGAATCGACAAATCTTGGTTTTCTTCAACACTACGGGCTACAGCAGCAATATGCTCAGTTGTTCTTGAGCGACGCACACGGTTTCGATTCTTCACATCACTAACTTGTCCCAACAATTCAAATTTTTCCACCGGTTTCGCGAACTATGACTGCAAAATTGTCACCATTTTAACAATTTCAATGCGTTTGTGAAGCGTGTATCGTACCATTTTTAGTAATGGCGTAGTTTTTACTTGTCAAATGTCAAAAGATGACAGCTTCAAAATTGACAGCTGCCCAAATAGCAGGTTATTCAAAAGGGAACCTCTTATTGGAAAGCCCTTTATTATAAATGCCGGTTTTTTTTATGTGTATTGTTATACGCTTTTGCCTTGTCAAACAAGGTTCGATCACTGGATTGTGAATAAAACAAACGATGTAAATTCTAGATGACACTAAATTTATTTATTTCCGAATAATTACACTCGACAACTTAATTTACTTATTTAACTTAATTATTTAATTGCACAACGTGCAACAACGTCTCACAATCTCGAGGAAAAACAAGGCTGCTCTGGCGAGAAGGGCAGCTAAGCGGATTTGTAGACGGAAGAAGCGAGAATGGTGGAAGGCCGAGGTTCTGAAAGTACAACAACTCAGCAATGAGCGCAGTTCACGTAATTTCTTTAAACGAATTACTGGATTGCACCATACTTTCAGGCCTTCGTCAACCGCCATTCGGGACCGGGATGGAAACCTCTGTGTCAACATTGACGCAGTACTTGACGCATGGAGTGGACACTTTACAGAGCTGCTTGATGTTCATCATGCGTCACAGACTGTTGTTGAGCCACCTCTAAGACAGACTGCGGAGATTTGCACTGAGGATCCATCCCATGAGGAATTCACTAAGGCCATGCAGCGATTGAAACGAAACCGCTCACCTGGAGTGGACTGCATTAATTCGGAGCTCTTGATATTCGGAGGGGATACTTTGTGGAACTGTCTTTTCGACCTTATTCGATTAGTATGGCGAACCGAAGTTATGCCTGACGAATGGAAAGTGGCCGCGACATGCCCCATCTTCAAGAAGGGAGACCGCTTGAAGTGTGAGAATTATCGCGGTATAGCTCTCCTTTGTACATCATACAAGTTACTGTCATACATTGTATTGGATAGAATCACTCCTCTGGCGGAGGGCTTGGTTGGTGACTATCAAGGAGGATTTCGTCCGAATCGATCAGTCACTGATCAGGTCTTTTCGCTGCGGATGATTCTATCTAAATATTATGAGACATCCATCTCCGTACATCAGGTGTTCCTGGATTTCCGGCAGGCCTACGACTCGATCAATCGAGAGAGTTTGTGGTCTGCCCTGGAATACCTAGGAATGCCAACAAAATTGGTACGACTGTGTAGGATGACAGTGACGCAGTCTCAATGCTGTGTTAAGGTTGAGAACAGGCTATCGAAAATTTTTGCAGTTAACTCGGGTGTTCGGCAGGGAGATGCTCTGTCCCCGATACTCTTTAATCTCATGTTGGAGTACTTCTTTCGTAAAACTGAAACACCTCAGCGCAACATCTTATATCGCCAGTCCAATCAAGTGCTTGCATATGCAGATGACATATGCGTGATTGGACTGAATAGCAACGGAGTGAAAGAAATACTTGATCCGCTTGTAGAGTTTTCAGCTTCAGTTGGACTCCAGATCAATGAGTCCAAAACGAAATACCTGATCTCTGGTTTTAGAGACAATGGCACTCCAGATTTTAGTAGTGGCCACCACACGTTTGAGGGAGTGAGGAGGTTCAAATATTTGGGCTCTCTTATCACTCTCGATAACAGTGTGGGTGAGGATATTAAAGTGCGGCTGGCAGCTAGCAGTCGTTCTTTGTATCCTCTAAGGCCACTGCTAAAATCTAAACACTTATCAAGTGCCGTGAAGCTGAAGCTTTACAAAGCGTTGATCAGACCCGTTGTTATGTTTGGATGTGAAAGTTGGGCGCTGACGGATGAGTACGAGAGATGGCTCCTTACATTTGAGAGAAGAATCATGCGTGTGATTTACGGCCCTAAACGCGAAATAGATGGTACATACCGAGCTCTGTACAATTTCGAGATCAGAGATCTGATGAAGATACCCGATATTGTACATGAAGTTAGATCCCAGCGAGTGCGCTGGCTCGGTCACGTTCTGCGTGCTGATCCGGAACGAATTGTGCAGCGATCTCTGAAAGGAGAGCCACCATATGGTAGGCGCAGAGGTCGTTGCAGGCGACGATGGCTCCACGATGTAGAGAACGACTTGGCCTCTTCTGATTGTCTTAGACAGTATGAAGACCAAGCTCAGGATCGAAACCGTTGGAGCCAAATTGTTGATTCAGTAAGGGGCCAGTAATGGCCTTTAACACTGTTAATTATTATTTAATTGCACAATAATTATTTTCACAATAATTATTTTATTACACTTTAACAACACCGTATTACACTTTAATAACACTTTATTACATTTTGACTACTCTTAAGTTTCACTTTTTCCTTTTTACTACTATTACCACTCTCACAGTTAAAACATAACTAACATAACTTCCACAATGTTTGATTGAGGCTATTCTTTTTGAAATAAATTGGGCCCGAATTGTTTTCTAGAAAGCGCGATTATGTAATTTATCATATTTATGATAAATGGCTATAACAACCCTTGCCAAAGATTTGGCCTCATGCTCCTATAACACACGAAATAGATCATTAAATTCTTCGCCCAACTAGCCTAATAGAAATTCATTATCCCGGGAAATAAATTGGCCCCGAATAGTTTTTAGGAAACTACGAGTTTGGCCAAAAATGATAAATGGATATTAACACTCTTTGCCGGAAATTTGGACTCAAGTTTCGATAGTACTTGAAACAACTCTTTCAATTTCTCGTCCAACTTGCTTAAAAAGTATCAATTATCCTGAGAAATAAATTTATGATCAATTTTTTTCTATGTGTTTTGACTTTGGAATTCAACATAACAGTGTAATACTAACACATATATAAAATTTGTGAATTTGTGAAAAACTTCACAAGTATGCATATATGTATATATGTATATTTGTATGATACATAAGTAATACCATTACATTCCAGAAATGGTCTAATTTTTTTGAGGTATCCAAATCAACAGCTTACAATATTGCAGTTCGCGTAAAAAATGTTTTTTTGATATTCATATGATTTCATGTTTATTATTGAAATTTTATAGATATAGATATTTTGAGTTTATATTATAGGTAGTGACTATTTGAAATGGCCTTCACAAGATGAAGTAAAAATCAGCTGAAACAAATTTGAGCAAATAAAAAAACCTAACCATCCATAATAATAAGTAGGTCGTATTTGACGGCTCTTCAAAATCGTAAGCCTGTAGTTCAGAGTGAATTGGTTACTGTGCTTTTTAATTTTCGAGCTCACAAATATGCCTTAAGTGCTGATATCTGTAAAATGATGATCAACATTATCAGTACATCTATTGGCGATACGATCCATCTGATGAGCTCTAAACTTTTAAATTAAAGACAGTAACATATAGCACTACATCAGCGCCATACTTGGTCATTGGTTGTTTACACCAACTTGCACTTGATGGTTCGTACAGCTAGCGCAAATAGTGCTCTAATAATCCGGAGCTCCTTTTGGATATTCCAGAAGAAGATCTTATGGCCAAACTCATGCAGAAGGTTATAGGTATTGTAATGTTTAAAGTCGGAATATGTTATTACTGGACAGATTTCATAAAAGTTCTGCAGTTGATTCGATCCTCATCATCTCGGTGCAAGACCTTCGTTACAAATTGTGTCTCCGATATTCAAGCTAGATCTGATTCCGGATAAATCCGGTCGATTTGGTAGTTCGATTCTTGTTTTTGATAGACGTCAGGTGGAACTTGGAAGAACTTACAATAATTAAATACTATTAGTGGTTCAGCATAAACCATATATGTACTTGTAGATTGATTCATTTTATTTATTTGATTACCGTTAATAGTTGCAGGTAGCTAATCTATTATTATGATTCAATTCTTTCCTATATTGTTCAGATATCACAGTTCCATTGGCATCTATTCTTGAATTATGTAATAAATAAGTAAGCAAATTGGTGCGAACACGACATTTGTGGCGTGTTTTGCTACTAAATTAAGGGTAGTAAATTATATTCACCATCTCGCTGTTAAAATTTAAAGAACATTTTCGATTGTCTGGAGCGGCAAATTATAATCAGTGCTGCGCAACTAAAATTTGGAATCGGATATTCAATACGAGTACCATCTAAAAGTAGAAGTTTTTTGGATTTATGGGATTGTTATTATAATTTGGCAAATGAAATACGGGATAAATAGTTTTAACAATTTTTTAATATTTCTATCTAACTGTATGCTTTTTTCGATTTATTTTGAGAAATTCATCCGATAATCGATTGTATGGCACTTCAAACAGTAATGAATATGCTACCGATAAAAGGTATACAATAACCACTATGGCTATTGCCATGACGATCTGTCAAGAAAAATAAATACCTTTAAGTATGTTTCTATGTTTAATGTGACAAACTTATATAATAGTTTTACCATTGTCAAGATATCAGTGTGTATAGATGAGTCACGTAAACCAGATATCATTGTCACTGTGATTGGATTTAACAAATAAATAGCATATGATACTTTGTTGATGTGAACAAACCTTCGGTGCTCTAGGAAGGTTGTAAACCAATCTGAAAATAAACAAATGAATTAATGTCAATACGACTTAACGTACGATTTGGTTAAGATTATTGCTTTTACAGGATATAGGAGATTTGCAAAATTATAATACGTCTATAGGATTAATGTTACTTAATGTGATCGAACGTAAAATTGCTACACAACCAGAAAAGTCATTGAAAGGACTTTTAAGCGTACTAAGAGTGGTACGATAATATTGTAGACGAATGATCATCCGACCACATGCTATAACTAAATAGATAAATGTTACATCGATAAAAGAGAATGATACTTGTCATATGCACACATCAATGTAGAACAGTAAACGAATATTAGAAAACTGAAAACAACAATAAATAATTGTAAACAATAATGGGTAAATGTCACCATTGTTAACAATTTACAGTACCAATTATAAAGAACTGTAAAGAATAGCAATAATAAACTGAAGAATATTGCAAACTATTGTGGACAACTGTGAGCAATTGTAAATAGTTGATCCTACATCATTAATTATTCACAATTGTAAATAATAGTAAAAATCTCGGTATTATCAAAATAAATTTTAAATCAAATTAAAACTGTAAAGTCGAATTTTAAATAAATCAGAGGAAGAAGCGTTCGAGTACTCAGCGACGGAAATGAACCTCGGCAGGACTCCAGACCAAACAACATTAATGTGTCATTCTTGGCAGAAGTCTCAAACATTTTCTCGGATCCCAATATTTTTCTTCAAGTAGGACACCATGGCAACTTTCGGAATCACCTCTCTTTTGTTCTAACTTAGATGGCTACTTCGAGTGAAGCAAATCTCATCATATTAATTATTCTGCAGAATGACAATATAATGAAAACATTGCGAACACTCTTTTGCTTGAGATCATAGAAACAGTTTTTTTCACTTCATATCTCGTTTTTAAGGTGATTGGTTAATTGCAAATATTTTGCAAATATTTTGCAGTTAATAATAACAAACGAACAAATTTGATAAATGACTTACTTCCATTTCCTGAAATACTTGCAATTATCACCCAAACCACAGCAACCCCAAACAGTAAACGTTGTGATATTAATGCTATAGATCCAAATATAAAATGTGAATGACGAATAATTGCTGTGCCATAGAGACAAACCAACAATACTGTTGCAGCTCCAATCCAGATAAATGGTAAATATTTTTTGTTGATATAAATTTTACCACAATTCCGATTCAAATAGAATGCCGATATTATTCCAATGTAATATGGATGTATTCGAGCCCATGGTGCAGTATATAACAGGGAACCGGTTTCAAACGAAACATCCAAACTAAAATAAATAATAATTATAGTAACTTATAATTCTCAAAACAAAGATGCAGCTTGTTGAAAGTGGAGTTTTGTGTATGTAAATTTTATACTGTAGTTGTTTGTAGCCCAATATACTTACGCGAAATTATAATTTTTATAAAGTGCAATACTGAACGTCGTCATAAATAGAACAAACCAAACCCAGAAGAACAATTTTTTGCCACGCTCTGGATTTCTGAAATAAAAACCAAACATTATCAAAAATTATGTTAAATCTATCGATTAAGAGATCGACTGGAGTGCAACTTAACCTACTTAACGTAAACAAAAAAAATTATTGTAAAAACGATGAAATATTGCATTTCACAAGCTAAGGACCATGTCCAATTCGCACACAGCTCATTAAAATGGAAAAAGTTTTGTATGTACAGCAAATGGCGCCACCAATATTTCTCAAACAGCAAATCATTCCGTTCGTGTATATAGAAATATGATACATCCGCTAAGTAGGCGGTTCCAATTTCCGTTATCAATATAGTTATGATATAGAGCGGCGTTAATCGTATATACCTCTGTAATAGTATCCGTCCAAATAATTTTATATTTTTGAGAAATGGGTTCGCCTTGATCTCATTCATTTGACATTTGTTTTAAGAGAAGAAGAAATCGACGAAAAATGGAATATTTATAAATGGCTGAAATAATAAATTTTCCGCGTAATCAAATAGTACCGCCTCATTGTCGGTTGCGTAGTGCATAAACCACTGAACGTGAGCCCATAATATCCAGAAGCATGATATCGATCTGCAATTACATTGTATACATTATTATAGTACCCACCGCCTTGAAGTTGTGCCATATATTTATCCCAGAAAAATTTATAAATTTCCCTAACAAGGAATGCGTTGAAAATCTCATCTCAGAATTTCAAAAAATATTTAATTTAATTTATAGAATATTGGTTTACCCCAGAATTTTATACAGTTGGCAAGCTTTATATAGCTCTTACGTGAGAAAAGTTGTGGTATGATTTATACCTGGAATTTTAACTTGAAGAAACTTGTCATTGCTGGTTCAGTGCCAGATAATAGAGCCCCCAAACAATATTAAGATGAACAATTTCCAAGGCGAGCAAAGGTTGCCCAGAAATTACGTTAAAATTGAAATTAATTATTTTTTTAATTAGTTCAAATTGAAATCTTATAGAAGTACGTCGAAGTCGCACAAAATACCAAAACAAAACATATTAATTAAAACTAGCCTAAATGACGTGTACATAAATGTGCAATTTTTTATATGTTACTCAAAAAACAAAAAATGTTGTCGAATTATCTGCATTAAGGCTTAAAGAAAAGTTGGTCTCCATATGGGTGATTTATGTAGCTTCGAAATGGATCAGAATGATATGAAAAGAACCAACTGTATCAATTAAATATTTTCAAAATAATGCTAAACGGTTTTTACGCTTTCAAAAGGCACTTGTAGAGGTAGTTTTTAAATTTCCCTATAAATGGAATAGGATGCTATATGGGATAACTTCAATGCGGTATTAATCCACACCTCTTCATAATTTATAGTTTAAATTTAAGTTATTACCGTATACCATTTATAACAGGTATCGAACCTGGTGTTAGGTCCAATTTGGTGACACAATCAAAATTCTGTTTTATCGAAAAACATTTAACAACTCGTTCAAATGTGGAGATTTTACGATCTGATTCACCGGTTGATACGTACACGGCACATATTGATAAAATAGTTGTGATTATAACTAAGAAACTTTATAAATGATTATTATTAATTTGAGTTTATTGCGGATTATTATAAAATCTTATTTACATAAATAATTTAACGGTGATTTTGTTGAAAAATCCTGGACTTAATTCTAAATCACGGACATTGATTACATCGGGCTGTAACTCGTAAATAGTTTGAGGTTGCAATATATTTTGGTTGAATGTGTGTTGTGAGATAATTTTAATTTCATTGTTGGAACAGCTTTTCGGAACACATAAACCAAGATGTAAGATTCCCTGTAATGCAAAACATTAACTTATTTATTTACAATTATATTTGTTGCCGACATTCTTTAAGAAATATTTGTCGTATTTATTATAACACATACTGCCAAACTTGAAAGAAAGCTAATACCACCAGATCAGTTCGGATTTAGAGAAAGCCACTCCATCATAGAGCACGTTCCCAGGATTACAAGTATTATTGAAGATGCACTTGAAAATAAGAAAATATGATCAACAATATTTCTGGACGTAACACAGACTTTCGATAAAGTATGGCACCCTAGATTGGAATATAAGCTGCATCGAGATTTGCCGAAAGAATACTTTCAGATATTGAAACCTTATATAGCTAACAAATATTTTCGCGTTGGATGTAAAGAGGAATTTTCCGAGCTAAATAGGGTATCTGTAGCGGTTCCCCAAGGTAGCGTGCTGGAGCCAGTCTTGTATTTACTTTACACAAGCAACTTACCAAACACAAGCGGGACAACAATAGCAACATTCGCGGACGATACAGCATTTTTAGCTACCATACCAACAAGTTTTAAAACCTATATGAACTTATATATGGTATTCAGCTTTGGGGCTGTATTGAGAAATAAATAATATAAGCTGTGCAAAATAAAGTGTTACGTGGAATAGTGAACGCTCCTTATGATACACAAGAAACGGTAAGAACCTCCGGATGGAATACGTCAGCGAAGAGATAACAATTCATGCAAAGAAACACATACAACTTCTTGGGCAACTTCAAATGTTGAGTTACATGGTATGCTGAATAACAAAAATGGAGCACGAAGGCTCCAAAGAAAGAAACCTCTGGAATTGGGAAGGCCACAATAGGGCGGCCAAATTTCGGCAATTCGGACTCATTTGAGAAGGGAAATAATTCATAATTCCAAAGAAAAAATTCTCCGATTAATTTACTATATAGAAACTTAACCACAATAGTTCGCCGGACGCGTTAGCACAGTAAGTAGCGTGCTTGCTTTGTTATTCGAGGGTCTCGGGTTCGATTCCCGGAGGTGACCAAAAATCACGGTTGGGTGGTTTTAATGTGTAAGTATTTGTGTTTGTCCGGGTATTGCACCGTGGTGCACCATTGTGGCAATGAGTGCTGGAGTAATCCGCCCAATTTTAATTAAAATTAAAATAACAACTGGCCCCTTACTGAGTGAACAATCTGACTCCAACGGTTTCGATCTTGGGCTTGGTCTTCATACTGTCCTAGACAACCTGAAGAAGCCAAGTCATTCTCTACACCGTGGAGCCATCGTCGCCTGCAACGACCCCTGCGCCCACCATATGATGGCTCTCCTTTCAGAGCATGCTGCACAATTCGTTCCGGATCAGCACGCAGAACGTGACTGAGCCAGTGTATAGATCTCGCTAAGATCTTATTTCATGCACAATATCGGGGATCTTCATCAGATCTCATACAGAGCTCGCTATGGGCCATCTATTTCGCGTTTTGGGCCGTACATCACACGCATCACTCTTCTCTCCAATGTAAGGAGCCATCTCTCGTACTCATCCGTCAGCGCCCAACTTTCACACCCAAACATATCAACGGGCCTGATCAACGCTTTGTAAAGTTTTAGCTTCACGGCACTTGACAGGTGTTTAGATTTTAACAGTGGCCTTAGAGGATACAAAGTACGGCTGCCAGTCGTACCTTAATACCCTCACCCACACTGTTATCGTGAGTGATAAGAGAGACCAAATATTAACACCAAGTAACTGCTTTCTAATGCAAAACATTCAGAACAAAACAGACTATTTGCAAATTTTATTGTACTGCAGGGTTTTTGTAGCTTAGTATGTAGTAAGCCACCAAGAGTTTTAATTATTTTTAAATTCTTCAAGAATTTTAATGTTTACTCATCAGAACAAATAAAGATATGCATTTACTCTTATCAGTGGTACCTGATATTAATATCAATCTCTTGCTCAAATATGCCTTTCACAACGGCGGTTGGATCCAAACATCGAGCACCATACAACAAATTTATAAGCGTAAAAGAACTTACGATAGAGCTACCAGGCTCATTTAGCTAGTTTAATTTGTATCAATATGCGGTTGCTAAGATTTTTCAAGAGTATACCCCCAAGATATTTCAGCTGATCATTAAACTGTATTCCGGCAACCTATATGACCACATTAAATGATTTCTTGAAAAACACCAAATGCTTCTGGAGACTTGTACTGTGTTCCGGACTTGCTTCGGAAATATGATTTGGTATAAACAAACTAACAGTCATATAAAGAGACAGATTCATGTTCCTGGTTTTGCATAACTGTGTCTGTTTATACCCTAACATTCCCAGAAAAGTGGGTATATTTTTGGTATGCGAATACCTGTGCGGTTTGACCAGAAAATAACCAGGTTTCAATGTAGGTTCTTCTGCAAAGACTTTATTGTATCTGGCAGTTTCAGCGACTTCTTCAACTTGCTCACAACATTTAACCTACGTCAAAATGATTGCGATGCGTATTTCATACTTGTAAGGACCCAGCAGAATAATGAAACCAATCTGTTAGATTATTAGCCTTTCTAGCTTTTTTTAATAAGCCGGCTGGCCCGTTTCCAAAGCTTGGCAATGTTTCATCTATTTGACATTTTTACTCTTATTGCTTTCTTAAAGAAGAAAACAATATTCATGAAATCAACAGATTGCTTTACCGATATTTCTTGCTAGTCTGATTGTGACAGACTGAAGCGACTGAAGCAGAAACAATCTCATAGATGATTGTGGGGTAATTTAACGTTTAAGCATCTTTCATATTCTGCTCCAAGTTGCTTTTCCTAACATCACAATGCTCTAACTTTTCTTTAACTTCACATCTACCAGTGTGAATATATTATATTCTGAACATAGTGTAGTCTTTTATTTAAGATTTAATATATCTGTTATAAGCCATTATTCGGATTATTGGCTACACGAATTATTCGGATGACCAATACCGGCTTGAATTTGATTTTTCAGTTGCATTGTCTATCTCGATAGCAAACACGCGGTCAAATGGCAGTTGATGAACTTCACAGTGGAATTGAAACTCATTACAGTGTGTCTTTTATAAACCTCTCAAGAAGCAAAATAGTTGAAAAACTAGATTTATGAAGGTGCTGCATATAGATGAGCAAATTCCCAAGCCTTAATTTGTCTTACGACTGATTCAAACTAGACCTTATACTGTACATAAGCGCACGCTGGGGTATTGAATTTGATTTACACCACCTCTCTTATAAAAATATCTTCTACTTGATGTATCACATGACTCATAACGTAATTTAATATTTTGATTCATAATCCAGCATCAGTGATAACGTTATATAACGCAGCATGTGCAGATACCAGAACGAAATTAACCCATTGCCCATTTCTATACAAAACTTCTCGAATACATAATATGTGAAATTACTCCAAAGGAGATTCTCTATTAACAAAAACTGGGCAATTATTAGTTGGCTATAAAGTTCCAAAGCAGCGTAAGCGATGCTATACATATAAATTCTGCAATATACCGGGTGTTTTTTTTAAACTGAGACGATCAAATATCTCGAAAAATAGCCACTCTACGGAAAAAATGTCCATAATCAAAATTTAATCATACCGCGGGGGAAATACATTAGTGCAAAAAAAAAGTCCCCCCACCCCCGCTTTGTAGGTGGGGCGGGGGTAACTTTTAAACTAAGATAGGAAGCCATATTTTTTATTGCAGATACGGATTCACGGATTCTACGACTAAAAGTACGTATGATTTGAATAAAATATTTTGTTCGGTTCATGATAGATGGCGTTGCAATCGACGAAATTCAATTTTTTCAATTTCTCCTTCTTAGAACACACGCATTCGATTCTGCAATACGTTTGAAATAAAAAACATCACGTTTTCATTGGAAATACTCGAAATTCGTCATCAAAACAATTTATTCAGTTTTGTAAATCTAAATAAGTGTTCAAAATGATGGCCTGAATTTTGTATTTTTGAAATTTAATAATAAAACTTGAAATTAATTTTGAACACTTATATAGATTTACAAAACTGAATAAATTGTTTTGATGACGAATTTCGAGTATTTCCAATGAAAACGTGATGTTTTTTATTTCAAACGTATTGCAGAATCGAATGCGTGTGTTCTAAGAAGGAGAAATTGAAAAAATTGAATTTCGTCGATTGCAACGCCATCTATCATGAACCGAACAAAATATTTTATTCAAATCATACGTACTTTTAGTCGTAGAATCCGTATCTGCAATAAAAAATATGGCTTCCTATCTTAGTTTAAAAGTTACTCCCGCCCCACCTACAAAGCGGGGGTGGGGGGACTTTTTTTTTGCACTAATGTATTTCCCCCGCGGTATGATTAAATTTTGATTATGGACATTTTTTCCGTAGAGTGGCTATTTTTCGAGATATTTGATCGTCTCAGTTTAAAAAAAACACCCGGTATACTCTAGCAAAAAAAAGTACACCATATTACAAAATATAGTCCGTGGTATATTCTTAACAGTAGCATACACGATGTGACCTTGGAACTGAGAATAAAGCTCGTAAATGTAATGTTTTAGTCTAAAATATACCCATACTCCTTACTAGTTTCTGTAATAGAAAGATCCAAGAGTAAAGCCATTCGACGCTAATTAAAAAAAATAAAAATCGATTTATCCCCAAAAATGTAGAATAAATAAATAAATTAAATTATTAATAATCTTTTAGTGTAAATCTAAATGTCTTAGTAGAAATTCATCGCACATACCTCGCCCAAAACTTTAATTTCCACTTGCCACGGTGAATTATGTTTAGCATGCAGCATTCTAAAATTAACTTCGATCGGTGACAACTCATTCATTAAATTATCAATCATGAAACGATCATATCGTTTCGACAGGGTGAAAGTAAATTTTTCGTTTATTGAATCACAGCCTTTCTTTGAGCCTAGCCAATAATTATTACCTAGTATAAAACCAGATTTGAATGTACCAGATGAGTCTAATACTGTAAAGAAATAATAGATAATAATAAATTAAAAGAGGAGATTAGCATATCTTAGATAATATAAATTATGTTATGACACATTCGAGACAGCAAGTATACGATTTAAAATCTAATCAACATATATACGTATATACGTGTAAAAGTTTTCCTATATCTGTCCTAAAAAGCAACAAAAACCATTTGTGCAAAAATGTATTTGTATGCAAAGCAGAATGTCACGATATAGCGATTTTTATCATTAAGACAACAAAATATATATGTATATAAAGTTAGCCCAGGATTTATCCCAGAAAAACGTAATGGCAGCACCATAACTATAGCGACAGTTTTGTATCAACTATCAGCCCAGGTTTTACTATCATCCTATAATTTTGTCCCATCCCAGGAAAAATATGCCCTAATATCGCGACAGTTTCATTAAACTATCATCCCAGGAAATCACTATAATCTTGAATTTCGTACCTAACCATCTCAATATCATGAAAAAAAAGATAAACAAAAATGCATCATTAAAAAATGTAAATTAAACCATTCAATGATTTCATTTATTAAGTCGGATTCAAAAAAGATTGTGATAAAGTAACGTAAATTACGGACGAAGTCACGTAAATTTTAATATTGGCCAACAAAAAAAAACTTCCTCGAACGACTCGAGCCAATGTCGGACAAGCTAGGGTGTTTTAAAGTATGCCATACTAACACCAATTTATCCTGTTCGTTTCAAAAAACTTCAACGGTCGTGAGCAACTTAGCTTTAAGCTAACCATTTCATATATTTTTCATTATTTCACCCGTCCCATCGGGTGTTTTTTAAGTTTGGCATACTAACATACTAAGGTACTAAGCCTTACCAGAACGTTTGGTAGTATCTCACACAATATTACTCGGTTTAAGTATTCTCAATATTCTGTTTGAGATATAAATTTCTCGGAAATGACTTAGAAAAACTAGAATTTCGTTTATTATGTACTGTTTTCATATGAATTTAATAAACTTAAACTTAGAAACTAATTGTTCTAAGTTTAAGTTTATTAAATTCATATTTTGTGTTCGACGAATTAAGTAATATATACTAAATTTATGGAAGTTTAGAATAAGACCGATTCTGATAGCTTATTTGCGCAAAATAAGTATAGTAAACGCGTATTTTTCTCTCCGTGTATGAACTTAAGTTAACACTCTAGATTCAACATTAAATTTTGAGCCACTTGAACACTTGCAATATCCATCTGAAGCCGAATGCTACTAAACTCTAAATTTAGATACATGCTACATGAATACAATCATTGTCCGTAACATTACATGGTTTGTAGTAATTTGTACAAAATAAATTGTTATTTTACCTAGTTGAATGAATCCCATACACACTTGTCTGAAATTTACGACTTTTAATGTAAATTTTACACAAGTCAGTAGTAATGATATGCATTTTAAGATAATTTTACACATTTTTACGAAAAATAATTTCCGTGCGTCTTTATGGTGGAAATTTTCGCCTTTAGCGTAAATTTAGATCAAAATTATCGCAAAAATACAATAATTATTATGATAAATTTACGACTATCCTCTTCCATTTTTAGAGTGTAATTGAAACTAATGAAAAATATATGAAATGGTTAGCTTAAAGCTAAGTTGGCTCGCTCACGATAGTTGAAGTTTTTTGAAATGAACAGGATAATTTGGTGTTAGTATGCCCAACTTAAAAAACACCCGAGCTAATCCGAGATTTTTACCTAATTGACTCTGGAGACGGTGGGCTGGTGAAATAATTATAAATAATAAAAAAATGTGTATTTGAAAAGCCCAAAAATTTTGTAAATAAATTATTAATTTTTTATGTTGAATGTATTTTTCAGTTTATTATGTCAATTTTATTTAAAATTTTAATTTTAAACGTATTTTGCAATGATTTCACTTGTATTTACTGATTTAGTTTTTATATGCATTATACATAGTTCTATCATGAGAGCTAATGGATACTATCACTTGTATTACCTGATGTACATTTTTTATTTTTCTGGGATGAAATTCTGGGATAACTTTTTATACGTAAAATACATCTACACACACACACACACACACACACACACACACACACATATATATATATATATATATATATATATATATATATATATATATATATATATATATATATATATATATATATATATATATATATATATATTTATATGATTTTTCGATATTCTTGGGTAAATCCTATGAAGGTAAAACTATAATGACGTATATAGCAAGATGGCTAAGCTAGCCGAAAAATGTTTCCTAAGGAAATTTTCATAAATTAGCCTAATTTTTTTTTGTTTTAGGACAGGTTTAGGTAAAAATACCGTGAATGTAATAATGTATTCCTTGAATTTTTAACTAAATCGAATCTATAGGCATCACTGTAGATGGTATTACTGTCTATATATATACATATATATAAAGGATATTAGAATTGGCAAATTCATTATTTTGACAGTTTTGATCCCCTTCGTAATTTTGCAAAATTTAATTATTTTCACCTATATAGTCAATTTAATAATCAATTATAATAATATTTTAGCAATGTAAATATAACAAATCCGATTGATATAGACGATCAGCATTGTTCCAATTCAATCTCGTCAACAGAAAAAGGAACTGTATCCAAAAATACAATTCATTATTCATTGAGTGTTTCATTGATTATATGCCAATGTTTCAGTTATTGGCATATAATCAATGTCACTTAAGAGGGCACGAGAAACTAGAAAAACACCAATCATATATATGGCTAGGACAAGGCAACGCGGATATAATCAATATATTTCGCATTCAAAGGTCAAAAAAGTAAGTTTTCGTTGATTCTAGAAGAAATACCGGAAAGCAAAAAGGTCTAGTGGTGGTTGCCCGTTTCTTTGAGACTGTTGTGGCTTTCATCGTGACGAGGGTCACGTCGCGTGAATTGATGCAACTATGGGAATTGGGGAGATAATCAAAATTCTGGGATGGGATGAGAATATTTCCGAGTAATTTTTTCTGGAACCTAGTTCTCGAATAACTAATCTCACTCAAAATATTATTATTATTACCGAAATATGCACATTTATATCTTTACTTACATTTAATGGCCCATATCTCTTTATTATCAATCCCATTTTTAATTATTCTCATATCAGTCAAACACATTGGGTTCACATTAAAATTATTTATGATGTGCGAGTCATGATCGATCGTCGCCACTATTAAACCATAAACAAATGAATATTTCTTCAAGTACGTTTCAGTTTCAGAACTTGAATTTGATAGTTTTAAATCAATTGATGATTGCTGCTGCCTATGATTATTGGCTGATTCTAATTGCCCACTAAATAATAATATTACAATAAATATAATTAAACGATTTTTAACCATTTTTGAAACAATTGTTTTAAGCACTTTAAAAACAGTTGTCGAAATATAAAAAATAAGAATTTTATTTATTTTCACATCACATCACATCACATGGTAAACAATAAACTAATAATTCATTTCGGTAATAATTGTTAATTGTTTCATTTTTAAAATATTGAAAAGTAAGTTTTGATCACCCACAACTTGTAACGAATGAATTTTAATTTTAGTTTACTCAACATTTTAAATAAAAATGGTTAAGATACATGTCAATGCATTTCTTTTAAAGTTTTTATTCAAATTGCTCCCGAAACAAACAAACGAATGAATGAAGAACAAAATTCTGTCTCATTTCAACGCGAAATTCTATTTAGTCTTACTACATACATAGATAGAAAACTATAACTATACTAAGCCTACTAATACCACGTTTACATAAAATGTAATTTAATAATAGGCCTTGTTAAAATGCCAAGTTCGCTAACTACTCGAATGTACCTAACATTTAGAATTAATTTTTGTAAATATATTATTTTTATAAGAAACTTTTAAAAGAGTCAGCGTTCAACTGGCGGTTTTGCATGTATCTAAAGAAACGAAAGTCTCAAAAATTACATCCAAACGTTCAAAACTTTAACCAAATCATTCTCTTTCTCCCGTTTTGTTAGTTTTAGGGTTCATTCCCCTCCCTCCTGAACCCCGGGATACTTATCATTGTACTCTATAAAATTAATCAACCGTCTATTCCAAAATAAGTCTTTGGACATTTGTTTTTACGTTGTACTAAAAATCAATGTTATTATTCCTGTCAAGATTTGGCCATATTTTCTTGCTATTCTGAAAACAAATTGTCATATATTTTGTTGTTATATATTTTTACTCTACTCATGTACGCGGAGTATACATTTCTCATACAGGTAGCCTTACTTGGTAAGTTATAATATCTGTAATTAATAATTAATAATTAATGATTAAATTACTAAATCAAGTACAAGAGTTGTTATATTTTTTTCCCTTGACCGAGTGAAGTTTGTACTAAATCATAAATATCTTAATATTAGTGACTGTATAAATGTAAGCATAATTTAGTTTTATGCAAAATTGCAAATAAACCACTGATTTAACTATGAGAATTTTCTGTTTAAGGCATTTTCGTTTGGTTATGCCGAAGATATAAGTCATTTGAGAAAATTTACGGTCTAATTAAAGTAATACATATAGAAACAAAAATTATGTAATAGAAAACGACTATTTAACATTAAATACTTTTGAATAAAAGTATTAGAATTGATAAAAAACAACACTTTCAGAAATTTCTTGTGATTGTCTTAAGAAGCTGACACGGAAATCCTTTATTACAGGACATCATTAGTTTTCAGGTACCCGAGACATCTCACGTTTTGCAAAATATAGGGGATCGGGGTGTTTCCAACCCATAGGTAACATCGGGTAATATTGTATTCAACAGGTGGGGTTGTATGTGAAAAATCTAAATAAAAATTAGAATACAATACATATACGAGTATATACTTTGTCTTTAATGTGTATTAAATTAATTATAATAGTTATAAAATTTTAATTGTTTATAAATAAATTATTGTTTTTTTTTGTAAATTTAATAATAATAAGCTAGTTAGATTTAACTAACATATTTAATTATGTACATAATGGCATTCGAACGAAATAATAATTAACATGTAATTTTCATATAACCTGAAAAAATATAAATCTATGCCGCAAGCAATTTAAAAAAATTAAAGTAATGGATACTCATTATCTTGGTCAATACCGACATGTAATACTTTTGAAGTTGTACGGATGACATATTCTAATATGACAAATAATTAACATAAAACCTGCGTCATAAATGTGTCATACAAAATACCATCGAGTTTTGATTTGATTTGATTGGAATGTTCGACCAAGCATTAAGTAGGATCTCCCGGAGATGGCTGTGCCTCACCGAACACCCGTTTACACATAACATACAGAGGATTTGGATAGGTTCAGTTAGTATGATCAAAATTGACTCGGTTACAGACACCTAGTATAGCCAATAGTTATTAACACAGGACGATACAGTTCTAATCTACTTTTATAATTTTTGACAGCATCACTGGGCTCTGAAATAAAATTTTTTAGTTTGCTGGATCAGACTTATGAGATACTCCTAAAAATTCAACTGAAATTAGTTACAATTTATTTTATTCTGCATTCCAACGTTTAATTAATTAATTTACTGAGCTCTGTAATAAAAATTTATTAGTTTACTGGATCAAAATTAGGAGATAATTCTGAAAATCAATGCAAATTAGTTCCAATTTACTATATTCTGAATTCAAAGCTATAATTGAATTAACTAAAATTTAAGTCTCAGAAAACCTATAATTTAGTTCAATTTATTATTATTAATTTCATATTTAATCTGTGGTAGACCTGTAATGAATAATAATTAGTGTAAACATTGCCGCCATTTGCGTTTAGCACTCGTTCACGTTCTCTCCGGCTCTATCCCTTCAAAATTCAAAATTCAAATGCTTCTTTATATGTATTTTAAAATTAGGAAATTTGTAACGTTTGTAATTTACTTTTATGATTTATTAAAACAAAAACTGCACTCTGCAATAAAATTTATTAGTTTGCTGGATGTGACTTCTAAGATCCTTCTGAAATTAATTTAAATTAGTTTCAATTTATTATAATCTGCAGGCTTAACTGAAATTCATTAATTTAAACCTGATTCATTAAAACTCCATTAAATGCTGCAATACAGTTTAACTGTATTACTAGATGAAATAAAATTAAAAGAATTTTAATAAAAACATTACATACTACATACATACATTTGTTCATATCATTCATTAATAATAAAATTTTAACTTTTTTCTGTTAAACACACTAAAATAAGATGTTTTAAAAGTCGTAAAATATAGCACTCCAATTAGAAATCACCACCTAAAGTAAATATCATTATTGATTACTTAATAGGTGCGGTTTTTTTAACAGAACTTCAAGTTCTATAAGAACATCGGGAATAATACTGGGAAATTTTATTTAGTTTAACCAATATATTTAATTTAAGTTCTATTTATTTGAATAAATTTCAACTTTTAATTATATTTTTTGACGTCTATTGTAAAATAATACAGGTATCAAGCATAAATCAATGAAAAATATTTATTTAAAATATTTCCTTTTAAAATTTCCCTTTTTTTCGAGTTCGTGTACTATGAATATATCGCGAACTTGAAAAAACCAATGTTTTATCCAGAACATTGAAAAATAAAGTTAAATATAATTTTATTTCGATAATAGTGAATTAAAATTTGTAGTTTAACATTAAATGTATCTTATTTATTGATAAAAAATTAAATTCATTTGGATTTTACTGAAAAAATGAGAAAATTCTTATCCAGAACTTCATTCCAATAAGAAAATTTTTGAATTAAAAAACACGACTAATAAGAAATAAAATAAAATAAAAATGAAAATTATGTATAAAATTAGACTAATTCATTCCACCTAGCGCACCATCTAGATACCGATATCCGTATCAATTGATACTATTTCTGGCTTCTCACTGTAAATCTAAATTAATTTAAAAACAATTCCAATTGGAAAACCGTTTCCCGTATATGGGAATGTTT
Source organism: Tipula unca (assembly GCA_951394425.1). Classification (NCBI taxonomy): domain Eukaryota; kingdom Metazoa; phylum Arthropoda; class Insecta; order Diptera; family Tipulidae; genus Tipula; species Tipula unca. Next base: position 162,960,200 of record OX596382.1, on the reverse strand, counting down.
TGTTTCAATATCTAACCTTAACAGACGATTTAACAAAACTTACCAAATTATCCCATCTTGGTACCAAAAACGTTACTACTTACGTTTTATCTTTATTTTATAATTAATTTATTTTATTTAATTTTTTTTTTGTAATTATGTACGCACAAATATGAAGTATAACACTTTTGATAAATGCAACGTCTTGTTTGCAATAGCCGTGTTTCTTGACGTATGATCTGATCCGGATCAGATCATATCTGCTTCCCTTTCTTTTGTATAGCCGCGTTTCATGAAATCAACACAAAAATTGTACTATTTTTTGTTTTTGTATATAAATTTTGAACCAAAATGCTACTATAGGATCAATATAATGACCTAAAAACAAAAAATAATACACTTTTTGTGTTGATTTCATGAAACGCGGCTATACTAAAGAAAGGGAAGCAGATATGATCTGATCCGGATCAGATCATACGTCAAGAAACACGACTAATAATATCAATCACAATTCTGTGTTTAATTTGACACTTTTTTTTACTGAAAGAACAACACTTTAATATTAACACGAATAATACTAATTAAATCTGCCCAAAACCATTTAAAATTTATTTATAATGTAGGAGACCAAAAATTCACGTCTAATCAACATGACAATTCGTTGTTCTCCCGTGTCATACAAAATACCATCGAGTGTTAATAAATTCGAATAATTGCAAAATTAATTTATTTGTCTACACATTATTTTTTTTAGCTGTTGTATATGATTAAAATATTTTGAAAAATAGTATTCATGCTGTGTGCCTCCGGCCGATTTTTGTTCTAAAAACTTGACTTTTGGTCAACTTTTCATTTCAAACGTACATTTCAGTATTACCCACTTGGAGGCGGTTGAAACGTCTAATCGTGAGTTTGCTTTTCGATGACATTTAATTTTTAAATTTAAAACAAAAGTTATAATAATGTGTAATTCAAAATGTCGAAAAGAGCGTATTCATGCAGATGTAAGTACATATTTTATATTCATTTTGTTGTGTATTTTACTGTTTACAATAATGATAAATTAAATAATATTGTGTATTCATTACATGACCCTAATCCACTGCATATATGTACATTTTATATAACTACATGTATGTAGTGGATTAGGACTATGTACATGCAAAAACTAAATGTGTGCCATATAAATATAAAGCCGTTTTATGTATAATTACCAAAAAAATGTATCTTGAATCTAAAGATACGAGATTCAACTTTCGTTTACACTACACCTTTATCTATATGTTCAAAATTTATTTCGTTTGAATAATTTTATAGGGTCTACTGAGGAAACTATGAAAACATATTTATGTATAGATTTTAATTGGAATTAATATTTAATTTAATTTAATTTGGAACCATATTTATGTATTAAAATAAAAAAATTTAAAAAGAAATTAAATTAAAAAATTTGAAATATCCACTTATCGACATTCATCAAATTTGGGCTACCAATGTGTTAATAAAATTGCAGATTCATCATCGCCATCTGTATAATAATTGAATGAAGCTGAACTATCATCTAATTCTATTACTAATACTTCTATCTTCTACAGCAACACCGTCGTTTATATACATATGTTGTGCATAACACAACATGTCACGTTTTAATAAAACTTTCTATTTTTAGTTTCAAACTTTTCTTGAAAATAGAACTCCACCTTGTCTTCAACTTTCTAAATAAGTTTTCAATTATGCTCAGTGTACGGCTGTGTAGTAAATTAAATTTCCGTTCTCTTGGTAGCCACTATCACCCATAAGTAATAATTAGGTGGAGTGAAACTGACTTTCTTGTATAGATCACTATTTCTTTGCACTGAGCTTGGATATCCTGCAAATATATTTATGAATCTGCTACGTTTAAGCTATAACGGGTTTTGAAAATATCGATGTTTTTGCTCTCATGTTGAATTTATGACCAATTTAATCATTAAGCATTTTATGAACAATAGTGCGTACAGAAAATCGAGAGATTTCGAATCAAACACCGGTAACACGATAACTAGAACCGCACGTCAGCCAATATAGGAAAACACATAAGCGGAATTTCACGCAATCTTGCATCGTTTTCGTTTCTTCAAATAAAATCATTATTTCATGGAGAGACTTTGTGTTTATACAGGCCATCATTTTCTATATTTTTCTATATATAGCCGATTGATAACATTGAAGAAAGTTTCTTTCCGGCTAGAACAAAAAATATATTCAAAAGAAATTTATGCATTTGTGAATTTTATGTTATGTTTTTTTGTATATACATATTTCATTTCCTCACAAAGAGATTTTCTAAATGGTTTTCTTTGTTGCTTTAAATATCCATCATAAGATATGAGAATATTTGCGAATAATATAATTGGCATGTCATTGATGCCTTCTGTATTATAATTTTCCATTATAAATTGTAACTTTCGGAAAAACTGAAAAGTCACAAATTTAGAAATTTGAAAAGCAAGCACACTATGTATATTTTATACTGCTACCGCCTATGAATAATTAGTAGAACTTTACATCAATTTCGAAAAACTAAATATTTAGCCATAAAAATCGGCCGGAGGCATATACAGCATCAGTATTTTTTTGATTAAGTAGGCTGTGCATAAAATATCTAAAATACAAAATAGAAAGCGATAAAATACTTAATCGCTCGTTGCCATTGGAGACAAGCGTGGCAGTTGATTGTTTATATGAAAAAATAAAAACATCAAAAAAATGCGACTGCAAAAGCCTACTTATTGTGGATGTCGTAGAATTTTAATAAAAATTTACGTTATACAATACACATGGCATTTTAATCCATCCAAACCGAAATGGCCTCAAAATAAAATTTTAGTATCACGTGGTCGCGAAAATCGCTAACCTAGATCTGCAAATAAAAATATAAAAACAACAAGCCAATAAAACTTTAGATGTCGAGGTTGTACTTAAGTAAAATACACGAAATTATTCCTAAACGACTACCATAAAAAGTAAAATTGCAAATAAATAAATAATAATGATAGTTAGTATAGACAACTAACTTAAGTTTCATGCTGTTTCGTTGTATGCTGTAGCAACAAATAATGTTTCTATATACATATATGGTTGAACTGCTCTATATAATTATCGTAGCGGTTTTATCTAGCAGCTGCTCGCCAAGTTGCGAATTGTTATGAATGCTTCAGCCGGAGTTGGTTTTGTTAAGGCGATGCCACATGCACAACCGTCAAACCGGCATTGAAAACCGACAAATACAAGTTTTGACAGAAAAATAGGATTTATAACATTAAAGTTAATTAAAAATAGTTTTAATGAACAATAACTATGATATTGTTACAAAATTTTATTAAAATTGATACAATTTCATTAAAAAAAACCTTATTTTATGTTTTGCCGTCCGTCAAGCTAAAATCCGGACGGCAAAATACTGAATGGTATAATTTTTGAAGTTAACGAACGCTCCCCCGTTTTCCAAAATCATGAACGAATTTTTTTGCCGTCAGTTTTTTGACAAAATAAACAAAAATTAGTTTGTTTCATTTATAGTGTGACGTCATTTGCCGTCCGTGATTTTTTTTTCATGTGGCATAGTAAACTCCGTACGGATTTGCCGTTTTCACATTTGCATGTGGCATCGCCTTTAATCGGCGGTTTTGGAGATTTTCGTTTAAAAAGCGATGGTTACTGGGCTACTGTTCTATACCGGAATGGTGTATTGCTAATTTCACGAATTTATATGTGTTTGTACGGTATTATACGTGCAGGGTGCAGTGCTGTGCACGTCTACGCAAATTTCAAAATTGTCTACATGTTTCCGCCGACAATAGCGTTGACAATGTAGAAAATATGTAGACAATGTATGTATACAATTATTTTGGTTAAAAAAAATAAAAAATATGATCAAGTAATAAAAAAGTGCCTTGAAGTTGCACCAGCCAAATCGGCCTATCACAACTATACCTATCCTATAATTCATTACAATTTTATTACAATTTATTACACCAGGTCCCAATTTTATTACATTTGACGTTCACGAGCAAAGTGTGGGTGTTATAATTTCCAGTTACACCGCCACTTTGTAACTCTTGATGTAATTGTGATATTGAGATAAAGCTTGGGCCAGAGTTTATTACAAATTAATCAGAGTTTATTACAAAGTGGCGGTGTAGGTTCAATTTGAAGTTACACCACCCACGGTTTTCTCTCGAACGGCAAGTGTAATAAAACTGGAATCTGGTGTTATAAATTGTAATAAATTATGGGATAGGTATCGTTGTGGTAGGCCGATTTGGCTGGTGGAACTTCAAAGCACTGCTGAACTGCATATTCTAATGGACTGTTCATCCGCTGCATAATCTAGAATAAGCAAGAACAACACTCAATAATACGAAATCATCTGAACTTTCACAGTGCATTCGTATTTTTAAATATTCATTTTCTATTTAAGTTATCTTTATAACTTGGTATTGCGGTATCGCAATCTAAGGTAATTATGATTCCTATAACGAACTCGTCTGTGACATTTTTATGCAGTATTTTACCATTTTTGGTCGACAACCGTCGAAACATTGTTGCTATTTATCGATTTTAACAATATTTCAATCAACCTTGCTACGTTAGTACGAAATATTTTGTTGAGGTCAATCGATTTATCATTTTCATGTTAATCAAATTTTTAATTTAAATTAAACTTTTTACCGATAATTTAGTTTACCGATAATGCGGTCCCTATACCTAATCCAACAGATATTTTAAATTCAAATATTATTTTGTCTCCTATTATAACAACAACTGAACCTATAGGGACACTTCTAGACACTTTTCTTGTTTATCTCTTGAGTGAGCTCAAGTGGTTCAGCCGTATTGAATTACCTAGAACTGGTCGTTTTCGTAGCAAATATTGTCCTTTTTTCGGATTTTATGGTTGGCAATTCTCTCATTTAAAAGTGAATCAATATTTCCCTCTTGTGGGCATCCTTTATTGAAATTTTAGAGTGTGCCATGACTACTAAAGCTATAGTAGCTGTTCTTTCAGATAAATAGTTATTGATGATATTGTATATAGATTTGCGGGGAAATTCATTTTTCTTAAACTCAAACCTTGGCCATCACAAATTATCGAACTCACCTCATACATCTGATATAGGAACTAAGAGTTTTCCTTGACCATTTTACTTTTGATCTGTTTCTTTTACAATGCTGATCATTTTGACCATTGCGCACTCAGTTGGTCTATTTTAATAATTCTAAGCCACACTGTTTATTGTATTTACCACTTTTCTGGAATATGTCCATTAACCTGCCGTCAATAATTTTTCAAGTAATTTACCTAAAACATTTGACAGCATGATATGCTTATAAGCCTTCTCTAAATGGGCCAGCAGTTGTGCACTAAATGCAAATCCACAGAAAACTGACTTGATCCTTTTTACTAGGAGGCACAGACTTCATCAGATTGACCCGCTAACATTAAATGGTACCAGCTTGAGCTTTACAGACAAAGCAAAACACCTCGGGTTATTTTCGTTAGTGTCCTTATTGTGCCAAAGTTTGAACTTTGTTTTCTCGGTTTTTTCGACGGTCCATAATTTTATTAAGCTTAGTTATATATTCCCCCGGCTCGGCTGAATATTGAAAGTAGATAGTGTGACCAGATAGAAACTATACGTATAGTATGAGCGAGTTTTGAGACTAGGTATAGTTTCTAAGAAATTGCTCTAGATTGCTATTGAGGTTGGCAAGAGCTGCTTTAACGTTATTGCCAAACCATCTACTTTACATTTAACCGTGAATGGTTCCTGCATTTGGAGTTTATCAATTGCTTAATTTTCAATACAATGTCGGATTTCATTTGTATTTTGCATTTTCAGATGGGAAATCTTCAATCGACAAGTATTTTTGTCTTTCACTGTCATTCTATATTATGAATATATGGTACGCGGGGTTCCTGTTTGCTTTCTTACAACAAGCGCATTTAACGTCTTCGGTCTTTCTTGAGTAATTCTTTTCGCAAATAAGATTTTATTCTTTAGTTCAAACGCATGACATTTATAGCACTTTGTAACCCTGACAAAATCTGTTACTCTACAAGAGGAACAGCCCAGATATAATCTGTAGTTTATGTTGACCAAAGTATTTTTAGCAGTAAGTAAGATCTCGACGACCGAATTCACCATCTTGCCATTTTTCAAACGAGTCATGAAACAATGTTTCAAGTGCTCGATCTTAATACACTCAGAGCTTTGTTTAACAATAGCTTCTTTTATATTCTCAATCTTTTCTGTAGCGGTTTTGTTAGTTCTTTATCGGCCAGGAAATATTCTAAGTCTTCGTTTTATCAGTTTCAATCAGAATATCAGCTTTGATGTTGCTGACCATATATAGATTCAACCACTACTGGGTTGATAATTTCCCGCAGTTTTTTCCTCAGTTCTTCACTATTGGTGAATGAAGCCTCTTTACTAACCTCAGCTTTTACAGTGACAACTTTTGAAGGTTGTCATTGGGTCTTTCTATTTTTATAGAAAGGTGCTCCGATTATCGTACTTTACAAAGTATATGATACTTCTTTCTCGGATATCTCGATTATCTCAAGTGAACCGAAGTGTTTTTCGGTAAATATTTTAATGCGCGGCACAGAAGTAGTGATCAAGTCGTTTTAAACTGTTAGAATTGGAACACATTCGGCACACAAATTAATCTGTGATGAAAAAATGTAAAGTCTGGTGACCTAAACCTGGTCAAATGAAAAACTCATGAAAAAATTTAACTATTTTTTACTAATCCAATCGTGACATTGGATTAAGTCACTGATTTTTTTAGTGGTAGCCGTTGGATAGAAGTTTGACTTAATGAAATTCAAAGTTTATTTAAAAATTTTATAAAATATAAAATTTTAATTTTATAAAATGCAAAAATGCAACCACATGTTAAATCGGCCAATACAGCTAATGGGAAAATTTATTTTTTTTCTTTCAATTAGTGCGCAATTCGTGAATATGGTTCGTTTACGCTGCGTACCTTTCGTTGATTAGTCAATATTATGTGCTGCTCTGTATGTTGTCTTTGTAGGTTGCTATTACCCCTCAATGAAGACTCCATAAAATTAGGCGTTCATGTATGGCATACCTCTCCAAATTGACGCAGTTGTATATGTTTCATAGTGACATTTATTTGCCCACAAAATATTATTTATTTCATCAGTGATCGCCAACCTAATGGTCATCATGTTAATGATGTGGACTCTGTGTTGTGTCTACGGCGGTTGGTGACCGATTTCCAAGCCATTTTCGTGCAAGTTTTTTTTATATTGCAAGTTTTTTTATATTGCTATCAATAGTCAAACTTGCTTTGGTTAGCTTATATTTCACGTGCATTAATTTTTGGCAGTGGCAGAAAATTATCAAACGTTTCTGTTTATATATTATCGCATTTGATTCATTTCACTTGATATCCAATATTTTGAAAATTAGAGATGACTCATCCAATTTCTCAGGGCAAAGTTCTATCACAGTCACGTGAAATAATACGAAAAGACATTAATTTTTATTTTATCTTTATTCCATTATGTAAGCGTTAGGAAACATAAAAGAGACATCACATAAGAAATTGATTAGTAAATTTCTAAATTCATAATACAAAATTACTAAAAGGCAAGAAGTATAGCAATATTGAGGTAAAAACTATCTTAGCTCTAACTTAAAATCTACCTAAAACTAAACTATAAAATTCGCTCCCAGCTAACACATTACTTGTTTTATAACACTACATCTACATGTGATCTAAATGTCATGTACCGATCAATACAATTTTAAATTATTAATTTAATTCTTGGTGGTCCGCTCAATATATGTCCTGATCAACATTATAAATGGATTCTCAAATAGCAGCATAAATACGTAGCCAAGTAGGAAGCTAATTGTAAGAATTCCCATGGATTGTGTTACCTAGAATATCAAAAAAAAAATTAGTACAAGGCTCAAATGAAGATGAGATATTTGTTTACCAGAACAGAATAGTCCATATGGAATGATAAATCGGTTGTCATCACAATAAATATGATTAGCAGTGGATTGATCAGATACACTGAATACGTCATTCGACTAAATGGTATCAACGACTTAGCCTCTAATATTCTACCAATAATTCCTAGAATGCACATTAAAATTTTAAAACTAGATTATTCGATTAATTGTACGACGTTAAGATGATACCTCCATATCCAATCCGGGTTGCAATTATGATCCATGAAATTCCAATTGCCCATAAAGGTTTACCAAAAGCTGTATACAATACTGATAATAATATTGGTGGATCTTTAACGCCATGGACAAATATCAATGCTAGATTAACGATTGGACCAACAATCCAAAATATTCTGATGGTTTGCTACAAAAAAAAAATCGTTACATTAAAATAACATGGCCTAAAGTGTAATAAAATGCACAACTGTTATACCAAGTTAAATACATCCGCATTACTCTTTAATGAGTATAAAATCCAACCAACAGGTATACCAACAATATATGCAGGAATTCTGGACGTCGTTGGTGTATACAGATCGTTTATGGTGTTGAATTGTACATCGACCCTAAAATAATTATTCAGATAATTTTTAAGTTTCAACCATATAGCGAATGGTTCGGTACCAGAACAATACTTACGAAAATGTGTACGTGTTGAAGTAGCCAAGCCATCCATTGTAAATGGTACATCCAACAAATATTGTACTAAATAATGCGATCGAAGCCGTTTTATTGTAACGATACACATTCAATAAAATTGTCGCGATTACAAAACATTGAAAATCGACCGATAAATACCAGCTCCAGCTCATACACATATCGGTCATTGGATACAAATTATTCATGTACAAAATATTTCGCCACCAATAACGTGAACAATTCTCATCATTATTCTCAAGACTCCAAAATTGTGAGGTGTCCGTTAAAAATTTTGAAGCAATCGCTGTCATCACCAAAACCATAAAGTATGACGGTGTTAAACGTAAATAACGTGTTAGAATTCCTTTTCCGGCTGAGACCACAGGATTTGCGCGCTCCGATTTCATGCGTTGGAAGAACATGTAGGACAATAGTAGGGCACTGTTCCAAATATAAAATAAAACTATTGTAAATTGGTAGACAAAAAAAATTGGTGTTATTTACCTAATCAAAAAGTATGTGTCAACAGCTAATGCGACCGCCACTATTGGTTGGATGAGCCAAATTTTTGTGTACAAAAACAACATTTCAAAATTATCGTTCCCGCTGATTGTGTATACAAACATATGACCAAGGATAATGTACACCATGCCAATAGCTCTGTAAAATTGTAAAATAAAAAATTGGATTAGTCGGTGGATCAAATATAAATATTTTTATTTATTCAAATTTTTGATTGACCGAACCAAACATTCGCACATTAAAACTCATGAACAAATTATCTTGGATTGAAACAAGGCAATTTTCGTGTGTTCTACTATGTGAATGCTTGACATGGTCGACATTATTTATTTAAATTATTATTTGTCAATGTAACCTATAATTTATTTTATTTTATTCATTAAGGGCTAACCAGCGAACAAAAATACCCGAAATTATTCCAACTTAAACAACTTGTAAATAGTAAAGAATTCTTTTTTTCAATTTTTAATAATTATAAATAATATTTAAAAAAAATCAATTTCCAAACCATTTTGACAATTTTAATTTTTTTAAAATTTTTTAGAAATTAAATGAGTGAGCAAGTGGGCTCCTAGTCGTCGAAATCAAGCGACCACAATATCTTCGCAATGATGTATTTTGCTGCTGGAACAGATATAAATACAAACTTAACAAGGGATGATGAGTATCCTTTTCATAGGGGTAACAAAATCTTAAGACCACCTACTATTAAAAAAACGAGTTCTATAGGAGGTATTAATATGATTTTTTCTTCAACAACAACTAATTTTGAAAGCGAAAAAAGCATACTTTATTACCAATTAAAAAGATGATCTCAAAGCTGAATAATGAAATAACCCTATTATAGAGAGAAATTGAAAACCTGAAAAGCATCATCGAATCAGGTTAAGAAAAAAAACAAGTCTGTAAAGAATATTACACAGACAAGGAAGAACTCGGAAGAGAAATAGGAACCAATTCCCAGTGAATACTAGGATCAAGAAGCACAAGAAAAACCACCACATTCAGTATGGCAGTTTTCGATGTAGAGGAAGTGGCAAGAGAATCTGATTGGATCGTGAAAAGAAACAAGCCCAGAAAGTAAAGAAAATCAGAATCATGGCTAACCAACTATTCAGCGCAATGATGATATCCCTAACACCGAGAAAAAAAAACAGCCTCCACCAATAAACGTAGTTGGTCTTAAAGACTATCCGGCGGTCACGGCTCTGATGACCATGGGAGGTTGTTTTATCATTGGTGGCGACTTAAATGCGAAAAACACATATAGTGAAGCTCAAGAGTTATTACACCAAAAGGGAGAGAATTGTTTGGCCTTCAAACTGGTGGCTTATCAACTTACTGGCCAACAGATTTAAACAAAACACCGGATCTTATATACTTTAAAGTAGCAAAAGGTATATTAGATAGTTATATTCGTTTGGAAAATAATGAACAGCTTACTTTGGACCACTCTCCTGTTATTATGACGGTCAGTGAAACAATAATTAAAAACGAAATCACAGCTGGTCTGTCTAATAAGAATACCGCAATTGGAAAATTTTTCAAAAATCATTAGAACAAAACATCAATCTTCAAGTACCAATAAGGAACATTATACAAGTCGAGGAGGAAGTAGAAAGACTAATAGAAAACATACAACAAGCTACGTGGCAAAGTACATCTTTCAAATACGAGAATAATAACAACTGTAAAAACTATCCACTTGAAGTAAGAGAGCTTGTGGCAAAGAAACGTAAAGCTCGAAAGTCTTGGCAAATAAATCGAACCAAGGAAAATAAAACCTTAATAGTCCTTAATAACCTATATGTAACAAGTTGAAATGTCTGATCAGAACAGGTATAAGAATGGATCAATCAGTCATATTTGTCGTCACTTCCTAGCCAAAAAATACCGAATATTCCATATGGGAAGCAACAAAAGTACTTAACAGACCAACAAATGATGAGCGTAAAATACAAACTGTATCTCTACAAGAGCTAAAAGAGGAAATTCAAAATTTAAACATGGCAGAATCTCCTGAGTACAACCTCATAACTGGACACATATTAAAGAATTACCAAATAAAGCGATACGGAAATTTCTCCATATAATCAATGCTGTGCTTAGACTAATATACGTTCCAAGGCAATGGAAGGTGGCAGAGGTAATCATGATCTTAAAATCTAACAAACAATGTAGCAATAAAAAGTCCTTCAGACCGTTATCCATACTCCCAACTAAATCCAAGATTTTTGAAAAATTGCTCCTGAAGAGAATGAAATCCATAATGGTGGACGGAAATCTCATTCCTGACCACCAGTTTGGATTCAGAGAAAACCACTGGACTATAGAACAAGTCCATAAATTCACAGATATTAAAGAACGTACATTAGAAACAAAAAAAATTTGTTTAAGCGTTTTCTTGGATGTAGCGCAATCATTTGATCGAGTTTGGCACAGTGGATTGGAGTTCAAGCTCAAGCGGGACCTTCCCAAACAATATTATGAAACTCTGAAATACTACATAACCGATAGACACTTCCGTGTAAAATATGAAGACGAATACTCGGACTTAAAGAAAAATTCAACTGGAGTACCACAAGGTAGCGTATTGGGCCCTGCATTGTACCTCCTGTATACTCGATATATACCACCAATGGAAGAAGCAACTATAGCAACTTATGGTGATGATATTACGATTTTGGCAGTTGGGAACAATGTAGAAGAAACTACGAACAAAGTGCAAAAGTCGACAAATTCAGTCAACAATTGGATGAAAAAATGGAGAATAAAGCTGAACGAAATTAAATCTATGCATGTGAACTATACTTTAATTTTTAGAGAAATTAAAACCATAACTTTAAAAAAATATAAAATTAATAAAAGCATGAACCCCCTAAAAATGGGGTGCAAATTAGATCCGCCTCCTGGATATTACACCCTGAATAACGCTAAATGGAGATAGAATAAATCCACGTTAAAAATATTTTGATTAAATGGTTTTTCCCAAATGAAGAATATACAAGAGAATAGCATATGCTGTATGTCGAGGTTACATAACAACATAATAATAAATCAATCGCATACCTATAGAAACACAATATCAGAATAAATTAACTTTGGGTATTTTTCTCATCTGACCTAGTATCCCTCCACCAGCGATAAGTTTACTATGCTTAAATTAAATTCAAACCATGGCTTAGACGTTCAACTTGAGAAGCACTCATCTTGCTAGATTGATAAAGAATTCGGATAGACAACAAACGTATACCACACTGCTGCCGTTCGGAAAAAATTAAAAAATCATTTTCCTATCCCATTTCCATTCAACTTGTCACGTTTCATGATAATCGGTCAAGAATTGGCCTAGTTCCGATCCAAATGGCTGTATTCCAGAACTTTATCCAAAAATCATTTTTCAATCCCATTTTTATCAAATAATTCGAATTCATTATAATCGGTATAGTATAGTTTTCATGTATTTTCTTTTTCGGTGAATTGTCGCTTTGGGTGAATTGTGTTTTCGGTGAATTGTTTTTCGGTGAATTGTCGTTTTCTGTGAATTGTCGTGCTACCGGAAAAAGAAATGATTAGGATAGGTCTGTGAAGGCCTGGTTACCTAATCATCTTCATTTCATATTCGACCTAGCGGCAGAGACAATCGCAGCAAGTTTATTGATGTTTGAACGTCTTTTTTAACCAACCACTTAGTGCAGAGAGCTAAAATTATTCACGATCCGACCAACAAAAGAAAAATTGTTTCTTAAAGACATTTAACAAAGAAAATTAATAGTTTTACTTCAAAATTAGTATCTTGCTGTATATTTTCACCGTCCCAGAGTCACTGGATTCCCGTATCTAAAAATTTACACATTTCTTAGTTTCGATAACAACATTTTTTACTGCTAGGACATGTTTTGAGCACTGACCACATTCGTTATTAGGTGAGGGTATAATGTCCATAGGGTAGGCAGAAGATGTGGCTGTAATAATCAGAGGAAAATGAACGATGTAACAGTTTTGGCATGATAATGGTGTATCCAAGAAGGACTTAAATGCCAGTCCAAGTAAAACTGTTACTGCACCAATTAGGGAGAAAACTAAGGTTTTGCCCAAATCCCACGTCGAATTCCATAGTAGGGCTCCTGAATTGTAAACTATCAAATCCTCAAAGTTTAAAATAGAGTAAAGAAGGTCCTTGAGTCTGTTAAAGATCAACATTCAATAAATCTATGGTCTCATATGCTTCATACGCTAGAAATTCATTCTATCACATATTGAACCACATACAAAAAAAATTAGTCTCAAACGGACACTTTAAACTAGGGATAAAGCGACACTTTAAAATAGGAGTGAAAAATAGGGGTATTATTGAATTTGCAGAAGTTTGTACAACTCAGCCTTCTAGCCTTCATATGCTAAAACAGTTCAAGGTGTCTGCTGCGTAATATTCATTTTAGCCCAGTAGCTGCTGTTAAAGAGAGCTGTAGTACTTTACACATTCGTATACTACTCATGTAGAGATATACATACATAGATAGATCTTGATGGTGTCACATATGATAGAAGAAGGGGCGTTTCATACCTGGTTATAACAAATTTTCGTCTGCTCCGGTAATTATTGTCGTTAGCGATTTGGATTTTGTTCAATCATATTTAACATTTTTCCGGATTCTTCAACTTAACGATCCATTGATTACACTGGGAGATTTTAATTTGCTGGATTTGAATGTGAATATGGAAACTTGACGTTGACTATACGTTAAATATTGTCAGAATTTTTTTACTTGTATAGGTTAGGAGCAATGTGCTCATATGAAGAACATAATAACGCATTTGGTTTGAATATTACTTGCTCACGAAATCCACTATATGTCACGATATATTTTGTCAAAATCCATTTTGATAAAATCCGATTTTGACAGAATCCATCACAAAATTCTTTAAGACAAAAACCAATTTGTTAAAATCTACAACAACAAATCGACAGCTAACTAACTAAATTGCAAGAGCAGTTTGCAAAGGGTATAACAATGTATTGATACCGATTTCAGTAAGGCTCATAGAATACCACAAGATTGAATTACGATTTAAATAAAATTTTGCTTCTTGGAGTTTAACTTTCTGCCATTGGAGTGTATTATTGGTTACTTCGCTTCCTCTACAAAACAAGTATAACTTCAGGAGTTCCTCAAAGTTGACAGTTAATCACAACAATCAAATAGGTTGTGATTAACTGTGTGATAATTGGCCGAAAACATCATTCCTAAGGTAAAAACAAAATTAGAATTTAGAACTTTTAATTTATGTTTGTTCTAAGATTGTCTAAGAAATATAATATTTAAAATAACGTTGAGTTGGCTCAAGGGCTGTACCCAAACATCTACGCTAGGATCGTACATATGTAATTAGGACAGTCGATGATTGAAAAAAAGAAATTGTACTAACATACAATGTAGTAAAAAACATTTGTCCTAAGTAACATATATTCTAGACGTCAAATACTTTCTATATTATTAGCCGTGTTTCTTGACGTTTGATCTGATCCGGATCAGATCATATCTCCTTTCCTTTCATTTGTATAGCTGCGTTTCATGTAATAAACATAAAAAATTTTTGTTTTTTTGTTTATCATATCTGCTTTCCTTTCATTTGTATAGCTGCGTTTCATGAAATAAACATAAAAAAAATTTGTTTTTTTGTTTTTCTATCAACGTTTTGAACCAAAATGCTAATAGGATCAATATAATAACCTAAAAACAAAAAATAATACAATTTTTGTGTTGATTTCATGAAACGCAGCTATACAAATGAAAGGAAAGCATATATGATCTGATCCGGATCAGATCAAACGTAAAGAAACACGGCTATTGTTACGATTGTGGCAACATCTCTATATGAGGAGCGACATTACCGTAAATGTAAACTGTTATAAAATAAAAGTCTCTAGACTATTCGAGAATAGTCTAGACATTTTCGAACATTGTGGAATATTCGTGATTGTACTGGTAGTAATAAAAAGGAAATAGTGATTTCTGATTTAAAGGAGGAGTTGGAGCGGCGTGGTTTCTCAACGGCCGGTCAGAAAAATGTAATAAAGCAACGATTACTTCAAGTATTGGAGATGGATGTTATTGATCCGGTTAGTTACAATTTTGACGAATCAACATTTTTCGACCACGCAGAAGAGGATGAACAGAATGAAGGTGCAATGGCTCAAGCAGTACCGGTGCAAAGTGGAAATTTTGATATGGTGCAGTTAATGGCTGTAATGATGAAAATGGAACAGTCAATTAAACAGTCAAGTCAGAATACGGGACAGTCCAACATGGAAATGAAACATATTGAAAAATCCGTTGAAAAATCTGTTGAAATTGGAGAATTAAATCATATAATTGAACAGTCATTTGATCAATCAAATCAAGAAATGCAGGGAATTAAACAAAATGAACCAGAAAATGAATCTATAATAAAATGGACGGGCAATTTCGAGAAATTTGTCCGACTCTACATGAAGAAGTAGAGAAAATACAGTCGGCGGTTCCACTGGTTGAACATAAACTACAAACTGATATCCAAGAGTAGGAGCAAAAAGTTTTTGACGGCAATGGAAAATTGCAAACAGAGGTGGAAGAGTTGCAAGAGAAAGTTCCAGGATTTGCAAAAGAACTTCTGTACCTCAAAGTTAACCGAACATCTTCGTAAGTAGGCCAGCCAGGAACCTTGATGAAATTTAAGGCACCCATATTTTATGGCACAACATCGTTTTCGGTTTTCAAGGTTCAATTTGAAACAACGGTCAATTAAAATTGGTGGAACGAAGCAAATCGGGTAGCAGCTTTAATAGTGGTTCTAAACGGAGAAGCGCGGCTGAAACATTGCAGACGATTCCGTAACCTAACCGAAATAATTACAACGAAATAATGAAGGCACCGGATCGAAAATATGAAAGTGACCATAAACGAGAGATGTATCGTATGGAGCTGAAGAGTCGATATCGAAAACTGGGAGACCGTCTTCAAAGTTATCATTAGATAGAATATCGAAAGGGAAGTAGACAAGAGAGTGCAAGAACTGCGGGCTTATAGAGGCAAAGGAAGGCTTATGCATGTACAACCGCATGAGGAGTGAACAGAGGAAACGATCAAGGACAATCGTCCTTTTGAAGCGAAATTGCAGGTAAGAGTCCCACATTAAAGGCTTACTGGGCACAATGGGACAGTCTCAAAATCGAGAACGGATGCTTAAAGCGAATATTGGAAAGCTCGGACGGTAATTTGAAACAATCAATAAAAGTGGTTCCGAAATCTAAAATTGTCGAAGTAAAAAGAAGTATCACGGAGGCGCAAGTGGGGGTCATCTTGGAATTAATAAAACACTTGCCAAAATACGTCAATGTTTCTACTGGCCAGGATTTAGACAATCTATAGTGAAGTGGTGTCAAAAATGTGATCAATGCTTGGCGGTAAAATTTCCCCCACGGAAAAGTCGATGCGCAATGTAGCAGTATAGCGTCGGAGCACAATTCGAGAGAATTGCAATGGATGTGGAAGGGCCATTTCGGATTACAGATGTTGGTAACAAGTGTGTGCTAGTAATAATGGACTAGTTTTGCAAATGGATAGAGGTGTATCCTATAATTAATCGGGGGGTAACAACGATAGCTGCCCGTGGTTGGCGATTCACACGGACCAAGAAAGAAATTTTGAGAGATTCTGGGAAAATATTTGGCAAAGGTTGTGGATAATAATCAACGCAACTGGGATCAACATATTACGATATTTCTGATGGCATATCGATCAGCAGTACATGACTCAACGCGGATGACACTATCCTATTCTGAAATAATCTGCAATTACCAGGAGATTTAAAATTTCGATCTATTCCATCAGCTTTATGCGGGCAGAATTATGTTGATCAGATGAACGGAGAACTCGATGAGATACACCAGTTTGTACGAGAGAGAAATAAAGGTTTCGAAGAAGGAGATAATGTATGGCTTTACAACCAACAGCGGAAGAGAGGTTTATCATACGGAAGCTGCAACCTTCATGGGAAGGACCGTACACCCTCGTACACCCGTCTACCGGATTAAGATAGAGTACCGATGAAACGTGAAGGTGGTGAACTTAGAGCGATTAGCACTATGCAGAGGAGTTGAGTTGGATTCTGTTCGGGACGAATCAGGATTAGGTATAGAGTAATGTTACGATTGTGGCAACATTTCTATAATATGAGTAGCGAAACTACCGTAAATGAAAACTGTTATAAAGTAGAGGTGTCTAGACTATTCGAGAATAGTCTAGACACTCTGAAACTTTGTGGAATATTCTAAAAGGTTTGAATATTTGGTATAAATACGCGATAAACATTTAGGAGTAAATTTAGTTGTGTTTTAACCGTGATTGTGCTAGTAGTAATAAAACGGAAATAGTGAAAGTTAAGTGTTTATAAAGTTTAGTTATTAAAGAAAGTGTAATATAGTAATTATTATGAAGTTAAATAATAAAGTTAAATAAATGAATTAAGGAAATCAGTGTTTAGTGTTAATTATTCGGAAATAAATAATTTTAGTGTTATATCCTGGAAACCTTGTTTGATAAGGCTAAAACGTAACATTATATTAGTTACATGTAATACCATGATACCCCAATTTATTTGTGTTGACTTAGCTACTTTGGCAATATTACATTTTCGATTATTTTTGTCATTTTTTCAAAAATCTGAAAATAATTTTAGGACAAACTTCCGTTTTGATTCATTTTATTTTTATTTATTTACAAAAATGTAGATGGAAAACGCAAACCGCATTTTGAGCAGTTAGTCCATTCATAATATGGTGTTCAGCAGTCCATAAATAATCCTAAATGGATCCTTCCTGCGAAAAAGTCAAAGATGAGTCGTGTAATTTCATGTTTGGTCAATTAACGTTTTTAAAAAATTATCAGAGACTTCAACAGGATTCGTTTTCAATTTAACTTTTCATAAATGGAACTTTCTCGCCAAACTTTCATAATTATGTAATCGGTAGGCATCGATATAATGAGCCATTTGATATTCTATATCATAGAGCCGGATCATAGAATGCCCCAAAAGGACATGGGCCCGGATATCAAACTAATTTATTGATTTTCTCTCAATTAATAATAATTTTGATTCAAAATTTATTTACACAATATCGAATCTATTTTTATTTACAAACTATCGAAAGTTTTCTTCAAGAACAAAACTTAAACTACCTATCCAGTGGTAAATATTTGTATTGAAACGACCGTTTACGTCTGCCACTTAAGTAATGACATGATGGATACAAACTTGTTAGAAAAAAATTGTAAAAACTTTATTTCGAATTACGATTATAAATGCAAAATGCGGAATGCGGATTACCAATAATTAAGATTTGAATTCAAATTTGACGTTTCTCCATATCAAACTCGGTTTTGAAAAAGCTAAAATACCCTTATAAATGACGGTTTCCGGCTGTATATATATTTTCATGTTCATTTGAACGGTGCAAAACAAGTTATGATTTAACAAAATATTTAAATTTATTTTTCTAATTAACTACAATCATATAGGGATACAACACACATTAGTGACAGTTTGAATAAAGTTCAAAAGCACATTGATAAAATACATTAATGAGCGTCTTAATTGTAAATTTTCATAGACCTTTCAAAATTCGAATTATGTATTTTAATATTTTTGTAAATTTAAATTTAAAATTCTGAAATATGTAAATTTCGAAAATCAAATTTTACGTTTACAAAAACTTTTGAAAAAACAGGCACTGTTGTAATGGGTGTTATTTTAAGCCCGATAGAACTTGAAAGTAAAAAATAACAAAAAAAATTAAATTGTAATCAAAAATTTTTTTTTATTCGAAAGACAATACATGGCATTAACATTTGAAAATGATTTCGGCCATATGGGCACCGCGGCTGTTCTTGACAAAACGCATTCTCGACGTCTAATTTTGGCCCACTTTTTTGAGCTCTGCTGGCCGTATGTCACAAATAACACGAACAATGCTGGCCTCCAATGCGTCAATTGTTCCTGGTTTATCAGCATAAACCAGTGACTTAATAAATAAGCCAAAAATGAGCCTCTTCGTTGAACACAACTTGACGATAAAACAACGGGTCATTTGCCAACTGCTATAGAGCCCAATCGGCGAAAGAATGACGCTGATAATGGTCTCGTGGCTTCAATTCCTGCACCATCTAGATCTTGTATGGATGTAGGCCAAGATCTTTACGCAAAATTTTCCATGTGGTGGACGGACAGAGCCCCAATTCCAGCGAACGACAACGAATCGATAAACTTGCATCTTCTTCCACACTTTCGTTTACAGCGCGAAATTCTCTTCAGTACGCACATTCCTTCGATAGTATGTGGTACAAAATATATCCACAGTTCGACGGATGGCTTGCTCAGATGGACGATTAAGTGCGCCATAAAAATCACGAAGTCGATTATAAGTTGCGCAAATCGACGACTGATTTTCAAAGTAAATTTTAAAAATTTATTTTTTTGTTTTATTTTTTACAATTTCAAGTTCTATCTAAGGGTTAAAAAAACACCCTAAATAAGTTAGATTTAAGCAGGAAGCAGACTTGTAATTCAATCAGTTATTATTTTTTTGAACGTCATATATGAATTTTGTAATTACATATTCTCAAAACCAACCATTCACCGTAAATCGGACAAAACGTTTGAAATACCTTGAACTCGCGAGTTACAAAAGTAATTTAATTTAAACTAAAATTAAAATGAGGTAATTTACAATAAGTTGTTTGATTACTTCAGTCACCTCAAACTCAACACGATGTCATCATAATGCCTATTACATACCGCCACCATTCTAATTAAAAATCATATATCAAAATGTAATACATATATTTCATCTTTAACATTTAAAAGATACGTAGACAAACGTACATAACGATATGTTTACGCTGGAGACAATGCACGGTTATACTTATATATGTATGGTGTAAGGTAAGTTCAACGAAATGGAATTACACATACATATATACGTAAATATTGTAAATATCAATAATCAATAATAATAATAGTAATCTATAGTTGAGATTTCATTCATTAACATTGTGTTTCATCATTTTCCATTTCTCTGAATAAGTTGAGAATAGTTATGTATGTATGTACGTATGTGTACGATATGTTATTACGCAAAGCGCAGACACTATTATTTATATTGAAAGTGGTATAATAAAAATATGTTATTGGTGCTGTCGTTATATGATATTTAAAGTCGAACAATCACTTAATTTACAATGTATACCGCCACATAATTAGATTATGTATGATGACATTGCTATGTTGTTGTATAAATAATAATGTGTCATTGCCGAAAACAAATAGTAGTAATGGTACGCACACGTTTATATTATTTAAGAATTCATAAAAATCTCACCTCACCTAATCCCATGGATGACCGCAATCGAATCACGTCCCAAATTATACGATTTAATCAATTTGGCATTTTCCACTAGCGAGAAACACTTGAAAAATGTTTCAAGCGATGTTGATTTGGCTTTTTCCGGTTTGGTCGGTTCGTCCGATTTCTCAATTTTTTTCGCCACACTGGAACATGTCTTAATGTTTACAATGGTTTGAGTAATTTTCTCATCTACGTTATTATTGTTGTTGTTGTTGATGTTACTTTTCTCCAATTGTTGCAATTTTAAATTTTCATGTTTTTGTTTTCGATACTGGCCATACCAAATGTAAATGGTGCCAACGATCACGCAAAATAAGTTAAATGTGGATATAATCCTGTGCAGCAAAATGTTAAAACGTTGTGGTCAAAAGGCATATGGTTAGTATTTATCGTGTACTTACAAGAAAACAATAACAAAACCCTCGGTCAAAAAGTTGTTTCGCAAATTTAAAGTTTTGGTCGATAATGTGGTTGTGTTTGGTGCCAAAAAGTTGATTGATGTAAAATTAGTGTTTTGTAACATTTCTTTCGAAAGTTTCATTGTGTCTTCGTTGGTGCATGATTTCGGAAAACAGAATCCCATGTGAAGAATTTTCTATTATGCATAATATAGATCACAAAATTATTGAAACAAATATTTTAAAGCTGCATATAATAAAATACATACCCGGTCCATTACTTGAACATCAACTTGTAATTTCGGATAATGGCGGGCATACACCATACGATATTCGACGGGAAACTTGGATCCAATTTCCGTCAAATTCAAATAGTTCATTTTTGCGTAGACAGCCGATATATCTAATGTTACTGGTATTTCTATGGTCTCACAGGCGGTTTTGGAGCCCAGCCAATAATTATGGCCCCACACAAAACCCGGTTCCCTTCTGCCGCTCGCATCTAATACTGGAATGAAACAAACAAAAAAAAAACATAATTTAAGTCTTCCGAATTTATTGATTTACTCTAAGTACAATGGCTACTACTCGTTCCAAACATGTGCTTGTAAGTGAATTTCTGAATAAACAACCGTTGGTTGGAAAAATAGATTAAAACTTATTATAAGCTATCCTGGCGGTGCCACAAAATGGTACAACTAAATAAATACCTTAATAAATTATTATTGGATTGATAGTCTGATAATATATAAGGTTTTCTGAGAGAGTGCGGAACACTAGTTAGCTGCGCGCTGAATGACATCAACATTTATCCAGAGTTGTTTGCATTGTTTGTCGTTTTATGGATTGTAAGTGATTTTATCAGCTATAGATTATGTGCGTTGACTTTTTGCTCTAAAATAATTTCAACAAACACGGTTCCACATTGTAATTGAATTATCTATCACCGTTGTGAAATCCGCCCCTCTCACCACAAGGAACGCCGTCAAGCCCCATGATTTTGATTCAGTTGGAACTGCAGAACGACTTTAATCAAGAGGCGTCAACTACTTGCTAATAACTGCAGCAATGAATTAATCTACATTATATTATGTAAGCCGGCACACCATGATTTGTTACAGGAGTGTTTCACAGCTGTTATTAATTTCACAAGAAACAGCCTGAAATTTCTAAGAATTTCCAATTCATGACCAGCCATTTATGCACGTGAAAGCAAATGATATTTTTTTATCGAAAATAATGATTTGCAACATAAATCTGACGGCGTCAATGAAGATATTAACACAAATACCTCCACAATTGTAAATATTTCGCTCCGAGATCACTGATCCAACTGTCGGTAGCTGTTGCTTAGACCAATCAATTAAAACACACTGAATATCCCAAATGAATATCTATCAGAGCACGTAATATTTTAAATTTGGAAAATGGAATGGCACCATATAATGCTTATGCGAAACCCAACTATTAAATAGGTTTGTGTAATGGAACAAGAATAGCAGTTACCGATTGTCGAAATAACGTAATAAAAGTTAAAATTTTAGCAGGCACAGGAAAGGATACTAATCAGACATCAATTTAAAGTACGTCCCATCAGTTAGCTTTCCACATCGCTGTCAAAACCAACACAGAGTGAAAATTGAAGTGCCAGGGACATAGTCATCGATATTTTTTTTTAGTTTAAATTTCGTTCCTAAATATTTTACTTTTTTCAAGATTTTCCCCAAACCTTGGATTTAAAAAGAAAACTTTGTAAGTACAAAGACTTTCTTCTAATTTGTTTACTATACTGCGTACAATACAGAAGTTATACCTGTGCTATATAGTAAGATTTTCGATGTTGAATTCGAGAATTATGATCTATTGTCGCGATGGCTCCTTGGTTAGATTTCGTATACTTGTAAATTCGATTCATTGAAGGAAGTTTAGGTTTGGTCGTCCTGCTCCATACATTTATTGTACAATGTTTCGAAAAAATTAGTCCCAGCGACAGAGAAATAAATTTCAATCAATTTTGGAGCCTTTGCTATCGGTATTACCGAATTTACACAAAAACTCGTGAAAAAAAAATTAAAAGTTTATACAACACCATCCATCTAGCACAGATTATAGATTAAAGAATTTGATCTGACAATAGAGCGGGTCACGACAGGAACTAGTTTATTCGTTTAACGTTTGGGCCACACCATGAAGATGGCTGTATTCATTCTTGTATTGAACGCACTGCCAAAAATTAGAAAATGTATTTCCCCAATTGGTACCAAATACTTAAGTGCCCCAAAATCAAAGACCCACATTACAGTATCATAAAAGCCGATATTAACGATTTTGTTGATTTTAAGACGTCATCAATTCGGGTGATGAATAAATATCGTGAAAGAAAAACAAATCTTGATGTGACCTGAATGAAACTGATCGATCATTTTTGTCAAAATTTTTATTTCTCGTCACTTTCACAAAATAACGAAAATAAATTTAATTTAGTAAACAAATTTGATTTAATTAATATTTTGTTAATATGCGAGCCAAATACATATTTCAATTTATTTTGCTTTAATTTAAGAAAAATAAAACCTAATTGCATGTACATATTGATGTGAATAGACCTTCATCTGTCAATTTAAGTTCAGTGTGCCACTTTCTCCAGTATATAAAATCAATGACAGCGAAACAAGCGAGAACCGCTTTAATTAAAGGAATTTGCAGGTTGTACAAACGAGAAACCATGCTGAACGGATTAGTCTAATTGTTGGTTGGGCTGCCTGACAATTATAAATCAATTATGATGGCAGTAGAAAATTCAACAACGAAATTGGCAACGGATACAGTTAAAACATTGGTAATGGAAGAAGAGAAATACGTCTCGAAAAATAGAGCTGAAACACAAAAAAAATAATAATTTCAAGTTTAAATGCCATTATGTGCACAGTTGTAATGCCACAGACAATTATTTGATATTTAGTTAAAAGAAAAAAATTAAGATTGCAACACTTTTATGGTGGAGAAGAATATTGGTCAAAAATGAAACCAGACTTGACCAGGTTATGAGCGTGTTCGATGCAAAGCGATGGTACATGTGCCGCAAAGGAAAAACGTCGAGGGCTCGTCACGAAGTCACCTGAATGCAGTTTGATTGGGTATAGCAACAAATCGAAATCATGGATATGAAGTTATAACGCCAACCTCAATTCAAGTGGCGTGGGTGATACTGAATCTTCCATTGTCGATAAAAAAAAGAATCTATAAAACGTGTGAAGCAAGGGATTTAACTGTTTAAAACATTGCAGTCATATACCGGTCTTGAATGACAATGAATATGATGGCGACCAATGACCAATTGTATGAGGTTGTGAAGATACCGTAACAATATCGTAATTCTGATCGAATACCCGGAATATGGAAAATGATTGGAAGTGATCCTGGATCCGTTACACAAAAATCTTTGATGAGTCGAAATGCTGATTTGTGGAGAAAAGCAATGTGCGAAGAAACGCAAAAAATCACTTCTGACTATATTCTCAATCGCTTCGGTAAAAATTTAAACTTTTTTTTTATTTTTTAACTTTTTATGCCCCTCTATTATTTAAACCCAACTATTCTTCGAAATTGTATACTATATTACCGGTGAGTTTCCGGTTGATGTAGAAAATGTTGGTGTATATATCACTCCTACAAAAATCAATTATAGTTTAAGCATCTCTGAAGACATATAATAATAACAGTGTTAAAGGCCATTACTGGCCCCTTACTGAATCAACAATCTGGCTCCAACGGTTTCGATCCTGAGCTTGGTCTTCATACTGTCTTAGACAATCTGAAGAGGCCAAGTCGTTCTCTACATCGTGGAGCCATCGTCGCCTGCAACGACCTCTGCGCCTACCATATGGTGGCTCTCCTTTCAGAGATCGCTGCACAATTCGTTCCGGATCAGCACGCAGAACGTGACCGAGCCAGCGTACTCGCTGAGATCTAACTTCATGTACAATATCGGGGATCTTCATCAGATCTCTGATCTCGAAATTGTACAGAGCTCGGTATGTACCATCTATTTCGCGTTTAGGGCCGTAAATCACACGCATGATTCTTCTCTCAAATGTAAGGAGCCATCTCTCGTACTCATCCGTCAGCGCCCAACTTTCACATCCAAACATAACAACGGGCCTGATCAACGCTTTGTAAAGCTTCAGCTTCACGGCACTTGATAAGTGTTTAGATTTTAGCAGTGGCCTTAGAGGATATAAAGAACGACTGCCAGCTGCCAGCCGCACTTTAATATCCTCACCCACACTGTTATCGTGAGTGATAAGAGAGCCCAAATATTTGAACCTCCTCACTCCCTCAAACGTGTGGTGGCCACTACTAAAATCTGGTGTGCCATTGTCTCTAAAACCAGAGATCAGGTATTTCGTTTTGGACTCATTGATCTGGAGTCCAACAGAAGCTGAAAACTCTACAAGCGGATCAAGTATTTCTTTCACTCCGTTGCTATTCAGTCCAATCACGCATATGTCATCTGCATATGCAAGCACTTGATTGGACTGGCGATATAAGATGTTGCGCTGAGGTGTTTCAGTTTTACGAAAGATGTACTCCAACATGAGATTAAAGAGTATCGGGGACAGAGCATCTCCCTGCCGAACACCCGAGTTAACTGCAAAAATTGTCGATAGCCTGTTCTCAACTTTAACACAGCATTGAGACTGCGTCACTGTCATCCTACACAGTCGTACCAGTTTTGTTGGCATTCCTAGGTATTCCAGGGCAGACCACAAACTCTCTCGATTGATCGAGTCGTAGGCCTGCCGGAAATCCAGGAAAACCTGATGTAAGGAGATGGATGTCTCATAATATTTAGATAGAATCATCCGCAGCGAAAAGACCTGATCAGTGACTGATCGATTCGGACGAAATCCTCCCTGATAGTCACCAACCAAGCCCTCCGCCAGAGGAGTGATTCTATCCAATAAAATGTATGACAGTAACTTGTATGCTGTGCAAAGGAGAGCTATACCGCGATAATTCTCACACTTCAAGCGGTCTCCCTTCTTGAAGATGGGGCATATCGCGGCCACTTTCCATTCATCAGGCATAACTTCGGTTCGCCATACTAATCGAATAAGGTCGAAAAGACAGTTCCACAAAGTATCCCCTCCGAATATCAAGAGCTCCGAATTAATGCAGTCCACTCCAGGTGAGCGGTTTCGTTTCATTCTCTGCATGGCCTTAGTGAATTCCTCGTGGGATGGCTCCTCAGTGCAAATCTCCGCAGACTGTTTTAGTAGTGGCTCAACTAACAGTCTGTGACGCATGATGAACATCAAGCAGCTCAGTAAAGTGTCCACTCCATGCGTCAAGTACTGCGTCGCTGTTGACACATAGGTTTCCATCCCGGTCCCGAATGGCGGTTGACGAAGGCCTGAAAGTATGGTGCAATCCAGTAATTCCTTTAAAGAAATTACGTGAACTACGCTCATTGCTGAGTTGTTGTACTTTCAGAACCTCGGCCTTCCACCATTCTCGCTTCTTCCGTCTACAAATCCGCTTAGCTGCCCTTCTTGCAAGAGCTGCCTTGTTTTTCCTTGCGATTGTGAGACGTTGTTGCACTTCATTATGGGCTATATTTTGTTGCTCAACTGCAAGACGACACTCGTCATCAAACCAATCATTCTTGGGTCTGACTTTCACTATACCTAAAGTCTGTTGAGCAGCACTGACAACCGAAGTTTTCAGTACCTCCCAGACAGAGTTCACGCAGTCAGACTGGTAATTAGCTCCCTCAATGTTGTCGCTGACAAGATCCTGATATCGTTTCTTTTGATCTTCATTTATCAGACCTTCACAGTCGAAACGTTCCATCCGTTTCGCTGTGTTCCCCGACCTGTACGAAAACTTCCACCGTAGCTTTGCAGCGACTAAATAATGATCGCTGCCTACGTATTTGGTTGCTGACCGATAAGTTCTCACATCCTGCACAACCCGAGCTCGCCCTTTTGAAATTAACACGTGGTCAATTTGGCTCCGGGATGTTTTGCGAGGATGTGTCCATGTCTCTAGGTGTATCTGTTTGTGAGGGAAGAATGTGCTTGCTACTCTAAGATCATGAGCAATTGCAAAGTACATCATTCTCTCACCATTATCGGTCGCAGTTTCGTGTCGGGAGTACGGACCTATGTTTTCACACAAGTCGGCCTGTTTTCTGCCAGCTCTAGCATTAAAGTCCCCAATTACCATTCTAACATCGTGTTCGGGTATAGATCCCATCAGATCGTCCAAGTCATTGTAAAATGAGTCTTTATCTTGGGGCTGGCTGACTTCTGTGGGCGCATGTACACAAATTATCGACAGGTTGGCTAACTTCATGCGCAGGCGAAGCATACACAATCGGTTATTGACTGCTTGAAAATCCAAAACAGCCTTCTTTACCTGCGGCCCAAGAAAAAATCCAGCTCCAAGATTTCCGAGGTCATCTCCACTGTAGAACAACGTATAGCCCTGGGACACATGGTCTCCACTTTGAGGCCAGCGAGTTTCTTGAAGAGCAACGAGTTCCAGCCGATACTCTTTCATGCACGTGATTAGACCCTCCAACGCTCCTGGTTTTCTAAGTGATTGCACGTTCCACGTGCCGATCCTAAATCTCGTATCCGGGTACTTGAGCGGGGGTCCGGTGTTGTTTTGGCGGTATCCATTTTTCTTTTTGTTGATTTTATAAAACGGTTGATTTTTTTACGGATGCGGGTCGTCAGCCCAGCGATCCAACCGTTTAGTCGCCTCCTACGACAAGCAAAGGATACTGTGGTGGTATTCTTAGGAAACATGTTCGTGCAATTTAGATTTACGAGACATGTGAGTGCCCCCCGACCACAGTGGCCATGGTGAAACACTTTCTTAAAGTCGTTTTTCGCCCCATTCCACTTGGCAGTCTACCAGGTGGGATCGAGTTTGCTGGTCATTTTTAATTTCTTGTGGGTTTTCACAATGAGTAATATGTTCCCTCTGTTGCCGAGAGCCCACTTAGATAATTCTGGACACCTTGGTTATCTTATTCCCTCAGAGCTTATCTCAGGCTTTTAATTGCTCGATTCAGTTTCCATTTTAGCAACGGTGTTTATTACTTGCTGTTGCTATTGCCGCTCAATTTTTCGCTTTTCTTGGATTAGTCCCTGGATTTTTTTGGAAGTTTATTAACTTTTTCTCAAATACTGATAATGGAAGTAGCCTTTTTTCTTTTAAGATTTCTGCTACCGTTGCAATATGCACAGTGCTAAGAGGGACATCCAATTTGCAATTCTGTTCTACCACACCTCGAAATATATCCCAATTAGTTTGTTATTGTCTTTAGGCGTTTCGGTTTTTCTTTCTTTATTTATTTATCCGCGAATGATCGGACAACTGATCATAGCAGTCAATAGCCTAAGTAGGCCAGTATGTAGCATATCTGGCTGATATATAATCCAACAACTATTTCTCCATAGCTTCATAGCGTTGTTTACGCTTCGGCGTCATTAATCTTGAACCTGATAATCACCCCCTGCGAGAAACAGTTTGTCCCTTTTTGTGGTTAAAATATTCCATGAACTGCTGCTTTTTTATTACTTGTTTTCGAGGGCAGGAGAATCCTGGACCAGCTTCGTTCTGCCGGAATGGAGAGTGGCACAGCAGGCATGTCAATTTGACTGCCTCTGCCAAAGCCAAACTATGGAGAAAATTCCCTGCATACCCAGAGCTCGTTTGGATCCCGGCGAAGCCCAGTAACCCTTACTGGAAGATTGTCCAGTTGGATGAAGCAATAGATCGGCCGTCATCGTCTTAAATAGAGACTCTCTGGGTCATCACACAAAGAGTAGTGGCCTGATCAATTATGGGTTTGGAGCGATTATGCTCAAAATCTATTAATGATGATATATCTGGAGCATCTACAGCAAGTGTCGACACCTCTTGTAATGGTCAAAAGTCTTTACCGATCGACTCAGAAATATCCAGGTCAACGGGGTTGAATTTGCTCTACCACAATAGTTGTGGAGAGAAACGTTCTCTGGAAGGAAAATGGAAGCTTTGATATGATTCTGATAAAGGAACCTTGGGTCAACAGTGACCGGATTATGGGACTCAGAACTCCCCACTGCAAAATGGTACACGCGAAAAATGAAGGTACTATTCGTTCCTGCATTCTGGATAACTGAAATAATAACTTGAATGTTTTTATAATTCTAAATTACAGCATCGCTGATGTAAAGTGGTGGCTAGCCTTGAGATGAATCGTCAAAATATCTGCCTTACTTGTCTGTTGTCTTTAAAACATTGCAGTCATATACCGGTTTTTAATGACAATGAATACTATAGCAATGTTACATTCGGCAGTGATTGTAACGATGGCGACCAATTGTATGAGGTTGTGAAGATACCGTAACAATATCGTAATTCTGATCGAATATCCGGAATATGGGAAATGAGTGGAAGTGATCCTGGATCCGTTACACAAAAAACTTTGATGAGTCGAAATGCTGATTTGTGGAGAAAAGCAATGTGTTAACTTTTTATGCGCTTTTTATTTCGATTGGCATGCACACTTAGTAGTAAATGGGCCACTTTGAAAATCAATTGTTTAATAAAGTTTGTGTAACCGTCAGATCAGGCATGCACAAAAAGCGTATTTAAATAATGAATATTTGGACTTGGCAATAACACACCTAATGCACCTGGATCTGCGCTATCTCCGAATCGCCAAAGTTCTTCAGGGTTGTGCAAATGGCTGCGGATAATACTTGCAATAGAAGATGAGTTAGAATCCCAAAGGTGGGTCGGACAGCATATTCTGAGCCCATGATGATTATGCAATTGACATCATTATCAAGGGATCTGGACAGGTAAAATCAACACATGAGAGGTACTGTTGTTGTATTGTCTATATAGTCTTTTGTTGGAGTCTGCTAGTTATTCTAGGTCAAATACAGCTAACTCAACTCAGTGAAGATACAAGGTGTTAGGGACCAATAGAATTCCTTCTATTCAAATTCCACAAATACTTTGATGGTTTAATGGGATTGAATACAATGCAACAACTTG
Organism: Tipula unca; assembly: GCA_951394425.1. NCBI lineage: Eukaryota > Metazoa > Arthropoda > Insecta > Diptera > Tipulidae > Tipula > Tipula unca. The sequence continues at coordinate 162,930,111 of OX596382.1, read as the reverse complement.
GTATTACACTAGACTTTGCTAAATCTGCCCTTAAAACTCGACGACGGTCGAAATCCCTCTATTATTTAAACCCAACTATTCTTCGAAATTGTATACTATATTACCGGTGAGTTTCCGGTTGATGTAGAAAATGTTGGTGTATATATCACTCCTACAAAAATCAATTATAGTTTAAGCATCTCTGAAGACATATACCATTGTAAAAATTGGTATGCAGTTCTGGAAATTGTCAATTATGATAATAAAGCACATGCTTACGTAATCGTACAACCAATTAAAGCCCAAATATTCAGAAAAACTTATCGAGCCGATTCCACCCATTGTACCAGTCAAAACTGCGATGCACCTACTCAAGGCGAAAATATATACAACTTATCTAAACTTTGAGGAAAAGGTAAGCATTTTAAAATTAAGAAATTAATCTTCAAGATGATAAACCTGTCTTCACCAAAAATTATCAATACTTATCTATTCATAAGAAATAAATAAAAAGGTAGATGGATCAAATGTAACAAAAGAAGGAATCATACGTCCAACTATTGGACGGTCCTTAGTCGTCTCCTATTTGGATCGTGCCTATAAGAAAACCGATGCCAGTGGGAAAGTCAAGTAGCGGTTTGTGATAGAGTAACGCAGATGAAATGAGAAGGCTATCGAAGATCGGCACCTTCTACCAAACTGATATTCTCGATAAGTTAGGGAACTGTATGTATTTCTCTACCTCGAAATCTAGATTCCACCAGATTGAGGTAAAAAAACAAAACGTACCTAAAACACCATTTTCCATTGATCATGGGCACTAGAAATATATCAGAATGCCTTAAGATTTAAAGATATTTCAGAGAGTCATGGATAATGTATTAGGTGTACTACAAGAGAAATCGTGCTTCTGCTACACTTTCTGGACAACGTCAAACAAAGTATTTTCTAACAAAAAAAAACCCCAATGGGAATCTCACATATAATAGATTTCTGCTTCTTCCAAAATAATGTATTCTCCACAGTCTTGGACAAATATGATTCGCACTACTAAGGAAGTTCAAAAGAAACTTATTCAATTATTTAACCTTCAAAAATGTATCGAATAATGAAGGAAATATGAATAATCCCTCAATACGAGCATTTGTACAGAAATATGACGTACAATTACAACAAACTCCGTCATATTCATCTAGAGGGAACTCCCCGTGGAATGATTGCGCAAGAATATCTATTCCATCAGTTGTTATCCTATAACGAATTATGAAAACGTATTCACGAGGAAACTCACGCAAAGAAACTGATTAATAAACTCAACGTTGATCGAGTTAAACTCCTCAATTGGAAAGTAAACCAAATAAAAAACGGCCGAACATCAAACAATCATTTCAGATGCACCCTAACCATGAGTCAAACCCTTAAAGTGACCAATCTGAAGAACAACAAAGGCTTAGTACCAATCAAATTAGGCCACGCCCAAGAATACCACCACACTATCCTTTGTTTGTCGTAGGAGGCAACTAATCGGTTGGAATGCCAACTGTTTATTACAAACAACAACAACAACAAACATGGATACCTCCAAGCCAATACCGGACTCCTGCTCAAGTACCCAGACACGTGATTTTGGATCGGAATGTGGAACATGCAGTCACTTAGGAAACCAGGAGCGTTGGAAGGCCTAATCACGTGCATGAAGGAGTATTGGTTGGAACTCGCTGCTCTTCAAGAAATCCGCTGGCCTAAACGTGGAGACCATGTCTTTCAGGGCAATGTGTTGCTCTACAGTGGAGATGACCTCAGAAATCTTGGAACTGGATTTCTTCTTGAGCTGCAGATAAAGAAGGCCGTTTTAGATTTACGCATGAAATTAGCCAATCTGTCGATAATTTGTGAACATGTGCCCACAGAAGTCTGCCAGCCCCAAGATAAAGAGCCATTATACAATGACTTGGACGATCTGATGGCATCTCTACCCGAAAATGATATCAGAAAGGTAATTAGGGGACTTGGCCGAAATCAGGCAGACTTGTGTGAAAACAAATGTGCGTAGTCCCGACGACGATACTGCGACCGGTAATCGTGAGGAAATGACGTACTTTGCAATTGCTCACGACCTTAGAGTAGCAAGCACATTCTTCCCACACAAACAAATACATTTATAAATATGGATCCATCCTCGCAAAACTTCCCGCAGCCAAATTCACCACGTGCTAATTTCAAAAGGGCGGGCTTGGATTGTACAGTATGTGAGAACTTATCGGTCAGCAACCAAATACGTAGGCAGCGATCATCATTTGGTCGCTGCAAAGCTATGATGGAAGTTTTAGTAATGCAAGGGACGTTTCGACTATGATGAGAAAGGTTTGATAAAGATCAACAGAAACGATATCATATATCATGTCACCGGCAAAATTGAGGAAACTAATTGCCAGTCTGACTGTGTGAAGTCTGCCTTGGGGGTACTGATAGTGAATAATAGAGAAAAATACAGCATATAGTGAAGTGCAACAACGTCTCAAAATCGAGAGAAAAAACAAGGCTGCTCTTGCAAGAAGGGCAGCTAAGCGGATTTGTAGACGAAAGAAGGGAGAATGGTTGAAGGTCTAGGTTCTGAAAGTACAACAACTCAGCAATGAGCGCAGGTTGAAATATTGAGGGGTTTAAATATTTGGGCTCTCTTATCACTCACGATAACAGCAAGCAGTCATGCTTTGTCTCGTTTAAGACCACTGCTAAAATTTAAACACCTATCATGTGCCGTGTATATAGCTGGAGTTTTACAAAGCGTTGATCAGGCCCGATGTTATTTATGCGGGTGTGAAAGTTGGGCTTTGACGGATGAGTACGAGAGATGGATGCGTGTGATTTACGGCCCAAAACGCGAAATATAGATGGTATATTTACCAAGCTCTATACAATTTCGGGATCAGAGATCTCATGAAGGTCGCCGATATTTTATATGAAATAAGATCTCAGCGAATACTTTGGTGCGGTCATTCATCTGCATGCTGATCCGGAACGAATTGTGCACCAATCTCTGAAAGGAGAGCCTCTATATGGTAGGGGCAGAAGGTGTTGCATGCGATGATGGTTTTGGAGCCAAAATAAAAATTAAACGAATTAAACGAATGGTAACTACTGAAACGAATGGTGTGAGTGAAATTAAACCACAAGCTACGAGTAAAGCTACGATTTGTACAAACAACTAATCCTTATTAAACGTATCTGAGTCGATAAAGTTTCGTTTTTGTTATATATCGTCGATGAGGCACGTCTTGTGCAATACAATTCAAGGGAGCCTGAGCGCTGAACGATTAACGATTATAAATATAAAATACTGTAGTTTCAGGTTTCTTATCAGTTTCGTCTATTGACTCATGACTGAATTTAATTTTCGCGTCTATACTTTTCGAAGCACTGTGGGAATAACTTTTTTATTTAAAACTTGTTATACATAATATATTAGCAACATTCTTTACCGTCGTCTACTCTAGCATATATGAAAGTTTATAAAATAAGAGAACAAGTTTGTTAAAAACGAGAATTTTTGTATATTTTAAGCACATCGTTTTAAAAGCTATTACCATTAAGACATGTAACGTTACGCACAATGTCTTTGGAATTATTTTAAAAAGGTGGTGTAAGTCACACGTGCACGTAATCCGTATACCATCCAATTTTAGTATTTTACAATTAATTCGCGTATACCAAAATTATACTTCATTCAATTTCCGTCACCCAAAATCTATCAATTAATTCTGTTGAATAAAAAATTCATTATAGTATCTTACACGCACTATATACCAAAACCAATTACATTTCATAGTATATGTAAATATAAAATAGTTTCTTCAATGAAAGCGAAACATTTCCATCGTGCGGTGTATAATTAATCGCATTTGTCGATAAACGATAACAGCAATTATTATTACTACTATTAAAATGCACTTATATAAGACATCTGCTGTTCATATTGATATTGAAGAATCGTAAATGTCATAGTAAAAAAAAGAGTATTTATGTAAGATCTTAACAAAAAAAAAAAACAAACCAAAAGAAAATGAAAGTTGCTGTATGACCATAAATAACAAATAAAATATATTTACAAGAAAAGCAAAATGCAATTCCAATGCATTTTTATTTTTATTTTTTTTGTTAATAACTTTTGCAGTTTATAACAAATTCTACATTTTCTTTCCTATACACTTTCTCAGTGGTGCGATGAAGCACGCGGTGCGACCGTTTCAGTGTACTAAAATAAAACCAAAAGAAAATTAAATTTAAAGTTTTCGTACATAACAAACAATATTATTATAACATCTTACCACCTTAACAATTATTATGATGTAATTGAATTGGTTTGATATTATATAGTTATTAAATGAATTCAGTTTAGTATGTGCCCTAATTTCACACTTGATACCGAAACAATAATTGTAAAGTTCATATAATAAAAACAAATGAGGCAAGTAGATTTTCCCTGATGTCTATTATGATATTCAATCGTATAAATAATAAGCATAATTATGTAGATAATTAGTTACATAAAAGAAATGTTATCGTATGTATATTTGCACGATCGAGACAAAGTACGTTTACATGTATTGAGAATACACAAATTTTCCTATTTACATGCCACAACTTTACAACAGCACCCGTAAAACAATTTTCGCCCATTCCGACATTTTCGTCTCTTAAAGGGACATAACTTAAAAACGAAAAACTATTTTTCATTACATTTGTGCAAAAACTAAATATAGACGAAATTGGTTATAAATTGGAAGGCAGATATAAATAAAAGATGTACATGACTGTCAAGTGTATTTTGAAATTCAAAGTAGAGACGAATTTGAAGGTTGATCGACCGACAAAATGTGGCCGGATTAGCATTTTAATATTCGACTTACACTTCTAAGTTCAAATTTTATAAGCCAAAATGAGTTGAAAAGCGTTGTCAGTCGTATCTGTATTTCAATTAATAAACGGATTTACATTTGTAAGTTAAGACTGTTAAATTCAAATGTGAAATAAATGTTACCAACATTTTTTCAAAGCTGCGATTGCAATGGAAAACCATTTCCATAATAACGTCCATTTCGCCTGTGTTTCGGACTATGACATACTAGTTTAAGTACACTAGCGTTCAAAAGTATTTTTACTTTTGCAATATCACTTTTTTGAACATTAGCAGATACCTCAAATATACAAAAATACAGCAATATTTCGTATAGGCTGTATTCGATTATTATTATTATTAAATTTGGCTGGAACCCATTAAGGTTCCGTACTCAATGCCACAAAGGGCCCATGGTGCAAACTTTGGATTCTATCAAATGACGCACACGCGTTCTGCATCCTTAGCAAATTAGTGAAGTTTAAACCAAGGCATAGAGGATAGTAGATACACAGGAATTGTCCTGGAATTAAACACATGGGATCTATTACAATCGAAAGCAGGGCAGCTGCCGATGAAATGTATGCTATCATCATCATTGCGGCTAGTCCTATGCGATGGAGATGACCCTCGAAACGGCCATGGATCGATACTAGTATTCTAAAGTCATCCCTTTTTAATGAAAGAGCGTACTTATTCAGCTTCGAATTGAGGTCACTAATAAAGTATTTCGCCTTACGGCAGGTGGGGGTGGTTGACCACGCTTGCTTTAATTGAAGTAAAGCAGCATTTTTGATTATTTTTTACCAATGTAAAGAGGCAATGGAGCAGCAGGTTCAGGTCCAATGCAACATGAACGTGAGCCATTCATTATCTTCAATGTCATAATGCGCAGGTACCCACAAGTCCGTAACTTTGTTATTACGGCAGTGAAGATTCATAAAATGCTTACAATTCTTCAGCAGTTTTGAGTTAGTCAAAGAATTATTTAAGGATTTGAGGGGAGATTTACTATCGGTTCAGAAAATAATATGTTTACGGGAAGTTCCCAAACTGCCAGAAGTCAACAGACCCAGCGATGGGCAGCAGATACGGAAGAAAGCACCCTGTTCAGGAAGCGAGCCATCTGAAAAAAAATGCTAGCGATTCTAGAAGCGGAATTATAGGCATGGCTCCAGTAACAGCCGTACATACGATATTTTGTAAACTGTTGAGTTTAGCAAGAGTGATGATTTAAAATTGTAATCCAGATGATACTTCGAAGAGAGTTTATTATCTAAAATAATACCAAGGTGTTTGAAGTAGGCTGAGCTATTAATGTTACACCCAAAAAGAGATGGCACAGAAATTGCATCAGCATTCTTACGTCTATTAAATACAACTAAGTCAGTTTTAGGGGGGTTCACATGTAACCCCTTATCAAGGCACCACTGTTCTACAATGAGAAGAGCGTGTATTGTTAAATCTTGTAAGACATTCAAATTCTTAGCAGAAACTGTCAGAACCAGGTTATCAGCGTAGCTTTGAGCGATGAGGCCGAATTCCTGAAGTGTTACAAGAGCTCGTCAATGATCAAAAGCCACAACAGAGGTGAAAGCACTCCTCCTGGCAAATTTTACTGATACCGAAATATCATCTAGCTCGGAGATAACGATGCGAGATTGAAGAATAAATTCAATCCATTTTACAATGGTAGATTCGATACCAAATTTGGTACAGGCATTAGTAATTGTATTGAACGATGTACTAACAAAGGCTACCACAATATCCAGGAAAGTACCCACAAGAAACTCACTATTACACAGTGATGTTTCAATCCTATAGTTACAATTTCATGTAGTGCAGTTTCACAGGATTTGCCAACCCTGTAAGCATGTTGCATGTTACTGAGCGGAGCGGTAGTTAAATGGTGATCTCTGATGAATTTATCAACAAGCCTTTCTAAAGAAAATAGGCTGAAAAGACTTGGGTCGGTATAGTCCAACTTGCCAATTTTAGGAACGAAAATAACCGATGCAGTAGATGTTCCCTTATAAGGGGAAATTCATGCTGTAATTGATCAGGACAAATACCATCAGGACCGGCAGATTTGTAAGGTGCGAAGGAGAATATACTCCAACGAGAGACCTCATGATTTATTAAACTGCAAGATAAATTCCAATTGCGGGAGTTTCAACAATAACGTTAGTGGTTTCGACAATATTGTCAGAATTTAGAATGCTACAACCCGGGAAATGAGTAGAAATAAGTAGCTCACCTACTTCCCTTTTAGAGAAAGTAAGCTCACCATTGGGTAGTCGAAGTGAATCGAGTATACACGTATTATTTCTACTAAAGGTTTTATTTAGTCTATAGCTACATCAGGTAAGCTATTAATTTCCTCACAGAAATTATTCCAGGATATTCGTCACTCTCCAGTTTAAAATTAACTCAGTGTTGGATATGGAGCTCAAACTGATGTCAATCACTTCAGTAGGAGCTGAGTTAACAAAAGTTGGCTGACATGCAACTATGAGAATATCAAGTTCTGAGATACTTATATATAGTTAAACATAGCAGCACCCTTGTTGTTAACATTCGTATACTTTCGCATCGATTTGTTCGGATTCACTATAATCGGGTTTTAAAAATCCACACATTAAAAATTTTTTGTTTTAATTTTTCGATTTATTGCATTTTGCCGGTTTATTTTCCAAAAAATCGGTGTATTTTTCGGTAATGTTCAAATATAATTTCTTCCACCAAACACAACGTCATTCATTCAACCTATGGATTAAGGGTTCATTGCCACATTTAAGGCATATTACTTACGACGCACATTTCCGTAAGCCATAAAAACTACACAAGAAGGAAATGCGAGAGAGCAATTTGAACAAGGAAGACTTCAAAACAAAAATGGTCGAAATGGTTCGAGCTCACCAGTGAAGTTGATCCAAATATAACACGTACAGGCTGAATATCCACCGAATGTACGGGAAATTCGGAGGTACGATTAACCGAACTATTCGAAGTATTACGGTACGAACAGATCACTTCATAATTAAATCGCATTTTCTCGATATTAATTATTTTCTAAATACATACCTGCAGTTCAAAAGTAGTTTTACTTGAACCAAAAAACCATCCACCAACTTAATAAGTTTCTCAATTATTATTCTCTTCCATGCATCGCTTAAGACAATGAACAGGTTTACTTGAATAATATTAAGTTCTGATGAACTTATCCGTCCAGCTCGTTGCACCAATGTCCAATGGGACTGAGGTCGGTTTGATCAGTTGAATTGCCAATTCTTCATATTTTCGAAAAACTATTTTGGTACTGTCGAATGATGTTTTGAGTCATGGTCCGACTGAAAACTCCAACACGGAAGAAGATTTAGTTTACATTTCGGAACATTTTTTTTGTTGGAAAATAATTTAAATATTTAACAGAAAGTTATGAGCTTTCAACCATATCGATAATATAGACCCATTGAATTCGGTTTAAATATTATATTTATATAGACCAGAAAGAGGAATGGTCATAACACCGAACTCTGAGAAACCCCTATCTTGATTTCCAACTCATTACTCAACTGTCTGTTTACGAACTTAAGCACTTCTGAAATGAAGAATAATTTCCTTAATAGGATGGAATGATCAACTTTATCAAAAGCCTTACTCAGGTCAATGAATAAGGCTTATCCATATGATGAGTGACTTGATAAAGGAAAGATATGTAGCAGCTCGAATATTCGACTCACCGATATTCGATACTGCCACAACAAAACAAAAATAGTGAAATTCAAATATAAATCAACTTATTTGAATTGAGCGTTCACTAACCCCATCACATATCCAATAGCCGAACCACCACTATCTAATAGCCGAACCATTACTATAAAACATTTATAGTAAAGCATGTCGCCATCCAACCAACATCACCACGAACTAACAAAGTTCGGTGATGTAAATCCATTGCACTCAAAATACTAGTGCAATGTTGACCGCCGCCGGCGCATCTGTTCCCGCTCCAAAATACGACATGTATTTTGGACACGAAGGCGACGTCACACAAAATTTAATTAACAAACAAACAACGAAAGCGACAACACAAACTTTCGGCCATATTAAAATATATTCTTTTACTCCGGTATAAAAGTGGTGAGGTGAAATAAATAAATAAATTAATTAAATTAATTCATAAATAATAAAATTATAAAATAAATTCAATAAATATATATAAATAAAAATTAAATAAATGAACAACAAAATATAGTTATATTCAGTGTAGTATTTATTTATTGAGAATCCGAAGTGGACATACACACATAAATTGGGAATAAATACCCAAAGATAAAAGTGTTTATAGATAAAAGTAACTTATTCAAATTTAAAAAGGTTTCCACTGTTTTTTGAATTAACTTTTCAAATATATTCGAGAAAACAGACAGGAGTAAAATCGGGCGATAGTTATTAACACATGATTTATCACTTTTTTAAAAAATAGGAACAATTCAGCTTTTTTCAAGGATACGGCAAAAGTTCCTGTTTCCACACTTAAATTAAAAATAAAGAATAAAAGAAGATCCACCAAGGAGCATACCAATTGCGTTATAAAGCTATTGGTTACTCCATCAAATTTTTTTAAAAAATACCGTTAAGGGTGAGAAATAAAAACTGTTTCAATCAAAAGTTAAAGGTTTATTGGTACCAACACTCGCAAGGAACACATCGAATTCATTGGCAACTGTATAGCTGTTCAGTTGTGCTGCATCTTGACTGACCATTTATTTTTATATATATATATATATTATATATTATTTCAATCTGTAATTTCTTAAACTAACATGGCATTATTCCATTATAGTCTGAATTAAAGAGCCAATTACATCACAGGACAAGCATCCCCATACAATGCCATTATCACTCTATGCTATATGGTATATCATCCGAGGAGGACTTATTAAACTTGCACCTTAGATGATGTCTTTCGAAGTTCATGACTTATGGTTCTTGGCAAATTCCAATTGTGATTTTTATAGAAGACGTCAAAACGTTCAAAATCTCACTAGCTGTATTGACATTTTTAATTGACGTGAGGTTTCAGCGTTACTTAAACCATCTTTAAAGCATCCTCAACTCTTTTTCTGAATTTTTTCTGGATACACTACGGTTTTGGGCATTTAGGTAAATTGTATATATCTAATAATTAATAAAACTCATTTCATGTAAGAAACGAAATTAATAACACAGTAAGTATAAGAGTAAAAATACACGATACTTTTGAACTCACATCTAGAATAAAATTACCTTAAAATTGATCAAGTTTTTATGGAATGGTACAATTGTTAAAAACCTATCAAATGTCAAATTGTCTCATGAAGATTTATTAAACAGTTTCGTATAAAACAAATTAATTTGTATAAATTTAAAATTAATATCAAATAAAAATCCAAATAAATTAATAAAATAAACAGCTGAAGTGTTCTAATAAGAACGCCTAATTAAAATTTATAATAGTTTTTAGATAGTTAATTTACAGGAGCAGCCACCATAGATGAATAACCATAAGGCTCTAGGCTCAAACAGAAAAATGTCAAGGTAGCTGAAAATATAGACCGGGAAGGATGTTATCCATCCCAAAAATCCCGAAAATTCCATATGAAAATATGACACCACGTCCTACTTGATAATTTCCATAGCGGCATTTTAGACAAGACGACAAGACACCATATAAGAAATGAACATAAGGGTCTAGTCTAACTGAAAAATCTAGAAGTCTCTGGAAATATAGACCCGGAAGGGTGTCATACCTTTCCAAAAAAATTGAATATTAATGATAAAATTACGCGGTTTACAACTTGATAATTTCTATTAAACTCATTTTACACTAACAGGTGACTGTTTGTGTAAATTTGCTATTCTAAAATTATTTAAAATTTTAATGTGGCGTTCCTATTAGAACACTTCAGTTGTTTATTTTATTGATTTATTTGTGTTTTTATTTGATACTTTTAACAAATTGAGTAATAATTTTAAGTTCTATAATTTTAAACTTGTATAAATTAATTTGTTTCATTCGAAACTATTTAATACATTTTAATGAGTCAATTCAACATTTAATAGGTTTTTGGCATTTGTACCGTTCTATAATATCGCCATAGGAAATTTATGCTCGCTAAAATTGAAGACTAAAGATAATTTTACTATTTCTTCTACTCGAATGGAAAGAACACGTGAAACCTCGCATTAAACAAAATATAATCAGATTTGAAAAAAACTATATAATGGAATTATTTTCAAAAATACCAGTAACTTCGTAAAAATACTTTTGAACGCCTTTCGCGATTTGCGAACATTTCAAACTCAAAAATTGTTGAGGTCACGGGTACAAATGAAAAAATATGTAAAGGTCGTTTCAATTTAGATACACGTCATCCGTAAGGAAATCAGCATTAAATTAATAAAATTTTAATGTATGAATCAATTAATAAACAATAACACAAAGCTATACAAATATTTTGAAGATGTTATAATTCAGGTGAGTAAATTTATATTAAATTTTTTAGGCGATGTATTTTAATAAATTTTTCATTATTTTTATATTAAGTAAGTTAATAAAAATTGGGCACATTTATCAACAAGCTACATATAATATTATTTGGGCGGCTTTAATAATTTTTGTGAAATCTGAATTTCGTTTCCCTGGATTTTGACCAAAACACGTCACTCGCATACTTGCATTTTCACAGTCTTATTAGAAATTTGTATTTCATTTTTTTATCGTTTTTGTAATACAAATAAACATTTGCCTAGTTGAAGATAATGGTTTTTACACAGATATTAACTTGTACATCGATACTACCAAATTTATCAGATTTGTGCGTATAATATATTTAAAATCAAATCAAAACCGTTAAAAAAAAATCTTGCTTTATATTTATAACAATTTTCTTGTAATCTTTGTAACATGCATTTTAATAACTTTGTTATATAAATATACAGCAATGTTATAATCTTGTAACTAGTTTTTCACCTTAATATTAGATTTCTATTAACCGTAGCAGTCGTTCGTAAGTGTAGCTGAAAAATCTAGCTCATCGGTCTAAGTAAATTTAAACTGCTGGGGTATGAAAAATAAACTCATACCTTGTTGATGGTCGAGTTATTAATATAAATGTATACTTTATTTGATATTATGTTGTTTTATAGCAAAAATTGCATTATAAAAATTATATGAGCTAGTGACTCAAAATAAATTTAATTACCAATTTAGCATGACGTAATTTAAACTTAAATGGTATTTCTTTAAAAAGTACAATTATTAGAAAATATAAAACCAATCTCTTGTTTGAAGAAATCATGTTATGTATACGAGTAGGTAACATATTGTAATAATTGCTAGCAATAGTGAGTAACTTAGCTGAAAACTTCAGCGGTATGAACACACTACGAAACGTTGATAACGTTTGTTATTCTTTAAGAGTGGTTGACGTGTTTCCCCGAAAACATAAATTTTTTGATGCTCTTATTTATAAAGGTCTTCACGTACTCTTTCAGCTACAGCAGCAATATTCACATTAGATCGACTTGTACGCACTCTATAGTCGGGTGATGAATATCCAATAAAAAGTGGTTCGAAATTTATTGATAGTTTCGCGAATAGTGTGATTCACTGATTTATTCATGGTGAAATCTCAATGAATACTGAACGCAAACATATGAACATGACAGTTGTCACGTATGAATCCCAATGAGAATACCAATTGGAAAAAGTACCTCCTATTGGATCACTCTTTACTTTGTTTTTGATTTTTCCTATAATTTAGAATCTTATAGATCACAATTCACAATATTACATATATAAATTTAAAAAGATTAAAGAAATGCCTGAACATATAAATTCATTCTCGAACTTAAGCGTAATTCCTTTAAGCGACACATAATTAAAGGAAGAAGTTTTGCTATAGCGCTAAACACTTACGCATGAAAGAAATTTACTGCTATATGAACCAATTAATTATCTCAGTAATTTTGAAAATTTTGTATTTGAGATAGGGCCCAATGGAAATTCAAATTCTATTCAAGAATACAATTTTGAAAGTGCTGGTGATACATTTTGTTGCATTGAAACTGAAATCAATACGAATAACTCAGAAATAGTGAATACTGAAGAGTTATTAATGTTGCTGAGAACATGGGCACTATAAAATAATATTAAAATGACAGATCCTCGATTCGAACGGTATTAAACAACTGCAAAGCCGTTTTAGATATAAATCCAGGAAGGTATGTGCACGTAGGAAGCCATGTACCATTGGACAGAATTTTAGTAAATAAAGAAGATTTACCACGGAATTATCGCTCAATTTTAACATTAATGTTTCTGGCTAATATTAGACAAACCTTCAATCAGTAAAACTATTTTCATGAAAGGCATATATCATTAGTTTAATGACAATATTTAATTTAATGATTTTCTACGACCATTTATTTGTTGACGAATTTATTTAATAGATAGATGTAGTAAACCAATTTCCCTATGACTATCTACAACAACTATGCTTATAGTAGTAAATAGTAATAATAGTAATAATTGATATATAGGGCTTATTTCTGAAGCTTACTACAATAGAATCTCATATGCAAGCATTCGTGTATAAATCTTTTACGATGCTTTACACCCAGAGGAACGAGCAATGGGAATTTTTTCTTAGGGAGAACATTAAACACCATGAATAGTTAAAAATATAGAAGAAGAGAGCATCCCAGAAAAGGTACAACTAAAGAAACAAGAATACATTCATTTGTTCAAGGCAATAAGAAGTAACTTCAAGATTAAGGATACTTTGAAAAGCAGTAAAGGGATTAATACGTCCAAAAATACAGGTTTCCTCAATCAAATCAAACGAAGGTAGATTGGCTAAAAGTGCAAAACAAATAGCTAACTTCATTGCTGTATATCTCGAAGAAACTTTCCAACTACTACGCAGACAAACAGCTGGTTATGAAAATGTTTCCAACAATGCAGCTTTAAAAATATGTACCCAGGCAGTGGAAAGTAGCTGAAAAAAAACGATTCACAAATTGGACAAGCCGCCGAATGATAGAAAATCTTACCAACCAAATACACTATTTCCATTGGCATCGAAATTGTTTGAAGCAATATTACTTAAAAGACTGAAACTCATTATAGAGTAAAAAAATCTTATCCCACAACGTCAGTTCGGATTTAGAGAGACGGTTTGCTCTTCAAACTTCAGAGAGATTTACCAAAACATATCTTAAAATCATATATATGGAAGACGTGACAAATCAAAATCCACACTCGTAAATTTCACAAATTTAAATATCTGAATACAGCCTGGGAATGACATTAGATACTAGGCTTAAGTGGACAGAGTACGTAAAAAAAAAGAAAGAAGAACTCAATATTAAATTGAGGAAAGTGTTCTGGCTGTTGGGGAAAAATTCTGTATGTTTAATACAAAACAAACTGTTATTGTAGATTTACGGAATACAGTTATGCGGCTGTACAAAGAAAACATACATCAAAATAATACAAACCTTATTCAAAACAAAGTGCTATGTTGCATATAGTTACCGCTCCGTGGTATATAAGGAATGATGAGCTGCATCTAAAGATAGAGACAGTTGATTAAGAAATAAAGAAACGTGCAGCGATTCAAATACATCATATGTCAATTTGGAGGTGTGTAGTATATTGTACACCACAGAAAAAGTGAGATGCTTGCAAAGAAAGAAACCAACTGACCTAATTGATTAAAATGATCAGCTCGAATTAATACTACAATATAGTTGTAATACCGTGTAAATGGGACTGGTCAATAGGCGTTACCTCACTAAAAGTGTTAAATTATGAAAGGAAAATTACTTGATGAATTATACTTAGTTGAAATCAAAAATTAAAAAATCTATTGCTCCAGCGCGTTATTGAATATGGGCATGACATTTCGAACTGTTCATTTTGGCATCATCATCGTGTTGGACTATATACGAAAGCCTGTGCCACAGGCATGACAAATATCAGATACTAAACTAGCGACCTTTGTCGAAAATGAATTTAATCAGATTTTATTAGATAATTCAAACCGTTGGTGACAAACGTAATTACTAGAGAATTCGGCATAACTAAGTTCTAAAAGTACAATTTACCGTTGTAAACGGTTTACTTGAGAATGCGCTCGCAGCCTTAGAATATCATGAGATAGTGCTTTTTGCGTCCTTATTGTTATGCCGCGCCATCGCTATACAAAACGAGGATGCATCAGCCTTTAAATATATTATGTAACAAATTATGTTTGTTAATTGGGAACTAAATCGTTAAAGCCTTGAATAAATAAATGCATAGAAACTGTAACTAAGGATAGAATTACCTCAGCAAGCCGTTTCCTCGCATGGTTACACATAATAAATTCAAATGTTTATGTCTATATGTGATTCAATTTTATAAAAAAACAAAAACAAATAATAATAAAGGTAGCGTCTTAGCTGACTGTGGTGATCATTGAAAATTGTGCAGTTCAGAACATATTTATATTAAAAATAGAACTAAAGCAGCCCTCGCTTCTAGTTGTGGATTTCCGCAAAAAAATAGCTGTGCTCTAAATCAAACAGCTAGTATTATTTCTTAAGTGATAAGGAAAGATGTGTACAATTGGCAATCTATAATAATCAATAAATAAATATTGAAGAATCTATATAAATAACAAAGTTGTGTAGCTGCAATATCGTTGAGGTATCGTTTATGCAATTGTTAAAATTACGACTAAACACAATGAAGATAATAATAAAACAAACATATGAATCAAATTGGTACTGTAAATAGTACCAACAATAATAATATTATTAAATAAATTTAATATTTATTAAAGTGTTTAGTATTTTAAACAAATGGTTGACGTAATTAAATCAAACACATTTCATCCACTTATTTTGAAATGCAAACGCTATTGTCACAAATAATATTACATTAAAGTTTTATTGGTTGATAGTGCAAAATGGCGTTATGCATAAATGCATGGGTAAATTCATTTTTTTGGTGCTCGAATCGTATTAAAATATTCCATTTTGAAGTGCACGGCTAGAGCGAAGTTTGAAAAGCAGCAAGAGTCTATAAAAGTACCGAGAGCTTTTAGTTAGGCACCCTGGTGACTGTAATGAAACTGTATGTAAAGTTCTTAAGGGATCGTTGGTGAGTAACATTTAAAATTCATATTTCGCATTATTAGCCCTTAAAGCCACTTATTTTCAAACTCATCGCGGGCCAAAATAACAGAGTTAATTTTTTATCATCTTTAGCAATTATACTGCACTACAATAAAATGAACGAAGTTGAAACGATAACAAATAAGCTATAACGTTATTTTTTGTTTCTCTTTATCTTGTGAACTTGCAGTACCGCGATACTACAGTACATTTTCGTGAAGCAATTCTCACTATTCGGAGAAAACTTATAGACCTATTCAAATGTGACGAAAGGTCTGTCGAACAAAATTTAACGTTTTATTGCAGTGAAGTTTAATTTAATGTTAAATAAATCTATTTAGATTTTACTTTTAAATTTATACGGATTTGACAATTTAATGAAATTTTAAAATTTACAGAATTTAAATTAGGTACATATACAATCACAACAGAAAACATTTTACATTTAAATAGGGCTGAAAAATTGAAACATTTAAAAAATTTATAATTCTGATAGTTTAAAATTTATTTTCGACTGATTTATAAAATGTTAATCAACTTTACAGTATTTCAAACTAGTTTTATTAATTTAAAATACAATTATGATTCCTTAAACATTAATTAATTAATTAATTTAGAATTTCTCAACTCAAAAATTTAGATTTCTAATTAATTTGGCTGTAAATTTAACATTCACGGATTATATAATATTTAAGTAGATTTAATTTTCAGATCTTCCGAGTTGAAGTTCTAAAAAATTAATTTTTGTAAAATATTTCAAACAAAATATAGAGCTAGGTGAAGTGAAATTTAATTTAATTTAAAAAAAAATTTCTTTTGCAATTTTATTAAACATTTTCAAAACAATAATAATAACATGAAGTGGTTGAATACTATCGATTTTTTCAATCACTCTTTCTCACGTCAACTACTTTGGAAAATCAACAACCTAAACCAATCGATCCAATATTTTAAAGATTTTTTCTTTTTTGTTAACTCACACGAATTTAGAAATTGTAATATACTTAAAAATTGGGTGAATTTTTAAGAATTATTAATTTTAATTTATTTTAAGTTCTATTATTTTGAATTACATTTTGCTTCAAACTACATATATTAAATTCTCAAAATATGGAAAACAAATCATAAATTATAAGAACACCAATTCGAAATTCTGGAAATTAAATTACATTAAAATTAAAGATATAATCTAAACCTCATACTATTAAAATTTTTAAAATTATGGGCGTTCTATATACTCGTATATGTTAAAAATTCTGTTAAATTTAAGAATAATAAAAAATTGTAAATTCTAATTATTTATTGACAATTTCGTAATTCTAAAAATTTAAGTTTTATCATCGTTATCAACTCCATAACAATGTTTAAATTTATAAATTTTAATTTTCCTTTAATTCAATAATTTTATAAAATTCAAAAATTACGCTTCAAACTAAATTTAATTGGCGAAGGAGAAAAATTTGTAAATTTTAAAAATTCCAATTATAATGGTTTAATTTTAGATTCGTTTCAATTCTTATTTTTTTTTAATTTTTTTAATTTTTATTTGCCAATTTTTAACTGGAGTGTCGAGAATTTGATTATTTTTTGTTTTTTAAGAAGTGAGGTCTTGGACATATCTATTTACTGCCTTTTCGGACAATCTATAATTCTATTTTTGGATACCAAATTACTTCAAATTGCGCTAATTATGTATAATCGTTTGGAACTGCTTTCAGAACCGTGGTAGGTCTTATCGCTTCATCTAATATTTTTTCAAGGCCTAAAGTATCTGTATTTCTCGAGGATTGTCGATCCCAATCCCTAAATCTAAGTACATCGGGCACATTAAATTATATTCAGGAGACTCGAACATAGGTTCCAGAAATTATACGTATGTATGTATATGTTCATATTGCGTATGTCGGGTGAATAAATTTGTTAACACCAACAACACGCCAACAACGACCTCACAAGGTCACTCGTAATACGTAGAAAATCATAAAGCAATAAATAATTAAATTAATGTTAAACTGTGTTATGTATGTACGAGTACATACATAATATTTTATACTGAAATATGGTATTCGAGGTTGTCTGTTTACATGCCCCGGTAATCATATGTTTTATAATAATATGTAATTGACAAAATTTGGTTTTATATTTTTGGTTTTGTACGAGTATTATGCAAAAAAGTCAATATTCGTGAAATTTTTATATAAAAATTCATGTGTGACTACATTAGCATATAAAATTCTCTTGAGTTTTTATTTTTGGCTCAGTGGAGGACAGTCCTCCTTTCGTAAGAAATTCCTCCATCCTCCACGGGGACAAAAATGTCCTCCATCAGGAAAATAAATCATGATGGACGGTCCGTATCAATCAATCACTTTTGATATAATTTGGAGAGTTAAAATTATTTGATGGAATATCAATTATTATGGATTACACATGTAGACGCTTTTAGAGTATTTAAAAAAATTTCAAAATGACAATGATTTACACAATTTTAAATTAGAATTAGAATGATTTTGTAATTTTTAAGATCATATCTATTTGAATTTTAAGATAATTAAAGAAAATGTCGATGGAGAAAATATTTAAAAACCTTAGCGATACTAAGAATGATACACTTTGAGATTTTGCGCTTCGATGCTTCGATGCTTCGTATTGTAAATGTAGCTTTTAAAATTAAGACAGCTCATGTGAGTAAAAAATATTTCAGAAATTAGCCTAACATCAATGTTTCCAGAACTTCTACAATTTTTATGTAGGCATCAATGGTTTTGGGTTGTATCCTAGTTTCGTAAATATTACGCCGTTTAATTTGGGCAATAAAATTTTCTCCGTTCGATTGTTCAGTACGCACAGCTATAATTTGTCTGAATGGTAACTTCTATAAGTATATTGAAGGCGATCTTTCTTTCGATCCTCCCTCACACGCAGCTGTGCATTTTGGCGAAATGTATCACTTTATTAGCTCAGACTTCAGAGGTCGTTGGTCTTATGAGATTTACACTTCTGTTCACTCCTGCCTTGGCTTAAGTTTGACGTTGATTGTGATACGTATGCAAAATTTCTCATAAATCTGTCTTAAAAAGCAGCAAAATCAATTTTGACAACAAAATCTGGTACAACATGATTTTCTGAATTTTATAATTTAAGCTAACCGAGAAAAACATCTATTCGATATATTTATATATGAGGTTATTACAAACATGTTTGACCGAAACGTCAAAATCCACTACTTTTTCCCAAATTGCAATACTTTTCGGATAGCTTAGACCCAATGACATCTTGAAATATACGTCATTATGGTGTTAGCTTCCAAGCAGTTTCCCAAGCAAATTTGGAATTTATTTATACGGCATACATGAGTTATAAAAAAGCCACATAATCGGGATTTAGAACAATCTTCACTCTTCACTCTTCAATCGTCTATATGGAATTGTGAATTTTGTTTTAAATAAATCTTAAATTTTTTTTAGAAACTGATTTAGGTTAAAATGCACGTGAATAATTGTAATTAATGTTCGATTTTCTTTAGTTGAAGAAAGCATCGTCATATTTTGCAAGAAGCTAACACATCACTATATTATTTAAATTTTATCACGTGCATCGATTTTAAGTCTAAACCGCACGGCAGTTAAAATCGAATTCGCTTTATTTGAATAATATAATTTAGAAACAAATAAACTAGAGACTAGACTAGAAAATTTAAATTACTGTGCCTTTGAAAATTTGAGAATTTAAATTAAGTTTTATGAAAACTGATTTGAGTTCGGTTTTCAGCAGAATTTGATTTTCTAAAATTATAATTAAAACGAAAAGCAACCTCCACGAAGAGGTTAAATTAATGTTACTTTAGCCTGTCAAACAATTAGGTTCGATGACTGAATTTTCTAATACTATTCCTGAATAGTCTAGACACATCTAATTTACTATACAGTTTACATTTACGGTAGTAGCTCTATTCGAATAGAGATGTTGCCATGATCGTATCATTACCCTAAAAATCCACCTCCCCTGTAGAGTGCTAATCGCTCTAAGTCACCATCTTCAATTTTTCCCACTTTCCTTTGCTAATCCGGTAAACTACTTCGTTTATATTTTTGAAGACGATGAACGGTTCATTCCATGAAGAGTATGCAGTATCGGTGATAAATCCCTCTTCTGTTGTGGGTTGTTACGCCATACTAAACCAAAAATATTTTTAAATAACACATATTTAATGATAATCTCAATACTCTTGTATGAGAAGTTTATTTACTCGTTATATTAAATCAGATTCAACGATTTATTTATTTTAATTTGGCCGACGCTACAAAAATAGCATATCACTTTTCGGATCATAAAATAATTTATTTATTTTATTATAAATAAGTGTGTACATCCCTGAAAAGTTATAAATGATGTTATGTACTTGAGTGTAAGTATTTCAAGAGGTGATTAATTTTGATCAAAAGATCCTTGAGGAGAATGTACATTTTACTGCGATACAGTACGACAAAAAATAGTAATTTGAGATGGAATAGCTTCATTCATATTATCCTTAATTACTGCTGAGGTATGTTAAAAAATGAGCACTTAAATGCATTTAAAATAGAACAGACCGTTTTGAGAAACTGCTATAAGAAAAAATGTATTCGAAACAACAATAATAATTTAAAAAAAGCTGAATGATTAAATTAAATGCATTTTAGTGCTCAAAAGTTTTCTGATTCTTACAGCGGTCGCATTAATTCAGTGATTGAGATTTTCTAAATATCAAATGAAAAACATTAATTGTACTCTCCTCTGGCTTTTTCAAAAGGTGACAAGGCTAACTATAAGAGATATACATAATTTATCTTCGAACAATTGATATCATTTTCATTGTTCATTAATAATTCACATAATTGTTTAAAACAATATTTCTACTGAATTGTAAATAAAATTAATTTTAATTTATTACAGCTATTGTAATTTAAAATTTTGGCCCAGCATCTGCAGCATCTGTGCTCTAGATGATTTTTTGTAAAACGATCTATCTTCTATTACATTCTGTTAGGTAAATATACTGTCGAAGCGAAAAGTGTTATGCATAAAAACTATTAAAAAATAAATTTTTGATGTGTGCATTGCATGACTTTGTCCCACAAACGTGTCTACAGGATTACCAAAAGACAATTACTCTCTGGCAAATGCGAATATATTAGAGCCGTCAAATTTAGCAATTGAGAATAGTCTAAAAATTTAAAAAAATCAACCGAAATACAGGGTGTCCGCCGGGAAGGTATACTACTTTGTTTGTTTATAATTTTTGATTAAATGAAAAAGAATGGATCTTATATTGATAAATGTTTTATTTAATGTCGGCAATTATGTATGCAATACAATATCAGAAAAATGTCCGCCTCTGTTAGCCTCACAAATGCGAGCCCTTTTGAGCACATTTTTCATTACATTCTCACACATTTCCCGCGGTATTTCATTAATTTCATCACGAATATTTTGTTTGAGTTGCTCAAGCGTTTCTGGTTTGTTTGCATAAGCCTTGCTTTTCAGATATCCCCACAAAAAGAAGTCCGGAGCAGTCAAATCAGGCGACCGTGGAGGCCAATCAACATCACCATTTTTTGAAATAACTTGTTGTGGAAAGAGGTCTCGCAGTAATTCCATTGTAATCCTGGCTGTATGCGATGTGGCACCGTCTTGTTGATACCACATGTTAATCAAGCCCAAAGCATGCAGTTGTGGCGTTAAAAGTTTTCAATCATTTCACGATATCGCTCCCCATTCACAATTACCGTTACGCCGTTTTCATTTTGAAAGAAGTAAGGTCCAATGATTCCTCCTGACAAAATGGCACACCAGACTGTCACTTTTAATGGATGTAAAGGTGACTGATGCATAATTTGAGGGTTTTCCATTGCCCAGAACCGACTATTCTGTTTATTCACATATCCATTCAAATGAAAATGTGCCTCGTCACTCATTATGATTTTTTTTATGAAAATCGGGGTTGTCATGGGCGAGCTGTAACATCCTATTGGCATATGTACGGCGGCGTAAATGGTCTTGTGGAAGAAACTCTTGTGTCAACTGAATCTTAAATGGAAACAAATGCAAATCCTTGTTCAAAATTGTGGCCAAACTTGTTCTTTGAAGACCAAGCTCCTGAGCACGGCGTCGAATTGAGGTTGATGGATTGTTTTGAACACTTTCTTGAGCAGCAGTAATGTTTTCAGCCGATCTTGCAGTACGTTGTGGCCCATGCATGATTTCTTCGAAATCATTCACTACACGATAAATAGTGCGTTTTGTTGGTACGTTATTTCTCCCAAAAATTTCACGTAACTTTCTCATCGTCACAGTAATCGATGATTGATTTTGATAAAATGTTTTAACGATTAAAACACTTTGGTTTATCGAATATTTTTCCATAATAAATTTGCCACGTGTCTGCTTCACGACTGCCAAATATGAACTGTCAAGACTAAGGTTTACCAAAATGGCGGCAAAATAAAGTATACCTAAAAGTAGTGGTATATATACCTTCCCATATACCATTTAACTTTTAAATATAAAACGTAATTAATAATTTCAATAATTGATCAAACAATCTGTGCCATTAGATTTCTTATAAAAATACGTTTCATTTGATATATCACATGAGATAACCTAAATTAAAAAATTTCATCCAGCATCTGTGGTCCAGGCGATATTTTATAAAACTTTCTATCCTCTAAAACATTTCTACAAAACTCCACGAACACTTGTGCAATACAATTCCAATTTAAAAAAAATTTTGTGTGCAGATTTATGTTGTTATATTTTTTAAAAATAGTCAATTTGGATTTAGGCGACATAGACGCATGTGAAAAAAAAACAAAAACAAGAACCAATTTTTTTGACTGAATTTACGAAGCGACTGTGTAATCGAATATTGTGCAATAAGTCTATTTTTTAAATTTAAATTTTATTTTATTATAAAAGTTTAAAAGGCGTTCTTTATACAACGGTTTCAAGGGTTTATACAACGGAATTATTTGATTCCCGGGAAACGGGAATTTCAAAATCATATTCCCGAGATTATTTTTACACTAAATACTAGTCGATAAAAGTCAAAACTATTTAATACTAAAATTTTTTAAGAACACAAGGGCGTTTAAGTATAGCGATTCGAAAGCAACAATCTAACAGTTTCTTTATATTTGTTGTGGTTTAGCTACATAAATTTGAATTTCGTTTTGTAGAGTATTCTTTTACAGAACGTGACAATAGGTGAAGCGATTCGTTTAAATTCGACATTTCTGTACTTTGCCGGTTTCCTTTGCCGAAACTCGATATAGCGACGATCTTTAATTCGCGCTAATAAAACATCAAATAGCTCATTTGAAATTTCGTTTTTATTCGACGGGTTTCAAAGCAATGTTCAAATCACATACGACTTTGATATTAGATTCAATTAGTAGATTAGATCCCAAATCAATTAATGCCGCACGAATTGTGTTGCTGGTGTTCAATAGCCGTTGTAGCATTGCGTCTATGCTATTTCATCTGGTTTCTTCTTTTGTTTGTTTCTTTTTTACATAAACATTTAAAAAACTTTACAAAGTTTCGAACCATTTCAAATGCACTCAAGTCACTTAGAATGTGCATTTTGGGCTTGTTGCGGTTGTTCAAAAATGAGATCATTTGAATACATCTCATCATCATCGGTTTCAGAGCAGTCTTCATTTTGGTATTCCTATTCGTGATCACTATCAATAATTTCCTCTGGTTAATAATCTAATATGGTTGATTTCTTACACTTTTCCATTCATCTAAAATTAGACTGAACATTCCACTATTTTTTTTTTGAGACTTGATGGTTTCAATTATTTTATTTTAGCCAAATCATAAAACTTATATATAAGAATCATCACCAGATGGTTGCTCCTCGGCAAAATATAGTGCCGATTGGCGTTTCATAAAATATTTAACAGACCTAGATGGCTGCTTCCAAAATACTACTACAGTATGTAATATTGCAGTCGTCTTTACGTTCGATACTGTGCACACACTTGATGCCGTCTTAATCCGCATGTACAAGTTCCTTTACAACTTAAAACTTTATTTGGGCATAGCAGGCATTTAGCGTTTTTTCCAATTCCATATTTTTTGAAATTTTTCCAGACTCAGCGTTTTCAACGAATTTGGACGAACTCGAAATAATTCAAATGCATAAAAAATTATTAGTTTTTGATTTTTGCATTACAGCTGCCATGTTTTGCAAGACTTTTTGTATTTTGATAGTTGTTTAAATGAAACTAACCTATGAAAAAATTCCCGGGAAACGGAAAATAGAAAACCAACTAAATTGCTGGGAGTACCCGCCCGAGAATTGCCGGTAGTGACCCTCTAAGCGGAACGATGAATTACAAGGAGTTTAGAAGCTGATGCCAACGGATCCCATTTCGTATTGCCTGCTCGGAAATTTCTTAATGTATGTTATAAAAACAATGTCCCTTTGAATGGGACACGGTGCAATCACCGTTCATAAATTTGTATTCAATAAATTTTCGCCTTATAATGACGTTTGACGTCTTGGTGTTTCGATGAAACATACATTTAAAAACGAATTATTTATGGTTTTAATTGGGATAGCCTGTATAACATCCATGTGTTATAATGAAGGTCCGATATGACCAAGATTAGTCTATAGAAAATTAAAAAAATTGCATGGTAATTTCTTCAAGTATGTGTGAAAATTTTGTAGCAATGGATTAGAACATAGAAAGTTGTATAGAAAATTAACTGACCCGAAGATGGGGTATAGTGCGTTAAAATGTTAAATTATGTACGTTATGGGTCATGTGAAAGGTGTCTAGGCAATCTGTTTTTTTAAACAATTATTTGAATTTTTGACTGAATACGACATGATGTAAGAAATTCATAATCATAATGGTTAACTACGAAGTGCAACATGCGTCTGTCTCTAATCGTAAATGTGCTACCCAATTAAATATGCTAAGAACATCGATATCCCCAAAAATGTCTGCGATAAGCCAACTGATAGATAACTGTTTAGGGAAAAATTTAAATATCTCCCATATATAACGCCACTGCTCACATATCTAGAAATTGACTTTCTCGTTCTCCTTGACTTTTTCTTGTGGGGCTATTTGATAGGTCTGATGTATGAAAACAAACCAGCAACAGTTTAACAACTAAAGATGAACATTCAAGTAAAACTAATTATTTGAAGAGGGGTCGTTTGAGAGATGTCATATTTCACACATAGTTGATAAATATTTCCATGAATTACATTTGGTTACAAACAATAAATAAATAAATAAAATTGATTATTG
Source organism: Tipula unca (assembly GCA_951394425.1). Taxonomy (NCBI): domain Eukaryota; kingdom Metazoa; phylum Arthropoda; class Insecta; order Diptera; family Tipulidae; genus Tipula; species Tipula unca. The sequence goes on along the minus strand of OX596382.1, from coordinate 162,904,710 downwards.
CTAAAATAATTCGCGTTGTACATCAATGTGTCTTATTATAATAAAATGAAGCGTTGCAATCCAGATGATATTTTCAGGATAGTTTGGAATCTTGGATAACACCAAGAACTTGGTCGTTTCTGGTAATCATTCTCCCAAAAAGGGAAGGAACAGATAAATCCGAGCATCCTTATGTCCAGTAAAGACAATTAAATCAGTCTTAGACTTTGTTGGCGTGCAAACCCTTGTTAATGCACCATGCCTCCACAATAGTTAAGGCATGCTATTTTAAGTTAGATAAGACATTCCTGAAACCATTAAAACAAGATCGTCGGTATAACTCAAATTGCAATGAAGCCAGATTGCTGTACCTAACCAGTAAACCGGTAATAGCCAAAAGATACAGCAACGCATACCTCATTGGGAACACCCTTTAGCAACTGGCAGAAATGGACACGCCATCCAGGATAGTCTTGACAATGCGAGACTTGAGCATAAATTCAATCCGTCTTACAATGATGTGATTAATACTAAAATTGGTACAGGCAATAGTAAACGAAGCAAACGAGGTACTTCTGCTATATCCAGGAAAGTACCTATAAGAAACTTTTTATTATTAAAGTTCATGCACAGCAGTTTCACGGGACTTACCAATTCTGTAAGCGTGTTACATGTTACTGAGTTGGGAGGTAATTAAATGATGGTCTCTAATAAATCTGTCGACGATTTTTTCTAACGCTATAAGAAAAGTCCTTGGGTCCACATAATCGGATTTGATTTTATTGATTGAAAGGAAATCCGTGCACAACCAGGGAAATGAAAAGACAGAAGCAACTCAGCAACTTTTCTAAGATAGGTGGTAAACCGACCGTCAGGTAGACGATCAGTCCACAAACTCCATTCTTAGCCAAAGCTTTATTTAGTCTAGCAACAGCCGACAGACTATTAGTTTTGACTTTTTGAGCTCTTACACTTTTTTATATTCTTTTTGTGCCACTAAGAAATTATCCCAATCAATCCGACGATTAAAGTTGTATGCTTCGTTTTTAAATTTCCATTGCGGATTTTCTTAACTTTTTAAGGTCCGAGTTCCTAAAGGGTTTGTTCATAATGTGCCATCTCAAGTGTGGACGCAAGTGCCTCAGTGTGATTACTCAACCGAATTTCTTTCGGTGCGGTGAGTAAAAAAGCAGCTTAAGTGAGAAAAGTCCCCAATCGATTAATTTTGTGACGCTGTAGCAGCGTCAATCAAAAATAAAACCAATGATAGACATATAACACACACTGATGTCAACCATCTCACGCCTCTGAGGAAGGAGGTGAGACAGTGTCATACGATTAATAAATTGCGAGCAACAGCTTAATACAAGAATTATTAGATAAATATCTGTATACAGTACAAAAAGCAGCTTCCGTAACTCAAACGAAGCTGACTCACTATATGTAGCAAGTTAATCTATATTATTCAGTTGAAGTCTAGCAAAAAAAAAAAGATTTACAGACCAGAGATGATCTTAAAAAAGATCCTCTCTAAAACGTAACGCAACGTCAAACCGGAACCCGTAATTTTCTCGAAGGATTTCTGTTTAACGCGGAAGACAATCGATTGGCAATTCGACTCACACAAACACCGGAAAACCTTCCATCTCTCAATCGAAATAACCGGATTCGTCAGCTTAATGTTGGTAGTGATAACTCGAGGATCTTCCGGTGGGCCAAGGTCGCCAACTGATCTTAATGTTGGTAGTGATAACTCGAGTATCTTCCGGTGGGCCAAGGTCGCCAACTGATCTTAATGTTGGTAGTGATAACTCGAGGATCTTCCGGTGGGCCAAGGTCGCTCGCTGACAATCACTCCAAATCTCTTTTATTTTGGAAACTTCGTTAGGACAATTGCAAATGAAGACACCATCCGAGAGATAGCATCCGATGATTACGCCGAGTCAAGTACTTAACGACTCAGTTCGAACCGGGAAACTCCTAAATTATTTTCGTTCAGAATAATTTCAGAACGCGGTTTTTTTGCAGCCATTTCCGACGTGGTGCCACTTATGTGGTACGGACACGTTTCCAATAATTGCGCTAGCCTAGACAGTCTATTCTATAGTCGATGGCAACGTCGGTTATCCAGACGTTTAATTCCAGTGCGATGGCTAGTCCCAGCTATGGGTTCTTCGCCATCCGAGTTGAGAAGAAGACGCTATTCGTATCCGAATAAATATCGGAGTTGCAACCAACACTGTCGTGGTCAGCAAACATACAATCGTATACATAATTGTAATTTTTCGAAACCTAACACTTTACTTAAATTTTAAAGTCTGAATAGTGGATTTAATTTAATGTTTAGCATTATGTTTTTTCATTGAAATAACTGCTATGAACCTCTTGAGGAGTGTTCACTCTCTTACATATGTATGTCCTAAATAAAGCCCAAATACATGACTCAAAGGGTTAAGAAAGCTTGTGTGGATTTAATTTAATGTTTAGCATTATCTTTTTTCATTGAAATAATTGCTACGAACCTCTTGAGGAGTGTTCACTCTCTTACATATGTATGTCCTAAATAAAGCCCAAATACATGACTCAAAGGGTTAAGAAAGCTTGTGTTGTCATACTAAATTTCCATCGTCTTTATTGGTTTCATTGGTTTTCTCGATTTGGACACTTTTGGACGCCCGTTTATAATTTGTTGATTTGGCACAAACTTCACACCGATTTTTAAGTTATGAAAGTAGGAGAAATAGATTAAAAATTAATCGTGCAAAGAAATATTGTATATTCGCTTAACAAATAAATTCGTCGCCAATTACAATGAATTTGTTATGACAAGTTCATATTATTGAAACTGACAACCGCAATAATATGTGAAAATTCATTGTTGGCCCATCATACTATATGTATAATATGCATATGAATTGAACTTGATCAAATGTCCCCAAATATTTATCAAGTTGAAGGCCCCGTTTTTGTATACATGTATTATGTTATTTGACAAATATCGCGTATATTCGTGAGGTGAGAATAATGACACCTAATTGCAAATACGTGGAATCATTCTGAAAACCAATAATAATTACCTAAAATTCTATATATTTTGTTTAAATTTAAATCATAAGACTCGCATATTTAGACGATGAATATCATAATGATTGGACATGACCTTTGCCGGATTTTCTGCTGTTATGAAATCGAACGAAAATAAGAAAACATATAAATTGGAATCAAGGTTGGAATCGCATTATCCAAATTTTAATGTGCGCGATTTATCTTAAATGGCAACAAAGAAGTATAGATTAGGCTTTCCAATAAAAATGTCAGTTGTAAAACAATTGTTTTTCAATGTCGACCTTTGATACAGATATTATGTATGTTGTGATTTCTGCAGTATGGATAATGTTACAGCTCAATGAATTTCTACTGTATTATGTATACATAATTATATACAAAGCGTATATAAGCTGAATGACATAAACATAACAAATATTTAAATAAATAATTTGCAACAAATCATGGCACACACCATCGTGCGTTCATATAATGATTCTTCTTATCGCAACAAAATAAAAATTAGTTATACAAATTTGACGAATTATGTACTTAATGTGGTGCTAACAATTATTACAGAAAAACGAGCTGAGCGCGGTATGAAATCGAAATTTTGAAATCTACATTCAAACACACTTCAAATTACACTATAGTGTATAAGCAAGTATTATGCAAAATCAAGAAACTGTATACAACAAAAAAGTGCCTATTATGCAAATTGAAATATTTATTTTACGGCTTAGCTGACCCACTGACTTCAAAAAATAATAACAAATTGTGATGATAACATGTCGTTATGATTATAATTTCGTGTCTTATTGCGTTTATAATAATTTTTTTTTTTTTTAGGCAATAATTTCGAAAGGACTGTGTCTATGTTATGATCGTCGTTAAATGTGGCATAAATACAAGAACACTAATGTACGTTGAAGGTTCAAAAAAATAAAAAAGTGCTTATGCAATGCGTTTATAATGTAAGTAAGTGTAATTTATAGAAAAGAAAAAGATTCATTTATAACTTTTACATAACCAAAATAAATGATTTTAGACATTAAAAATGTATGTATGCACATATGTGTGTCAAGATCGAACCTTTCTGTGGGCTTAGACAATTAGTGGTGTTCTCTTTGGAAAATATAATAAAATTTGGTTTTATTTCAAATTTAATTGGAATCGCATTGATCACATTATACCGTTTATATTTGAAGGAAATTGGAATGTCCGATCGCAGCAATAAAAAATTTGAATTTTGGTTAAATTCAGTTGTCCACTATAATTATAATAAAACATGCAATCCACTTGAAATTATATATAATTTTGTATTATAGTTAAATGACCGTTTATGCCATTTTACTCATTTAATTATAGAACGTATATGTATGTATGTATATAAATGTACTTACATTTTAGTGCCCAGATTTCACGATTATCAATTCCATCGATCACATGTTTTAAATCACTTTTACAATTCGCATTGATCGTTAAATTTTTTTCATGCAACTCAGCCAAATTATATAAAATTTCCGATCGCGTATTTAATTGTAATTCACAACAACATAGCACCAACAATGTTGTTATCATAACACATAACATTAGTAAGATATTCATAATTACTATTATTATTGATTTTATTTATTATTTTTTCAAAAAAACGAAAATAATTTATTAAATTATGTAACACACTTCACTTTCGAAAAAGCGCACTATTTATATTATTATATGTACTTTACATAAAAAATCGCACTCTAAGTCACGATCGCCAATAATTAAAAAATCAGTTTAATCTTCGCGATATAAAGAAGAAAATTAATAAAAAAAAAAATTAAAAAAAATAACAACCAAACCGACAACAAATTTATAACATTTGGGAATTTAAATATACGATGTTTAGTCTGAATTATAAAACGATTACGAGTTGTCTGTCTTAACTTACAACTATATGTCTTATATTATTTTATTATTTGAAATTTTAAAAACTTAAATAAATTTAATTCCCTCCACCATTTCTCTCACTTTTTTTTTTTTTTTACTTTTTTTTTCTGCGCTTAACAATTTTGATGTATTTTGTTTTCTTAAGTAAAGTAAAAAAACGTCGTCGGTTCGTATATCGAGTATTCGCGTGCTGGTACATGTGATCGGGCGAGTGTTAATAATTGTAAAATCCATATTGCGGTGAAGATAAATCAATATAGGTGATACATTCGACTTAACGGATATTTGTTAGTTTGGCTGTTTATTTAACCTTATACGTGGTGGGGTTTTATCTTATAATAGTTGGCCTTTTATTATGTACATATATGTATGTACATACTTGGAAAATTTGATGTTACGCAAAATATCATTGTGTAACATTATATGTAGTTTTTTTTTGTAGATCAATAGAATGATGGATCAGGCGAAACTGTTTGTAATATCATTTTTACAAATATATGTATTTCTTAAAATATTTGAATTTTTAATTTTTCTTAATTGCAAAAATAGTTTTAATTAGCTGACTATTCCACCTAGTTTTGTAATCTAATAAATCATTATTAATTGCGCTTTCCGAATTCCACTGAAACACAATTTTTTATACGAATGTTTCTGTTATGACAGGTCTCTCAACAAATTTTAATTAAATTTCGTTGTTAAAAACAATGTTAATGTTTTTATTTTTTATTTCATTCTGATTTTTTTTTTCTGTTTTTCAAATATTATGTGTCTTGAGCAAGCGTGTATATGAGACCCTCGCGCTCTTCAACCTCCAACCGGTTGATTAATTACCAACACATTTTTCCAACAAAAATATCGAACGATTTTCATCAGCCATGCAATACAGTTCACACGTGAAATCTGCAGTGAGCAACGGCCCACACACATGGTAACAATATAAGAGTCAGAATTCAATCAAAAACCAAATCCATCAATTAACTAAAAAACCTTAAAAACAGCAGCAACCTATTATCGCTAATTCCATTAATCGATTTAGATGATGATGATGGCCTGCTAAGTAAACTCAATTCAAAAGCATCTTATGAAAAAACCTTATAGACTCAAAACTCACCACTCAAACAACACTTACCAGTCTAGTTCTATACATGGTGGTTTACGAACCACATATGCTACATTTCAAACTCTGAGTCACTTTATTTGCATCAATCTCCAACACAATCCGATAAAAACCAACCACACAATCCGCTAAACAAATGAATAGCTGAAATTCAGTCACTCATGCAATCCAGTCAGTGGGTGTATGTAAAATCATGTTGCCATCAACTATGGTGGGGGAGGATAATTATCTTCAGTAATTGAAGTAACAATAGGAGAGCAACCAATGCAGAATTATAAACCTAATTACCTGCTTATCAACACACCTTCCCAACAAAAATATATTTCGAACGATTTTCATCACCCATCAAATTTTTCACGATCCTTTAAAAACGAACCACACATGATGCATATAGCTACGACGAACAACACATTATGAGTGAGCAACTATACAAGTGTCAGTATTCTCATCAGAAATAAAATCCATCAAGGAACAATTAAGGCTAATACCTCATTCATCGATGATGATAGATTACAAAAATCTCAGCTCAAAAGCATCTGATCTTATCAAAAAATCAAATAAATTCGAAACTCAAATCACTCAAGAAGACAACTAAACTATCAATCAGATCAAAGAGATTACTCATAGGTTTGGTAAATAGTTATTCTTAGCAATCGTCGTTAACATTGACCAAAACGCATTGGTGATCAATGATGAATGTACACGAGGGGCCGCGTTTATATCAAATTTAATGGTTCACTAATATTTCATATAGATTTGGAAAACGCGGATATTAACATATTAGTTGCAAAGTGATATTAGCATGTTAGTATGCTACAAGAAGCTAAGGATAATTTTTCTGCACAATTCTCCAACACACACATCGATTATGCAAGTCCATATTATAGCAGTCCTAATATTGCAGGACTATGGGACTCTGGTGTCAAATCACCTATCAAAAATTTCAGACCGATTCTTTTATTATCGAATGATTTGAATGATTTAACAACGGCTCTAAGATAGACTCTGCTCTTAAATGGTTTACAGAATACTTAGCGAGTCTAGAAAAAAAACTCAAGAACGCAGTACCGTGTAGCAAACTACAAGAATAGGCAATTAGTGTTAATTAAAGATGAACAAAGGCCTCCAACAAAACAGACAACGTGAAGGATTTCAGAAAATCATCTATAGGCCCAGATGGTTTAACAAGAGTGGTTTCAAAAAAGAGACCTAAAACCACCATTTTTAGATAAAACACCTATCATCAAGATTATTTGTCTCCTTCTAATAGTAGATTATCTAACTAACTACTATACGCAGAAATTGATTGCTACCGCCGTTGGATAGATAAGCTATAGATAGATTGTCGTCATATTCTTTTTGCAACGACAAGAATACAAGTTCTGCATTGAGTAACCATGTCACCTCGCAACAAGCTGTCGACAATCATGAATATTGAAAGTATTAAGGGCTGATCACTAAATGATTTAGGAAATACACCCAGTGAGGTGTTTGGAGTGCTTGATGACAGGGACGCAGTATGCTATGAATGGTGATTAGAGAAGCTCAAGCTAAACAACAATCACATATTAGCATTAATGAAAAACCAATCATATATATACATATATATAAGAGTCCCAAAAGATATTGAGTGATAAGTATTCAATAGGCAAATACAGCAAACAGTAGAGAACAACTATGAACACATCAACCTTTTAGCTCTCTCAAAACACACAATGCTGCTCGTGATATCAGTCAAAGATTCGTTAGTCGAATAGGTATTAGATACGGATAATCAAGTAACTACCACAAGGTTACTAACGATTCAGCAACTCTATAGAGTGAAATACATTTCATGATCAGAACACGTCTATTAACGGAACTACAGGGAAATTATTTATTATTCGACGTGAATATCCCGTTGGTACTAGTATATAAGGGTGTTTGCGTTATATATACCTTTCTATAGATTATATACCTTTATAAAGATTTAGTAAATCTAATTGTAGGTAAGGTTCTCAAAATACCAAACGGATGCTCTTTCATTTGCGATCCGATGATGATAATGACTGACCCTTCAGTACAATGACTAGATGTGACATTCCTGGTAGGCTATTTAAATCTTTGCTAAGAAACTTTTTATATGTATGTATATGTATGTAAATACTTGTTTTTGATTTTGAATACACCGGAAGGTGAGAGTATATCACCAATGATATCATTGTATTTCGGAATAAGAATAATAAAAATAAGATGAAAATCGGTCTTTTGACCATACCAAAGAATATATCTTCTTTGACCATACGTCATGCTTGCTAGCCGTCAGATTCATTGTTTCAATGGAGATATGGTCAAATGATTTGACAGCAATGGACGTATTTAGAACCATCTAAACGTTTAAATACCAACTTCTATCCTACTAATCAGGCACTCGAACGCTATCCCTGATATATTTACATACCAGGTTTTTCATTATTTTTATCAAGAAAGATGAATGTTTGGAATTCTAGGTAATTTAAACTGAAGATTTTCAGGATTTCTACTTATCGAATCGTTAAGCAGAACCAAAAATTTCATTACCGTATCGTGGCAATGATTTACCGCGGTCCAACCAAGACTGCTATCAATGTTCTCACGGTATCATAAATCGTCAACCCACTTGGTTGAATGTCAAGTGTCGTTATTCATTATGGCGAAAATTTCATTTCATTCGCTGTGGCTTTTAAACTTACAATAAGATAATTGATAACAAACACATTTTCAGTTCAGAAAAAATACTTCTTTGAACAAATATATCTAGATATCAACGAAAATTTATCTGCACTCAGCAAAATTCTGAATGGTACCCTCATTAAGACAGAAAAATTAATCAATTAGTAGGAGGTTTACCATCCTATAAGCAAGAAAAAAACAGACAAGAGTTGCATATTCTGGTTAAATCTAATTTCGATCCATGACACGAAAGCAATTCAAACCCCTCAAAGACTATATTGCAATATTCGTATATATGAGCAGCAGGTCGCAGTTACGGTAGAACTATTCATAAACCTATCGACTGCAGAAGAGGATTTTTAGTGAAAATGGCACCAACTTTGTTGGTGGTAGGAATCAACTCTAACAAATCTATACATACACAGTTTCGATTAGATGTGGTTTATAAAATGGTGCAGCATTTCTCCGCTTTTACAACGAATCTTTGAACAAACCACAATTAGTGTTAAAATTGATGGCATCATATAGTAGTACGTAATAAAAACATATCTGCAACACACTATAGCCATTACCTATAGCCTATATAGGTCATAAGCGATAGGCCAAGTTTCTCAAGGGCCAAATTCTTTAAAGATTCCTGAAGGCTTCAACTCTATAACCGGACGATGAATGTTCATCTCTAAATCAGATTCAGAGAGATGACAATGGCAACTCTATCCCTTCGCACCAATATGTAATATGATTTAACAAAATTATTAAGAATATGTTTGATGTATAGTTTTCGTTGGTTTAAACTTAAAAAGTTTGTACGTTTGTGTGTGGGCATTTGTACCTATATGTGTGTGCAATTTTTTTAATTTCAAAATATTAAAGCTCCGGTCGAGCATAAATTTCATGCGCCGAGGGTTCCGTGAGCAGTGTAGTTTTCAATATTGTAATAATAAATTTTGTGTTCAAATTATATTTGTTTCACATTTTATAGAAAACAATTCGGGTGAACTAAATTCATCGGAATTTCAACCATAACTGCTTGTGATGACTATAAAGACCGTTTCCAACGTGCCTGCTTCAATATTCTCTATATTGGCGGTGTGCATCCCATTGAGTTCAAATATCAATCCTTTATTTTGAAAATATGTAAAGATTTGGTTGTTTAATGAAATTTACATTGATGTTTGCCATCACGATAACTACTGATAGGCATGTCGTTTTATTAAACACAAAAAGCACATATTTAGTAAAATGATCATTCGTGTCGTCTGAATATCTAGTATATACAGATCACAGGGTGTGTTTTTTAATAAACGCAGTATCACAGGACCCACACACATCAACACGAAATATTGCATGAGATGGAAGAAAATCTCAAACGACCGTGGCTCGCGTTTTGAGAGGAAACAAATTCCATGCCTACCATACGTATCATTACTGCAAGAATTATCAGCAAACGGTTTTCGATTAAGGTTTAAATTTTGTCATCGGGCGAACAAATTGAAGAAAATCCAAATTTCTTTCGGCGTGTCCTTTGGACAAACGAGGCAACATTTAAGAGTGACGGTAATGTTAATAGGCATAATTTACATTACTGGAGTGATGTAAATCCACATTGGATGCGTTTCGTTGACCATCAACATCGTTGGAGTGTTATCACCGGGTTCGAATCCCAACAGAGGTGGCATGCAAAAGGGATTTTTCATCTCCCGATTACGATCGGTGATTAAATTGAAAACATCTATGACCCTCTGTTGGAATGTAGAACTCATGGGCCGACCCATCTCTCATGTCACTGTACAGGGTGCGAATGGAATGAATGGGTTGAATGAATGTGTGTGAATGTCGTGTGAATGTTAGGCAAGGCTATGGACCAATAATGGGTCTATGCCACGTCCTTCCTAAAAAAAAAAAAAATTCTTGGGCTGGAATATTTGAATCTCAATCGGACCGTTTTTTTTGATGGAATATTAACAACACAAAAATTTGTTAATTTTTTGTTACAAGATTTTCTCTTATTGGCTATTTATTAACTATTTATTCCATTGCGAGAAAGCTTCCCGACAGCAACTAAATTTAATGTTTCCGATTGGAAGAAATTGCCATACTTCTTTTCCAGCACGATCACCCGATTTAACGTGTATGGATATTTATTTATGGGGAAATGTGAAAAATTTAGCTAATTTCAATAGGCATACCACTGCAGAAAATATGAAACAAAGCATTACAAATATTTTGAGAAACATTATTTCAGAAGTTGAATTAAAAGCAGTTCATCTAAATTTTGTAAGACGAGTGGAATACTGTTTAGAATTAAATAGCGAACATTTTGAACATTTTATTAAATTAATAAACATTTCTTTGACCAAACTTTGTTTTTCAAATCCACTTTAGACAGTAGAACATAGTAATAAACAAAACAATCGCAAAATAAATCAAAAAAATATTGATATTTTCTATTTATATTTGTTGTTACAATGAAACACTGTTGAACTTTACGAAAACTCCTTTTTGTGAGCAAAAAGTGTTTATTTTGAATTGCTTAATAAAAAAAAGCACTCAAAAGCCTAGGTTTTAGTTTAAAAAACCTAACTTTAGCCTATATCTCCGAAACTAATAATTTTCAAAGTCAGTCAAGATCACAACTAGACGTCCCCATCGAGCCTTAACAAGTTTTACTACAGGTATTTTTCTTCTACCTAGTACCGTTCTAAAAGCCCTGTGGTATAAAAAAACTCACCGTATAATTTATCTGTTATTCTGTATCTCGATACAATCACAATGACTACCATTTGAACTTGTTCTGCTGTAATAACGTCAACTTTCTTGTGACACTAGGCCGACTACATCTTATCTAACGTTTGCTATTAACCCCGACCCAGGATTAGCTTCAGTAGTTGAAGGGCCGTTATTTTGAATTATTCTTATGGAGTGACTTATGCTTATGGAGTGACTGTCTTATTCCTTACAACGAAACGTCACACAACTTTCAGAGATAAGATGGAGAGGGATGTAAACATTTGATGCTACCTTTTCATATAATTCGCGATCAAAAAAATAATTTAAAAATATTTTTAGAATCGTATAAGTGAGCCCTATAAAATGACATAGCACATCCCATATAAATAAAATGTAAACATTTTTGGTGGCTACATTTAATTATTAATTAATTAATTTAATTAATTTTTTGTCTGAAAAAATATTTTTTTTTATCTATGGATTAAATGACGTGCATGCAAAATTTTCATTCGTTACTTGTGACAGACTAGACAGACGAACCATGAACTGAGACCATAAGGGCTCCTTTTTACATTTTATGTTCGAAAAAAAAACTGTTTTCTAAATAGTACGCGAAAGTCATAGCAGGGCCCCAGATTTCTCATTTGCACTGCATCGAACGAAAAAATAATCTTTTCTAAGTCTTCGTTGGGTTGGTGATATCTCATTCTAATCAATAGAATATTTTGTTGTATACAACTGAGAAACCTAGTGTTGTATAAAGTACTATTGATCAAAAAGTGTACAAATACTCCGATTGAAGTAAAACCACACCACTGCAACGGAGACTTTTCTATATGCAGTAAAACAAAATTCAAAATTGTAAAATTGTAATATGTTATGTTTAAATATGTACGTCAATAAACATGATTTTTGGTTTTTACGGAAACGAGTGTTAAGTTGGATAAACCTATTCAAATTCATTTTTATACTGTATGTCCCTGGATAACCGGAAGTTTTGGGTAGAGATTCGCTGCCCATTGATAAAAAAAAATCAGTGTAGATTGAAAAACACCTTTCTATAATTTATAAATAGTGAATTAAGAAGTACAATTATTGAGATCGTTAACAATTATCGGTACCGGTGACAGGTTTATTTTAGTTGTCAGGGTCACTTCAAGTTAAGAAAGAACGCTTTTGTGGGTAAGTAATTAAGTATGTATATGCATTTGGGTTTTTTATCGAATTCCCTGATGTCATTTTCCTTAACTTTTTTTTTTATTATTTTAAACGAATAGGGCTCTGTCTGTAAAATTGTAATAATGTGGTGTTGAATTATTATTTTATGAAGGTTTTGTTTGGTTCACGTTCAATGGTGTATTTCTTCCTTATTTTTTTTGTTCATTATAGTATATGATTTTTTTTGTGAGTTATACGGTTGCAAATTATTTCTCTACAAATCGCTTTACCACGACTCAGGAATATAGAGCTAACTAAATGACTTGATTCTTTATTTCATGAAGCTCATTTTACCGTGTTCATCGACATTAACATTAGACCTGATATTTTATGCAATTATCTAAATAAAATTTTAAATCGATATCATAGGAGTTATTTCGATACCATTGGATTTGATGTTTATTTCAAATTTAAGTACAAGGCCTATTTGGATGGCGTCCAACAAAAAATTAGAATATATACAAAACAGTTCTGGAAATACTTCATCTGAACGGATCTAAACGTGAAATCGAGGGGTGACCTTCCAACATGACTTATAACAGTATCAGCACCTCAAACACCAAGGAAATAGCGAACATGTTTGCGGCGTTTTTTCAATCTGTCTATCGACCAAACGTCAATACTGGGTGCATCGATCAATCAAGCAGTAGCAACATATTAATCACTTCTTCAGCCATATCTGATGAAGGCATTCTATCCGCATTGAAGTTCTTTGGAGATGGATGTGGGCCTGAAATCGTAATGACGTTACATGTTACAGGTGAATATCCACATCATCATAAATCCCGAAATTATTTGAAATAGTAGTTTGCAATGTTTTTAGATCCACACTAATATACGTCATATATTTGTCAACCAGTACGTTTTTATCCTGGCAGATCAAAATCTACTAACCTGAATTCAACCAGGTAAGTAATAAATAAGATTGAAAGACATCATCAAGTGGACGTGGCTTTTACGGACTTTAGTAAGGCATTTGATTCTATATGTCATCATAAAGCACTCCTAAGTCAATTAGCATTCGGATTTTCATTCGATTACATTTAATGGCTTAAGTCGTATTTAACAAACCGTCCGCAATATGTAATAAATGACAATAAGAAATCCAACGTTATCAAAGTGACATCTGGTGTTCCCCAAGGATCACATATTGGACCCTGGATCTTTATTGCTTTTATGGATCGGATAACCCAGATCATAAAAAATTCAAATGTTCTCATAATTGCTGATGATGTAAAAATTTATCATACGATTGAAGAAATGTGTGATGCTACAAACTGCAAGATGACCTCAATAGACTAAGTGAGTGGTGTGATCAAAACTCATTACTCTTAAATATCAAGAAATGCTAATATATTAATGAAAATGACGTACAAGAGATTACTGATTTGGGAGTCACCTTCGTCGAAAACGTTAGTTTCAACAGACACATCGATAACAGTATTGCTAAGGTGAACTCCATGTTTGGCTTTGTCAAGCGAAGGGCTGGGAACTTCAAGGATATTCAAACTATATTTACACAATATTTCGCTTATGTAAGATCTCAAGTGGAATATGATGCAATCGTCTGGAATCCTTATACTATAATGCACACATCAGAAGAATTGAAAGCGTTCAAAAAACTTTTCTGATATTCCTGTTTAAAAACATAGGCTGGGATTATTACCACAACATATCTTTCTATCAAAATGTTGCTCGCTTACTACCATATTCAATAAGGTGCAAAGAATATACAATTTGCCCCCTTGAAAATAGACGTATTCTGCTGGTTGCCGCCTTTATCGGAAATATCCTACTCGGCCACATCGATTCAGTTTATGTATTAGAAAACATCTTTATAAATGTTCCAGGCAGTACATTACGTAATCATTGATTTTTAGCGCTTGAACACCATTCCACAAACTACGGCAATAACAACCCAAGTAATAGATTAGCAAAATCATTGAATACCGCAGAGGATCAATTTGATTTAAATTTATCAAAGACAATATCGTCAACGTCGATAATGTAGATAATTCATAGTGTGATTTTTAAACTAGTCTTATGCTACGCTGACCAGATTTATTTAGGATGTCAATGCGATACGGACGATGACAGTTTTAAAATATCATTCAATGCATTTTAATCTAACTCATCCCTTCAGAAAATTAAATTAGTCTTAGAAAAGTTTTAAATTATTATATTTTCATAACTTATCTCTAAAAATTTAGAATTTCAATAATTCAATGTAATTTAGATGACCTGTTTTATTATGTATTACATACATACATATATACTGCTTAGCGCAGCTCTTATATTATTTCATAACTAGAGGAGATAAAATTTAAACTAAAACTATCAAATTATTATATGTCAATTTCTAACATTTTTGCAGGGATGTGATAAATTAAAAAAAATATGATATACAAGATTTTTTATAAATACAACCGTGAACTGGTTTATTCGAGTTCAAAACGCTAAACTATCGTAGGTTGTTGAAGTTATATCAATTATCGAAGTTAACAAAAAACATTGCCAAGTAATCTACGTATAATATTTTACGTGTCGACAACCACGCATAGTTATACGGCGTAATCTGCTTCGTACATTCCTGTTAATTGCTCAGAATCCCGAAGCCAAATTTATTATTAAGCTTGTGGTAAAAAAGGAGTAACTGTAATAAACTGTCCAAAAGACCATAAAGGCGAGCTAAGCTCATATTCAACGAACCATAAGCAAATCACAGAGAATAAAGAAGTCATAGTAGAATGTGCGATATTAAGAGGAGACATAGGAAACAACGAATAAAAACCAAAAAAAAACAACTGGACGAATGGAAAACAAGAGAGATCGAGAAACAAGTGGAGGAGTAATACAAATACGCGTGCGATCTATCTATAGTAGAAGGAGATGATTGTCCTCATATGTAAATATTGAGGTACTGGAGTATAGATTAGTAGGTTAATAAATGCTGCGGGGCCCACTGAATGGGCACACCGTACTCAGTAAACTGGCCTTCGACCATAATTTGTTTTTTCTGAACGCGCGCACGCTCAACGAAGTCATGGTCAATGATACTTATTCACTTCCTTGAATAAGTACCATAGAACAACCACGAAATTCTACCTAACCCGAGAAGATGATTGCGGTGGACTATGGTCTATTAATAACGAACTTCTGAACAACCTCTTAATTGAGCAACATACATTTCTTAATTTGCAAATATTTTAACATAATATTGTACACAATTAACTTTATTCAAATCATATATGATATGTACGTAGGTGTTCATTGTCAATAATGAATGTTATTAAAATCATTAATATTGTGGGTGTGTCGAGTATAATTTATAAAGTCAAACGAATACGCGAGAATTACATAAAATGAACCGCACACGAAAGATGCTAACCTCTAATTTTTTGAAACTAATTCCATTATCATGGTTAATCGTATGGCCACAATGAAATTAATTCGGAAAGTTTTTTCTAAACTTTGCAATTACTGATTATGATAAACATAAATTTAAAAAACAAACAGCATAAAACACCAAGGTCATATTTAAATTATTGATAGTCAAATTTTCAATGCTGATTGTAAAATGTCAATGTCATTTTAATTAAATTTCTTTTTGAATTCTATTAGTCTACATTCAACATTTCTGAACAACATTTTTTTTTGTGCGGTGTAATAACTATAGCAAAACGTTAATTTATCAAACGAAGGCTCTGATAGTGAATGAATCAGGATTTAATTTAATAAATCCTGATTCATTCATACAATCAACTATGGATGAATTTTTTTGCACAAATTCTCTAAAAATTTGGAATACGAAAAACCATGAAATCGAAATTAATTGGCATTTTAATTTTGAACAAAATAATGCATGAAGATTATTAGATTAACATTATTAATCACCGCGCAGAATCAAACAAATAAAAAGTAAAAGTAATGTTTAGCTTGTATCCTTCAAATTTGACGTCTGCTTTACCAAATTCTTCGAAATACACAAAACACATTTCTACATATAAGAAACATGCGGCATAGAGATCATGAAATTTACAAAAAAAATAATATTTATTGACAGTTGACATGCATTTATAGTTCTGCCTCTCCGTATAAATTAGCCCGGTTGACCCCATATGTCTTTGTTGGAAATTTGAACAACATATACACTTCGTGTAAACTAATGATTTATAAATTTTTATAGTAACAAAATGGGTTATGTAACTTAGCCGAGCTTATGATCTAAAATAGCTGAGTAATTTATGTACGTGCGTACATACCTATATACTACGTATTCATTCTTATCTGCCAGAATATTTGTCAAATAACTGGTCATCCGGTATATTTTAACTTACACACAATATTATTGTTTAACCATTTAGAAGTTAAACATCCAGAATCTTACGAATACAATATATGAATTGTGTGGCGAAACAGACGATGAACGTACCTTAAATCAATATACGTTTTACATACGAGTACATATACTTATCCTTCATGTCAGTTTAACAAGAATTAATTATTGTGTGAAAAAAAAATGTAATTATTTAATAATAATATGTACAATAAACAAATACGTTGGAGTTTGCGTGAATCGGAATGTAAATATTGAAAGATTCATTTAAAACGAAATTCTTTTGAATATTATATCCAGCTATATAGAAGTATACCAATTTATAAAACCATTGTCGTTTCTTAAATATGTAATTTATAAATATTCAACAAATATGTCGCTAACGTCACGTTACATTGTGTAACCAAATTAAGTAAGCAACAAGTAAGCAGTTTGGATACTAACGTCAGTTTCGGAATAAAACTTCAGAGTATTTAGATCTATATTTTGCTATCTGATGCACCTAGTCTGAAATAAATGAAAATCAAGCTATGTCTGTAAGTTTAAGTAAGAAATTATTTAAGAATAAATCAGATGCTACGAGAAAAACGACAAATGATCAATTAGTCTAGCAGAAATATAAATAATCCTCAAACGTTATGTATTACAAACGTTGCACAAGAACACAGGTTATAGAAAATATTGTCTACCGCATATTATGGAAAAAATGTGGAAAGTGTGACAAGATTAATTCATGTACTGAACTGGAATTAGATAAAATGGCGGATGAGATGTGCAATTTAGGTTAACGAGACATGTAAGTGCTCCCCGACCACAGGAGATTATTTAAACGATTATTATGGGTTGTTTTTGGTTTCTGTGGTCGGCACACATGTCTCGTAAACCAAAATTACACGAACATACTTTTCATGAAAACCACCAATGTATCCTTTGCTTGACGTAGGAGGCGACTAAATGAATGAAATGCCTGGGTTGACGATCCACAGCCGTAAAAAATAAACTGTTTGTAATGTCAACAATAAAAAAATAGCACGCCAGTTCAAGTACTCGGGAGCGTTGGAAGGCCTAATCACGTACATGAAAGAGTATATCGGGTGGAATTCGTTGCTCTTCAAGAAACTCGCTGGCCAGTGACCACCACGTGTCGCATGGCTATACGTTACTCTACATAGTGGTGATGATCTCGGAAATTTTGAAACAGGATTTCTTGTTGGGCCGCAGGTAAAGAAAGCTGTTTTGGATTTCCAAGCAGTCATTAACCGATTGTGTAGGTTTCGCTTGTGCATTAAGTTAGCCAACTTGCCAATAATTTGTATACACGTGTCCACAGATGTCAGCCACCCTCAAGATAAAGACTCATTTTACAATAATTTGAACGTTGTGATGGGATCTATACCCGTAACACAATGTTTGAATGGTAATTGGGAACATAATGCTACAGCTCGCAGAAATCAGACCGTCTTGTGTGAAAACATAGGTCCACACATCCGACACGAAACTGCGACCGATAGAGGTGAGAGAATGATCTACTTTGATAATGCTCACGACCTTAGAGGAGCAAGCACATTCTTTCCACACAGACTGTACAATTCATTTAGAAACATGGAACCATCCTCGATCAATGGATCCATTAATTTCAAAAGGGCGGGCTTGGGTTATGCAGGATGTGAGAACTTATCGGTCAGCAACCAAATACGTATAGGCAGCGATCATCACTTGGTCGCTGCAAAGCTACGATGGAAGTTTTCGTACAAGTCTATGAACAAAGAGAAACCCATAGAACGTTTCAAATGTGGAGGTCTGATAAATCAAAATCAAAAGAAACGATAGCAGGATTTTGTTAGCGCCAACGTAGACGAAGCTAATTGCCAGTTTGACTGTGTGAACTCTAGCTTAAAGGTACTGAAAACAAGGCTACTGTTGCAAGGAGGGCAGATACACGGATTTATAGACAGAAAAAGCGAGAATGGTGGACCGCCGAAGTTTTGAACGTACAACTACTCAGCAAAGACCGCAGTTCACGTAATTTCTGGATAGCACCATACTTACAGGCCTGCGTCAACCACCATTCGCGACCGGGATAAAAAGCTATGTTCGTCGTGCTTCACAGACTGTGGTTGAGTCACCTCAAATACAGTCTGCAGAGATTTGCATTGAAGATTCATCCCATGAGGAATCCATTAAGGCCAAGCAGAGATTAAAACGAAACAGCTTGCACCTAGAGTGGACTGCATTAATACGGATCTTTTAATATTCGGAGGGGATACTTTATGGATCTGTCTTTTCGAACTTATTCGATTACTATGGCGCTTGAAATGTGAGAACTATCGCGGTACATCCTCTCCTTAGCACAGCATACAACTTACTGTCCTATACATTATATAGGATAATCACGCCTCTAGCCAAGGGCCTTATTGGTGACTATCAAGGAGGATTTCGCCCGAATCGATCAGTGTCTGATCAGGTTTTTTCGCTGCGGATGATTCTATCTAAATATTATGAGACGTTCATCCCAGGCGTTCTTTATTTTTCGGCAAGCCTATGACTCGATCAATCAAAAGAATTTGTGGTCTGCCGTGGAACCCCTATGAATGTGCCAACAAAATTGGTACGATTGTGTAGATAGAGGATACAAAACACGACTGCCAGCTACCAACCGCACTTTAATATCCACACTGTTTACGTGATGGATAAGAGAACCCAAATATTTGAGCCTCCTCTCTCCCTCAAACGTGTAGTGGTCACTACTAAAACCTGGTGTGCCGTTATCCCTATAACTAGAGATTATGTATTTCGTTTTGGACTCATTAATCAGGAGTCCAACAGAAGCCGAAAATTCTACAAGAGGATCAAGTATTTCCGTCACTTCGTTGCTATTCAGTCCAATCATTCATATGTTATCTGCATATACGCAAGCAACTGATAGGACTGGCGATATAAGATTTTTCGCTGAGGTGTCAGTTTTACGAAAGATGTACTCCAATATGAGATTTAAGAGTATCGGGGACAGAGTATCTCCCGGCCGAACACTCGAGTTAATTGCAAACATTTTCAATCGCCTGTTCTCAACTATAACAGAGCATTGAGACTTCGTCATTGTCATTCTACTCTTAGACCACTGCTGAAATCTAAACACCTAAGAAGTGGTTTGACGCTGAAGCTTTACAACGCGTTTAACAGGCATGTAGTTATTCCGAGCGAGTTATGCACCAATAAAAAAGAGCCACCATATGGTAAGCGCAGAGGTCGTTGTAGGCAACGATGGCTCCACGGTGTAGAAAACGACTTGGCTTCTACAGATTTTCAAAGAGAGTATAAAGACTAAACTCAGGTTCGAAACAGCTGGAGCCAAATCATTGACACAGTAAGGAGCCTGTAATGGCCTTTGAAACTGTTTATTATTATTATTATTATTATAGGTTGTTCAAATAACTACACCGTTGATCTCAAAACTAATCCAGATTTTGTAGTTAGTCCCACGAAACTAGAAGTATCCTTTTGTTATTAGGAATTACTGCATAAACGAATTAGATACCATGACCAAATTAAAAGTTAATAAACCTTTAATTGATTGACACGACACCGATGGTATCATCAATGGTTACTAAAAATATCAATGCAATAATATTTTGATATCAATGCAGACGTGAAATTATCAATTTCAAGATTCGAACCCGGTACGTTCCCGATCCAAACTTCACGGCCTTAACCACCGCGCTATGTGCTCGGCATAATATTATTATAGATGTATTGCAATATGCACCAACCGCCGTGTACAAACAAGGTATACGGAAATACCAATCGTAGATGCGTCGAACGCAGCGATTGCAATACAGAATTCGATAATACAGACCAGAATGAATTATACGAGTAGATACTAAAACTGATAAAAATTACATTAAAGTAATATTATATGACTTCGGGGTTTAATGAACGTTTAATGAACGACTTATAGTTTCTTCATTTAGGTTTAGATGATTTTACCGTATAAAACTGCCGAATAGGCATTTTTAGAAGCATCAATGGTGTTTGAGTTCAATGGCCTTTTCTAAGGTATCGACTCCAGTCATTAAGTCCTCCACGTATATTTCGTTTATGATGGTTGAGGTTTATAATGTGATCTACTACTCGGTGTATTTCCTGCTTCGTCAACTGCCCGCGTGGGAGACCCTAATTCAATCAATTCCCAATGGTAGTTTTAGTGGAGTCATCAAAGACAACTCCTTATTTGTTTGTGCTGCTTGTGGTTTTAATGATACCATCATGTGGTAGCTAATATGGTTGCTCGGATTGTCTAATATGAATGCTTGGTATCTCCGGTGTCTCTAACTACAGTCATATATACTTCCATCATGAATACATTCTTCGCACAGCTTTGGTATAAGAATTATCTAATATACAAACGGTGGTCGGTGCTGTCTTGAAGGAGTTGTCTATGGTTTCCGTATTTATGGGGCGTCTCTCAGGTATAGGTCTACTTCCAGAGAAAAATTATATATTTCGTAATTTATGTATTTTTAATCTGCCAGAATTGTAATAGTAGGTTTTCTAGGCCATTTTGAGAGTAATCAATAGTGATAGTAATTGATTGCTTGGATAATGATTCATTTGTCTTTCCTGCGATTAGCCAACCTAGTTGATGTCGATCTCTGAATCCTCATAGAATAGATTTGAGCCCATAGGCTATAGTGCATTTATTGTCTAATTTACTAATCATGATGTCGATCAACCAATGATCCCTATAGCTTCGGCATCTTTGCCTAAAGCCTTTGATCCTCTTATAGGATTTCAAGGTGCCTTAAAGTTATCTTGCATGTCATGAAAGGTGCCTAAAAGTTATCATTACTACTAGCCGTTACTATACTCCTGGTTGCGAAGCAAAAAATATCGTGGAACGAGTGCTCCTCAGCATACTCTGCTGTAAATGGATAATTTAGGTAGTTATGATATGATTTAGGGTATAATTCAAATGTTTATAAAGATAAGTCAAATCTATTTTTATTGGTGGCTGCACCGGTGACAAATTATATATTATCGCTTATCGATGTATCTTATATATTTTAAGTCCTTAACCTCTTAATCGACTTAAAAGAAATTTGTGCAGGCTGTCTATCCTTAAATTACTTTTAATTTGTCGGGTCACAATTTATATGGAGGTATATAAAACATTCGAAACATGGAATTCAAGGACCCTGATACAAATACATCATACTGTAATGTTAAATCCACGGCGTCCATAATTTATTGAACCTTCTCATTACAGTGATTGGCAACTTTGTAATTTATATCGACCAAAATATTGTAAACCTAAATCTTCAAGGCTTATGATCTGGTCATAACTTTGGTTTTGAGTTGTTTTGTGTTGTATATTTAATATCTTCGCAGAATCATATATACATATATAAAATCACCTATATTTAACGATTAACAATAAATCAATATTTACGAATATTAATAAGCATTCTTAATATTTACGCAAGAAATTCAAAATTGTGAGTACATATATATGTACACATATGTATATATTACATATACGAATGAATACATGCCTATTAAAATGTATTCAATATTAGTACATCTCAGCCATAAAAACGTATAGTTTTTTAAACCGCATAATTAGTAAAATTCACATCTTATAAAGGTAAATATTCGAGCTACATATATGTGACAGTTCATTACCTGTAAAACATATTTTGTTTACTTACAACCTTCGGTGACTATTAATTTAAATAATTCATAAACGATAAACGTAACAATTGATATTGGCCAAGAGATGAAGTATGTTATGTACAAGGGGGAATTCAAGATGTTCGTAGAAACGATATGAAACAAAAAATACAAAACATAATTTTCTCTTGATCCATCTCTTTAAAACACTTCTCCTTCCTCAAACCGTTTTTGGAAGTGTTTGTGACGATTTATAGTTCAGCTTTATATGCTATCGCGTATACTCGTAGAAGTTCAATGCCTCTAATAAAAAATTTCTGGACACAAATTTTTGAATTTGTACTTTATTTACCGCATGGACACTATTGCTTAGAGAGAATTTTATTTTCTTGAATTTCGATCAAATCGTCAACGGTTGGCTTAATTTTGTAATTTTGTAAATAACCAAATTTTGTGGTCGGCCTGGATCTTAGTCCAAGGGCAGTAGTATTTTGTCGGCATTATTCTTGAATCTTTCCTATTTAGAGAACTCACAGGAAGCTTTCAAATCTTATAACTAATTAAATATAAATCATTAAGACTTAACCTATGTTAGTTCTTAACATTATCATATGCATTATTGGATACTCGTTAGTAGTGATACTCTAGTTAAATAGGTACATCCAACGGGTCGTGTTTTGGAGGCGCCAAAATCTGGGCCGAAATGTTGGTATTATTTTAACTGGTTTTCAAATGTTGATACTTTTACATAGTTAGAGATTGGTAAATCTGATGTGTTCCAATACCCTACTTTGTGGAACGACTGCGTCAATTTCGTGTAAATCGGATGATGCACTGTTACTTAGTTACTTACTCATGTTAGTTCACGAGAAATTGTCGCTGTATTAGATAATTTTTATTGATTGAACAAAACTAATTTTTCAAAAGTGATATCACCAAAGCTTAAGCAACATCTATAAATGATGCTGAACGTTCATTTCTAGCGAGTTTCTGATTACAGATACATCTCCATGAACTTTATCCACGGTTCCATGGTAATTGTCATTCTAAATGCGAACTGGTATAATTTTTTCATGCAAAATTGGTTTCAGTTTTTGAAGAAGCATTTTTTCGAATAGTTTTGATAGTACTATAGTAGTACGCTGATTGGTCGATAAGAGTTTACTTTTGATTCGTCTTTGTCAGGTTTTGTAATCATTATGATTTGCGAAATTTTTCCAGTTTTAGGAAAGTGCACGGTTTTCATTAAAGCCATAAAAATGTTGTTATTAATTTGATGCATTTTTTCGGAGTATTTTGCCACCTATAACAAATCATACAGAGGTGTTTTTTTCGATTTATGTTTTTCTTTATTTAATTGGTTCGATTTTGAAAGTATCTCCTTGATCATGAAGTAATTTTGGGTTTCTAATCAGTTTGTTGGGTGTAAAAAATATTGCTGAGGTATTGAGCAAATATTGCTGCTTTATCTACATCGCTTCTTGCCAAATTTCCGTCAGGGAGGAGAATGGAGAGGCATGATAGGCCTTTTTACTTATTTTATGTGCGGCCAGTAGAAGTGGTCTAATTTTTTATTTTGCGCACATTCCCACAGTTATTTTCATGTTGGTGTTTCTAAACTTGACCCTCATTGGGGATGTTTCGAGCTGTAGTCACAAGCTGCAAGAAATTTATCTGCCACGGTTTTAAAAAACTTTGCAAATTGATCGTCATAATTGAGTTTGTTATAGAGGACAATAAACTGCAGATATGTAGCATTTGACTATCTCTTCTTCCAAACATATATGGTAGTTGCTTGAATATATTCTTCACTATGCTGTTGGAGTTAATAGTATCTTGTTCTCTCTCTTATATATTGATAACTGTTCTACCTTGATAGTTTCCGTTGTCGGTGCTTTACGATACTTATGATGTATCCTTTAAAATTAAGAGAGTTCATATGCGTACAATGTGTTTCACAAATTAGCATATTGTGTCATTAGAGTCATATTGGTCTCCATTATATCCATAAATTAGTTCATGGATTCGTTAAAGATATTTATCATTTTATAAAATACCGGGATGTTGTTTGAAGGTGAAATGCATTTTTTTTTTTTTTTTTTTAAAAGGACTTGGCATAGATACTTTTACGGTCGATAGCCTTACCTTACATTCACACAACATTCATTCAATCTATTCATTCATCCCATTCACACAAGTACAGTATACCACCTGCGGCATTGCATAGCTCCAGTCACCCTGTACAGTGACATGGAAGATGGGTCGGCCCATGAGTTCTACATTCCAACAGAGGGTCATATATGTTTTCAATTTAATCACCGATCGTAATCGGGAAAAATCCCTCTTTTATCCCCCGCCTCTGTTGGGATTCGAACCCGGTACCTCCCGATCCAAACGTCGCAGCTTTAACCACTGCGCTATTTGCTCGGTCAGGTGAAATGCATAGTTTCTTTTAAATGCTTCCGCGTAAGAGATTTTTGGGTTTATAGTGGCAGATTGGTTGCTTTGATTCGACTTTTATATAATTGGTTGAGAGTTTGTTGTTCCGCCATTTGCCTTGGAGTCAATTTATTAAAAATTTAATCAGTAAATTCTAAAGTATCTAATTATGTTATGTCAGTATATAAGAACTGAATATTTATTACAACAAATTATTCAAACAATATTTTATTCTATTATACGAAATTATTACTTCTTTTCAATAAATATTTGTATGAGCTTATTAAATGGACTCTCGTAAACTATCATAATGATGTATGATGATACAATGCTGAGTGCAACAAAACCGACCGATTCAATGGTCTATGAATAGTAAAAATCGATTAAAAATCTCTAGAAGACTAATTATTTGTATTTTAACCTACATAAAGCAATAAATTCATGTGATAAGCCGTTTCCGATTGCATGACTATCGCTGAAATAAGAATTGGATGTATAAGGTAACACGCATATGACATACGACTAAGCGGTATCCAAATTTTCGCTTCTAATATTTTCTTTAGTAAACCGCCCTTGTTTGAGGCACAGGCCATAAAAATCCAACAGGTTGCCATACTCCATAAAATTCGTCCAAATCCGGAATAAAATGTCACAAATATTGGGTTATATTCTTTGTATAAGTGCAGGAATACTGTACCGAAAAAAATAATTTCGGTTAGAATCCAACACAAGACGATGTAAAACTTTAAATAAAAATTCAATCAATCATTATTGAAATATCGATTAATGGTCAACACGTTAAAAATTACCTTTGATAATGGCAGTTGGCGGTTCTCTTTACTAAAGTACCATCCGGCAACAAGAGCAACGAAGTATGCCCCAAGACGATTCCATGTTGGCGAGTACATCACGTCTACATTATTATAGTAATTATCGAACCTAATTGCAATAATAAAAATTATGAAAATGTAAAACATAATTAATGTCTTCTGACTTACGCAAATGAAAACTTTAGCTTCACTGCAAAGTGTATGCAAACTGCTATTGAGATAAGCGGTATGCCCGTTCCAAGGCATATTCCCAATTTTTTATTCCTTAAATCAAAAACTTTGTTAAAATAGTTGGCGTACGCCTATAATGAAATGTTGGACAAACCTTGTAAATACAACCAATACAATAGCTGCAATAACAAAACACTGAAAATCATTCGCCAAATACCATGACCAAATCAAACAAGTATCCTTCAACGGAAACAAATTATTTATGTAGAGCAAGTTGAACCACCATCGTTCATTACAATTTTTTTCATCATCTTGGAGCATATCAAATGGAGATGTATCATCCAATATAATTGTAAATGTGTACGCCAATAAAATTACAATAAAATAGAGCGGTGTCAATCTGATGTACCGAAAAAAAATAGTTTTTGTGAACACTATAATCCCGTTTTCTATCTTCGCCGTCTTCAATCGTTCAAAATACAAAAATGATAGTAAAAATGCACCAATAACATTGAACGTGTCAACCCCTAGAAAATTGGTTGTGATCGGTTGCAAATACCAGATATTGCCAAATTGTATAGTTCTTTCCCAATTATCCGCAGATTTAACTGAAAAAAATGCAACATGTCCCATAACCAACCAACACATTACAATAGCTCGTATTCCATGTATATTCTTAACGCAATCATCACTAATTGTTAAACTAAAAATCGATTTTGTATTTTCTACGAATGAAAAACTAGAGAACCAACGCTCCATGAGGCTAGGTTTTACTGGTTTATTGTTGTTATCTGTCCTTTTCATTGATTTCAATCGAAACTGTTGCACGTTATACATGTATATTGCTCCTATGATAATGTTCAGTACATTAAAAACTGTAAGCCATCTGAAATGTTTAAAAAGTTAAAAAATGATTATCGCACATTTAAAAGTTCATGAAATACTCATACGCAAGAGTTTTAACAAATGGATCATTCCAAAAATCTGGTCGTAATTCTAATATCTTTGTCCGCAACACCGTAATATTGTTCCCCGTGAATTCATGACCAATGTACTCGTGTTTATAAAAATAATTTTTCGTTAATTCCATTGTGTCCTCATCTCGACACGATTGAGGAAAACATAGTCCTAAGTGTAAGATTTTCTGAAATACAAGAAGAATACAAAAATTATAAACGCATATCATACGATGCTGTGCCATACGCAAATATTATTTTTACCCGATCATACATGCTGCTATCAAATTGTAATTGTGATATGTGGCGAATATAAACCATACGGTATTCGACTGGAAATGGGCTTCGTTCGGTTATTAAATTCGGTGGATTAAGCGGATTTAAACGTCTCGTTTGTGATATAGAGATGGGGCTGTTTACCATGCGGCATCCATATTGGTCACCCAATAAATAGTTATTGCCCCAGGTAAATCCGGATCCAAATTTACCCGATGCATCGAGCACTGGAATAAATAAATAAAAATTAGAAAGTTAACATTATAAAACTTTAGTGGGCAAACATTTCCTAATTTAATTGTGCTTTTACTGCGCCTGAATGATCGCTTGATCAAATTGAATTTCCATGATTTATAGTGGGAACAAATTTAAATGGATTTTTCAAGATTACCTCAACGCTTTACATCAACTTCAATTTTTATCAGTTTCATAAAAATGAATTTCAACTGGAAACCTATGACCGCTGATGCTATCGCGCCTCAACTCAAGTTATCAGTTACATTTATTTATTGATTGTAGAAAGCAATCATGAAAATTGGAAACTTCTTAATGAATTTCACATTTTGATATCGATTGTTTTGACAAAACAGAATACTTTACTAGCTTAACTAAATAATCAGTTTATTAAGTTTCAGTTTTTTGTATACTTTTAGGATTCAAAAATTCTCAAAATTGTTAGTTTATCGAAAATAAACTACCAATGATAGAGAAATAATTTTTCGTGTGGCTGTATCGAAATATTATTTTCCCATAACACAACAGCAATATAGAGGGCATATAAGTCCGATAGGTGAAAAGTAACATGAATACATAGACTTAAATAAACCATTTGGGTGGTCGGCTTGCTTTTGTAGAATGGTATAAAACCAATTGTTACATCCGACCAAGGCAGAAGCTGTATCTAAAGCTAATCCAATCATATATGTAGTCTTTATATTTATTACTTGTATATAGTGTTCAATTTGGCGCATCATTCAATACTGTAAATTGGGATTCAAACTTATATTCCGGTCAGTGGTCTTAACAAGTCAATTATGTCGACCATAACTTGGTATAAGCGCCTGAAACACATCCCTGACAGTAAACACTTTGCTACCGGGCTCAGTGTTTCTGTGATGAAATGACAAACCATACTGAATAAAAATACCATCACAGTTTGACACTACTCAGGGGTCTTCTGTCAAAAAGAAGCAATTAAAAAAAATCACCATTATACATGAATCGCCCTTTGTAATATGAAGATGTTTGACCAAGCAGGCGGATTCGTTCTCACCGTAACTTGTATGGTGTTGGGGTAGTTTGATTGAATTACTTTGACGAGCGACGCTGTACGAAACATATGCAGAGAGATGTTTCCAAGATAGATGAGTCAGTGTGGCATAAGATGTTGTGATATAACATTGGTTCATTGTTTTCTTGTTTGCAAATTGTTTAAATACTGCAGGAGCCGCTGGCTCCAAAAATGTTGAGTGATTGGGCCTGTTGATCGAAATATAGTCAAATTAGCATTTTAGAACTCGAGTTACACTTATAAGTTAAAATTGGCCATTAGTAGTGGACTAATGCTGGTCTTTAGTCGGTCATTTCTGTATATATATATATATATATAACTGACTTACACTAGTAAATTAAAATTGATAGCCAATTGGAGTTGAAAAATGTTGAGTTTTCATAATTCAATTTAATTTGCCTCAGACGAATTTTTACGTTAGTTTTAATATATCAATTACATAAATTATGATTCTAATTTTCAAAATATTTAAGCATTCCATTATTGTTATTGTCTAACCCTAATAAAATGGCATGTAAAACAAAAAGCAACCTTAAAGTTAAATTAATTAGCCAACATGTAACCAAGTGGTTAACAGCATAACTAATCATCAATTTAGAAAAGTTCTACGACTTGACACAATAGTGTTAAGTTTAAAAGTATGTTCACTATCACACAGAATTTCAGACCTAGTGTATCGGTCTAGTGTTGCCCTACAGAATTGTTTTCATAACGAATTGCAAATTTGAAGACAATTGAATAGAGTTTGAACATAAAAAATTAAAACAAAAATATTAAATTAAAGTTGATAATGTAACATATCATTCACATTCGAGTAGCTAAATACAAATATTTTTAAACCAGACGTAAACATATTGAGTTTTCGACCAATTCTAAATCAAATGGTATATAGATGAACGTATTTAAACGGTGTAGCCTTAAATACTAAACCTGTGTTTGCTCTATAAGGACTTTTAATATAATTAAACACATTTATTTATATGGCGGTAATTCCAGCGGTCAAAAAATATCAACGCTAGTAGTGACCAGCAAGGTTCCAAACTCAATTGATCTGAGAAAAAAGCCGACTCTATTAAAACTTGGTCATACGATATTTTTTTCGATTTAAGATACTTTGAAAAGTTGGCAAGCACCACATTTATTTATATTGCGGAAATTCCAACGATCACAAAATTATCAAAGCTGGCGTAATGGTTGCTAACAGAGTTCTTAACTTAATCGCAAAGAGAAAATACCAACTGGTCCAGTAAAAATTTATTTACACCAAATAAATTTTACATATTAAGAAAGTCTGTGATAAGTATTTTGATACCAACTGTATATTGAAGTATGGTGCTTCTTTCAGGAATATTTTTATCAAATTGATTCCGGAAAGCCAAGTGTGATAAAATATATTGAACAATTCATTAAACAATAATCATACATTCCAAATAATTTATTTAATCATACCCATCGTGAATTATTATTAAAGAAGCGCCATACTTATTTGTTTATTATCCGCAGAATCCAAAAAAGCCGATTTTACAAATCTGTATACTCTAGATGAAGTGAGGCATCTTAATACTTCCGAAATTGTTAATATATCAGATATTAATCATCTGCAAA
The DNA here is from genome assembly GCA_951394425.1 of Tipula unca. NCBI lineage: Eukaryota > Metazoa > Arthropoda > Insecta > Diptera > Tipulidae > Tipula > Tipula unca. The sequence goes on along the minus strand of OX596382.1, from coordinate 162,874,427 downwards.
GCCGTTTCTTAAATTTTCTTTAAGTCTTCAAGATGAAAAATCCGTCCCTAAAAAATAGGGAGCAAATCGGTATTTATTCTAGACCTCTAGCCTGTTTGATTAATAATGATTTGACAGAAATTTATGTTAATGGTATATCGACATTAGAAAATAGTTAAGTTCAAGGTTGTTTGTTAGATATTTCATTTCAAATAAAGAAATATTTTGAGTCAGAAAATGTCCTGGAAAAAACACTATCAAATATAAAAATATTAGAATCTAATGACACCCTTAACAATTTTACAGAGGGCTCCTTATGGAAGATTATGCAAACTGAATTCCTAGATAAAGTGACTATACTATATCATCTTTATTTTGATGACTTTGGAATAAATGATGCCCTTGTTTCACATGCAGGAAAGCATTCTGTTTCTGGATTATTATTACTTTCCAACTATTCCATCTTTTCAAATAGCAAAACTGATAGATAAAAGACGTGTAATAGATAATATCATTTCATTAGAACACAATGGAATTCAACTAGAAACAGACTATTCAAAATTAACCATTCATTTTGTATTAGGCGATAATTTGGGACTAAACCATATATTAGGATTTACTACTTCGTTTAATTCTGTTTTCCCTTTTGCGGTAAGTGTAAACGCAGCAGATCTGAAACGTAATCGGACATAGTCGAATATCTTGAATACTTACATAATATAGAAAAAATTATAACTTCGATTTGTCAGCCAATGATTGCATAACTACTGGTATTACAGAAAATTCAATTCTTATTGAAATTAATTTCTTTCACGTAACAGATAATAGCCTGTGATTTAATGCACGATATATTTTTGGGATTGTGTAAATACAATTTAGGTAATATTTTAAATCATTTATGTATGCTATGAAATACTTTTCATTAAACAGTTTTAATTATAAAAAATAAATGTTTAATTATAGTGATATAGAAATTAGTAATTCTGGTGAACCAATTTGTCAAGGTGAAGGAATTTTATAAGCGATTTCTTGTACTATCGGAACCTCCGTCCAAGTCTCTGGCAATGGGTCACAATGGTTAATGGCCATTTATCTATTACGACCAAATTCGAGTTTTCCAGAAAAAATTCGTGGCCATTTTATTTTTTGGGATAATCGATTCCTTTTAAACTGGAATTGGAGGAATTTAATGATCTTACTAAGGTACTATTGGAACCTGAGTCCAAATCTCTGGCAAAGGGTGTTAATGGCCATTTATCATTTTCGGTAAACATGAACTTTCCATAGAAAAAAATTCTGGGCCAGTTTATTTCTCTAGATAATAGTATCCTCTTTAACTTGTTGAACGAGGATTTTATTGTGCTATTTCATGTACCCTTGAAACCTGAACCCAAATCTCTGGTAATGGATGTTAATGGCCATTTATCATTTTCAGCCAAAGGTTAATTTTTCGCAGTTAAAAAAAGTTCAAAATTTCTGTACAGAACGTTTTTCAAGTATCACATTAATCGTAATGAGAGAATATTAGATGACGCTGTAAAAACAGCTAAATAAATTATAAGTTTGCTTGGTACTAAAATTCTTCAATCGGTTTGTGTATCTGACAATATGTTATTCTAATAAGAAAGTGCTCACTCTTGTTTAATATTTGAAATCTAAACAGATGCAAATTAAGTAAAATTTTAAACGTTAAGCCAATTAACACCTCTTGCCAAAGATTTGGACTCCCTCTTCCATCACTGTAGCACACATTTTTAAATTTAATGTATTCACTAATTCTTCTTGCAGTTAATTAATATTGTCTAAGAAAGTATAATACTAAGAAATCAAATATTACAATATAATTCTAATAGAATTAAATGGTTCAGTTTAATCGTACACCACACTTATTAGTAAATTTTTAATTACCTGGCAAAAATAGTAGATATAGATATAAATTAGAACTATAACTATAACAATCAAATGGAACTCACACTTCATGGCCCATATCTCTCGTTTGTTGATCGAATTTATAATTCGTGCCAAATTACTACGACACTCGATTGATATTTTTTCACTCACACTTCCAATTTTAGCCAAATTATATAAAATATCATTATTAATCGACCATACACTCGAAATATTCACTAAAATAATTAATAAAATCACGATTCGCCTAAGTGCCATCGTAATCACAGTATGCGTTGTTTAACTTCAAATTCACAAATGCATCTAAAAACAAAACATTTGTCGGTAATAATAGTAAAATCCATCTGGAGAGCTTAAAATTTGTTTGAATAAATTAATTAAAATTAAAATAGATAAGTTAACCTTTTAGAAATATATTGTCATAAAGTGCGTGTGTTAGTGGTTACAAATTAAAATTTTGACATAGAAAAATATTTACCACAGAAAAATTTATCACGATACCGACCGTCTATAAATTTTGACTGATAAAAGCATTCCTCACCTCTTTTGTCTTACGATAGATTTTTAGATAATTCTATCTAACGTAACATGTGTTATACCAAAACCGTCATAAAGTGTTGATTGTGTTTGGTGTGATTATTTAGTGTGATAATTATGAAAAATAAAAAAAAGAATATAAAGGGTGTTTTTTATAGAGTTACCCAAGTTTAAATCATAATAAAATAAAGAAATATATTTTTAATATCAATGAAACGGGCTTTATTGGATAGAAAATTTTATGACATGTTTAAATATGATTTCGGCTATGTGGCTGCCACGCCTGGCGCTTACTAGGCGCGATCTGGAACACCAATTTTCACAAACTTCCCGCAGTATTTGCGGCCGTATTTATAACTCATCGAATGTTGACTTCTAGGTGTTCAAATGTCTCTGGTATATCGACGTAGACAAGTGACTTTACATAACCCCAAATAAAATAATCCAATGGGATTAAATCACACGATTTTGGTGGCCAATTAATTGGACCATTACGCGAAAATATTCTTTCATCAAAAGTTTCATTGATGCATTTTACATTGACAGTAGCATTCTGACCATCATCGTTCGACTGCGCCACCCCATAAAGCGCACTAAACAGTAATTTTCTCTGGATGTAATGGTGTTTCGACAAAAGCTTGTGGATTATCCTCACTCCAAATGCGACAATTCTGCTTATTTACGTACCCATTCAACCAAAAATGGGCTTCATCGGAAAACAAAATTTTGAATGGAAATTCAACATCAATATCAATTTGTGTTTCACTCCATTCGCCGAAATGGCGGCGCATAAGATGGTCGTTTGGCTTTAATTCCTGCACAAGTTGAATCTTGAAACTTTTAAGCCAAGATCCTTTCGTAAAATCTTCCATAAAGTGGACACAACCCCAGTTGCTGAGAACGGCGCCGAATTAATTGATTTGGATCTTCTTCAATGGTTTCCTGTAATAATAATAATAATAATAATCAGTTTTTAAAGGCCATTACTGGCCCCTTACTGAGTCAACTATTTGGCTCCAACGGTTTCGATCCTGTGCATGGTCTTCATACTGTCTGAGACAATCTGAAGAGGCCAAGTCATTTCTACATCGTGGAGTCATCGTCGCCTGCAACGACCTCTTCGCATACCATATGGTGCACGCAGAACGAGAAAACTGACTAATTAGAGAAAACATAATCGTAGAAACCAAATTAGAAAAGATGAATGCAGGAACTATTTTTGTATATTAACTGATGATCAATCAAATTTTGTGGACCGCCATTACTCAGGAGCAAGAGTATTCTTAGTGGCAGGATTTTCTAATTGCTGCCAAAAATGATTATGAAACTATGTATTCTTGAAGCAGTCGCATATATTCCCTTTTGCTGCCCTTATTACACCCAAGCTTAATTTTGGATTTTAAAAATTCTAAAGTATCTAATTAAGTTATTGCGATACAGTTAATATGCAAGAACTGAATATTTATTAAAACAAATTATCTAAACAATATTTTATTCTATCATACGAAATTATTATTTCTTTTCAATAAAAGTTCGTATGAGCTTATTAAATGGACTCTCGTAAACTACCATTATGATGTATGATGCTACGATGCAGAGTGCAACTAAACCGAATGAATCGATGGTCTGTAATTAGTACATACGATTAAAACCTTCTGAAAGACTATATTTGTATTATAACCTACATAAAATAATAAATTCATGTGATATGCCGTTTCCGATTGCATAAGTACCAATGAAATCAAAATAGGATTTATTAGGTAACAAGCATATGACATACGACTAAGCGGTATCCAAATTTTCGCTTCTAATATTTTCGTTAAAAAACCGCCGTTGTTTGAGGCACAGGCCATTAAAATCCAACAGGTTGCAATGCTCCATAAAGTTCGTCCAAATCCGGAATATAATACCGCCAATATTGGATTGTATTCTTTGTAAGCGTGAAGGAATATTATACCAAATAAAATAATTTCGGCTACAATCCAATACAAGACGATGAAAAACTTTAAATGAAAAATCAATCAATATTGAAATTTTGAATAATAGCCAGCACATATAAAATTACCTTTGACAATCGCAGTTGGCGGTTTTCTTTACTAAAATACCAACCGGCAACAAGGGCAACGAAATATGCCGCAAGACGATTCCATGTTGGCGAGTACATCACGTCTATAGTATTAAAGTAACTATCGAATCTAAGTAAAGTAAATAAAAAAAATTATGAAAATGTTAAACGCAATTAATTATCTTCTGACTTACGCAAATGAAAACTTTAGCTTCACTGCAAAGTACATGCAGACTACTATTGAGGCAAGTGATATGAACGTTCCAAGCCATATTCCCAATTTTTTGTTCCTTGAATCAAAAATTTTGTTAAAATACCTGGCGCACGCCAATTATAAATGTTAGTCAATATATGTTGTACAAACCTTGTAAACACGACCAATACAACGAGTGCAATAATAAAACTCTGAAAATCGTTCGCCAAATACCATGACCAAATCAAACAATTATTCTTCAACGAAAATAAATTATTTATGTAGAGCAAGTTGAACCACAGTCGCTCATTACAACTTTTCTCATAATCTTCGATCATCGAGAATGGCGTTGTATCCTCCAAAAATATTGTAAATGTGTACCCCAATAAAATCACAACAAAATACACTGGAGTCAATCTGATGTAACGAAAAAAAATACCCTTTGTCACCAACCCAACTCCGTTTTCTTTTTTCACCGTCTTCAATCGTTCAAAATACAAAAATGATAGTAAAAATGCACCAAGAACAATGAAATCAACGCCTATAAAATTGTTTGTGAACGGCTGAAGATACCAGATGTCATTATATTTTGAAATAATTTCCCAATTATCCGTGGATTTCACTGAAAAAAATGTTATATGGCCTACAACCAACCAGAACATCCCAAGCGCTCGTACTCCATGGACAATTTTGATAGAATCGTTACCAACTGATAAACTGAAAATCCATTTTGTATTTTCAATTAGTGAAAAACTAGAGAACCAACGCTCAACTAGACTAGGTTTTACTGCTTTATCGTTGTTATCTGTCTTTTTCAATGATTTCAATCGATTCTGTTGGGCATTATAAGTGTATATTGTTCCTATGGCAATGTTCAGTACATTAAAAGCTGTAATCCATCTGAAAATTGTAAAAAATGTATAAATTACAGTAAATTAAATAGATCATCAAATACTAATACGTAAGCAATTTAACAAATGGATCATTCCAAAAATCTGGTCGTAATTCTAATGTTTTTGTCCGCAACACCGTAATATTGCTTCCAGTGAATTCATGACCAACGTAATCGTGTTTATAAAAATAGTTTTGTGCCAATTCCATTGTGTCCGCATCTCGACACGATTGAGGGAAACATAATCCGATGTGTAAGATTTTCTGAAATACAAGAATAATACAAAGATTAGAAAAGCATACCATACGATGTCAAATAGTATGTTTACCCGATCATACATGACGATGTCAAATTGTAATTGTGACGTGTGACGAATATAAACCATACGGTATTCGACCGGGAATGGGCTTCGTTCGGTTATTAAATTTGGTGGATTAAGCGGATTTAAATGACTCGTTTGTGATATAGAGATGGGGCTGTTTATCATGCGGCACGCACCTTGGTCACCCAATAAATAATTATTGCCCCATGTAAATCCGGATCCAAATTTACCCGATGCATCGAGTACTGAAATATATAAAAATTGAAAAGTTAACATTTTAAAACTTTCGGTTTGTCGTTTGGCAAAGAATTTCCGAAATAGAGCTTTTACTGCGCCTGAATGTTCGCATTAGATTGTAATTAATTTTATATTTATGATATTTAGTTCTCAGAAGTTTAATTGGATTTTATTAAAAATATAGTTGAAAGTTTAAAACTATTAATGTGGTAGCTACATTTTAAATTATCAGAACGGTTTCATTTGTTTGAAAGTATGTTTAAACAACTCTCGTCCAAGCGCTGTTAGAACCATTATGAAAATCTATATGCGTACTTCTTAAGCAATTAGTGAATGTGTTAAAAATAATTAGTCATAAAATTGGAAAAATTAATTATCGAGATGAATTATTCGTAATAAACAATTTCGCTACACACAATTAAACAAACACTAAAAATGTTGTTTTTAATGTGTAAGTATGTGTGCGTGTCCGAGTATTGCACCGTTAGTGACATTGAGAGTGCTGGAGTAATCCGCTCAATTTTAATTTTTTTTAATTTTAAGGGTATTGTCTATTTCATTATCATTAATGTTGAGCGAAAACAACACAATTTCTTATATGCATGCTGCAGAAGCAGCCCCATGACTTTTAGACCATACTACAATTGATATACATACATACATTTTATAATTCTCAATTTTAATATTCAGTTCAGGGTTTAACCTTTTGCATATACCAATTTCACCCCTTTTTGGAAATCACATTCAGCTGTTTGCACGACAAATTCAACCTTTGGCAAACCAAAGACAGGGCCCAATATGGCTTTCTAATAAAATATTTAATTTGTCAAACTCTGGTTATCAGGGTGAGAACAGACCAACAGAATATGCTTTTTTATTCCATACCAGCTGTCAATCAGAAAATTAGACAAAAAATAGACATTTACTGAGGCAAGGTTGAGTAAAAACTCGGTGTGTGGGCTTCTTTCTATTGATCCAGATTTTGAACCTGGTGAAATAAGCGTAGAATCAAGCAACATAGAATCATGCAGCTTCAAGGAGGAACGAAAAACAGCATCGGAACAGCAGCGGAATCCAGAGATCATATTGACGAAGATTGTGATCCAGAAAATGCTCAATATACTTCAATTGATAGCGATGATGGTGAATGGACTACAGACACAGAAAGTATCCCAGATTTTATATTTGATTATCAAAGAGCTGGAATGCAAATGAAATATTTTTTAAATTTTGGACACCAGAATGTTGGAAAAATTTGTTATCTGCACCAATAATTATGGCAAAAGGCTATGTAATTCGAAAGGTACCAAAACGAGGAATAGTCGGTTCAAAAAATATAATGAAACGAATGTGGAAGAAATTAAAAAAAAAATTGTCCTCTGCTTACTCCAAGGACAAATAAAATTTCCCCGTGTTCGTCATCTGTTCAGCAAATCTTTATTGTATTATCACCCTATTTTTCCTGTGACAATGTCTGGAAGATGTTTTAAATAAATTTTACGTTGCCTCAACTATGAAAGGTACGAAAACAAAGAGGATAAATTATCTAAGGTACAAGAACTTCTTGACGCATTGGTAACCAATTGCTCTTATATTTATTATCCAGGTGAATCATTATCATTAGATGAATTGCTTTACATTTTATGAATTGTGCACTCAAGATGGGTTCATATTGAACATAGAAGTATACAAGGACAAAATCGAAAACGACAAAGTTACCGGAAAAACCCAGTCACTGGTTCTACGACTGATGATACCTCATTAGAACAAGGGTGACCATTTATACATGGACAACTATTATAATAGTACCAACTTGAGCCGGACGTTACTCAAATATAAAATCCACTCTTCGCTCAAATAGAAAAGGAAATCCTACAGCCGTTACGCTGAAGAAATTGAAAAAGAGCGAGTATAAATGCCAGCGCAACAAAGGAGTTTATGTAAGCAAATGAATAGATAATAGGGATGTGTTGTGTATTATAACAGGATATAAAGCTGAAATGAAATTGGCCAAAAACGTTATGGAAAAGCAAAAATGAAGCCAGCTCAAATAGAGGCGTATAATTTGAATATGCCAGGTGTCGATAATGTGATCAAATTACCAGTTAATACTCTAGCCCACGAAAAACAATAAGGTGGTACAAAAAAGTAATTTTTCATCTTTTCGATGTAGCAGTGTGGACCGCTTCCTATATTTACCAAATGAATTCCAATAAGAAAATTTCTCAGCTCCAATTTCGAGATCAAATAATAATTTCTTTGTTTGGGTTAAAAGACGATTCAAGCTCCGTCGTCCTCCAAGATAATTTACAAGGAAACAACTTTGTACAACACTTTCAAAAAAAGCCAGCGAAAACAAATTTCTTCCGTTGTGCTACAAACAAAACGCTAAACGAGAAACCTCATACCGATCCAAAGTTTGTTTGGACAAACCTCCTCTATGTCCTGGAATATGTTTTGAAAAATGGCACACAACTGAAATTGAAATTGAAAAATTTTGTTACAACCAATAGAGAGCCTGTAGTACATTTGAATTTGCAAAAGGTTGAATTTGATTTGCTAAAGGTGGGGATTGATTTACAAAAGGATAAAATTGCTTAAGTGGTGAAATTGGTATGCAAAGTGTTGAATTTTTAGTGCAAACCCTTTACCCTGCATTAAAATAAGTAATTTCAATTGATGACGGGACGACTGAAAATGGTAAGTGACTTTTTTTAAAATTATTGGTACAATCAACAATTGTAGGGCAAAAACATTACCATTTTCATGTCGCCAGTACAAAATAAATGTTTTATAAATCACAAAAATTATTTTTCACAAAAACCACACAACTGCTGTTAAAATTATCTGTTTTTCCAATCAGTTTAGAAATTGTTATGTACAATTTAAGAACTGCTCTACCCACTCCCTCTGACTGTATAGTATCGCCTGAGTAGAAGGAATAAGGTAGCTTGAATGAGTGGATGGCGCTTGGATGCATACATTTATACTTAGAAAAAACTAATAACTAGATCGTTTGTGTGAGACAATTTCTTTTATATTCATTCTTCTATGATAGAAATCTGGTGGCAATTCTTTTTCTTATCCCACAGAACAGTTGTTAGAATCTTAGATTTCTGTTTGTCATCGTCATCGGGTGAATCAGGGTTTACTTGCAGTCATTAAAACTTTCTGTTTGAGTGATGCTTGCTTCATGACGTTAATTTCAAAACTAAGACGTTCAATTTGAGAGTTATCCAAATCATGCTTATAATATTTAGTTGAGATATTAGTAAAAATGTCTTTGAACTCCAGTTTAATATCAGAGATTGAGTTTTTTATAATTTTTTTTGTTTCGGTATAATTATTTTTTAGCTCATAACGATTACGTTCAATCAATTTTGCAATAGCTGTCTTGATGTCAGCGTTGGATGGATTGGACACGTTTAATATGGTATCCATTTTCACTATAGCACACATTTTAAAATTTAATGAATTCACTAATTCTTCTTGCAGTTTATTAATATTGTCTAACACTAAGAAATCATATATCACAATTTATTAGAATTAAATTATTCAGTTTAATCGAACACTACACCTTACTGCGTAAAAATAGTAGATATAAATATAAATTAGAACTATAACTATAACAATCAAATGGAACTCACACTTCATGGTCCATATGTCTCGTTTGTTGATCGAATTTATAATTCGTCCCAAATTACTACGACACTCGATTGATATTTTTTCACTCACACTTCCAATTTTAGCCAAATTATATAAAATATCATTATTAATCGACCATACACTCGAAATATTCACTAAAATAACTAATAAATTCACGATTCGCCTAAGTGCCATCGTAATCACAGTATGCGTTGTTTAACTTCAAATTCACAAATGCATCTAAAAACAAAACATTTTTCGGCAATAATAGTAAATCCGTGTGGAGAGCATAAAACCTGTTTGAATAATTAATTTTAATTAAAATAAATAATTTAACCTTTTTGAAAAACTATATATTATATATTTATAAGAGTATCTTATAAATTTAATTTATGTCTTAAGACATAATATATTTTATTGACATACACACATACACATGTACGTAGTATAAAAACAGAACTATAAAATGATGAACTTGAAAAACAAAATGTGTTATTAAGTGCGTGTGAAACTGTGAATTAGTTAAAAATTAAAAATTTTACATAAAAGTTAAAAAAAACGTTTATTGACTACAGAAAGATCTATCACGATATCGACCTTTTATAAATGTTGACAAAGAGTTTAATATTTTGATGGGACTATAAAAATTATATGAAGAAAGCTGTCATAAATGTTTCGGATTGGTAATGCTTTAAATCTCTTTGCCGATTTTAAAATACATACCATTTTTTAAAAAGGGGTAACAAAATGCAATTTTCTCAGCTTGTGAAACTCGATGTAAATAATAAGTAATTTAAAAAAGTTATGCCGACTATAGTAAAGTTAATTTTTGCCAAAAAAATTTATAAATGGGAACCCTTTGGATTAGCCAAGATCTCATTAGTAATCTAGTATTAGTAGTAAGTAGTAGTAAGATCTCAATGAAGTAACGCGTTTATTCCAAACGCCGCTGATTTACGGTTGTCGTTTGTCGATAAATTTTCCTGAAAACTCCTAAAATACAAATACGTTTTAAAAATTCTGATGTGTGCATCACTAGGGTTTATAACACAAACGTGTCTAGACGGAGGTTAACTGTTCGTTGTTGACTAAATATTTCAGAATTTTCAAGAGACAAATACTCTCTGTCATAATTGCGAATCTTTTAGAACTGTTAGCAATTGAGAAACCATCTGGATATAATTTTTGTCTAATTTGTCCTTTTATATTATCACCACTTAAATACGTTCCATTTGATATATACATGAGATAACCCAAATCAAAAATGTTAACCATGATGGATGATGATCAACTGTCCAGATGATTTTTTACAAAACTTTCTGTCCTCTAATCCATTTCTACACAATCACGAATATTTGTGTTTAGATTTATGTTGATATGTGAATACGTCTAGTTTTCTTGTGTAGATATTTACCAATAGTCTATCAAACCTGCATTTTAACTCAAGGATGTTAAATTAGTAAAAATTATTTTGAACATCTGAAGAAAATTTTCTGTTTTTGTTGACAGAAAAATCAGTCATAGACATACAGATACAGACATATTTCTACAAATGATGAATTTGGATTCAAGGAACATAGAGATATGTGAAAAAACAAATTCTGAGAAACAATTGTTTTTTCGTATACAACACCTTAGTAAGTAAGTGTGATAAAGTAAAAACTAATAAGTTTATTATCTATTTGTTATTGGTTTAGTCTTCATTTACATGGTTGTTTTCGTCGTTGTTTTCGACTTATCGTGGGGCAACAACAAAAACTTAACTGATCGCTTTTCGGTTGTAGCATCCATATTTGTTGTGATGTCAATGTGTCAATATGCAATTGAAAAATATTTGCGACACTGACAGATTGCATTTGTAAACAAAAAAAATATCGATGTATCGATAAGTTACATTTAGTTATTAAATAAAACTACCAAAAACAATTAAATATATATATTTAAATACATTTTTATTATTAAATATATCAATTTAAATTCATAATTGTAATAAATATAAAAAAAATTAAAAATATGTTTAAACAATCGATAAGTTATTTTTCGAAAACAACCAAAAAGATGTATGGGGGACATATTTCTGTTGTTTTCGAGTGTTGTTTTGGGTACACTGTCAATGTACATATTCAATATTTTTACGGTGTAAACGATCAATTTTTCTATGGAAAAAATAACAACAAAAGCTTAAACTGAAAAACAACACTCGAAAACAACGACGAAAACAACCATGTAAATGAAGACTTACAGTTTCTTATCTATGAGAGTAACCGATCAAATAAATGTATAGCACTAGATTGCTTATAAAAATACGTTTCATTTGATATATCACAGGACATACCCAACATTTAAAATTTTAATACATCACCAGCATCTCTGACCCAGGTGATCTATGTTTTGCATTAAACTCCCCACCTATAATAAATCGTCTTTCAAAATAATGGAATAATTCAATGATTCAAAATAATGGAAATGAGTTGCTGCAAACATCAATTTTATTTATATCTAGGACTGATTGTAATTCTTCTTGATGTTAATGCAGTCCGTTCTTCTTGTTATGTTGATGCAATGTTCCCTAATATTTCAACTTTGTTGTTAATAGACGCAGTAATAATGGTTTTATATTTGACATTTCAGTCAATATAGACTTTAAGTTTGAATTAATACCAACATTTTGTGAATTTACGATTTTTTGAATGGTGCTTGCTATCACTTGTCCGAATGTCATTTTGCTGCCTGACGCTTGATTATGAACGACTTCCTTGTTGATGGTTCGTCGATTTGTATTTTTTGTTTTGCTTAGCCTCTGTTTTTGTTTTTTTTTCAATGCTTTGGCTGCCATGAAACCTCTATAACTTGCTGGATGAACTGCCGCGGCTGTGTAAACACATTTAAGTGTTTTATTTTTTGTTTTCAAACAATTCATATGTTAAGTGCTTTCCAGCATATTTCACGCATTGTAGTTGTTTAGGACAAAATTCATTGTTTTTTTAGGTAACTTCTATTTTACAACCCAAGATATTTTTGGTTTCAAAGATTTTGTTAGTATTTTCATCTGTGTCGAATGTTAACATAAACATACATATATTGAACGACTTTTTCGTTTTCCAGTTCAGTTTGTTAATTGATCCCGTGATTTTAAATCCTCTTTGTTATGAGTAGTTCGAAACACTTTCTGGCTTGCAAGAATGATGTAGATTTTTGACCATTTCTTTTATGTGTTTATTTGTTTATATTCATACGTGTGCCATACAATGGAACAGTCATTTAACATTCTAGTTATACTTCTTTAAATTTGTCTCTGTCTTTAACTTTTAGTTTGACTGAGTTGCATTTGGCAGCTTCATTTGGAAACTATATCTTCTAGAATGCATGTTTCTCATTTGTACAATCGCTTTCTTTAACTAATTCCTCTTCGTAAGTAGAGTAATTTTTAGGTTCAGCATGTTTGTGCTTTTCTTTGTATTTTCATTATCCATATTGTTTTGCGCTTTTTGTATATTTTACCCCTTCTGTGTTAGGATGTGGATTTGTTATTGTAGTTGACTGATCAATTCAATCATGTAAGCTTTTTCATTTTCGCTAGTTTACCATGCTGCACATAACTGCTGTTCTCTTTCAAAGCTTGCATATTATCTTGACAATTAACTGGTACATATTTTAAATAATTGTTAAAAACGATAATTAATATAATATGTAATTATGTAATGCTTTTAATTCGAGTATATCTACAGTAAACAGAACTAGTTTTATTATTTTTTATATTTTAATATAATTTTCCACACCAAAATTAAGTGTTTGACACCAGACGCGATACCTGTACGCTCAAGTTTAATTACACTTTGGTAGCTACAATACTCCCAAGCGGGTGAATTACATGAACGATTTATTGAAATTTCTTGGGAAGTATAGCCATCCTACCAAACAACATTTGGCTCATTTTTAAAATACACAGTAAGCTTATGACAGCAATTTAAATGAAACATTCATTTTGTTTTTGTGGGTGTGCTACATTTACAAAAATTTGATCTTAATTACTAAGCATTAATAATTTCAAAATTGAGCTTAGTAAATATGAATTGTAATATTGACCCGTAAATTTTACACAATGTGTATTTTATTACAATGTTCATTTACAATGTCTGCATTTTTCTTATACGAACTAACAGTTGCGCTGCTGAATTCGATTCGGTGATAATTTTGAGAGATTTTAAAACATGTGTAACACAGCACTGTTCACCACCGTGTTACAAATATCGTTGATACAGTGGTATTGACCACTGTGCTGAGTTGCTAATGTTAATAAATTAACGAACACAATTATCAGTATCCGGTGATTAATACATACAAGAAATTAAAATAAAAATAAAATATATAGGTCATGGTAATGGTAAAAGTTGAGGTGGAGGAAGAATTTTATTTAGGTAGGCAGTTATCAAATTACCATAAGAAGAGACGGATCAAATATTCCGATACCATATCAAAAACAAAAATTTTAGTTGTAATGTTATATATATTTGTATGAAAATAATTTTTTTTGTTAAGTTTATAATACACGTGTTATGTGTAAATTAAATTCTTAAGTTTGCTAAAAAGAACTTTGTGATATTTTTCTTGTGCTTGTTAAGTATCAAGATACGAGTAACATTAAAAATCTTCCGTATGTTAAACGGAGTTTATTGAATATGTTACAAATATTTTTTTTTCGCTCCATATTTTTTTTTGTGTGATAAGTTAAATATACGTAGATTGTACAATGTACATTCATGTAATATAAATAAAAAAATAATTGTAATAGTGTTACAATAATGTTAAGACTGTATCAATTTAAATAAGACTATGTCATATGTATATTTATTATAAATTAACCTTATTGTTAAACTTTATAAAAATATTTAAATGATTAAAATAAAATTATGTGTGTGCTAAAGTGTGATCTCGTGACTTCTTTTAAAGAGATCTTTATATAAAATTAGTGACGTACCAAAAGTAAAAAGTCGTACGATTAATAAGTGATATTTCCTAGTACCGTAAATTATTGTTTTACGTTATATACCTTTTTTTTTATGTAAATATACACTCTGAGTGTATAACACAAAAATAATAAGTAAATTAATAATAGGTAAATTAATAATACGCAAATTAATAAAATAGATTTAAACTAAATACAAAAATATGGAATATATGCTGCTAACCACATAATACTACAATCAAATAATATTCATTCATAATATAATAATTCATACATAATAAAATCAATCTCCATCAAGTACAACACAGCCGAAACCAAAAAAACACTCAGGTTTATATTTTTATTGATACATAATTGTTAATTTTTTTTTGTTTGTTTAATTTATTTTACTTATTATATTCTTTTCTTAGTTAAGTTCTTTTTGTTGGTAATTTTAAGAATTATTTAGTAAAAATTTAGCATAAGTTTATTACATCTAAACAAAAATTTAAAAATGATAGCGTTACAAACTTATACGTATATTTACAAATATTATATTCCTTATTAAATTCTATTTAATTATCTAAACTTAAAGCTTAAATTAAAGTATCACATGTTTTATATATACAATTAATTATTTATCTAATTAACCAGCTTGTTTAGTTCAATTTAATAAAATGTCTTTAATAATTTATTTTGAAAGAATTCCTATATATTTTTATTTTTTTTTTTGACAATATGAATTAGAATTTTGATTTGATAATAGTGTGACCAAGGTGAGTGATGACATGATCGGTTCAACTTTACTTTGTTTAATTTTCATTTTGTTTCAACCATTTTGTTTACCATTGACTTAAATATACTTACCCTTATATAATACTTCCCGTGGTGATGATACTTGCCGTAATTGAGATGAACCCTAATAATTGAGAGAATTGTTTATTTTTTTGGTATTTTTTTTTTTTTACGGTCTATCAAGACTGAGTTCAACCCTTGAAAGCCCACCCCACTGCTCCTGAGCCTTAGCCGCGCTAGAATGACCGTCAAGGGCAATGAACCAGTATTTATTTTCTGATGACGAAGCGAATTTTATCAGGTTCCATAGTTTTAATTTTATTTAATTTAATTTTAATTTACATGGAAACTTCCAAATTCACAAACCTTCGTTACACATGCCGAAAGTAAAATGGTTTACTGTTGATGGTGATCTTCTGCCACTCAATGGTGTTTTAATTTCAGGCCGCGTGATGGACTCAATCTGTTCACTCGGACTAAGACAGATTAACAAAATCGAGAACCAGAGCAGCAATAACCTATGGCGACCATATCAAATTCTGGTGTTATCATCCCATTTATCCATATTTATAAATTTTAAAGATTAATCTGGACATTGAAAAAAATATATATTAAGAACATTGATTAGCAAAAAAGTTATTTCATTTTATTTTTGTAGCACGATTTGTTGACCACCCAGTAAATGCTGTATGGTAACTTTAACCATTGCGAAGCTGCGCAACACAATTTATCACAGTTTGTGTGGGAACTACGTATAGATATTGCTATTACATGCGAGCAGTACCGGAAGGGAAGACACCATTGTGTAACGGATTTAACTGGCAATGCCGCGATATAGTCATGTAGTAATCGCTACTTCTAGGAGAGCCCAAAAAAAACTGAATTAGGATTAACTAGAATCAAAATGGATGATACGAGCATTACTTATGACTATGATAAAAAGGGCTGTGGAATGAGGCAGCGCGCAGAGTTCAAAAGCCGAGACATTTTTTTTTATCAATGTTGTTCTATGCAATAGTGGAAATTTTTCCACGTTTAATAGAGGCAATGCGAGTTCATTTAATAATTTTATGGTTGACAGCATGAAGTATGAACTTACTATTTAAGTTTATCATTGCCAAAAAAGTTTTGAGGTGTTTGGTGACAGTAGGTGGCTTGTACTGCTTAATGGTTTCTACTTTTCCGGTAACCGTTGAATTCTTGTTGAAGTAATTTGTTGACGCAGACAATGGAGTATATAAATGAAAGCAACGTGATCGGATCAGTTAAAACGGCAAGCAATACCCGCTATTATACAATTATTTAAATATTTTATTAGTGATTGAAACTTTATTTATCGATTTTTTTTTCTATTTGTGATAAATGAATTTTTATATTATTTCTAAAAAATAAAACCTTTTCAATTTTCGCTAACAAACGAAAAGTGACCCTAAAATTGGTAGTTATGGGACAGTAGTACTAAAATAAGCACGGCATCTAACTTGGAGTGCTGCATACTACGGTGTGATCATTTTGGTTGGGTAAGTCGACATTTTGTTTAATGTATTTTTAGTCTTAAATGTTTAACTAATTTGAATTACTGTTTTCATTATTGTTTTGTTAATATAATTTAAAATAAGTCTTTTGAGTAGTTGGTGATGATTCTCGGTGGTAAATTTCAATTTCAATTTTGTCTTTCATTTCATTATCTTCTGATATACGTATAATTACGTACACGATTATAAATTATGAGCGAAAAGAAAACTCCCGTTTCCACTGTTCGCACCCTTTCTATAAACGTGTTATGGCACCCAAAAGGAACCTTTTACATCTTCGGGTCAAATTACATCCCAGTTTGATTTTGGTTTCCGGGAAATCCAGAGGTCGAAATATTATCGGCTGCCTGATCAACCGTCCTATATTGTCAAAATATAATGTACCCTGTCGAAATACTATATTTATGAATACCCACCTGTTGTAGAAATTAGATGAAACATTTAATCAGTAAATTTTAAAGTATCTAATTAAGTTATTGCGATACAGTTAATATGCAAGAACTGAATATTTATTAAAACAAATTATCTAAACCATATTTTATTCTATTTTACGAACTTATTATTTCTTTTCAATAAAAGTTCGTATGAGGTTATTAAATGGACTCTCGTAAACCACGATTATGATGTATGATGCTACGATGCAGATTGCAACTAAACCGAATGAATCGATGATCTGTAATTAGTGAAAATCGATTAAAAACGTCTAAAAGACTATGTTTGTATTATAACCTACATAAAGTAATAAATTCATGTGATATGCTGTTTCTGATAGCATAAATATAGATGAAATCAAAATTGGATTTATTAGATAACACGCAAATGACATACGACTAAGCGGTATCAACATTTTTGATTCTAATATTTTTGTTAGTAAACCGCCGTTGTTCGAGGCACAGGCCATTAAAATCCAGCAGGTGGCAATGCTCCATAAAGTTCGTCCAAATCCGGAATATAATACCGCCAATATTGGATTGTATTCTTTGTAAGCGTGAAGGAATATTATACCAAATAAAATAATTTCGGCTATAATCCAATACAAGACGATGTAAAACTTTAAATACAGAATCAATCATTATTAAATAATGGCTAATACGATTTAAATTACCTTTGACAATCGCAGTTGACAATTTTCTTTACTAAAGTACCAACCGGCAACAAGGGCAACGAAATATGCCGCAAGTCGATTCCAAGTTGAAAAATACATCATATCATTAAAGTAGTTGTCAAATCTATAAATTCAATAATATAAATTATAAAAATGTTACATATACATAATTAATTACCTTCTGACTTACGCAAATGAAAATTTCAGCGTTACTGCAAAGTACATGCAAACTGACATTGATATAAGTGATATACCCGTTCCAAGCCATATTCCCAATTTTTTGTTCCTAATAATTCAAAAATGTTGTTAAAATAGCTGGCCTTCAAATGTAATCAATATGTTGTACAAACCTTGTAAACACGACCAACACAGCGAGTGCAATAATAAAACTCTGAAAATCATTCGCCAAATACCATGACCAAAGTAAACAATTATCCTTTAACGGAAATAAATTATTTATGTAGAGTAAATTAAGCCACAGTCGCTCATTACAATTTTTCTCATAATTTTCGATCATCGAGAATGGTGTTGTATCCTCCAAAAAAATTGTAAATGTGTACGCCAATAAAATAACAACAAAATACAGCGGAGTCAATTTGATGTAACGAAAAAAAAATGCTTTTACCACCAAACCAACTCCGTTTTCTTTTTTCACCGTCTTCAGTCGTTCAAAATATAAAACTGATAGTAAAAATGCACCAAGAACAATAAAAGTGTCAACCCCTAGAAAATTGGTTGTGAACGGCTGAAGATACCAGATTTCGGTATATTTCAAATTACTTTCCCAATTATCCGTGAATTTCACTGAAAAAAATGTAACATGCCCTATAACCAACCAACACATTCCAAGCGCTCGTACTCCATGGACAATTTTGATAGAACCATCACCAACTGATAAACTGAAAATCCATTTTGTATTTTCAATTAGTGAAAAGCTAGAGAACCAACGCTTTAAGAGGCTAGGTTTTATTGGTTTATCGTTGTTATCTGTCTTTTTCATTGATTTCAATCGATTCTGTTTCGCGTTAGACGTGTATATTGTTCCTATGGCAACGTTAAGTACATTGAATAATGTAATCCATCTGAAAATTGTAAAAAATGTATAAATTACAGTAAATTAAAAAGAACATCAAATACTCATACGTAAGCAGCTTAACAAATGGATCATTCCAAAAATCTGGTCGTAATTCTAATATTTTTGTCCGCAGCACCGTAATATTGCTTCCAGTGAATTCATGACCAACGTACTCATGTTTATAAAAATAATTTTGTGCCAATTCCATTGTGTCCGCATCTCGACACGATTGAGGAAAACATAATCCTATATGTAAAATTTTCTGAAATAGAAGAATAATACAAAAATTGTATGCTACCATACGCTGTGGCAGCATATGCAAATATTATATTTACCCGATCATACATGCCGATATCAAATTGTAATTGTGACGTGTGACGAATATAAACCATGCGGTATTCGACTGGGAATGGGCTTCGTTCAGTTATTAAATTTGGTGAATTAAGCGGATTTAAACGACGCGTTTGTGATATAGAGATGGGGCTGTTGACCATGCGGCACCCACCTTGGTCACCCAATAAATAATTATTGCCCCATGTAAATCCAGATCCAAATTTACCCGATGCATCGAGTACTGAAATAAAAAAAAATTGAAAAGTTAACATTTTAGAATTTTTGGCTTATCGTTGGGCAAATATTTTTCGAAATGGAGCTTCTACTAGGCCTGAATGTTCGCATTGAATTGCAATACATTTAATATATATGATTTTTAGTTATCAGAAGTTTGAATGAATTTCATTAAGATTACCTCAAAAACTATTAATGTTGTAGGCAATTCAAAAAAAAAGCACATTATGAATAGGTGTACAGTTTTGGAACTAGGAATTACAAGTGGCACGAATTTATCTGAACCAGAATAACAATGTAGTTATTCTGGCACAAGCTAATTAACAGTATTAGTACAAACAGGTGAATTATTCGTATTAATAATAAAGAGAGATTAGATGTTTAACTTCACTTGTCAAAACTTAAATTCGGTTTCTACCGCATAAAATAATGCGACTTTGGCCAGATCTTATGAGGGTCTTTCGACAATTTTAAATTTTTCTTGTCTTCCTGTGTAGGCCTCGATGTTGAAATAAAATTCAATGAAGAAGAAGAAGTCTATGTCTACATAATTATAACGTCATAAATTTCAGTACTTTACATTATACCAACAATTTTAATGGTTAATTTTATAATAAAACAACATCTATTTCATAATTTAATCAACAATTGTTGGTTTTAATTTAAAGAAGAGAATAAATTATTTTTTAGCATGTAAGAAAGTAAACTACGTTTTGAGTGTTTCCTAATGTTTTGACTTTAAATATATATCCGAGTAAGAGCTCTCTGAAACGATCTATTATACCTTCAAAATGTATGCTGTACGAACTTTAAAGGTAATAAAAATTACAATTTTAGACAAGCTGATCATTTAAAACATATGCAACGCATAGTAATCGTTCAAATCGATGAAATGTATCTCAAGGCGTAAACAATTTATAAGTCCCAAAAAGTAGCTGGTTAAGCCCAGAATAATTCAAATGTTCACTAAAACGGTTTATACATTTTTAGTTAGTTCCGCATTTGGTTGTTTTAAAGAAGTAATTGTTTGTCATCCAGTTAGCAACCATTCAGGTGCTGAACTTCATATATTGACGTTAAATATTTTAAAACTGATACAATCAATAAATTTAAAAGTTAAACATTAGTTACTGATAATCATATAGGGTAAATCAAAATTGTAAGTTTAATAATCCCGATTATCCTATAACAATTATATTTTTAATGTACGATCCCGTTCGTATTTTTAAAACCATCTGCAGCAGTTGGATCAATAAAAAAGACACTCAATCATATAATTATCCATATTTTGAAAAGGAATCAAGTAAAACTTGTTTGTTTTAAAGACATTCGCGATCTTTATATTAGTAAAGAAATGCTACTATAGTTAGAAAAGCATATTTATACATTATATAAGAAAATCGTATTTCCCAGCTCAGCTAAACGGCAAAATGTTCAGTGCATTGCAAATGATTTTCATGGGTCAACGATCGTTGCACTGGAAACTAATCGCGATCTAAACTAAGTCGAAAACACTGTAGAATTCCTTAAAATTACAAAACGTTGGTGCAATTTTGTTCGTACGAAAGTTTTTATCCTGGACAGAAATGTGGATGAGTCGATCTATTTGATAGTGGCTTAACCAAGAGTACTTTCAACGCAATTTATCAAACTGTAAGTGTTTTCTGGATATTGCAAACAGCTACGTCAGTGATGTTGATTACATTATGTTTGGTAAATTCCAGACAGACAATCTTGAAAAGAGATTTTCCTAAGTGGGGTACTTTTCATGTAACTTACCAAGAAGTCATTCAATCAGAAAAACAGTTACGGCTACCGTGGGCGTTGTAACTTCAAATTGAACCTACACCACCACTTTGTAACCTTTGATGTAATTGTGATATCTAGATGGGCATTGGGCCAGAATTTATTACAAATTAATTACAGTTCACTGGTAACACGCTGAAAAACAAAAATTTATTTTTTTTGTGTAAAAATCAACTTAGTTTAATAGAAACCTAATGAAAAATACCAGAAGGTCGATTAAAATTACCTGTAATAATTTAAAACAACAGACCGCCACCTTATTATGGCTAGAACTCGCTAGAAGGCCAAAGAATGCATTAAAAAATAATTTTCATTTGATTTGCATGGAGCGTTTCTTGTTTGTTATTCCTCGACCAGTAACTAATGCAATTTTATTTTGGGTATTGAATTGAAAATCGACCTTTTATATATTGGTATGGGTTGCATGAATAATGGATACATGAATGTTTTATTTGTTACCATTTTACGGGCTTAATATTTTGTTTTTTGCAATAATGTACCACCACAAAAGATTAATTCCTTCTTCTAAACATATTTTTTGTAGTACAGGTAAAGTCTTTGAATTTTGGGAAATAAAAGGACGCCATAAAAATGTTTTGTGTGCATCTCGGACAACGTCACACATTAAATTCGGGGGAACATACTCTTTGTTGTTCGATAGACTCACGAGTTGTACATTATACAATTTTTCAAAGACCTTCCTTCTTTAACTCTAATAAATTTCTGACGTTCGTTAAAGGCTTAGTTACCGTCGCATACCTCCCAGTAAACAGCCGAAAATTACTGGACAATCCGAATAATGATCTAATATCCCTAATAGACGTGGATGCCTTACTACTACTTTCGTCTTCGAGCGTCCCAGCCATACCATCTTAAATTATTTGAAATTGAAACCCTATAAATACTCAACACTTGTAAATACATAGAAACCTACATTTCCTTATACATATTTAAAGTAAAATTAGCTGCTCGAAACCCCTTTAAAATAATTGCAAATTGTTTTAATCGGAGAGATGACGTCATCTAAGTATGTTGCAATCGTATGCTTACTAAACATTTTGTTAATAAGCCATTAAAAAACTGCTGAACTATTTTCCGGGCACAATACCATCTGCTTAAACTGGAAGTGGCCATCTGGTGTTATGAACCCTAATTTATTTCTTGTCCCACTGGCTAGGCCTAAACTTGTGAAATATTTATAACCACCTAATCTGTTTATCTTATGATCTATTAGAGGGATCGGAAACTTTTTTTGACGTATTTTTTCATAATTAATGGATTCCTGACTTTTATATTTCTAACAAAATTGAACTGGTGTATAGTTGGAAATAGAATCTTCCATTAAGTCAGGTATAGTTTTAAACTGATATCATCTTTTAAATAAAGTTTTAGTGCGGTCTTATATCTATTAAGCGTAGTTATGCGAAGCCCCTGCTTGTCACTTACAATACTTATTTATGTATGCTCGGTAAATTGATGACTCACTAACATAGAAAATTATTGAGACTCGTCTGTTACTTCGGAATAACCTTATCATCACCATAACCCATGATTGGTGGAAGCCCACCAGTAATTGTTTAGCGTTTATTTCATGGGATTAGAGTCACACTACATACAAAGTATGTTAGCTCGTTTGCCACTGTGCTGGTTCTATTAACTTTGACACTACTTCTGTTGTCTATACTAACTATTTGAATTATTTATTACTGTTTCAATTATAATTTCAATTTTTATTTATACATAATACTGTGCCGTATACAATATTCCTCAATCGAAATCTTTGCACAGAGTGTTAGATTTTCATATATAGCTCATTTTGTAATTTTCGATTGCATGTCTCTTTTGTAATGTAAAGGATATTTTTTGAAGAGGCGGAGAACTTTAAATTGGCAACACTGTTTTCTGTGACAGTCGATTTGGTAGTTCCCGATTGTTTTGAGGTTAGTTTGGTTTGAAAATTCATCCTAAATGCACTCATACCGGAGCAACGATTGCCAATTGTTCAAATTTATTTTGATAAACATGGTTCAATTCGAGAAACTAATCACACATTACGTGTATTTTGCTCATATTCGTCCACAATAGCGATTAATTCGATTCGTGCCGTACATTTAGTGAAAGGGCCGAAGGAAACAGTGCTATTGATCCACAATTTCATTTGAAAATTTTGTTCAGTGATGAAGCACATTTTTGGTTAAATGGCTATGTCAATAAACTGAAATGCCGTCAGAACGTTACAGTCAATGGTGAGCGGTTCAGAGACATGATTACTGACTTTTTCGTAACTCAATTGGAAGGATATTAATGTCTTTGTATTTGTCAAATAAACCCAATTTCATGGATATTAAAAATAGTTGTCTGTGTTTTATTTGAGTTGGCGGGAAATGTTTGTATAACAGCGCCTTCCACTGTTTCCAACTCCTAATCATCCCAATCGAACATATGTATAGGTAATTCTTCGATTCGATTCGAACCCGATGATTTTTGTGACTAACACTATATCGTTACTTTCAATTTCTCCCACTACTTTTTGCTACTGGCATTATTTTGGAATTCTCTCCCTTATTTCTCGACATTTCGATTGTTTTTCCAATGCTTTTAGGTTACATGGTTTGCACTATTCTTCAAAATTTAGGAACTTTCACCAATTATTCTACAAAAACTGGTACTAAATATATATTATCTTTAACCTTTTCATAATTCAATTCACATTGCCACAATTCAGTAGCATACGATAAGTCAATTAAATGAGAACATGGAACCCCGCAAAGACCAAAAAAATGAACCAATTTCACCCGGTTCAACAAATGTTGAGGTTTATCGTCCTAAAAAATACATACCAAATAAATAACACAACACATCAATCAAATTGAATAATATACTTTGAAACTCTCATTTATCAAATCTCATTTTACGACCAACATCGAGATACAGAATGTGATCTGGTTGACCACATCAAGTTTACTGCCCTTGCTTTGATATAAATACTCCCGCATGACGAAACTAGCAATAGCGAAATATATTTGTTTCTTCATATCAACAGTTGTTTCATAATCAGTTTATTCATTGGAGTGTGTCTGTCACGAATATTTATTTATCAACGTAATCGACTGAATCAGGTTTTTTTTTGTGTCAAATAAACCGGTCCTTTACCTCTGATTATAATATATTTAATTTAATAATTAATTGATGGATATTACCAATCATAGTTCATTTGTTAATGATCTCATCTTTTTGTGCAATATTTTTGGGTAAGCCAAGGCTTACGTTATCAAAATTTCCCGTTCGAGTGTTATTTGCTTCATGACGAGTTTGCTTCATATAATAGTTTGCGATACCCAGTAAAAATGTCTTTTAGCTCGTGATTAATTTCAGAGATTGAGTTAAATTTGAGTTGAAAAATCAGGAAAGGCGCTTCTTTCCCGAACAGCAGGAATATGCTCATACACTTATTTGAAGCAAGCACCAAATATTCCAATAGAAAGAATTTATAGCAGCACGGTAACATGAGTTTAGTTTTTATGATATATCATTAAATATATTTTTACAAATTTTATGAATACATCATTCACTTGAGGTGGTCACTGCACAACTGGACCAAAAATCAGTTTTTTACATACAAATAAGAATGTAAATACTGAATTATAATTAAACCATTTACGAAATATTCCATGAAACAAGTTGCTGCGTTTTGATTCTGCCTCGCGTTGAACTGGTTCAAGATCAACAGGTAAGCAAGCAATTTTTCTGATACGTATATGTTTTGATTGTTGCGACTCGTACGAGACCATCAGGCCTTGGGTAAATTTTAATGATGCAACCAAATTTTCAAAGGCAAATTTTTCAAAGGCAAATTTTCTTCTTTGATTATGATAATTTCATTTTCCAATACATCAAGTTGTGGCTTTGTACAAAATTTCAGCTGTTGAAGTGGCTGCTTGTAATCTGTTGACCAAGGTGCCCAGAACTGTTTGTATAGGCTTGATACCAATTCTCATTTCTTTACCATAGAAATATTTCAATCGAACCTGGCATGATGCGAGTTCTAAATGAACTGATCTGGTTATCATGCAAGCATCTAGAAACAAACCAAATATGCCTTTGATGGAATTTTAGCACACAAATTCTAATAAACAAGGAATTGCTCACAATAATCAACTGCGCAGTGAAGCAAAATGGTAGAGCTTGGTTAAAACGTTTGTTTGGTAAATTGGCCATAATTTGATTCAGCATTATTGGTTTAGCTCTATAGCACAAATATAGCCAATAGTTTTGTCTAACAAATGCTAGCAGTCCCTGGAGACCAACGTGTAAATTCAATTTGTGAAGAAATGTAATCAACGCATTTGTAACAAATTGTTTTGGATGTAATAACGCAGGATAAGTAACGTGTACGATAATGCTGCAAACGTAAGGCATCCTCCTACACGAAGTATGCCATCACCAAGAATAAATAAAGACATTGACTTAAGCGACGAACTATAGTAATTATATAGTTAGGAAATTACAGGCCAATTTATTCCTCAGGAAAGCAAGTCTTTTAAGCTCTTCCGTTTTGTCACCTTGCAGGTTGAATGATTCGATGGCAAAACTGTCATGCAAAAACAGTATTTTATTGAAAATATTATTGACGTATTCTGTTTCTTCAAATAGTGTAGTACAGTTGAACTAATGTCGTTTAGTATTTCCACTTCACTGAAATTTTGCACCAGTCAATAAATCATCAACATATGTGTTTCTTAAAGAATGGCATTGTTGTTTTGGCAGAACTATCGGACACTATACCCGTCAAGTGGTGGATGAAGATTTCAGCTTAAAAACGCAATGGTGTGGCAGATAATAATGGTTTCTAAGTCGGTTTACTTCTAGAGAAATGTGTTCTAATTCAAGACATGTCGCCATAAACTGATTATATACGCACTTCGCCATCTAATATGTTTCTCTAAACCACTCTCAAGATTTATGAAACGTTTTAGTGCCATTTCTGAAGACTAATCCATGTTTGACGATGATCGAATCTCAAGCTTTGATGTTAATGATTTAGTGATGAAATTCCCATTTAGTTGCAGTCGAGCGTAGTTCGCCACTTCCATTTTGACTAGCACCTACAACCTTAAGCATGACATAATTGGCGGCTGTAGTAGACATAACTATCTGTTGAGCATGAGTCGTATAGGCGTAGACCTTTGGGTGGTGTTCGAAGTTGCGGATAATGTGGGTAGTTTCGTGCAGGTAAGTGGAGCGCGAGACGGTGCAGGAGTGATTTTGCAAGAGAGAATCATGTTTTAGTTCACAAAATCGATAAACTTCTTGATTCGGACTATTTCTAATGTCGTGATTTAGTCTAAGACAATTTTCGCAAAACTGTGCGATTTTTATACGATCGTATCAACAGACATTGCCAAAAACTGATTGTACCCCATAATAGTATGTCCATCTTTGTGGCTTAAATGAATCCGGTGGCCTTCATTTAGTAGAATTTTGATTCTTGGTTGATATGGAACCTCGCTACCCTTCGAGTTCTCTTCTCTTCTCTTCGAGATGACTTCTATTTTTGATAAATTTAGATATATCATCTAAAGTAAGGAGTGCACTAATTGGCGCCTTTTTTCTCCAGTTTGTCTTTGTGGTGTTATCAAATTTCAACACAATTAAATAAATTATAACATCATCGCAGTAATCCATTGGGCGACCGCATGATTCTTGAGTGAACGTAAATGTGAGTTTTATGTTGAATAACGAACGATGTGTTCCTCATAATTTATAGTCGCAAACTACAGGTTTTCTATGGTTTTGGCGGCAATCCCTCTAAATAATTTCTCAAATACTGGAAATGGAATAAACGCGAATTATCATGCACGTGTGTATCGAAAAATTCTAAAAACGGCCTTCACCTCTTTATATTTCCAGCAAAATGATAAATTTGGAGTGAAACTTAAACCTTCAATCGTATGGGTATTTTTCGACAGAAAGGAAAAAATCTTATGTTTAATTTTTCCTGTGAACATTTTTTATAAAGATGTTTAACTAAAAAATCAATTCTATGAAATATAAATTTGTTTAGAATCAATTTAGTAGATTGAGTGAAAATGTTAAACAAAAAAAAACAATTCCGTTAGTTTGTCCATCATCTCCAAAATTAATTTTTTCATTTCTTAGTGAACAGTCCATTTGATCGGAACGTGTATCCAGTTTCCAGTTTGTTCAGCGATTTTTGGTAAATTTTGATATACTAACTGGTGGTATACATGGTTACACAGAAACAGTAAGGGAGTAAATTTTTTATTTTTGGGCCTTGCTATTGGTCCGCATTGCAAGGTATTTAAGTTTAAAAATGAAGCTCCTAGATTCTGTTGCGCCAGTGGCAAAGTCAAATTGATGCCATTGGTACCGCCATCAGAGCCACTTTCAAATGACGTCATTTGGCACAAGAAAAGTTATTCGAGACAATTTTATGCCTACTTTCAAGGTAAGTATAATCGGAAACAATAAACTTTTACCACCATGTGGCTGGTGTAAAATACATACGTTGGCAGCTTTCAATTGACTTGGTGGAAAGTACGTTGGTAGCTATGAATTGCCAAAAACAACCAGAACTGAGTGAGTTTGCAGAAGTTGATGGGGGAATGGCAGTACTGCCAAAATATTTTGCTACCCACATGGCGGTACAAACACTTCCGTATACAATTACCTATATTACATCTATTTATCCTTGCAGATTTAGGGTCAAATATACCATCGAACAGGTTTCTTATTGCCATCGTCTGATTCATCAGAGCGGATAGACGCCTGCAGGACAGGACAACATGCAAAACGTTTTAATGCGCCAACAATTGATGTAGTCGCGAAACAAAACAAAATGTTTACAAGCGCCGCAAACCAACAAAAAAGTTAATTCAATGAATTATTATTCATACAGACTGATGGTTCCGGAAAACGAGGACAATCAAATCTTCAAATGTTGGCATCTGTTTCAGCAATATGCTGTGGATATGTACGCCAAAGTTGAAACTGAGCGATTTAAATGTATTAGGTTGGGCCAGGCAAAAATCCGTCTCGAGGAATACATTAATCTTCGCAATGCCATCAATGCTGACGGAACTGCACAGAATGTTGGCAGAATGACAATTTTCCCAGCAATATACGTTGGAAGTCCGCGGTGTATGCATGAATACGCTGAAGATGCTATGTCGTAGGTACGTCATTATGGCACACCAGATTTGTTTATCACGTTCTCGTGCAATCTACATGTGAACAGAAATTCGACAAGAATTAATTCCTGACCAATCACGCGCTGTTGGATGTATTTAGTCGAGTGGCAAAAACACTGATCGCTACATGCACATACCCTCATTTGGTTGGCTGAGAGGATAAAATCGAATGAAATCGATGATGTGATATAAGTGAAAGTTCTCGCTAATAAAGAAAATCCACTGGTACATGAGGTTGTTACAAAAAATATGATTCCCTGTGGAATATTAAATCCCAATTCTCTTTGTAATATGGCTGACGGAGATTGGTCAAAACGCTATTCAAGACAATTAGTAGCAGAAACTATTACTGGAAATGATGATTATCCACTTTATGGCCACCGATCCACTGATAAAAGTGGAACGTCAACAATAGTCAAAGTGAATCAACAGGACATTGAAGTTGATAATCGTTGGATTGTTCCGTTTTCGCCGTTACTCTCCAAGACATTTAAAGCACCCATAAATGTCGATTTTTGCTAGTCCGTAAAATTTATTAAATACATTTGCAAATATGTGATCAAAAAAATTGTTTGCCGAAAATTCAAAAGATGAAATAACTCAACTTCAAATGGGCCGCTATGTTAGCAGTAACGAATCGATGTGGCGTATTTTTTCATTCGCTATACATGAAAGGCACCCCATTGTTGTTCACTTGGCCGTACATTTGGGAAAGTATTTTCCAGCGATGCAATAGGACGCTTTTACACGGTCCATTCCAGCCAAGACGAGTGTTTTTATTTGCTTTTACTGTTAGTCAATGTTCGTAGCCCAACATCATTCCAACATCTGCGAACTGTTAATGGTGTGTTGTGCGGCACATATAGAGAAGCCTATCAACGTGTGGGATTGCTAGAGAATTAGAGTGCAGCTTGTATTTGCAATGTCGATAAATAAATCGCAAGGGTAGTCGTTAAGTGTTTGTGGCCTGTTGTTTGTGGCATTTATTTGATCATCTGTTTGGTTTAAAATTTGGTATTTTAAATCAAACAAGTTTTCAAATAAAGAACGTTACAATAAATTTATACGAATTCTCATTTCACATAAAATATTTATTACATTTATTAATAATACTCTTCCATCATCACTATGCAGCATATAATACAAATCAGCTACATATATCTTTCCATTGTCATCCTTTAAAAGCAATAGCTTTTAAAGGATGATACTCTAATATAATGTACTTACTGTGCAAAATGTGAAAAATGAATTTTCGATAACTACATTACAAAACAAAAGGTTTACTTAGGGCCAACAAGGCGGACCGGTCTCAGATATTTAATATATTTTTATATGAACGCAAAATCACTATTTCAACATGTATTAAACGTCGCTGTAACTTCGACGTAGCTCACTAGTATTGCAATAGAAATAGTTTATAGCAGCACTTTAAGATGAGTTTAGTGTTTATGACATTTTCATATATGTATATATATATTGTAACCAAATAAAATATTAAAACCCAAATTTCTAACGTCGCGAAGTGCAATATTTATAATACTACACCACTTGCACTACATCTTGTGGGCTTAATACTTAACACTTTACACAATACAACATTGGCATTTTACACCATTTACTTCATATATTATAACGCGAGTCCTATAACATAAAATTGCTTGCATGACGCACGCACACACCATATAACCTCACCTACAATAACACAATATCTCACATAATTTAAACATTTACATAATATAATCTTCGGTATATTGTAACAACTTATTAGTAAATTTTTAATTTATTTTTATTTTAAGATTTACCAACAAAATTTAACTATGTACTTAATTGCCATTTTGAATATAATTGTATTTTAAACCACGAAAGAATAGTAGATATAAATATAAATTAGAACCATAACAAACAAATGAGACTCACACTTCATGGCCCATATTTCTCGTGCGTTAATCGAATTTAAAATTTGTCCTAAATTGTTATGACACTCTACTGAAATTTTCTCGTTCTCACTTCCAATTTTAGCCAAATTATATAAAATATCATTATTAATCGAACAAACACTCAAGATATTTACACACAAAATTAATAAAATACCGATTCGCTTAACTACCATCGTAATCCCAGTATGCGTTGTTTAACTTCAAAATCACAAATGTATCTAAAACAGAAAACAAAAACTTTTTTCCGCAGTAATAGTAAAATCGATGTGAAAACTTAAAACCGGTTTATAAAATTTAATTTTGATTAATTAATAGTAACAATAGTAAGTTATACTTATGAATTTAAAGCCAAATAAACTTGAAAAACTGAATGAAGTGTATGTTGTTGTAAAAAATCAAATTAAAAATAAGAGTTTATGCACCACAGAAACATATACCACGATAACGACCGTCTATAAATGTTGACAGATGAGTTTAAAAACATAATTCACGAGATTATTGTGTTGTGAATGATTTCATTGATATGGTTGCGATAGAGTTTCAGATGTGTCCATATGACGTAATAATATGTATTATACAGCTAAATGTTTCAATAGAGTGTAGTTAATAGTTATAGTGGTCTATATGGCGTACATTAACCTTACTATCCCACGTTATCTGTTATTCGATGTTACGGTTTTTATTTGGGTACAATTTAAATTTTTTATACGCAATATGTAACAAAATATCACCCTATAGTTCTTGTCTTTTATTGTATGAAGAAATGATTTTACGAACTAACTAAATCTTGACAATTAACTGGTCGGTGAGTTTTTATAATCATAGCCATAATTAATATTATAAGTATGTATATTATTTTAATACGAGTACATATCCAGCACACAATATTTTTAGATTTTATAGTAATTTGCAAAATTAGAATTAAGTGTTCGATCTATGATCCACACTCGTACGTTCAAGTTTACGTTTCCCTAACATCTCAACCAAATAGATTATATACATGAATTTGATTACACGTTGGTAGCTGCAATAATTACTCGCCAGTGAATTACAAGAACGATTCAGCCGTCCTACCAGATCTTGTTATTACAACCGAATTAGCAACTTTGCACTTATAACTTGCACACTTGGCAATTGTTTTTAAATTTTCTGTTCAAAAAAATTTAATTTGAAAAGTTTTAATATTTGAATTTGCAAATTAAAAATAAAATGTATGTGTACTTTTAAATTAACCAATTTTGTTAATAGTTACTAAAAACTTATTACAAACTTATCAAAACCAAAATATGTCTAGTTGATTAGTTAGCAAACCCAAGAAATTGATGATGTTGAAACAAAAATGATTTGTAGCAACGTAAATCTTCGAGCGAATAAATAAAAACGGTGTATTGAAAAAGACGAACGAAAAGTAAGGTTGGAGCTCATGAGAGGGGAAATTTACCAACACCAGTTACAACGCCTGAAGATGGAGAATGAGTTGAATTTACCACGTTCGGATAGTATGCGGGTTTTAATACTAGTTCAGGGTCGAACAAGCTATTCCGTCGCCTCACGTTGAAAAACATATAGATTTTAAAATTATAATTGAGGTTATGGATGTTTGTTAAGGCTGAATTATTTCATATTATTCCATTAACTACAATATGAACATCATATAATGTCGACCAGCGTAACGATGTGATTAATTCATAAAAAAATATAAAATATAAACAAACAAGAATTGCATTCGATCATTAACCTTAAATTTTAATATTTTGGTAAACAACTTGTCTATACTATGTGCTAAATACATTCATATGTATGTATATATATCGCCAAACACGACAAAATTGCTTCATTTTAAAATTTAAAATTAAAATTTAAATTTAAATTTAAAACTAATAAATTTCATATTCAACGCAATCATGCGGACTGGTTATATTCCTCAAAAATGGAGGATATCTTTGATCACAATGATACATAAATAAAAATGAAACAAAGATTTCATCATATAGTCCTGCAATAAGCATGATGGTGCCCACAATTTCAAAGTTATTTGAAAAAATGCTACTAACGAAATTGAAACCAGTATTTGAAAAACGGCATATTATTCCAGACCATCAATTCGAGTTCCGAAACCAACATGGTACCACATAACAAGTACACAGAATTGTAAATGCAATCAAAAACACCTTCGAGGAAAAGATATATTATTCTGCTGCCTGCTTGGACATTGCACAAGCCTTAGATAAAGTTTGGCATGATGGGGTAATATACAAAATTAAAGGACTTCTACCGCAGAAATTTCACTCAGTTCTGGGAAACTATCTCCTTCAAAGGCAGTACATTGTTACACAAAATAATGCAATTACTTTTTTAAAAGATATCAACGCAGGTGTTACAAGGCAGCGTTCCAGGACCTATATTATACATGCTGTACACGCAGCTGACTTACCTGTAACCAACAAGGTAGTCAAATCAATCTTTGCAATCAAGCTTTATATAATAATACAACAATCTATACGAGACTTAATTTTTGGTTATTGGTAGAGCTGTTCTATACAATGAATCTTTATTTTTACAAGTACAGTTATGTATACGATAAGATAACCATAAAGATTAACGTGGTAAATATTTATATAACAATTATGAGACTACCTTAAATTTCCCCGGTTTGCCCGTTTGTCTTGGACAACACTTATCCGATTTTAATGAAACTGAAAAAAATCATGTTAATACACCGTGACATTAAAAAGCTAACGTATTCAACTCTGACTCGAAGAGCTCCAACTCTGATATAAAATTTATGGACAAAAGTTCCACATTTTCTACCACTTCGTTACTATTGCTCAGAATAATATATTTTTTTAATTGGCCGGATTAATTTCTTGAATCTCTAGAACTTCATTGAGGTTGGTGTTAGAAATTTCGTCAAAATCAAGGTTAATGTATAGTCCTATTCAGATCTTAAAAAAAACTTTTTTTAATTGTTCTGCGCAGCTTTCAGTGATGTAGAAAAAAAAATTATAAAAATTTTGATGGGTCGCATTTATCTTAGGTAGTAAACTTAAATAAAATAATAAATAACCAATAAAAAGAATTATATTTCAGTTTTAATACACAAAACATTCAAAATGATTATGTATTTATGTTATTACAATCATATTTCAAGTGAAAATTAATAGGTCAAAAAAAAATTGCACGCCTTTGGGAAACAATGTCAACATTTAATTTTGGTACGGACTAAGGAAAATAAATGACCAAATGACATTCATATCGAACAAAACCACAACAACATAAAAAGAAAAATTAGTTTTCAATTTAATTCTTAATTTATCGAATTAAATATTAATTTCAAAAGTGTCCGTGATTATAAGTTAAATTATAAAAACATTTTGTGATTAAAAACGTTCCTTTTCCATTTAAATACAAATACAACATAAAAATGTAAACAATAAACATGAATTATTGTACTTAATACATCACTGTGTATCCGCCATATTCTTTCTGCGTGATAACTGTCAGAATTCCAGCGAGATTTGAAAACTACTATACGTAACATCTAATTTTATTCTTAACAATCAACTGATGGATCAAACACATTTTGTGTACGGCATTATCAGGAAGCAGTAATATTTTGTTGGCTACATTTTTTTGTGGTATAGCATTTGTTAATGGCTCTTCGATAGCTATTAAAAATAAATTCGTCGATATTTAAGTTTTGTCCTTATCTTGAATAAATGCTCTAGTTGGAAAAAATATATAGTGGAAGGGAAAAACTTCAATCTTCAATTATTTTTTAGTGGGAAATATCTGCTAAACTTTAAAAATCTACATTGCCCATTCCAAAAATTGGGCATTTCTTGAAATGGGTTTGACTAAGAACGACTAACAATGGATAGTGTAGTGAAGTGCAATACAAAATCCGAGTTAAGTTATGGTTATACAGTCAGTATCGCACTAAGTGCAGATTCATTTAAAAAATTGTCTTATTTTATTACGTTATATTTACAATATTTTATTTGATTATTCGAAACTATTATTTCTTTTCAATAAAAGTTTGAATGAGCTTATTAAATGGGCTCTCGTAAACTACCATCATGATGTATGATGAAACGATGCAGAGTGCAACAAAACCAACTGATTCAATGATCTGTAAATAGTAAAAATTGATTAAAAATGCCTAGAAGACTATATATTTGTATTATAACCTACATAAAGTAATAAATTAATGTGATATGCCGTTTCCGATTGCATAAGTATCGTTGAGATAAAAATTGGATTTATTAGGTAACACGCATATGACATACGACTAATTGGTATCCAAATTTTTGATTCTAATATTTTCGCTAGAAAACCACCGTTGTTCGAGGCACAGGCCATTAAAATCCAACAGGTGGCAATACTCCATAAAATTCGTCCAAATCCGGAATATAATGTCACAAATATTGGATTATACTCTTTGTATAAGTGCAGGAATACTGTACCAAAAAAAATAATTTCGGCTAGAATCCAATACAAGACGATGTAAAACTTTAAATAAAAATTCAACCAATCATTATTGAAATATCGAATAGTGGCCAACACGTTAAAAATTACCTTTGATAATCGCAGTTGGCGGTTCTCTTTACTAAAGTACCATCCAGCAACGAGAGCAACGAAATATGCTGCAAGACGATTCCATGTCGGAAAGTATAACACGTCTACATTATTAAGGTAATTATCGAATCTAAATTAAATAATAAAATTATGAAAGTGTTTAACATAATTAATTGCCTTCTGACTTACGCAAATGAAAACTTAAGCTTCAGTGCAAAATACATGCAAACTACCATTGAAACAAGTGATATGCCCGTTCCAAGCCATATACCCAACTTTTTGTTCCTTAAATTGAAATATTTGTAAAAATACCCGACGTATACGATTATAGTAAATTTTAGTCAATGTGTTGTACAAACCTTGTAAACAGGACCAACACAATGAGTGCAATAATAAAACTCTGAAAATCGTTCGCCAAATACCATGACCAAATCAAACAATTATCCTTCAACGGAAATAAATTATTTATGTAGAACAAGTTGAACCACAGTCGCTCATTACAATTTTTCTCATAATCTTCGAACATGGCGAAGGGTGTAGTATCCTCCAAAAAAATTGTAAATGTGTACCCCAATAAAATCACAACAAAATAGAGCGGAGTCAATCTAATGTAACGAAAAAAAATAGCTTTTGTGAACAGCATAAACCCGTTTTCGTTTATCGCCCACTTCAATCGTTCAAAATACAAAAATGACAGTAAAAATGCACCAATAACATTGAACGTATCAACGCCTAGAAAATTGGTTGTGACCGGTTGAAGATACCAGATATTGGTAAATTTTATGCTACTTTCCCAATTATCCGCGGATTTAACTGAAAAAAATGCAGCATGTCCCATAACCAACCAACACATTCCAATAGCGCGTATTCCATGTATATTCTTGATGCAATCATCACGAATTGTTAAACTGAAAATCCATTTTGTATTTTCAATGAGTGAAAAACTAGAGAACCAACGCTCCATGAGGCTAGGTTTTACTGATTTATCATTGTTATCTGTCTTTTTCACTGATTTCAAATGATTTTGTTGTGCGTTATAAGTGTATATTGTTCCTATAATAATGTTAAGTATGTTAAATATTGTAATCCATCTGAAAAGTGCAAAAAATGTATAAATTACAGTAAATTAAAAAGATCATCAAATACTCATACGTAAGCAGTTTAACAAATGGATCATTCCAAAAATCTGGTCGTAATTCTAATGTTTTTGTCCGCAGCACCGTAATATTGTTCCCCGTGAATTCATGACCAACGTAGCCGTGTTTATAAAAATAATTTTGTGCCAATTCCAATGTGTCCGCATCTCGACACGACTGAGGGAAACATAATCCGATGTGTAAAATTTTCTGAAATACAAGAATAATACCAACAGTATACTCTAAGATTGTCATATATATTCAAATAGTATGTTTACCCGATCATACATGACGATGTCAAATTGTAATTGTGACGTGTGACGAATGTAAACCATACGGTATTCAACTGGGAATGGGCTTCGTTCGGTTATTAACTTTGGTAAATTAAGCGGATTTAAACGACGCGTTTGCGATATAGAGATGGGGCTGTTTATGATGCGGCAGCCACCTTGGTCACCCAATAAATAATTATTGCCCCATGTAAATCCAGATCCAAATTTACCCGATGCATCTAGTACTGAAATAAATAAATAAAAATTAGAAAGTTATCTTTTTAAAACTGTATAAAGTTGGGCAAATAGAGCTTTTACTGCGCCTAAATGTTGTTTTTTTTGTAGATGAATTTTAATCGCCTGACTATTTGCTGTATTTCACGGTATTTGAAAGAATAAAGTTGAAGACACAAACAAATAAAATAGATGACATCTAAAATAAGTAGTTTTACCTTTTAAGTAATTTAGAATCGAATTATTGTGAATTGCGTATGTATAGTTCGACAGTGAGTTTATGTCTCGACTGTTAAATTTGGTAATCGATGTTTAAGTTAAGCCGTTACAAACAATGTAAAAAGTAATATCTGTCTGTGTAAATCACGTGTCGGTGAAATTGTTGTTAACAGCTGTCCAAACTAGGAAAAGTTGAAAGTGCAATGAAACATGGTGTCTTCAAGTAACGGAGTTACCTATAGTGTGAAGGAGTTAACCTATATAGTGTGTCAAAAGTTTCAATTTTTGCGTTGAACTGAATTTTGCCTTAAAAATCACGAGATCACTAGATCATTAGGCTTTTGATAAACAAATTAGATTGTTATCTACTAGCGAAAAATGGACAAAAGTTTTTTGAGTTCCCGATGCAATGGGGATCATTAACAACAGAGCACAAAGTAGAAATAGGCAGGCAGTGCGTGGACATATTTCTTCTACAAATGTAACGTGTTCATGTTGTCTTGAAGAGAACTATAAATTACATTTTTGCTCTAAATTTATTGATGAATGCCGCAAAGTGAACCGCATTCTAACCAAGATTCTAACTGAAGAGGAAATAACATGTGAAACCTTTTACACCAACACTACAACAAGCATTCCAGATAGAAGGTATGTGGTTCACTCATCGTTCAGAGAGGCGCTAAGCATAGTAGTTTGATACACTACCTGGCAATAGGTAGACTATACGATTGATAGAGAAGAGATTTGTGTTATCTGCATCAAATGAGTGTACTAACTAGTAGTGAGAGAATTCAGCTGGGACATTACATACCACATTATGCGATCCTGAAAATAACGAAAAGTCATCCGCCAAAAATTTTCGGACTTTGTGTCAGAAGTCGTTAAACAATATTCTAACGGTGAGCCCACCGGTTCAGTCATCATTGTATTCCATACTATTGAGATTCCGAACTCACCAATATGTCTTCACGACCGATATACAAAAAATGTTTCGGCAAGTTCTGGTGCCTCCAAAAGACGGTACATGGCAGTGAATTGTATGAAAAACAAAAACAGAAAAAGCACCAATAAAACATTTTCAACTTACTACAGTTATGTAGGCACACCGCAAGGTCCATTTCTAGTACAAAGGACCAACGTCTACGTTGATGACGTAATGACTGGAGCTAGCAATAAACCTGATCTTATAGGTACTTAAAACAATATGTATTGAGCTTATTTTCAAAAATTATTAAATTTACTGAAGATATACAAAATATTACAACATCAGAGATTGTACCAAAACAGACTTAGTCAAAGTGTTTGGACTACTGTGGAATCCACAGCAAAATAATTGTACGTTTCAAATTAAATTTCATCACGATATTCCATTTACAAAGCAAAAGTTATTAAACGAAGCAAGTAGGATATTTAAACTTGTATAGTGTCGGTGAAAAAAGTATTTAAGCAATTATGAATGAACAAACTAGATTGGCATAGTGAACTACCAAATCA
Organism: Tipula unca; assembly: GCA_951394425.1. Taxonomy (NCBI): domain Eukaryota; kingdom Metazoa; phylum Arthropoda; class Insecta; order Diptera; family Tipulidae; genus Tipula; species Tipula unca. The sequence goes on along the minus strand of OX596382.1, from coordinate 162,835,740 downwards.
GTTAAAAATGGAGTAGGAAAGATAAAGACTAAAAATAACGCAATTAAATAATGTTCGGTGCCCAGATGATTTTCCAGTTCCCATGGCGACATCGACGCTGTACGTGTTATTAGGGATGATCGAGAACGTAAAGTCACATTGATCAGCAGTAAGTCGAGGGTAGCGCCTGTTAATTATGTAACGATTTCGAAATCAAAATTATCCACTGCCGTTTTGATAAGAAAAATGTGGAAAATTTAAAATTCCTTAACATTGGAACTGAATATCTGCAAACAGTAACACAGAGGACGTGTTTGTAAACAATCGTGCCGCATTGATTCTGAACGTACAATAGAAATCAGTGGAATCATGTGCCGTCCGATGTAAATCTGACTGATCTTAGTGTCGAGAGGCGTTCATGATGATCACTTAATCAACTCAACCCTTTGGTGGAACGGGCCCAGTTGGCTGAGGGATCCTGACCGGGAAATATGATTAGACTGGATGATTTTTGTGAATGAGTGTCTATAGTTTGTTTACAATCACGATGGTGATTGCACGAATTCAGAAATGGTTTCAAAATGCATCTAAACCACACGGATTGCAAAATTTCCATATAATAGCTGGGGAGTTTGCTGTATGCGGAATTCGTTTTGCAAAAATCCAGCATGAACGTTTCGAAGACGAATTAACTCAAATAAAAAAAGACCTTGAGGTCAGGAGGAGTTATGCCGCCTAAATCCATTTATCGACAGCCATCAGGTATTGGCAGACTTATCAAAGTTATTGAGTGAGTATCATATTGTCTGATCCCAACTCTACTAGATTGTATATTAAAACATTGTTTTTCAACAAGAATAATAAGAGAATTTTTTTTTGGATACCAGACCAATACGCTGTTTCCAATTGAGATCTGGCGTTTACGAAACACAGTGAATATAAAGTGTGACTATCTTTACATTTCCCAATACAACGTTTTACCAAGCCAAACGTTAAGAAATACAAATATGTGTCTGTTAAAACTAGAATTTTCGATTCAAGGTTATGGAGTGATGGAAGAAAAACGTATCTTTGAATTGCTCGTATGTAACTGATTTTGTGTCAATCCTTCAAAAGTATCCACCGCCTGAGTTTTACAACACCAATAGTGTTATAGTCATAGCTCAATTTTGTTGATGAACTAATAACCATCGAAGTTGCTGGTGTCGAAAGTGTTAATTTTGTTGTGTCAGGTGTTACTGTATCCACTTTATTGTATAGATGAACGAAATTGAAGCTAACGATGTTGGAATTATCGTTTTTGAAATTGACTCTAGTGTAATGTTATATATTATTTGCAATATATTGAATTATCTTAGTTTATCGGAATTTAGGGTGCCTTCAAACGAAATGCCACGAAACCAGCCTTCAGTGACCATACGCTAATCAAATAACGACCGCACAGCAACTTTTCGATTGGGCTACAAAAAATGAATCAAACATTACTTTTAGATTTTGTACAAATCAAGAATACAGGGTGGCACGATCACTAGCAAAAAAATTTGATTCAGTAAAAGCCATCAGAAGAACTCACGATTATCACTGCTTTGTTCCCAATGGTAACAGCTACGTACATCACAGCGCGTCGATTTTCCAATTCTGATAATTTTTATAATTTTAAATTAAAATAATTCGTAAATAAATTAACTTTATTGGATAAAACTGTAAAAGTAAGAACCAAAACATAAATTTCGTAGTTTAGAATTAATAATTGTACTGAAATGTTAAATTCCACCTTAACTTGTTATGACGTTTTGTTCTATAAAACTCGAACGCGTTGAGTCTCCATCGTGAAAGATGGCTGATTGGAAAGGTATTGTCAAGTGCTTTACGATAAAATAAATTAAAGGAGGAGCAATTCGATTTTTCAGCAAAAGACTATTTAAAACTGAAATTTAAACGATATATTGTACATTAACACCAAAGTTAAAAACGGTTACTTGAAAGTATGTACAATTGCCTATTCAACGACCTATTACACGTGAAAATCGGACAAGGAATACTTAAGATACACGAGTTTAAAGATGTGAGCATTTTAGTTTCGAACAAAAACAAATTATAACGGAACTCCGCGTATTTTGACCCCACCGAGTTTTTACTCAAATTATATTATTTTTTATCTATATTTACCATCTCCCCGAATTTGAAAAAAATTGGACACCTTGCCTCCGTAAATGTTTTTTTTTGTCTGATTTCGCGTGAAATGGCTGCTCACTTCCTCAAACGTGTGGTGGCCACTACTAAAATCTGGAGTGCCATTGTCCTTATAACCAGAGATCATGTATTTCGTTTTGGACTCGACAATAATGGTCTGCTAATAGTGGTTGGCCATTTAAAAAGCTATAACTATAAACATTCAGTCTTAATTCGTGGAAATCATCCAATTGCTAAACTAAATGTTAACCACTTCCATACGGCAAATCTTCTTTCCGGACCACTTCATTTCACTCGACAAAAATATTGGATCACCAGAGGCCGCAGTCTAGTGTTCGACAATTATAACGAAATTCCTGGATATGTTTTAAGTACTAAACAAAACCAACAATTTAAATTATGAGACAGAAGTGAGAGTTGATCCTGCAAAACCATTTACAAACAGCGACGTTGATGGAAGGCGGGATTTTTTAGGTCAAACGAGTAAATCACTGAATGCATTGAGTTAAAAAAAATTGTTTAAGAGCATAACTAGAGTGTTTATCGAGAATAATAATAAATTAGTAACAATAATTGGTCTTTTATCCCACTTCTGAAATTGTAAACGCTATTTTGCCGATCTTCTCGTGTACTCCTCAAAATACCATTATTATTTTTATTTAAATTTATTTATTACTCCTTGTACTCAACTGAAACAGTTTCTACATTACTTTTCATTTTAACAACTTAAAATATTTGTATCTTTAAATATCAGGGGTCCCAAAATTATTAAAACAATTTAAGCTAAGACACATTTAGACAAAAATAAAATAATCGCACAATACATAACTCCAGTTTTATAAAAAATTCACTCACTCAAAATTTCAGTCCTTTGTTTTAGAAATTACGATTTGTGGAATTTAAAATTTCCAATTCTCATCAGAATAATTGTTAATGTTTACTATTTAGCATGTATAAACTATGAACCGATATAAATGGAATTCTAAATATTTCATTTCAATAATAATAGAATTCTTAAAATTTACACAAACCAATTTAAAAAAAAAATTAATTAACTATTAGTTGCACTTATAACCGCACAAAAATATTAGATATTTAATATAAAACTCACACTTCATTGCCCATATTTTTCGCGCGTTGATCGAATTTAAAATTTGTTCCAAATTACTGCGACACTCGAATGAAATTTTCTCACTCACACTTCCAATTTTAGCCAAATTATACAAAATATCATTATTAATCGACCAAACATTCGAAATATTTACACACAAAACTAATAAAATAATGATTCGCCTAAGTGCCATCGTAATGTCACCGTATTTGCGTTGTTTATCTTTCAAATTCACAAATGTATCTAAAAAAAAAAACCTTTTTCCGCAGTAATTGTAAAATCGGTCTACGAGCCTAAAACCGATTTGTCGATACTAATGGATTCATTATAAATTCAATTCAATTGACAGATCATTTATATTCATTTTAGTTTACTTATCTATTTTGAATATATGTATATATTCATAAAATAATAAATCGCATTTATTAATTATTTTATAAGTATGTTTTGATTAATTAATTATTTAACCTTTTTTAAAAACTAATATTTTTTAATAATAACTTATAAATATAATTTTACTTAGTTGCACTTTAATTTACGAAACAGAACACAACTTTTTATTTTTACTAAAAGGTTACTTTGACGGCAGCTGCTTGTGATGTAACCAAGATATCGCCAATTGTTTATGAATGATTGTATCATAGAATTGTTTTTACTACTTTACAGTTTATTTCCTTGTTTTAAGCTTATGTCTATGTCATGGGTTAGTATATCTAGAAGGCTACGCTGGTCATCGTCTGTACTGTAGTAGAACCTGGTGCACAAACGTTGCAGGCAGTAGGCAAAAAATGGTGGTTGGTCCGAACACAAAGCCAGACTGTTTAATAAGGTGTAGTAATGCATTAATTATTAGTGATGGATTTTCATGTATTATAAACCGGCAAAACAATGAATTGAAATATTGTTGTACTATTATCTGGAACTTTTTGTTATTGGATGCCGTAGTTTTTTATGTATTTCATTTTATTTCATTTAATTTATTCTGAAAAAAAGTCTACAAATTTGACTTGAGTACATACACTTTTAGAACCCAAATATTTGAACCTCCTAACTCCTTCAAACGTGTGGTGGCCACTACTAAAATCTGGTGTGCCATTGTCCCTATAACCAGAGATCATGTATTCCGTTTTGGACTCATTGATCTGAGGTCCAACTGAAGCTGAAAACAAACGGATCAAGTATTTCCTTCACTCCGTTGCTATTCAGTCCAATCACGCATATGTCATCTGCATATTCAACCACCGGACTAGCGATATAAGATGTTGCGCTGCGGTGTTTCAGTTTTACGAAAGATGTACTCCAACATGAGATTAAAGAGTATCGGAGATAGAGCATCTCCCTGCCGAACACCCGAGTTAACTGCAAAAATTGTCGATAGCCAGTTCTCAACTTTAACACAGCATTCAGACTGCGTCACTGTCATCCTACACAGTGGTACCAATTTTGTTGGAATTCCTAGGTATTCCAGGGCAGACCACAAACTCTCTCCATTGATCGAGTCATAGTCCTGCCGGAAATCCAGGAACACCTGATGTATGGAGAGAGATAATAATATAGTCTCATAATATTTAGATAGAATCATCCGCAGCGAAAAGACCTGATCAATGACTGATCGATTCATGGCTGCGGATGTGTCCATGTGTTCCGCGAGGATGTGTCCATGTCTCTAGATTTATCTGTTTGTGAGGGGAAAACGTGCTTGCTACTTTAAGATCATGAGCAATTGCAAAGCACATCATTCCCTCACCATTATAGGTCGCAGTTTCGTGTCGGGAGTACGGACCTATGTTTTTACACATGTCGTCCGATTTCTGCCAGCTCTAGCATTAAAGTCCCCAATTACCATTCTAACATCGTGTTCGGGTATAGATCCCATCAGATCGTCTAAGTCATTATAAAATGAGTCTTTATCTTGGGGCTGGCTGACGTCTGTGGGCGCATGTACCCAAATTATCGACAGGTTGGATAACTTCATGCGCAAGCGAAGCTTACACAATCGGTTATTGACTGCTTGGAAATCCAAAACAGCGTTCTTTACCTGCGGCTCAAGAAGAAATCTAGCTCCAAGATTTCCGAGGTCATCTCCACTGTAGAGCAACCTATAGCCCTGGGACACATGGTCTCCACTTTTAGGCCAGCGAGTTTCTTGAAGAGCAATGAGTCCCAACCGATATACTCCTTCATGCACGTGATTAGGCCCTCATTAGTTGCTATTGTGTTGGTATTCTTGGAAAACATGTTCGTGCAATTTGGATTTACGAGACATGTGAGTGCCCCCGACCACAGGGGCCAATAAAAATTAAAATTAACAATAAACTATTGTCCGGCGCATGCCACTTTATAACCTACGTTTAAAGTTATCTTTATATACTTAAGCAAAAGTCGAATAGATGGTCAATTTTATTAAAACTCTTAGACATCATTTTTACCGGTTCATTGTCACCATAATTAGTTCTGTGTTGCTACAGATGAAGGAACTCTTGATCTCTGAAATTCCTACACGGTGCCTTTATTTTAGTTGAGTCCAGTATAGATGGCGCATCGATTTGGTCACGTAAAATATTTCCAACAAAAGAACATTTTAAAAGCTCTCGTCTATTATCTAGTGTTGTCATGCGATAGGTTTTACGTCAAGTAAGATATGGTGGTAAACCCTTCAGGTTAACATGGTACGGTAAACCTTTGTCGTAATACCACCCATCTTTCCACGTATCGTATAAACTTATTTGGATAGTTTCAATGTTTTCAATCCTTGTGGTACTCCTGAGGTAGCTTAAATTATTTCTGATCTTCTAATACCAAGCTCAATATACTGAATGCAGTTGCTCAAATATGATTTAAATCAGGCTGTTTGCAGAAACCGAACTTATATAAGCGTTCCAATGTCTTACAATGACTGATTGAGTCAAAGGCTTTCGCAAAGTCAGTATAAACTACATCAACTTTTTTGTGTTTTTCAATTTCTTTAATTGAGTTGCTGATAAATTCAATGAGATTTGTTGATGTTGTTTTTTTTGGCATGAAACCGTGCTGATACTGTGAGATAAATCGAGGAACCGATTTAGTTCAAGTAATTAGAGTATTGAAGATATTGATGTAATCACTCTATAACAAGAAACATCATTTCTTTCTTCAGTTTTTAAAATGGGTGTCACTCTGGTTATTTTCCAATTCTGTGGAAATTCTCCTAATCTTAACGATTGATTAAATAGAAAATACAGAGGAATTGCTAACATTGTGAAATCTTTTAATAATAAAGCTGGAATGCCATCAGGATCGGCTGGATAAAGCTGGAATGCCATCAATCTCCAATACTTACTAATTAGAACAATATTTATAAATAAGTTAATTTTTGTAATTTAAAAATAATGTTTTAAAACTACCAAACTGTCTAAGGATTTATCTCAAATAAAATTTCCAGACACCAAAAAATTCTTTTCATTTTGCTTTTTGCAGATATGGGTTTTATCAATAATAAAGTTTTTTAAGATTTTCCAGATTTCTGGCTATTTTACCAGTTACTTCATATACCACCATTTCAGTAAACAACCTACGGAAGTCATCCTCTATTGTTGTGGGTAATTGAATGCTTTCACGAATACTCTCCTCTAGATGTTGTTCTATAGAAATAATTCCGTCCTGAGGCGTTGTTAAACTTCCAGCTAAATTAAATTCAATACATGGAATATTTTCAGCTGAACCATTCTCTTCGGGCGCATTAAAAAAAATAGTCATCTTCAGTTTTAACTATAGGTAATGGAGATTCTGGAGAAATTTAAATTCTCATCAAACTAAAATTTTCAGATGAACCACTAGAAAAATATAAATGAACGTAGCTATCTACGATTACGGAAACTGGTCCATTCATCTATTGATAATAAGAATTTTTGGTGTTCCGCTTTCATGTTAGTGATTTTTAAAATAGTTTTGTTTTTGACATTATCGCGAAATTTTTCGGCATTGAGAATTCCTATAATTGCAGACTATTTCGAATGAATGAACTCTTACATAAAGCATTATTAGATATTCCATTGTTTACAGCAAGCTTGGAAACAATTCTTGCAAGACATTAGCCAAATGCCGATGTAAACTCGTCGTGGATGAGGCCTTACAAGCAAGAGACTTCACGCATTTTGTACTTTGTCAAGGCCAGTTCTTTTAAAATATTTCCAAAAATCTTCGCTGTTTTATTCGGACAGACGGTTAAATTTATTTATAAAAGGTAACAGACGTATTATGAAACACTATTTTATTTATAAAAAAAATTAAATAAACTGTACAACAGCATAAGATTTGCAATCGTATTTATTTTATGATTTGACAATGCCAATTTGTAGGTTAGATTTCCATACAATATTTTAAATAAAATCATTTTAATGTTTTTTAAGTGACATCTACACCCCTATTCCGTTAGTCGTGTCATTTGTCACTTGCACCGACAGTCAAATTTTGGTATTCCCTAAGGCAATTGAAGTGACAATTATCGTTTCAAGTGACAAACATCGTATTCTAGTAGTCGTTATAAAAGTTTCGTGTCACCTGAAATGACATTTCTGGACGCGTAAAATTTTTAAGCGACAGGAGCAAAAATGCAGAAAATCGGAAGATAGCAAAACATTTAATTTTATTTTTTTTGATGTATTTTATGTTTACTGAATCATTTGGCATTGATGGAAAAATATTGAAATATTTAGCTAACCTACAAGATTTTTATACGTATTTAATTCTTAAAACTTTCACGAAATTACAGAGATTACAATTACACTATATATAAATAAATAATTTTGAATTTCTCAATAGTTTTTAATAAGCTTTAATCACCACATAAATAATATGACAGGCACAAAACTGACAATTCATGTGTATTTCAAACGTCAATATTCCGTCAAAATACAGGAAATTTTTGGTGCTGCCAGATAATTCAGTTTGTCGTGTCACGTCACTGCGAGCGACTAAGAGAATACCAATTTATATTTGAAGTGACGTGACAGTAGTCGTGTCGAATAAAGTGACACGACTAAAGGAATCGGGGTGCTAAATTCAAGCACTAGTAGACAAAACTTTTGTAAAATGAAATTCAAATTAATAATTGGTGAAGTTTTGATAATAGGTGCGTTTATATTTATAAATATTAACATTTCTCCCGAGAATCTCGATTAAATCGAGTATTAAATTAAAATTCAAAAATCTTTCTCGATATTATCGAGCAGAAACTCTTAATACCCAACAATTCATATATGTTAAAAATATTTGGAAAGTAGCATCCTGTGATGTTCGATCTTCGTGTTTGTACCCATAAATATTTTCTTGTGTTGGCAATTATTCTTCACTATAAAATTTAGCCATTCTGGCTCCATCCACCATAATTCCTGTCTTTGTAATTTCTGAACGACCGTCTCGTGATTGACGCAATCTGCTAGGTTCCGTAGTGAAGGCACGTACTTCTAGTGATAAAGAGGTATAATATCCAAAACTGCAGAGGTTTGATTGGGGACAAACGCTATTCATCGACAAGGTGCACTAGTAAGCCAATGACGTGCAATTGCCACAGCTAGCTACTGATACATTGGACAACTTAATTGCGAATTTTTAATATCATTGTGCAGCCTCGATTTCTTATATGCTTCTTCGGTAGTGAAGAGAGAAATGTTTACAATGTACTTGGCAAAATCAAGAAGATTGCCTCTAACTGCAAAAGATCAAGAAGGCAACCAGCGAACGGACTTAATCTAGTTCACGGAAGGAATACGCCCGACCAAGACAAGATGTTAAATGTTTAAACTCAACGAGAAAGAGGAATAAACAACTGGTCATTCCATGTGCAGGGGCTAGTATAAAAATTCAAGATTCACAAACCCAGAGTAGGTCTCAGACAATAAAAGGAATTGGAAATATTAAAATACACGATTCATTTCCCTTCTTTTAAATCACAGCATAGCATCCGGCCTAGGTGGTCTAAGCGAAAGAAGGGGAATGTATCGTATGCTGATCTACTACCCAAAGAGACGATGGACTCTAAACTGATCAATCTGGTGAAATAAAATGATACGTATTGAAAATCACTGAGGACAACATTTTGTGCTTAGTAAGAAATGTCACGAAATATTATGAATTTCGTCTGAGAAATCTACTCCATGATGGCAGCTGGAATAATTATTTTATTTTAGGCCATACTGTTTTACATTTTCTGGCCTGGCCAAAGCTTTATACTTTGGAAATTTGATATCTAATTATGATAAAATAATAAATTTACCAATCTTTAATTTCTTTTACTTCAAGAACTGCTCATTGCCAACTATTTGTATTTAGATACGAACAGCAAAAGTCATAGTTGGCGGTAGATTAGGAAATAGTACACAACAATATAGTGCAGAGGTCCCTGTGATATTGCCTCCAAATTATCTATTTTAACCAGAATAAATATGGTAGCCCTTCAACAAAAACATTGCCATGCTGGATCATCATTGTTACTATTTATTTTTCGCCAAACGTATTTCTAAGTTTCAAAGGATGGGCAATTTACCACCAACTCGAGTGGGTTTAGTGAGTCAATTCCATAAGATGGGCTGGACCCTTTTTAATTCACCTAACCAAAGGCAGAGGACATATTAAGACATCATCATTAACAGAATTTAATCGTGGCCGCAGTTCGCTCAATGAAGAATTTCGTGATGGTTGTTTAAAATCTATGGTTGTTCCTGAAGATCGTCATGTGATTTATCGTGAGATTGAGGCATCAGTGAGACCAGCATACATTCTATATTCCATGAACATACCTCAAAAAATGGCTCGTGGCAATTGATCGAAAGAAACATTCAAAACATTACGTTGTGACAGGTGACGAATCTTGGATCTATGCGTATGATCCCAAAACCAAACAGCATTCAACGTTAAAGGTGTTCCAAAGTGAGCCAAATTCAACAAAAGTTGTCAAAGCAAATCGCCTATTTTTTCGTGCTAAGGCCGCTCAATTAGAACTGGTTGGAGACCTCCCAAGTCAATCGTTAATCGATGCTCTAAAGTGATTCGGGCCAATAAGTGTTCCATCCGAAGTGCTTTCTGATAATGTTATAAAATGAAGTGCACGAAATTGTTAGAGTTACATTACCCCAAAAACTAAGTCCAGAGACTTGAAAATGCCAATTCACAAATTATGTATGTTAGCATAGTGTAAACTAGTTAGGATGAAAGAAACACCACAAGCTCAGACCTTCCATCAACTCAAACGAAACAAAAACTATGAGATTCAACATAATTATAGTATAATACTTAGCCTGAATGTACTAATATTTATTCATATTTGGATATGAAATCTCCAAGATAGAAAACTGGTCAAGCCAAAAAACATAGAACTGTACAAATCAATTTGAAAAATGAAACATAACCTTTAAATTATTAAGTAGTAACAAACTTACCATTTGCAAGAAATCAATTAAGTTGGAATATGGTATCGGTTTACTCGAAACAGACAGCTGATAGAGATAATTTGGAGTTCCGTTGATCAATATGGATTCCTAAAGAATAATTATTTTGGTAAAATGCCACCAGGATTGGTTGGATGCTTTAGAATATCGATTATCTATTAGAATAACCAGATTTTTATAGGAGCGTTTAACAAGGCGCTTTTTTGTTTGGTGATTTCCACCACGAGGTGACCCAGTTGGAAACCCACTCAAATAAAGTGTTTCGATGAAATTTGGTTAGTGCAACTAAATTGATTGTGTTGGTCGAAAATGCCAATTCATTTAACCCAACTAACTTTTATACAAACAAATCAGATGTACATGTGTCAACTTATTTTAAGTTAAGTTGAGTATAGTCGGTAATAGGTTCTGAATTGTGAGTATTATAAAAACAATTGGTAATTTACCGATAATAACCAATTTTTATTTAATAACTATTTACAATGTTTTATTCAGTTACGAAATATTATTATTATTTCTTTTCAATAAATGTTCGAATTAGCATATTAAATGGACTCTCGTAAACTAACATCATGATGTACGACAATAAGAAGGACAATGCAATGAAGCCCACCAATTCAATAACCTTAAAAGATTATAAAACAAAAATCGATAAAAAAATATCTAGAACACTAATTATTCTTACTTACACAAAGAAATGGACTGATGTGATATGCCGTTTCCGATAGCATAAATATTGATGTTGTAATGCCCCATGTGTGCCAAATTCCAGGAATTTGTTGGGTTTGCTCATCTCGGCTTGGGAGGTTCTTTAATAGCACACAAAAGAAAATTGGGTCTCACAAAAACTGATCCTGGATTCTTGTTCAGCTCAACTTCACTCACACCAATAAAATAATTTGATTTTCTTATTTAAAAACTCATTATAGGTTTGTATTCAATTTAAAAAAAAAATAATAATAATAATGGATGTACTAAACAGTACATTATAAACTTAAATAATTACATAGCTAAATTATGTTAATTCAATTTTTAGATAATTTTAGTTAAATTTAAGAAAAACTAAACCTAGAATTTAATTATAATAAATAAATAAAGAAAATTTAAATGCTGAATTCAAATACAAATCTTAATAGATTGTGGTTTAACAGTAGGAAAGAATAAGAACAATAAATAATTATAATTTACATATATATTTAATTAATTAATAATTTAGATATACCTATATAGGCCAGGTATCAATAATGCAGCAGAGAATGCGACAACAAAAACGAGCGTATATAATTTGTTTTTGGAACCAAAACAAAAGAGGTTGTATATATGTAATTTAAAATTAGCTCACCTGAATTTTCAGTACGAAGAGCGCTCCTGGTAATAGAAATCCGGTTGATTTGCTTCTGAAACAAAGAAAAAAAAAAACACCCTCCTGTTTGGCTCAAAAAAAAAACTAAGAAAAGCACTTCACAGAATCACCAACATTTTATAGTAACACCTGGTCTCATATGTACACTAATACACTAATAAAATAAAATTTGTAATAATAATAAAAAAAAACACTTTTTTTTACTTTTACTTTCTACAGCGGAACTAAACTAAACCGTGATGTAAAATTACCGGAATACGCGTATATATATTCACGAGGAATTTCGTATTCCAACGTCCGATACGATTTTGTTGCTACATATGTATATTTTAATCCGGTGCGGTATTTTATGTTAACGGAAGGTCAGGTCACTCATAACCGGAATCCAATCAATTTACCACTATATTCCAATTGTTGGTTGATCTTGCGGTAATTTCAAAATTTCCAACTGAATTTAATTGAAATTTACCGGGCGACGTTAGGCGTATGCGATCTGTACAATAGCAAAAAAAATATGACGAAAGTTTATTTCGCGCGCTTTTCAATTGTTGTATATGAGTCAACCTTACCTATTCCGCTATGTAAGTACGAGTATATATAAAAAGTAAACAATACAGGTTTATTTTGAACCGATCAAATAGATTGACGGCTAAATCTCGTAGTTACCAAAAAGCACTACAATAATTATTATTTCACTTATTATTTAAAATAACTTTAATTTTAACTTTTATTTTATATTATATTAGAATTTAGTTTTTGTATTTTTTTATTATTATTTTTCAAATTCTTTTCTTTGGTCTATTTATTAAGACAACTAAGCGGCAAGTGATCGAGTTATTGCAATCGACCGATTTTATTTTTATTTTTTTTTTATTTTTTTATTTTTTTGTTCATATTATGGCTAAAGGCAATTTTTATGGCATGATATGCACATTAGGGATGAACAAAACCTAGAAACGTAATTTTTTTAATTTGAGCAATTTTCGGACCATTACAGGGCAGATTCGACTTTGAGATATGCGAGTATGAGTCGAATCTGAGTTTAAACCGTAGTTCGAAACCGAAATACATTTTTCACATTTGTTTTTGAGACCTGTAACGTAGGTTCTCTCGGTTCTGCCTCAATGGCATTCTTTATTTTATCCAGCCAGTCATGGTTACTACTATCAATGCTACGAATAACACATTCTACTTGGAGTTGTACTTCCTCCAAAGTTTGTAAAGCGAATAGATCCATGATAAAATAAGGTTTGACCGTTTGACGATGATACAACAAAAATGAAAGAAAAATGATAATAACCAATCACGAAATTCAATTTCTATAAAACGCTTATATAAATAATTAATTAATAAATTGGAATTCTATGAATTGAAATAGAGAAAAAAAAAAAAAAATATAATTCAGTCGTAGCGAACTACGTAATCAAACAAAATTGTAGGGACCCAATGGTTCCTATAAAAAAAAATAGCAAAAGAAAAATAATTATAATAATCCTAAGTTTAACAAAATATTAATAATTATATTTTGATAATAATGTTATAATCTTGTAAATATTTATAAAATTCAAAGTGTACAAAATATTTCATTGGTGTGAGCCAAAATCCGAGCTGAACGACTCTATTAAAGTTAAAAGTAAAATGTGTATCGAAGAAACAGATGATTAAAACCCTTCTTCAACCGCCCTCTCGGGGAACCAATCCATTATATAGCGAGGTACATGGTCTCACCACGAGTCAATCGCTACATAATTGGAATGATCTTCAACCAAGTAAGAATGAAGAAGAAAGACACCAACCACCTGAATCAGAAAATAAATTTATAATAAACTGAAAGGCCACACAAATTAGCATATCCTGAATGAAAGAGGATCAAACTTCAAGGTCGCCTTTGAGTAAATCAAATCATGATCAGTCAATCAAAAGTACTACTTGAAGCCGACTTCAATCTTTACATCGGATAGAAATTTGTGCGACTAGAATTGAAAACAAAAAAATGTGAAATGTGATAACTGTGTAAAGAGAAAGAAGTTTGAACCGCTTGAAGTAAACTTTATAGGCGGATACATCAAACAACAAAAAGTGAGGAGAGAAGCTCCTTGGATGCTTTGTTAGAGCTACCTTACTTAATATTATGAACAAATGTGATACTGTTTAATCTAAACAGAACTCAAACATATGAAGTGACCTTCGGGTCCCTGTTTCGGCGCCATTTTGTAATGCCCCATGTGTGCCAAATTCCAGGAATTTGTTGGGTTTGCTCATCTCGGCTTGGGAGGTTCTTTAATAGCACACAAAAGAAAATTGGGTCTCACAAAAACTGATCCTGGATTCTTGTTCAGCTCAACTTCACTCACACCAATAAAATAATTTGATTTTCTTATTTAAAAACTCATTATAGGTTTGTATTCAATTTAAAAAAAAAATAATAATAATAATGGATGTACTAAACAGTACATTATAAACTTAAATAATTACATAGCTAAATTATGTTAATTCAATTTTTAGATAATTTTAGTTAAATTTAAGAAAAACTAAACCTAGAATTTAATTATAATAAATAAATAAAGAAAATTTAAATGCTGAATTCAAATACAAATCTTAATAGATTGTGGTTTAACAGTAGGAAAGAATAAGAACAATAAATAATTATAATTTACATATATATTTAATTAATTAATAATTTAGATATACCTATATAGGCCAGGTATCAATAATGCAGCAGAGAATGCGACAACAAAAACGAGCGTATATAATTTGTTTTTGGAACCAAAACAAAAGAGGTTGTATATATGTAATTTAAAATTAGCTCACCTGAATTTTCAGTACGAAGAGCGCTCCTGGTAATAGAAATCCGGTTGATTTGCTTCTGAAACAAAGAAAAAAAAAAACACCCTCCTGTTTGGCTCAAAAAAAAAACTAAGAAAAGCACTTCACAGAATCACCAACATTTTATAGTAACACCTGGTCTCATATGTACACTAATACACTAATAAAATAAAATTTGTAATAATAATAAAAAAAAACACTTTTTTTTACTTTTACTTTCTACAGCGGAACTAAACTAAACCGTGATGTAAAATTACCGGAATACGCGTATATATATTCACGAGGAATTTCGTATTCCAACGTCCGATACGATTTTGTTGCTACATATGTATATTTTAATCCGGTGCGGTATTTTATGTTAACGGAAGGTCAGGTCACTCATAACCGGAATCCAATCAATTTACCACTATATTCCAATTGTTGGTTGATCTTGCGGTAATTTCAAAATTTCCAACTGAATTTAATTGAAATTTACCGGGCGACGTTAGGCGTATGCGATCTGTACAATAGCAAAAAAAATATGACGAAAGTTTATTTCGCGCGCTTTTCAATTGTTGTATATGAGTCAACCTTACCTATTCCGCTATGTAAGTACGAGTATATATAAAAAGTAAACAATACAGGTTTATTTTGAACCGATCAAATAGATTGACGGCTAAATCTCGTAGTTACCAAAAAGCACTACAATAATTATTATTTCACTTATTATTTAAAATAACTTTAATTTTAACTTTTATTTTATATTATATTAGAATTTAGTTTTTGTATTTTTTTATTATTATTTTTCAAATTCTTTTCTTTGGTCTATTTATTAAGACAACTAAGCGGCAAGTGATCGAGTTATTGCAATCGACCGATTTTATTTTTATTTTTTTTTTATTTTTTTATTTTTTTGTTCATATTATGGCTAAAGGCAATTTTTATGGCATGATATGCACATTAGGGATGAACAAAACCTAGAAACGTAATTTTTTTAATTTGAGCAATTTTCGGACCATTACAATGTTATAAAAATTGGATTTATTAGGTAACACGCATATGACATACGACTAAGTGGTATCCAAATTTTTAATTCCAATATTTTCGTCAGGAAACCACCGTTATTCGAGGCACAGGCCATTAAAATCCAACAGGTTGCAATACTCCATAAAATTCGTCCAAATCCGGAATATAATACGGCCAATATTGGTTGGTACTCCTTATATGCGTGAAGTAATATTAAACCAAAACAAATAACTTCAGCTATAATCCAATACAGTACAACGTAAAACTTTATATATATGTATATAAAATTATCATTATTAAAATATCGAATAATGGCCAACACATTTAAAATTACCTTTGATAATCGCAGTTGGCGATTCTCTTTACTAAAATACCAGCCAGCAACAAGGGCAACGAAATATGCCGCAAGACGATTCCATGTCGGAAAGTACAACACGTCAATAGAATTAAAGTGACTATCGGTTCTAAATTAAATTATAAAAATTATGAAAATGTTAAACATAATTAATTACCTTTTGATTTACGCAAATGAAAATTTCAGCTTCAGTGCAAAGTACATGCAGGCTACCATTGAGACAAGTGATATGGCCGTTCCAAGCAATATACCCAACTTTTTGTTCCTTAAATAAAAAATGTTCAAAATTTTTAATTTTTATAATTAGTAAATTTTTTGTCAATATATTGTACAAACCTTGTAAACACGACCAACACAATGAGTGCAATAATAAAACTCTGAAAATCGTTCGCCAAATACCATGACCAAATCAAACAATTATCCTTCAACGGAAATAAATTATTTATGTAGAGCAAGTTGAACCACAGTCGCTCATTACAATTTTTCTCATAATTTTCGGTCATGGCGAAGGGTGTAGTATCCTCCAAATAAATAGTTAATGTGTAAGTCGTTAAAATAACAACAAAATAGAGCGGAGTCAATCTGATGTAACGAAACAAAATAGCTTTTGTGAACAACATAATCCCTTTTTCGTTTTTCACCGTCTTCAATCGTTCAAAATACAAAAATGATAGTAAAAATGCACCAATTGCAATGAACGTATCGACACCTAGAAAAACAGTTGAGATCGGTTGGAAATACCAGAGCTCAAAAAATTTCATATTAATTTCCCAATTATCCGAGGTTTTGGCTGAAAACAATGCAACATGTCCCATAACAAGCCAAAACATTCCAAGCGCTCGAGCTCCATGGACAATTTTGATAGAATCATTACCAACTGTTAAACTGAAAATCCATTTTGTATTTTCAATGAGTGAAAAACTAGAGAACCAACGCTCCATGAGGCTAGGTATTACTGGTTTATCATTGTTATCTGTCTTTTTCACTGATTTCAATCGATTTTGCTGCGCATTATGTGTGTATATAGTCCCTATGATAATGTTAAGTATATTAAACGCCGTGATCCATCTGAAATGTTTAACGAAATGTAAAAAAATTGGCAAATATAAAACTTCATAAAATACTCATACGTAAGCAGTTTAACAAATTTATCATTCCAAAAATCTGATCGTAATTCTAATGTTTTTGTCCGCAGCACCGTAATATTATTCCCGGTGAATTCATGGCCAACGTACTCATGTTTATAAAAATAGTTTTGTGCCAGTTCCATTGTGTCCGCATCTTGACACGATTGAGGAAAACATAATCCTAAGTGTACGGTTTTCTAAAATACGAGAATAATTCAAAATTAGCCCCTATATACATACAGAGCCGTACCAATCAAAATATTATTCACCCGATCATACATCACGAGATCAAATTGTAATTGAGACGTGTGACGAATATAAACCACGCGGTATTCGACTGGAAATGGGCTTCGCTCGGCTATTAAATTTGGCGAATTAAGCGGATTTAAACGACGCGTTTGTGATATAAAAGTAGGGCTGTTGACCAGGCGACACCCACCGTGGTCACCTAAAAAATAATTATTGCCCCAGATAAACCCGGATCCAAGTTTACCCGATGCATCTAACACTGAAATAAATAAATAGAAATTAGAAAGTTAACATTTTACAACTTTCAGTTTATAGTTGAGCAGACATTTTAGGAAATGCACTTTCAGTGCGCTGAAATGACCACTTTGAAATACAATACAATTGATTATGTTTTTCTTTTAAAGGTTCAAAATTATGATACACCCTGTTAATATTGCTGTTAATTTATTTGCCTATAATCAAGAAACCAAATGCAAGCGCTGCGGATATCCAGTGTTACTTGTGAAACGACTTTGAAAGCAAATGTCAAAATGTTGACCATTCTCAGATGGATCAATTTAGTACAACCGGGTGAATTGCAATAAATGTTTGGCATTTCTCAAGTAGCATATGCAATGGTAGTATATTTCTACGATAGGTTAACAAACAAATTAATGTTGTTAACATCAAAGACAAGAATAGCACTTGCAAAATTAATTAAAGGGTTCAATGATAGTGTTAGGCTGTGGGTAAAAACCAGCCTCACAAATTTAAATCATTTGTGGCGAACCGAATATTCGAAATCCAAAAATGAATCGCGCTGTTCCAATGGTTCCATGTTAAATCTGGTAACAATGCTGCAAAGTGTAGTCTGCGGTTCGAGGCATACCAGTTATTTTCCCATAATTTCTGGTGGAATGGACCACATAAAGTGGAATGAACACATATGCAGAATAGCATATATTCAACAATTAACCGCTTTCGTGATTAAGGATATACATAAATTCTCATGGAGGATGGTGTAAAATGGAAAAGCTGGCACTCTGATAATTTGAACCAATGGTAACAAAGAAGAAAATGGCCATAAAACCAACAAAACATGGAAGGCGATGATCTAGTTCTCTTTATTTGAAAATTGAAACTATTGGGATATTGCACAGATGAGGAAGAACTGGGAAACGAAGTTAGCAGTGCACATAACAGAAATACTAAAAAACACTGAAGAGAAAAACCATAAAATACCACTGCCTCCACCCATTAACGTGAGCAACATCTTCAATTTCGAACTTTTTCGACAAAAAATAATAAAAACCACTAATGAACCACCTAATTTTAAGGCGCTTTCAAACAGCGACATTAAAATTACCGTTTAAAATGAAAATGATTACAGAAATGTCAAAAAACTATTGGAAGAATTAAAAAATTAACCCAGCAACCAACTAGAAAATATCGAATAACACACCTATCAGCTGAAGAATGAAAAGGTTTATAGAATGGTTATCAGAGGCCTACCATCATCCATTAGTCATGATGAAATTAAAGCAGACTTAGAAAAATTGGGACATGAAGTTGCAGGTGTTACCAACATATTCAAAATGGTCACAATTGATGGTGTAAAAGTCAGGAAATACTTTCGATTGTTTTACATCGATTTAAAACAAAAAGACAACAATAAAGAAGTATTCCTCATCGAGAAACTTGCATACTGTACAGTTAAAACTGAACCACCTAACAAGACAAGGGGCATTCCACAATGTACGAGTTGTCAACAACTCGGACATATACCAAAAGTTTTTGCTATCGTCAAGCCAAATGAGTGAAATATGCTGAAGATCACCACACAACAAAATGCAAAAAACAAAAAACTCTTTGTCATGAAGAAGGACATACTGCAAATTATAAAGGATGCCCTGTATATCTGAACAAAATTAAAAGTCATCTGAGTAATAGAACAAGCGTAGTACAGCGATTAGAAACCAAAGCAGCTAAACCTCAAACAAGAATTACACCATCCACAGTTGGATTATCTTATGCGCAAATCACCAAATCAGCTGATGAATTAAACTATCACAACAAACACACAGAAGTGAATAACGAGTCTAATAACATTAAAATCATTAAAAGGGTGGCAAAACTGGAAATTAATTTCTATCCACCAAGTAAAAAAGTCAGCATACACAAAAATTATTAACTCGTTCCTACGCATTGTAATTTGAAAGCTAATGGGCGCAACCAACGAGCCCCAGAACTGAAATTTTTCTCCATACAAACAATATAGATATTGTGCTGATTTCAGAAACTCACTTCTCCAACAAAAGTTTTATTAGAATAAAGGGATTCAATTCCTACTGGACAACCCATCCTAGTGAAAGAGCTAGAGGAGGTTCAGCTGTACTAATTAAAAATAATATCAAACATAATCAACAACGTATTGGCCAACGGATGCAGGAAAAAGGCCAGATCTACTTGATTTCTTTATCATAAAGGGTATTTCATCCAGTTACACTAAAGCCGAAGGGATTAATGACTTAACATCTGATCACATACCTGTACTGTGGTCAGTAAGCGGTGTAGTAATCAAAAAACAAAAAAAAACGAAACCCTACTAATAAATTTACGGATTGGAATCTCTTCAGAGAAAAGTTAGAAAAGCTAGTTGAATTAAAAGTGAGTATCAAAAGTAATGAGGAATTGGAACATCAAACAAAGAATTTCATTGAATACACTCGAAAAGCCGCCAGCCTCGCTACTCCAGAATTAAAGGAAAAAGCGAACATGAAAGTCAAATACCCTGCTGATATCAGGGAACAAATCAAGGAGAGAAGAAAGGCATGGAGAATATGGCACCTCACCAGAAATCCCATTGACAAAACAGACTTCAATCGGATAAGTAACAAAGTCAATAGTCTAATCAAAAGCTTTACCAATCCGACCTTATCAAAGCTGTTTGAAAAACTATTTCTGAAACGTCTCAAGCCAATGGTAAACGTTCCTGATTTTCAATTTGGATTCAGGAGTAACCACTTTACAATAAATCAAGTCCATCGAATCGCTACGGTGATAGAGCAAGCGTTAGAAGAAAAGCTATATTGCCCCGCTGTATTTGTAATGGATGTATCTTAGGCCTTTGATAGGGTTTGACACTAGGGATTAACATTCAAGATGAGCAAAATGCTACCACAAAATTATTGCCTGATGCTTGAATCATACCTCTCTGATCGTAAATTCAGACTAATCCATGAAGCAGACGACACTGTTATTATGGCAATAGACAAATCTCAGCAAAGGATAGTGGAAAATCTTCAACGAGCAACGTTGAACCACGTTACTAAATGGACGATTGATTGGAAACTCGCGTTTAATGAGCTTAAATCAACCCGTGTGACATTTACGCCACGACCCAAAAATATCATCCAGCACATATACCTCAACGGGGTCCAAGTGTTGCAGGCTGAATCGGCCAAATACCTTGGTCTGCATTTAGACTCAAGGCTAAACTGGAAACATCACGTGAAACAAAAATCTGAACCGATGCGATTAAAACAACGTCAAATGCACTGGTTAATTGGGCATCATTCCAAAACGAAACTTTATTGCAAAAGACAATTTACCAGAGACATTATCCAACGTACCTAAAATAATTTGCTTCGAATGGTCACCACGCTTCCTGATTTGTGACTAATAGGGAAATACAGAATGATTTACAAATACAATTGATAGATGACGTCATCTGCGAATGTCCCATCAAACATGAAAAGGGGCT
This sequence comes from Tipula unca, assembly GCA_951394425.1. Classification (NCBI taxonomy): domain Eukaryota; kingdom Metazoa; phylum Arthropoda; class Insecta; order Diptera; family Tipulidae; genus Tipula; species Tipula unca. Next base: position 162,814,366 of record OX596382.1, on the reverse strand, counting down.
TGTATGAATATCATACCTTAGGGGAAATGGACACTGGTGCCGCAAACCCACACAAGTGTATGCTTATCTCATAAGTACTAATATCAATCTTACTAATGAATTAAACGAATTAATAATGTTTAAGATTGTAGTAGCCGTAGTAGTAAGTTACTATGATCACTTTGCAGAATTCAGCAATCATAACGAGAATTCTTATCTAACAAAAGAAAACAACCCAGATGGAACCCCCCACACAATGAACCTATAGAGAATGAAAAATTAAGGAAACTAATTTACTAGTAAAAAAACAATTGCAGGTCACTATAATAATTAATTTGAGACTTCCAGATCTAGTTCAAGACTACACTATTGTTTAAAGAAATTGAGACGATTGAGTGGACTTTGAATGGTTTATATATGTCGATATTTTTAGTTAAATTCAATTCCACATAATTAAATTTTGCGGCACTATAATAATTCAAAAACAAAATACTCACCCTTCATTGCCCATATCTCTCGTTCGTTGATCGAACTTAAAATTCGCCCCAAATTATTCTGGCACTCCAATGAAATATTTTTACTCACACTTCCAATTTTCGCCAAGTCATACAAAATATCATTATTAATCGACCAAACACATGAAATATTCACAATTAATAAACAAACGATTTGTCTAAGCACCATCGTACGTCTTGTTTCATTTCAAAATCACAAATGTAAAATAAATAAAATGTTTAAGCAATAATAGCAAAACTTGAGTTTTCTTAGCTCAAAACCTTGTAGAATCTAATAGTAGCATTAATTAGAAAGATTAATTTACAATTTACTACATTTTTTTTATCAATATATGGTACATAATAACTAAAATGCATAATAAATTTACATATTTTAAAATTATCATATGTTGTTGGTTTATATATTTATATTTATATTATTATTTGCTTTAATGTAAATACCAATGTCAATAATAAATTCAATAAATAATAAATTTAAATTATTTTTATTTAATTAGTTTAAGTTAGAATTTTCTTCAATGTAATAGTTAAATTATAATTCAATATTTTGAAAAAACTAGTATTAAATGTATAATAATAACTATAATAAATTTAATTTAAATCTTCGAAAATGTATTTACATATGTATATAGCAAACTCCTATCAATCCCTGTGGTCGGGGAGTATTTTATCCGTTGCTTATCGTAAGAGGTGACGAAACGGTTGAATCGCTGGGCGGACGACCCACATCCTTTAAAAAACAATCAATTTATGTCATCAAAAGAAAAAATGAATACCGCCAAAAAAACACCAGAGCTTCGCTCAAGTACCCGGACACGAGATTAGGGATCGGCACGTTGAAGGTGCAGTCACTATAGGAAGCTGGGATCGTTGGAAGACCTAATCACGTATATACATGATGGAATATCGGTTGGAGCTCAGTGCTTTTCAAGAAACTCGCTCGCCTAAAACTCTGGAACATATGTCCCAGGGCTATACGTTGCTGTACATTGGAGATGACCTCGGAAATCTTGGAGCTGGATTTCTTCTTGGGCCGCAAGCAAAGAACGCTGTTTTGGATTTCCAAGCAGTCAATAACCGATTGTTATCAATCGCCTATGCGCATGAAGTTACCCAACCTGTCGATAATTTGTGTACATGCCCCCACAGAAGTCAGCCAGCCCCAAAAAAAAGACTGATCGAATATAAACCCGAACACGATGTTAGAATGGTAATTGGGGACTGCACATTCTTCAACAAGCACATTCTTCGTACAAATCTGGGAACAAAGCGAAACGCGTGGAACTTTTGACTGTGAAGGCCTGATAAATGAAAATCACAAGAAACAATATCACAACCCGCTTATCAGCGACAACATTGAGGAAGCTAGTTTGACTGTGTGAAAACTGTCTGGGAGGTACTGAGAACTTCGGTTGTCAGTGCTGCTCGACAGACTTTAAGTATAGTGAAATTCAGACCCAAAAATGAATGGTTTGATGACGAGTGTCGTCTTGCAGTCGAGCAACAAAATACAGCCCATACTGAAGGGGAAGGGGGATGGAAACCTCTGTGTCAACATCGACGCATGCAGTGGAAATTTTACCGACTCGCTTGGTGTCCATCATGCAACACAGACTGTTGTTGAGTCAGCTCTGATACAAACTGCGGGGATTTGCACTGAAGCTTTTCCCACGAGGAATTCATTAAGGCCATGCAGAGATTAAAACGAAACCGCTCACAGCATTAATTCGGAGCTCTTGATATTCGTAGAGGATACTTTGGCGAACTATCCTTTCGACTTTATTCGATTAATATGGCGAACCGCGCTATTTGCGCTATCGTCAAAAAGGGAGACCGCTTGAAGTGTAGGAATTATGGCGGTATAGCTGTCCTTTGTACAGCACACAAGTTATACTGTCCTATATTATATTGGATAGAGTCACCCCTGTAGCGGATGGCCTTATCGATGACTATCAAGGAGTATTTCATCCGAATCGATATCTAGGAATAAACCAAATTGGTAGGATTGTGTAGAATTACAGTGACGCAGTTTCAATGCTGTGTTTAAATTGAGAACAGGCAAATTTGCAGTTAACTCGAGTACACCTTTCGAAAAATTTAAACACCTCAGTGCAACATCTTATATCGCCAGTCTAATCAGATGTTTGCATAAATACTTGATCCACTTATGTAGTGTACAGCTTCTGTTGGACTCCAGATCAATCAGTTCAAAACAAAATACATGGTATTTGGTTATAAGGGCAATGGCACACCAGATTTTAGTAGTGGCCACTACACGTTTGAGGGAGTGAGAAGGTTCAAATTTGGGTTCTCTTATCACTCACGATAACAGTCTGTATCCTCTAAGGCCACTGCTAAAATTTAACCACCTATGAATTTAACCACCTATGAAGCTGAAGTTTTACAAATCGCTGATCAGGCCCGTTATTATGCTTGGATGTGTAAGTTGGGCGTTAACTGATGAGTACGAGAGATATCTCATTATATTCTGTACATTCTCACAACTCTGTACAACATCGATCTCTGAAAGTAGAGCCACCATATGGTAGGCGCAACGACTTTGCTTCTTCAGGTTGTCTAAGTACAGTATGAAGGCCAAGCTTCTTCAGGATCGAAACCGTTTGAGCCAAATTGTTGACACAGGGGCCAATAATGGTTTTTAAACATTGTTTATTATTATTGTATAAAACATAGTGAATAGATGAATTTATTTTATCCGTTAATGTCATTTGGTTTATTTTCCACGTTTTCCGTAAACATTTTTTCAAGTTTATAGCTTTCACTAATTTTTCAAGGAGAGCCGCGTTTATTAGTAACGGTCAATATTTCTTTTATCTGTCTCACAATATTTTTCATAAAACTTTCAATCTCTAGTATTCGTCTATCAACAATTAACGGTAAACCGGAAGCGGACAGTTTACGTACGTTAAATTTCCTAATTACATTTTTCATTTAAAAATATGCGATACGAAAACGAATCCGAAACGAATATTGATTTATCCACAATATTTCGTGACCTTCTTTTGCTTTACGTTTTTTTCCAATCAGGGAATATACCCATTTATAGTAATACGGTCGAACTCTTTTATCCGGAACGTATATGACATCAGACCAGATTCTGGATAATCGATTTTTCCGGATAAGGCTTTTTTTGTGTTCTATATGTGATTTCTTTTGATTTGTTTGTTTTCTTTTGACTAAAGAACAAATCTTTTAGTTTCCAAATATTCTATTATTTCACCGCAGGTCTCTATGGCCTTGAATCTTGACTCATACAGTATAGATTGCTTATTTAGAAATGTATGAAATATTTCGTCATCAGTTAGGTTAGCATACATCTTAGCATTAGCTCATCTTCATCACAATTTTACCAATGTGTCATATCTTCACGAGTGTACGTTTGAACGTGATTTACAATTCCAACAAGATTCGTAATGGATTGTTCTTCGTCCAATTCAAATTGTAACGTATTTTCGTCCACATCTGTGTATGAACTTTTAGCATTTTAGTAATCTATTTTTACCACAATGTGCAGGGCAATTTTCCAATTATAAAATTAGTTTACAATCACTCGAAAGTTCAGCATGAACTTACTGTACAAAATTACCTTCAAACCATTCAATCATCATTTCTTGCGTAATCAATACGGTCTTATTTGATTTATAAACTACAGAAAATCTATTAATACCTTTCTGCCCACGAGGTTTGGTACTTTTCCCAGCAATAAAGAGTTTACAGTTGCGAGTACCGGCTGCATTAGAACATACCATAGCTGTTAGCCTTTCTTTAGCTGCTTTTACTCCACAAGTTCCGACGTCATCAGATGATACCAACGTGCCACGGGGAAGACATTTCAAATTAAAATGTCACGTTAAAACTGTGAGCTTTCTTATGACATTCGTCAATTAATTATTAAATTAAGAAACTAAGAAAGATCTTAAGGACAAATTGATGAAATAAATAAAAAAACAAGATCTACTGCTCAAGGGTTATTCAAAAATATAATGATAGAGGATCTCTTATAAACCTACATCTGGACGACCATGTTACTTGAGTGTATTTAGTTTAGTTTAAAGTGTCAAAAGAGTTACCTGTCATTGTTTACAATTTAATTTAATGACATAACTAGTTACTAGTATAGGCTGAACCTTGCAAATATTACATTTGCTATTGGAACCCCTTGGTTATTAGATGAACCATTATGAGAAAGACTAATTAGAAAAATCTATAATATTCAGAATTCAAACACTTTTAACTATTATTTTGCAAATTTTAAAGAATTTTAACTTTAGAATATTGAATCTTACATAATTTTCATTCCAATAAACTTGGTTTAAAAATATTTTCAAAATATTTAAATTTTTAAAACTTTGAAATTCGAAAAATGTTGCCAAAAAAGTATTCCACTCCATAGTTTTTTTCTTAAAATTTACACACACAATATTGTTCCAGAAAAGTTCTGCTGACGAATTTGGCTGTTTCGTTAACACAACCAACAAATCTATATTTTTATCCCATTTTGCTTTTACAGCAATTAAAATTAATTATAAAATCGTTATAAATTGTGGGATATCACACGCAGCGCAAGAGCGATAAATTTAAATCGAGATGTTTAATAGTAGATAACTAATGCAAGACCACCCCAACATGTAGTAGACTGCAACATGAATTTCTAGAATTCTACGCATAGATAACATCCAATTCATGTATTCCTAAAAATCAGTTAGTCAAGATAATATTCAAAATAAATTAACACGTGTATCCCAAATCATTCCAACACCACTAACCTCATTCCACAGCATGCTGCAAAATGTATTGATCATATAAACGCTTTTCCTGCACATGAGTTACATTATTTTCGACGGGATTCAGATAATAGGCTATTTAAAACAATGCATCATAAGTTTAAAAAAACAAACGTCTGCAATAAATACGCCACAGTTACTGCAAAATTAAAGCAGCCCACAATTCGGACCGTGCTCGAAGAGAAACGTTTTTATCACGGTTTGGATATATCAAAGGGCGTACAAAAGTGGTTGTCAACTCCCAATTTGAACACATCCGTTTCATTTTTCAAAAGTTACAATACACAATTGAGTTTCAAACAATGCAGTGAATCATGCGGTATTGCGCAATATGCCCCGTATATTCAAATTAATAATTATTGATCATAGCTTTTTAGAAGACGCATAAAAAAATCAAAGATTCTTAAAATTAGTGGAATTATAGTTGTAAATATTATTTTAATGCGAACTTTTGAAATATTAAAATTTTATTGCGTAATAGTTAAATAAAACATGCCAATATTTTTAAATAGTTAACTCAAATTTTCCTTAAAATACCTAAATTGAAAAGAATAGAGCTGGTAAGTGACTGCGGTTAAGAAACTTCATAATAACATGCTAACGAACGACATATAAAAATACGGGACTCTACAACTTACCTTGTTATGAAGGTCTCCCTGAAAGTATACAAAATGTAATTATCAATTTTAAATTAGCCTACTTCATCTTTTCTAAAGGGTTTTCCAATAAGAGGTTTCATTTTGAATAGCTTGCTATTTGGGCAAGTTTCAATTTTGAAGCTGTCATCTTTTGACATTTAAAAACTACGCCATTACTAAAAATGGTACGATATTGGTTGTGGTGAAACAGGACAATTGAGAATATTGCTGCTGTAGCCCGTAGTGTTGAATAAAACCCAGGTTTGCAAATTACTCGTCGATCTTTGGAATTAGACATTCCACAAACGACATTACATCGTATTTTGCATAAAGACTTAGACCTTAAAGCTTTTGAAGTTCAGTTAACACAAGAACTCAAGCCGGTCGATCACCATAAACATCGGATCTTCGCTGATTGGGTCCTTCAAATGAATCAAAATGATCCGGATTTTCATTGAAAAATCATCTTGAGTGAAGAGGCCCATTTTCACCTCGGAGGCTTCGTTAATAAGCAGAATTGTCGCATTTGGGGCTCAGCAAATCCAAGCATGATTGTTGAGGAGACTTTCTAACCTCCACGTGTCACTGTTTGATGCGCTTTACTTTTTAGTAGAAAATAAGGCTGGTGCAACTGTTACGGCGAATGGATTGCGCTACCGAGCTATGATTAATGAATTTTATGACCGGAATTGGAAGATATTGATGTTGATGACGTTTATTTTCAGTAAGACGGCGCTACGTGCAACGAAACAATTGCAATTTTGCAAGAAAAGTTTCCTGACCGTGTTATTTCTCGAAGAGGTGATCACAATTGGCCACCGAGATCTTGAGATTTAACACCTTTAAACTTTTTTCTTTGGGTCATGTGAAAGATAAGATCTATGCCAATGCTCCACAATCGATACAAGAATTCGTGAAGTTATCGTGGATATGGTGCTGCAAGTGTAGCCGTGGCGGCCATTTGACTGATATCGTTTTCAAATGTTAATGGCATACCTTCATTAATTTCTCTTAAAAAATACTCTTTTTTGTTAATATCAAAATGAAACCTCTTATTGGAAAACCCTTTACTAAAATTTTAAAAATTATCATTATGTCTGAAATTTAAAAAGATTATTAACAACCTTGAATTAATTAAAAAATAGTTTTGGAAATAAATAAACATTCATTTAATTTAATAGCAACAATGAATCCCTTCTCCATTTTGAAATGATGACCTAAAATAAATATCTCTGATTCAATATTAGAGGATCTTACGCAGAATAGAAAACTACTAAATTAATTATAAACATATTAACTATTTGTCTTAAAATTTTGCACAGACTGCGATTTAATAAAACAGATTTAGGCAATTTTTCATACGAAAAAAAACAAAGCATACAAAAGCGAATGAGACAACTACCAAATCGGATTAGTCTGGCAAGGCTATTAATCTAATAAATAATTTAAGATGTATTAATATTTTATATTATATAAAAAAAATTAACTTAAATTATAAATAAAATCCAATACACTATTGATGATTTAAAAAAATGAAATAAATAAAATAAAACGAAATATAAAAATGTATGCTAATTATTCATTATTTTCCACCCTTAATATCTGTAGCATCCCTTATAATATAATTACATATTTGATTTATAATGATAGAACCTCTCCCACTGTAAAAGAAGCAAAGCTTAAAGAAGAACAAAAGTAGAGAAACAAAACCTCTTCATACAAAACGTATTTTAAAATAGAATCACAAATTAGTGGTAAAATCGAATTAAATATTGACAGTTTCCGCGACAGAATTTCACACTCGATTTTAACTCGTAATAATTCTGATCTTATCGTTAGGCAAATAACAACTCGTATATCGGTGAGCTGCCGAGCAAGGACAATAATTTTAGGCTTTTACATATATAAGTTGTATTTCGTAAATGAATTACAAGAGTGTTACCACCAAAATGTGAATAGGTATTTTCAATGTTATTTGTCCAACATTTAGATATGGTCTCCATCGTGTTAAATATTTTTTTGTATTTGATATCTGATGTCAAAATTTTAATTTTTAACATGTTTTAACTATTTTTGTACACGACCGTTTCGAAATACGTTAATATAATTAATTTAGTATACTGAAGATAGTAAATCTTGCTTGTTTTAACATACCGACATATTATGTGTATAAGTATAGACAAATTTATATAGAGATATACAAACGCCATAAATAACGATGAGCGTCTTCGTCATTTTATTTAAATGCAACAATATAGAATATTTTTTGGATACATGTTTTTGCTTTTAATAAACGGTAGGCTTTTATCTCAGAACCTGGGCAAGATAGGAGAAAATTCAAACGAAAGGGACGTTTAGTGGTGATCTTGAATGACCTTAACATCCATTTTTGTTTAAACAAAATTTTTCATTAAGTGTATGGTTTCAGAGAAATGAGCAAAAATTGATCTGCATTACAGCAAAATAATTCTAAAACTGTTAAATAAAGAAAAAAATTCTTGTTTGACTTATTAAGCAAATTAAAACAAAAAATGCATCCTCCAAATTTAATTTAACTAGTCTTGATCATCACCGGAGCCATACACATCAATTAAAATATTACACGAGATAGAAGAATATCTCAAACAACTGTCTCTTGCGTTTTGAGAGAAAGCAAAACTTCCATGCGTATACCACATATCATTACTACATGAATTCTCAGCAAATGATTTTATGAACAGAAAATTGAAATTTTGCCATTGGGCCAGGTCACGAATTGAAAAAAAAAACAAACTTCGTCCAACAAGTTCTGTCGACAGACAGACATATACATTTAAAAGTGACGGTAATGGAAACGAGTATAAACTTTCATTATTGAAGCGACGTGATCTCACATTGGATGCGTACTGTTGATAGTCAACATCGACTATATTTGACATTTTTGACAGAAAAATTCGTAGAATTTTTAATGGTATAGATTTCCTCAATTCCAACAGGAAGGCATTCCGTTGCAAGAAAAACCAAAAATTAAAGAAATTTCCAGAAATTATATTTCAGAAACTGAATTCACATTAATTTTAAAAGACGATTAGAAAAATGTTTAGAATAAAATGGCAACACTATTATATTTTTTTTCTTACGCACTAACACTTAAACGTATAGTGTACATTTTCCTTGATGGTATCTGTGCATGGCATGAGTAGCATGGCTTGTATAATATATTTGTGTTGGTTTTGAGTACATAGCAATGATTGCCAATACTACACACAGTTTATTCCTATCAATGCAGCATGCCACAACCATAATCACTAGAGTAGTACACAATCATTCTCACATTCAGTCCTCCTACAGGTTTCTACACCTCGGAAAAGTGGCGAAAAACCCTCTATTCTTTAAAAAAAAATCCGTATCACTTTTAACGGTTGTCTTTCTTTTAGATCTTATCTTAGTCGTCTTAATTATATTTCAATTTTACCCTTGGCTACATACTGCTGAATTCGCTACTGAACCAATATACTTGGCCAATCATCTGAAATGAGTATTAAATATTGTCGTATGAATCGTCGCTGGACAACACGGTAACACAATTTTTCGATGAGCCTGGATGTTCAACGACACTTCTACATTTCTTGCAGACCTAACTGTTTTTACTATCTTATATAGATCAGCTACTTTGGATATATATTAAGCCTGCTTTCAAAATGAGTTCGTTTAATAGCGAATAAGTCATCCAATTAATGTTTGATTGCATTTTTGCATCATTTGTTGAAATTCTTACGTTTCTTTTGTTGTAGTTGGCCAATACTTATCCTGACTTCTGCTCCTAGTTGTTCTTGACAATCTCTTCAGCTAGTACGATAGCTAGAACGTCTTCTGAATTACGCATATGGACGCCAAAAGGAACATCAGAAAGGGTTTTATTAATTGATCAACCAGTGCAGATTCGGAACACGTTGTACACCTAGTATTGCGGATAGGGAAATAAATTTGGAGAACAAATCTACCACTGAAAAAATAAACTTATGGTTGTTGAAATTAATGGGCCTCGTCAATCAGCCACATATGCTAAATCAATAATGGACAATCCATTTTGGCAGAGGGTGTAAGAAACCATCTTTCCTCTTTGCAGCACCAACTTGAGCTAGATATTAATCTTGAACTATCATCGCTTCAAGGTTCCTACTAAGAGCATCTACATGTCTCATTTGCGTATCCGAGAAAAGTTTTAGTGTGTATCTAATCATCTGGTTGATTGGTCAAAACTTTTTAATGTCTTGTCTAAATGTGAATGTGTTATACCTTTTTAATGGAGTTCTTTAACGGACGTGCAATAATAAAATATCGAAAAATAAAATTACGGGAATATCCAAATTATCCTAAAAAAAATTGTAGCTTTTTCAGATTGGTTGTTACTGATCTAAAATTCAACACAGCTTTGATTTTCGGCTAGTATAGGACTAATCTTGCCATTTGACGTATTCTCACACAAAAACATACAGTTTATCTATTTGAAGTTGAGACTGATTCGTTAGAAACTTTTAATACATCTTGTAGTTGTATGATAGTTACTTCGTCGATCATGGAGGGAATGAGTATATCATCCATATAAATGTGTAAGACTTGCTGAGTGATGAATTTCATGAGAGCAAAATTCACAAATGTTTGTGTTACTGCATCTGACGTACATAATCCAAATGATACTCGCATCAACCCATATTGTCCCATAGGTGTTGGGAAAACAGTATATTTTCTGCTTTCCTGTTTTACGGGAACGAAAGAATTTTGTAAATCGAGCGTTATAAATATGTTTGCCTCATGAAGTTGGTTAGTCTGTTCCTTAATCATAAGAAGAGGAAAATGGTCCAGTAAAATATTTTGATTGAGTTTGATATAAATACATTTGTAGTGATGTGTACAGGTTCTCGCTTAGGTTTTCGAATAGCTTAGACCAACTAGTATCTTATTGTGGTCAAGTTGACTTAATTCTGATGGACTTTGCTATTTTTCATAGTAAATAATCATTTCCGATATATATATATAAATATATATATATATATATATATATATATATATATATATATATATATATATATATATATATATATATATATATATATATATATATATATATATATATATATATATATATATATATATATATATATATATTTATATATATATATATATATATATTTGTTTGTGTGTATATGTAATTTGATTTAGTTATATTGTATGTTAAAATCTTGCATAGATGATCAGTGCTGGATTCACCTTTTTAAAGGTTGAAACCCGGCGTATCTATTTGCATAGGTCATCATGCTCCTCCCAATGTCCACTAGGCCATGTAATAAAAGTTTTGTAGTGTTTCTTTGTTTCATCATAATTGGTTATTCCTTTCAGTAACAGTATTTCTCCGGACAAATTTATCTGATTTTGTATTTTATCTATCTCTATGTTATAATTTTCCTCAACCCTCAATGGTTGAACAACGACTACAACAAAGCCGTTAATGCACTCGATCTTGATGTGTTTGCAGTTTTTTTTACAAACTGGACATTTTATAAAACATATATCTACTTTTTTTTGAATATCTTGCAAATCAATTTCACCAAAACAATTTAAATTTATTGGTAAAGTGCGGAACTCCCTTGCTGATGAGTTACACATTAAATTAATTCGTTCAGGGATTTAAAATGTCCAATAGCTTATCGTGGACATCTCTAGGATCGGCGGTACAAATTATTAAAAATCGTTTAAAATGAAATCGCTTACGAAACTTCTAAATGATGTAAAATAAATAGTAAAGTTCATCAGAATTTAATTTTTTTGATCATACAGATTCGGAATAGCCTAAAATATCTGGAAATATATGCCAATACCCGTGGACATCTCTAGGATCGGCGGTACAAATTATTAAAAATCGTTTAAAATGAAATCGTTTACGAAACTTCTAATTGATGTAAAATAAATAGTAAAGTTCATCAGAATTTAATTTTGTTGATCATACAGATTCGGAATAGCCTAATATATCTGGAAATATATGCCAATACCTGTGGACATCTCTAGGATCGGCGGTACAAATTATTAAAAATCGTTTAAAATGAAATCGTTTACGAAACTTCTAAATGATATAAAATAAATAGTAAAAAACATCAGAATTTAATTTTGTTCATCATACAGATTCAAAATAGCCTAAAATATCTGGAAATATATGCCAATACCCGTGGACATCTCTAGGATCGGCGGTACAAATTATTAAAAATCGTTTAAAATGAAATCGTTTACGAAACTTCTAATTGATGTAAAATAAATAGTAAAGTTCATCAGAATTTAATTTTTTTGATCATACAGATTCGGAATAGCCTAAAATATCTGGAAATATATGCCAATACCCGTGGACATCTCTAGGATCGGCGGTACAAATTATTAAAAATCGTTTAAAATGAAATCGTTTACGAAACTTCTAATTGATGTAAAATAAATAGTAAAGTTCATCAGAATTTAATTTTTTTGATCATACAGATTTGGAATAGCCTAAAATATCTGGAAATATATGCCAATACCCGTGGACATCTCTAGGATCGGCGGTACAAATTATTAAAAATCGTTTAAAATGAAATCGTTTACGAAACTTCTAAATGATGTAAAATAAATAGTGAAGTTCATCAGAATTTAATTTTTTTGATCATACAGATTCGGAATAGCCTAAAATATCTGGAAATATATGCCAATACCCGTGGACATCTCTAGGATCGGCGGAACAAATTATTAAAAATCGTTTAAAATGAAATCGTTTACGAAACTTCTAAATGATGTAAAATAAAAAGTAAAGTTCATCAGAATTTAATTTTTTTGATCATACAGATACGGAATAGCCTAAAATTACTGGAAATAAATGCCAATACCCGTGGACATCTCTAGGATCGGCGGTACAAATTATTAAAAATCGTTTAAAATGAAATCGTTTACGAAACTTCTAAATGATGTAAAATAAATAGTAAAGTTCATCAGAATTTAATTTTTTTGATCATACAGATTCGGAATAGTCTAAAATATCTGGAAATATATGCCAATACCCGTGGACATCTCTAGGATCGGCGGTACAAAATTTTAAAAATTAATCAAAACCAAGAAATTTTTAATTCTATTAACAAATAGAAAAGTTAATTAGAATTTAATCTGATTGACCACAAATATCCTAGGTGGTCTAAACTATCCGGAAATATACATGAGTTGCCGTGCACATTTCTATGATAGGCAGTAAAAATGATTAAAATTGGTTTAAAATCACGAAACTTCAAAATTCTGTGAAAATCTAACCGCTTAATCTAATTTAATTTCTATGGATGCAAAGGTCGCAGTTGTTCTAAACTTTTCGAATATTTACTCGAGAGAATGTAATTATTACTAGAATCGGCAGCATACAGTTTACAAAACACCTCAAATTTAAATTTTCGTATAAATAAAATTCCAATTGGAAAAATTGCCAAATTTAACAGTGTAATTTTTTGTTATTTTTTTTAGTAGGAATTTCACAGTCATCATTTATGACCATCTATTTTGCTGACTCGTATTATTATTGGGCTTGCGTATACGTTTAAGAACATGGTTGAATGATTGTTGTTTTTCAACATCAATCTTCTCGCTCACTGAAAGCCGCCTTGTATGTTGTCATATCGGAATATCTGATTTTACGATAATCTTCATTTTCACCGGAGTGTTTTGTTTCGTATTATATTTTCCAATTCGTTTATTCTACATTTTTGTTTAAAAAATAGGGTTTCATTAAAACTTAATGTTCCCAACCAGCAACCCCCTTGATTTCACTGTAATCTATATGTATTGGCTACAATATTGTTTCTTAAAAAATAAAAATGCTGTGTTTCTTTCGGTACAACATAAACACCAGCTCTCTATTCATCATCATCTATTTTAAAATTGGCCGTAAAATATCCGATCGTTGTCACTGAACTACCTTCAATCCGTTTCAGCTTAGTTTCCTTTACATATAGTGAAGGCAAATTTATTTCACTGTAATTTGTCTCGTGGGACTAGTAGAGTGGGACTTGAGTGCGAGATGAGACAAAAACCTCAGTAAAATAATACCGAGTGTTTTAAACAGTGTTACTGCAATAAACCATTGTAAACCTATCTCAGTAAATACAAACACTCATGTGTACAAAAATTGTTGTGTGCGATTGTAACTTTTGCCACACACCAATATAAAATATTAAATAACTCTTTTCTATATATGTATGTACGTACATATGTATGTATGTAAGCGCGACCTATTTTTCCTCATGTTTGATTTTCTACCGAGAGATCTAAAAATATTCGGTTAAAATAGGAATAGCTTCATGGCGCAGTGTTCAGATCGATTCGACCAAGTATAAGGGTTCCTCAAATTCATTTTTTGCAACAAACACAATAAAATGACCCTTAGTGACGTTTAATCTTTCCTTTCCCTTCAGTTCTATCAAGTAATGCCAGTATAATATATTCCAAGTATGTTTAAGTATGCACGATCCAATGAAATAATCAACAAAGGTGGTTCGCATTGTAGAAAATTAATTTATGGGGTGTTTCTCGGAAAAAAGTTGACGAATTTAAAAAAAAAAATCGATTAAAATGAGACAGTGTACGTCAGCATAACTAAATAATTTTATAGTCTTAAAACGTCCAAAAGGTCGTTTTGTCGTGCATTGTTATCTGCAAGAAACATCTGTTTTAGTGTACTTGTCCATTTTTTATATTTAAATAATTACCGGTTTCGTGGCCCGGTTCACCCGACTCCTTCGCAGTATTTTTTTTTTTTTTTGCGTTCCTGTACCTTTGGCCGTTGCCACATCGGGAACTCACGGGCACAGGTCCGATTTAATTGAGTATCTGTACCAGGCTGACATGAACGATGGGCGGCTCATGGATTCTGCACTCTCACACAGGATTATAGATGTGTTCATTTGCTCCCGATTGAAATCAAGGGTGAAGAATCCGCAAAATGACCTTTTGGACGTTTTAAGACTATAAAATTGTAAAGTTTTTAGTAATGATGACGTGCATTTACTCATTTGTTTCATTTCTCTATAACCACAAATAGTGAATTTTAGAAAAAAGTGATTGATATAAATTGTATTTTTCTAGGTTATGTTGTTACGCCGTTAGAATGTTAACCATAATACTTTGCTATAAAAAAGATAAAAATGAATTCGTTGTATTTGTCCCTCTAATGGAATATTGGTTCTATCACCCTCTCAATGAATTACAAGGGAAAACCATTTTACTGAGAGGGCGATAGAAACAAAATTCCATTAGAGTGTGACCAAAACAAATATTTCACAACATAACCTACAAACATTATTTGATGTATGTTCGATTTTGATGTAAATTGTATATAAATAAAATGTTTCAACGATGAACTTAGTGGTCTACAAACAAACGAACGACATTCTAAGATGTGTTTTGTATCATCTCAAATCCAGTAATATATGTAAAAAAATATACTCTAATTTTACAGAGCAGAAAGTTTTTTCCATGGAATTCAAGCTGAACATGTAGGTACAATAATTTGTTTGTATATAAAATACGTATACTACGTATGGATGGATGTATTAAAGGGGGGGCTTAATAAATTCCACTAATAATGATATAGGAAATAACGTTCTATGGGTTTGGGTATCTGTATGTCTTTAATTTATGCTTACACATAAGTTGTATTTCACATGAATCACAAAATGTGGTTAGGTATTTTTAGCATCATTTATCAAAATTGCGTGGTGAATAAATGTATATGTGATGTCAAAATTTT
This sequence comes from Tipula unca, assembly GCA_951394425.1. Taxonomy (NCBI): domain Eukaryota; kingdom Metazoa; phylum Arthropoda; class Insecta; order Diptera; family Tipulidae; genus Tipula; species Tipula unca. The sequence continues at coordinate 162,798,645 of OX596382.1, read as the reverse complement.
AATTTTTAATAATTTTTAAAACACCTTCCGAAACAATTTAAAATATAGATTATCGAATTTAAAACTTTGAAAATACTCGTAATAAATTTATATATATTAGTATTGAATGGGATATAATAAATCATGCTTCTTATGATATATCTACATATCTGCTTATGTTAAATATTAATTAATATAAATATTTTGTTTACCTATAATCAATTGGTACTAGTCAATTTTATAATAAACCGGAAATCTTCGGGTTGTACAAAACAATATTTTTTGTGATTCTTAATTCATTCCAGCTGTTTATATATATATATATATATATATATATATATATATATATATATATATATATATATATATATATATATATATATATATATATATATATATATATATATATATATATATATATATATATATATGTTGTGTTTAATGAATCATATAAAACAGAAAACTAATTTGTGATAATGTTACGTAAAGTATGCGACAGTAAAAGTATTGTACGACCCAATAAGTGTGTTGTTAAATGATACTCTTGTCATGTGACAAAATCGTAGGTCAATATATACATATCTAGTACCATCCTCGATGATATACATAAACAGAAGGGAAGTCTAATAACTCGTTATAGCGGATGATGACTTCTTAAAGTGTATATGAATAATTGCCTCTGATCTAGAATACCTTCGCTCGACACAAACAAACTTTAGAAAATCTCTTGATTCAATCAAAAATAAATTTGATCATTTCCAAAAATTATCCACGATAGTCGAGAATCAGAATGAACAAATGGTAAAAGTGGAAGTTTAATCTTATTGTTATTGAAATAACTTCTAACGTCGATTAGCTAAGGAGCGCTAATGAGGGATTTTGCTGTTGCCCTGTAAATGTTGATTTACATTTTGAAGTTTAAAAATTTATTTTGTTGTTGATTCGAATGTTTCGTAGTTGATATCTGAGCGGAGTTTATAGAATACCATACGCCGAGTTCTATCTGCCGAGCGAGATGGATTGTTGTTTGTCTTTAATTAACACAACGAATTTCGTAAGATTTTGCATGCTATAGTACAGGTGAAAGAAGATTTTTAACGAAAAACTCACCTAAGATCATCAGATCTCCTTTCACTATTGCTCGGATTCCAAGTAAGACGATTGAGATCTCCGACCTCCAATGAGTTGTGTTCCACCGGGCCTTGCGACATTCGAGAAGCTTTAAGGTGTCGGCGAAAGCATTCGTTAACTTCGCCTGCAGAAAATTAGTGGTGAATAGTCTAAGGTAGTCTGCTGCAGAACAGCGCCTACGGCCGTGTTCGATGCATTAGTCGTCACGCTGAGTGTACTAACAGTGTTATGTTAGCCAATTCACTCTTGAGGGTCGAGAATGCGTGCTGGCGTTCTTCGGGCCAAGAAAAGTTCTGTGAGTGTAAATTGGTGTGTAATTAGTATGATAGAATGTTAGGAATGTAAGAACTGGATACTCTTGAATGTTTTAGAAGCAGAGAATTATCTAATGGCATTAATTCGTTCCTGGACAGGCAGAATACCATTAGAGGTGATCTTGTTGTGAGAAAATCAAGAGAGTCTGCGCCGAATACGTATTTCGAGCTATTGATGAAAATATCAAACTCGAAGAGTCGTTGGAAAAACATTTCCAAGTGGAGTTTGTTGTTCCCCGTTGACGTATTAAAGAACAAAATTTCTTTAGTAGCGTGCTATAGCCGTTATCGCTCGTGTAATGTGGGTGTATTAGCCCGAACCGTTGTGGCATGATAGCTGAAGCGCTGGATCAATCATCTTTTTTCGTTTGAGATCGACTAAGAGGCCTAATTAACTCAGGAATCGACGCCAGTCAACACGGCAGCAAAAACGTATACGTGCGTGAACTTTCGTTTTAATCCACCATCCACCTGGAGCAAGCGAGTTCCATAGGTATTAGGTATTTAATGGTGCCATTGGGGACCGATAATACTGTTATTAGCATTCAAAGCGACAAGGAGCAACGAAAGGGGTTCTCAAACCTATATAAAAAAAATCAGGTTATTATGTTTGTCGCGTTGTGGAGGACGTTCGTTCTGTTTTTAGGGTCCCTATTGTTGTTGCCGAGATAAAACAGACGCTCGAAAAGTGGCACTGTCTGTTGCAGCTTGAGCATTCTGGCCCTGTCATCATGTATGTGCGTAATCGGTTTTGCGATAAAATCGTTGTTTTTACTGTCATTGCGGAATGTTTGTATCTTCATGTGTTATATGCTTATCAATCCGGGCAAATCGCGCATCCACTGTTATTGTACTGGCGATCCGCCATTTCCTGTACTTCTTCCATCGGCAGAAGATGACGTTAATGGATCTCAATTCCTCGGATGGTCTTCAGTTAACTATATAGGTGCTGCCGCATAAGAGCGTTTCTAGTCTTGTCTCATCTGACGGTAGGATTTGCAGAAAATCTTCGTTTTTTATACGTCGCCATCATACATTTTTGCTTTTCAGTAAATTCTTGTGGGCCTATTATGGTATTTTCGATAGTGTTTGTTTTCGATAATATCGAACATTTCGCGATAATGTCGAAAATAGATATTATGAAAGTTTCGATTGTGTTTAACTTCGATAATATCGAGTGTTTCGATAATTTCGAAAATATCAATTATGAAATTTTCGAAATCGAAATTTTGATTATGAGTGCGAATCGAAGAATTATGGACCAGAATTGGAGACGAGGGGATAATACCTCTTGGCTTTTAGGTAATTTATATCAATCGATCTCAATTGTAGATTATACTATCACTACTAAATTAAATAGGCGGTTCCGGTTACACTTTGGAGCCATGAATGTTGACTCCTTATAGAAAAACAATTGAAGGGTTGGTGGAATCTCGATACAATACAGCTCATGGCCAAACTCCGTTCAATAATTGAGTGCGTATATAGTTGGTGTAGTAAAGGGAAAGTGGAGATGTTTGCTGATTGCACTATCAACCTGAAAAAGTTGCACAAATTATAAATGTGTGCTGCGCACTCCTATGTACCAGATACCACGTTCCAATCCTAGAAAATGATTCCTTCTATTGATATGCTTAGTAAGGTTGATAGGTACCATTTACAAGTGGAAGCATTTGCTAAGTACAATGCAGCGTATGAATCTATATATGGACCAATCTGTTGACTTATTTTATATTTCTATTGGGAGTGTCATTAGGAAGTATCTATTGCATCTTTCTTTTCAATAGATCATTCCTTTCTGTTATTAACCTAAATTGATAAAATGGTTATTTGTCAAGCAATTTTTTAGAAAGAAATATAAAATGTTGAACGATAGAGAGTAATTATGTATTATAATTACAGAAAATAATTGTGTTCTTAACAGAAAGATGAAAGGCGACAAAGGGACTATAATTATTAAATCACCTTAATTATACCAAATCGGTTGCGGACTGATGGAAATCAGAAACATCCCTGTTTACAAAAAAAACAACGTATTTTTCTAAAGGGTAACATCAACATTAATTTATTGTGCAAAAATTATTGATAAAATTATTCGAAAGAAATTATTTGCGCCGGCAAGAAACATGATAGGCAGAAATCAAAATGGTTTCATTTGCGGGCGTTTCAAATTAACCAATCTTGAAACAAACTTCTACCACGCTTTGATCTGCGGTTAAAAATTTAGATTTAAAAAATGGTTTGGTTTTGGTTCTGGTTCAACAAAATTTCTTTGGGCTTTGGGCATATAGTAATTTTATTCGTGGTGGAAGTTTTCCAACGAATCACGAGATACAGAATATCAATTTCTCCAATGAAATATTTTTTCAGTAGAATCAGAATACAGAATAGCCTGCACCACTATATGTTTACTTTTTCATAAATGTTCGCTCATTAATTTGCACATGGTTAGAACCATTTCTGTATTACTTACGTTATTTTTGCATAAATGTATGGATGTATTACAATACTAACAAGTAATTAAAAGTTAAAGTAATTAAATCAATCGAGTACTAGATGAAAAAATTTGAATTTTGTTGGAAAAACATTTGCAGCTATTGTTCGGTTGTTAAAGAGCCTGCTGCTTCGTTGATCTTTGTTGAATATGTGTTGCAAGGTTTTACCCGTAAATTCTGACAGAAATGGTTGATTACTTGCTGGTATAACAATTTTTGTAATTCGAAAATAACTGAAAACGACTTAGAACATCTCTTTTTAGGAGAATGTGTTCTCTTTGTTTGCTGTGATGTTTAAATAAATGTTCTAACATTGTTGAGTTTCCTTAGCTGGGGGTAAACGATTATGTATATTTAATGAAACGCTAAGGGACAAATTTATATGTTTCGATCAGTTACCGTCTATAAAAATTAAACTTTCTGTACAGTTGCGATAGGGAATGAAGCAATGTTAGACCTCCGGCAACACGATGAATCAAAGAAACGTAAATCTGCTGTTAAAGGTATCTGGAAAAGTTGGCTTGATTTTGATCCATAAAAATAAAAGCCTTTCACCTGTACAATTGAAGTGCTTAAATTAATTTTTTAAGGCTCAGACTTACTGCGAAACGTTTATCGCTTATAGCCAAACCAAAAACCACTATACTGTATCAACAAATGTAGTAGCACCGTATTGCTTAAACATATAGCTATAACATATACAACAAATATCAGTAGTTCCGTTAACGACATGCTGGAACATTAACGATAATAACAGATTAGCTGTGAATTATATTGAATTATTGAAACGGAACTAGACCTTTTGGATATCCAGTGCATACAAAATGCTGCTAAGCATAGCTTATATTCTGTAGTGTTCGATATGCAATCGATAACGATGCAAAATATAATATTAGAACCATTTCACTACATTTAAAAAAATAAAAAGTATTTTATGAATACACAGACATCCAGTATAGAGAATTACTCTAGTAGCCGTTGGCATTCTTTATAACATGTACCCTAAGCTCATTTTACAAATGTATCTAACTTTGAAATCGTATTTTCTTTCTGATGAAAACTGTCCGAGAATTTAAAGACATTTTCTTGAATCTAATGTCGGAGAAGGTTTGCTATATGGTTATTCAATCATTTGTAACTGAATTAATTTGAGTGCATGTCGTTGAATAATGTGCCTGAACAGAACCAAATACAAAATTCAATAGTTAATACTAATTCAAACATTAAGAATTATGTTGACGATATAAACTGTTGCAATCAGCTTTGTAATTTACAAAGTTTTAATGGATTGCAACAGGACAAGATTAAACTCGTTTGGGAGTTCTGAACACTATTCATATGTATTTTTGTTGATTATTTGATCTGCAGAAACATTTCAGGTTAGATTAGTAATATTATGAAATATTAACAAGTTTTAATTATTTCACGACGGTCTTCAGGATTATTTAAGTCTGTCATTTTTTTAAATACAGGCACAGTTTACAAGGAAAAACTTTCAAAATCTCAATTTGAATGCAAGGGATAATAATGTATGTTTTCAAACGTCTAGTTACGGTTATAAACATTTAGACTTTCGGTCACTTCTTGAATTTTTTGAATTCTTATAGTTTGATATAACCAACTTTTACACATTTGAAAGTTACATGAGATTAAGTTGGGACAGTTATTATAGTATGCAATAGTCTCCGAATGGTATAGTATTTATTAAAACGAAGTGGTATAGTAACAAAATGTACAGTAACAAGTTTTTATTTGATGCCTACATATTTACAATATTTCATCCTATTATACGAAATTATTATTTCTTTTCGATAAAAGTTCTTATCAACATATTAAATGGATTCTCATAAACTACCATCATGATGTACGACGCTACGAAGCACATTACAATAAATCCGATCGATTCAATCAACTGGAAATAGTAAAAAATTATTAATAACGTCTAAAAGACTAATTATTTGTTAGTATAACTTACATTAAGTAATAAATTAATATGATATGGCGTTTCCGATAGCATAAATATAGATGTAATTAAAATTGGATTTATTAGGTAACATGCATATGACAAACGACTAAATAGTATCCAAATTTTTGATTCTAATATTTTCGTTATAAAACCGCCGTTGTTCGAGGCACATGCCATTAAAATCCAGCAGGTTCCGATACTCCATAATACTCGTCCAAATCCGGAATATAATACCGCCAATATTGGATTGTATACTTTGAAAACGTGGAGGTATACTGTCCCAAGTAAAATAATTTCAGCTATGATCCAATTCAAGACGATGTAAAACTTTAAAGAAAAATTAAATCACTATTGATTAATAGCCAGCACTATAGAAATTACCTTTGATAATCGCAGTTGACGATTCTCTTTACTAAAATACCAGCCGGCTATAATGCCAACGAAATATGCCGCAAGACGATTATATGTCGGCGAGTACAATACATCTGAGGTATGAAAGTAACTGTCTAATCTAAATAAAATAGGATAGAGAAATTATGGAAGTGTCAAACATAATTACCTTCTGACTTACGCAAATGAAAACTTCAACTTTGCTGCAAAGTACATGCAAACCAAAATTGAGACAAGCGATATGCCCGCACCAAGCCATATACCGATTTTTTTGTTCCTTAAATTAAAGATTTTGTTAAAATACTTGCGCACAAGGATTTATCTAATAAATTTCAGTCAATATATTGAACAAACCTTGTAAATACAACCAGCACAATGAGTGCAATGATAAGACTCTGAAAATCATTTGCCAAATACCATGACCAATTCAAACAACTGTCCTTCAACGGAAACAAATTATTTATGTAGAGCAAATTGTACCACAATCGTTCATTACAATTTTTCTCAAAGTCTTCCAGCATGGCGAATGGTGTAGTATCCTCCAAATAAATAGTTAACGTGTACGTCAATAAAATAACAATAAAATAGAGCGGAGTCAATCTAATGTAACGAAATACAATAGATTTTGCCACCACCACAAACCCGTTTTCATTTTGCGTTATAGTCTTCAATCGTTCAAAATACAAAAACGATAATAGAAATGCACCAAGAACAATGAACGTGTCGACGCCTAGGAAATCAGTTGTGATCGGCTGAAAATACCAGATATCAGCAAATTTCATATTCAGTTCCAAATTATCCACCAATTTGACTGAAAAAAATGTAACATGTCCCATAACAAGCCAAAACATTCCCAATGCCCGTACTCCATGAACAATCTTGATAGAATCGTTACCAATTGCCAAACTTAAAATTAATTTTGTGTTTTCAATTAGTGAAAAACTAGAGAACCAACGTTCCATGAGGCTAGGTTTTACTGGCTTATCATTATCTGTTTTTTTCGCTAATTTCAATCGATTTTGCTGCGCGTTATACGTGTATATTGTTCCTATAACAATGTTAAGTGCATTAAATGCGGTGATCCATCTGAAAAGTTAAAACAATCTATAAAATACCGCAAATGTAAAAGTTCATTAAATCCTCATACGTAAACATTTTAACAAATTTATCATTCCAAAAATCTGGTCGTAATTCCAATGTTTTTGTCCGCAGCACCGTAATATTGTTCCCCGTGAATTCATGACCAACGTACTCGTGTTTATAAAAATAATTTTTTGTTAGTTCCATTGTGTCCGCATCTCGACACGATTGAGGAAAACATAGTCCTAAGTGTAAGATTTTCTGAAAAACCAAAAAAATTATCCCAAATTAGACCCCAAATACATACGATGACGTTCCATACAAAATATTATTCACCCGATCATACATCACGAGATCAAATTGTAATTGTGACGTGTGACGAATATAAACAACGCGATATTCGACAGGGAATGGGCTCCGCTCGGCTATTAAATTTGGTGAATTAAGTGGATTTAAACGGCGCGTTTGTGTTATATAGATGGGACTGTTTACGATGCGACACCCAGATTGGTCCCCCAATAAATAATTATTGCCCCAGGTAAATCCGGATCCAAATTTACCCGATGCATCTAGTACTGCAAATAAAGAAAAATAAAGAACAATGTAAAAGTTCAATAACATTTATATGGATTAAGATTAATTGATATGAAATGTTTTTTTGTTGCGGTTGCGTATCAAAATTGTACCAAATTGAGCTTTAGCTGCGCCTGAATGCAGGTTTTGAAATAAACGTTATAATTATAAGATGTATGATTTTGAAGCGCCTAAATGTTTCGTCGATTTTGTTTCACTTTTGATGTATTAGAATTCTGCTGAAAAAGCTCATACCATAACATGCTTGACACCATAAAACTAGTTTATGGTATTGAGCATGTACAAAACATTTTTAAATTTTAGCTTTAATTGAAATTTTACCTAATCGTAGTTTAGACACAGATCAAAGAAATTTGTTGAGTATATAGAATATTCAGTCACGACAATATAATAAAACGGACACAATCAATAATTTACATTCATCAATTCAACCATTGATTAAATATACTAGAGATATTACCACTACGAATTACAACAACACTAATAATTTTTTGTTTCGTGTTTTACATGGACGAAAAGGAGCAACGCTCATTGTTTGAAATGTTTAAGATGAAACAAGATAGACTATTATAAAACAAAGTAGCCAGAAAACAATAAAAAATGTTTACAGTTTTTCCAAAATAAAAACACTAACACTGATGCAACACTTCTATAAAACAATAATTCTGAAAACAATAATAATAAAATATTATACTCTTTCTATTAAACGAAAACCATTATATCCCTTCCTTTTTATCTTAAAACTGCAAAATAAAATTTCAACACCTCCACGCTTAATGAATAATTTAACGCATAGTAAAATCGTAAAGTGATTTTTATTTCCTAGGTAAAATATTATATTTGCCTGAAGATGTTAACACAAAGCTAAAAATTGTGCAGGTGTTATTTATTTTTGTTTACAACTTTAAAAAGCTCTTTTTTGATATTTTTAATTTTCAATGTCGATGTTTAGGATTTTTTATATATCCAATAATTTAGCAAGTGCAGTAGTGGCTATAAGAATTTCAGTGTTATTTTCATAAGAGTACATATTTGGATACCTCAGTTGATTCTATTTCAAAAATTTAAAATCGTTTTTCCGTTTTATCGTTGTATAATGGAATACTGTTCTTATTTTAATTGGCACAATAAGAAATCATATGGGATTCCAAGATTTTTGATTCCACAAGATAAGCATCGTGATATATGGATACGAACTCGGGCAATAAATCACTTTATTCCTTACCGCTTCCTTATTTCCTTACGTCATATGACCAATCGGAGCCCATGTTTTGCTTAACATGGAAGATATTACTATAGTAGGACAAATGATTTTAATGTAATGTAATTATGAAATACTAAATTAGCACTTTTCTATATTTTAAGATTTTACCAAAACCAACGAAGACCTAATAGAGGGAGAAGAAGCAATTATAGATAAAATTCCTCTAGGAAATATACCCTTGAATTTAAACGAAAATGGTAATTTAAGTTTAATCAGAGTAGGTTATAATGCAATGTTATATTTGTTATACATTGATAACTAACTATATATGTATAAGTAAATGAATATACAATGGGCTTAGTTCCCGCAACATGTTGGCATTGAAAATTTACTGATGGGAAAAATGACCTGTGATAGATCACATTGCCCTGAAATTTGAAATAAAGCGGATGCATTTAGAACTTATCATGCATTTAGAACTTATCAAATTTACTCAAAATGTTGCCTGAGATTGTCTGAAATATCACGCAGCATAACTTCGGCATTATGAAACAACAAATTTCGACAAACAATTCTGGTGAATTTTTGTTTCATGTCTGAGTGATTTCACTGAGTTTCAACAGAATGGAAGTAATATTAGCATTGTCCACTTGTAGAATTTCGGTTTTTTATATGTTTACAAGTTTTAGAAAATGCGATTTGTCAAATTCAGTAGACGGTCCAAGATTTATATAATTATATTGACTGATATTTCTTATCCATCTTGGATCTGAATCGAAATATAGAAATTCTCAATATCTGTAAGCTGAAACTAATGTAAAGTATTGATGAAATTCGTTCCCTTTAACGGATGAGCGATATAGATGTGTCCATAATTTCCAATTAGTGAGCTTTCCTTTTGAATCAAGGTCCCACGACGAGAATGATGAAAATGCCAATTGTGAATATGATGACTCTGATATTGAATATAAAACCCCATCAAATAATCAAGATTACATACGGCCCACAATTAATAATATGTCCATGACATATTTTACGGGTTACATTGCGCGTTGCGATAATTTTCTAATTCGTCAAGATCCCTAATATGCCGCAGTTGATTTATTATTTGAAAATACGGGTAATGGTGGGTTAAAAGTCCGACCTCGAAATTTGCATAAATACAATTGCCAATATTTTCACTGAAAATTTTGAAGAATATTATTTTAAACAACATTTATTAAAAAATGTATTTGGTTTATGTAAGTCGATTGAAAATTCTTACGAAGAACATTTACATAACGACAATATATTTCTAACGGTACTAAAAGTATTTATTAGGGCGAAAATTAAAATTATCAATTCGAAAAAAAAATTTAAAAATTTTGATATTATTAATCATCCTTAACTTTGAAATAATCTAAATTAATAAACATCGTACATAAAATTTTTATTTTATTTTCCGTATTTCATTTTCATTCCATCGTATTATTCTACGAATGAATTTTTTTGTTTTGTTTCGTAATTTGTCGACGTCCTTTGATCACTCCCCTACGCTTTGCTAATTATTGATATATCTGTCTTCATTTATCTTGCATTGATGATTCTGATTATTTACTAATTTATGTGAGTGTAACTGAAATAGCATAATGCCCAACATATAATAAAAAATAATAAGAAAACGGAAAAAAACAAAACAATCATTCGATCATACATACACTAAAGCAAATATTATACGAAAAACACCAACAAAAAGTAAGTTCTATAGTTTGTATGTTGTTAAAAAAGGAATACCGTGCCAATCGAATTTGTCTCTATTTAAGCAACCAGTAGAGACATTATCCAAACGTAGCCAGAAATCTCAATAATATTATCTTAATATACTTAATCAATGATTCAACCCAGTGGACGACTCAGCGGGACACCAGAAAAGTTCTAAGTATACATTTTTTTAAGTTACACAATTAAAATACATGATCTAATCAGTGCAATACACTTAAATAAAACAATAAGTTCATCGACGACAAATGATATTAATTTTTTTAGTGAGATAATCACTTAAATAAAGAAAATTGTGTGCAAACTGGAAAATTACTGTCCAGTCCAAACACAAACAAAGCCCGAGATCAGCAAAATCGAGCAAAACTAAAGCAACAGGATTGGAAAATGGTACTAATCAAATACCTCTCGGCTATATATTTTCTATAGGTAGGAGGTGGATGGTATACCGATGGTATAACAATTAAAATGCTAAGAGCGAAAACCCGCCACCAATATATTTAAGAGAGGCATCAAACAATGTACTCGCCAGTATAATCGACAAGTTAACTGACTCAAAATTGTATGTCGCCCCGCTCAAAAGGAGTAACATCAAAGAAACGAAAATAAAATTTTGAAATTAATGGTTTCAGAGCGCTTGTAAACCATTTCTGAAAAGTCAACAAAAATTGACTGTTGTTTTAAAAGAAATAGAGAGCAGCATAGAGGTAACCGATATTCATGCGGGTCTCGCTGAGCAAGACTTTCATGCAAATCTATTGCAAATATTTTAAATAGGGACAAGATTCCTCAACCGATGTTTCGAATAGATTTAGAGTAAGATGAGAAAAAAAAGGAAAGCATATATAACTTGAAACATTTACTGCACCGCAAAATTACTGTAGAGGAACCTAAATAGAGAATGGGACCAGTACAGTGCATCAAGTGCCAAGAGTATGGGAACACAAAAGCCCATTGCACGTTGAGTGAAGTTTGCGTTATTAGTGGCGAACTATATATGATTCAAAAAATGCGATAAGACTAGAAATGATCAATCAGTAAAACGCTGTATAGTAAATGCGGTGAAAATTTACACAGCAAACTACAGAGGTAGCCCAGTCAATCTGACAAACTATATTCTTTACAAATAATACCGTATCACCAGCACGATGAAAACTATTACACTTACCAAAAATTAAAAAAAATTTTAATTTGTAATTATCAAGTTCCATCATCCTCAATTCAAACTTCAGTGAGAAACATCAAAGATGGAATAGTTTTCATCGAATTTATTAGACAAATAAAATTATTAAAATTTGCGCGTATTTCCTCCTTCTGTACTTCGTGCCATAATTTCCCCATCTCTAGTCTGTAGGTATTTGAATTCTTGCTACTTCTTGGAGTATGTTTTTGTTGTAAAACGATAAAGGCTCATTATTATTTATGACAGAACTGTCTTTTTAATTTTTATTTTATTCAACATGGTTTGTTTCAGTTCAGCGGTTTTTAGGTTTGGTATTCTTACGGTTTGCAAGGACGCGGTAGCTTTTATCAACATGCATTTGTTTTATACAAATTTCAACCCTGCAGTTTAATTCTGATAGACCGGCGCATTCACAATATTAATTGCATAAAATTAACTTGCTTTTCCAAAACCTTTACTTTCGGCTTAAGCTTCGAATTCTTCCACAATATGAGCAAATTGATCAGAAGTAAATCAAGTCGTGAATGCAAAGCAACTCAAGATATTCAATTTTAGTGAATTAATAATAATAATAAACAGTTTTAAAGGGCATTACTGGCCCTTTACTGAGTCAACTATTTGGCTCCAACGGTTTCGATCCTGAGCATTGTCTTCATACTGTCTAAGACAATCTGAAGAGGCCAAGTCGTTCTCTACATCGTGGAGCCACGTGGCTCTCCTTTCAGAGATCGCTGCACAATTCGTTCCGAATCAGCACGCAGCACGTGACCGAGCCAGCGTACTCGCTGAGATCTTACTTCATGTACAATATCAGGGATCTTGATAAGTTCTCTGATCTCGAAATTGTACAGAGCTCGGTATGTACCATCTATTTCGAGTTTAGGGCCGTAAATTACATGCATGATTCTTCTCTCAAATGTAAGGAGCCATCTCTCGTACTCATCCGTCAGCGCCCAACTTTCACATCCAAACATAACAACGGGCCTGATCAACACTTTGTAAAGCTTCAGCTTCACGGCATTTGATAAGTGTTTAGATTTTAGCAGCGGCCTTAGAGATACAAAGAACGACTGCCAGCTGCCAGCCGCACTTTAATATCCTCACCCACACTGTTATCATGAGTGATAAGAGAACCCAAATATTTGAACCTCCTCACTCCCTCAAACGTGTGGTGTCCACTACTAAAATCTGGTGTGCCATTGCCCCTAAAACTAGAGATCGGGGATTTCGTTTTAGACACATTGATCTGAAGTCCAACTGAAGCTGAAAACTCTACAAGCGGATCAAGTATTTGTTTCACTCCGTTGCTATTCTGTCCAATCACGCATATGTCATCGGCATATATGCAAGCACCTGATTGAACTGGCGATATAAAATGTTGCGCTGAGGTGTTTCAGTTTTATGAAAGATGTACTCCAACATGATATTAAAGAGTATCGGGGACGGAGCATCTCCCTGCCGAACACCCGAGTTAACTGCAAAAATTATCGATAGCCAGTTCTCAACTTTAACACAGCATTGAGGCTGCGTCACTGTCATCCTACACAGTCGTATCAATTTTGTTGGCATTCCTAGGTATTCCAGGGCAGACCACAAACTCTTTCGATTGATCGAGTCTCATAATGTTTATGGAAGTCTCATAATATTTAGATAGAATCATTCGCAGCGAAAAGACCTGATCCTCCTTGATAGTCACCAACCAAGCCCTCCGCTAGTACAAAGGAGAGCTATACCGCGATAATTATCACTCTTCAAGCGGTCTCCCATCTTGAAGATCGGGCATATTGCGGCCACTTTCCATTGGTCAGGCATAACTTCGGTTCGCCATACTAATCGAATACGGTCGAAAAGACAGTTCCACAAAGTATCCCATCCGAATATCGAGAGCTCCGAATTAATGCAGTCCACTCCAGGTGAGCGGTTTCGTTTCAATCTCTGCATGGCCTTAGTAAATTCATCATGGGATGAACAACAGTCTGTGACGCATGATGAAAATCAAGCAGCTCATTAAAATACTCACTCCATGCGTCAAGTACTGCGTCGATGTTGACAGAGAAGTTTCCATCCCGGTCCGGAATTGCGGTTGACGTATAGGCCTGGAAGTATGGTGCAATCCAGTAATTCCTTTAAAGAAATTACGCGAACTGCGCTCATTGCTGAGTTCTTGTACTTTCAAAACCTCGGCTTTCCACCATTCTCGCTTCTTCCATCTACAAATCCGCTTAGCTGCCCCTTACGCTTTGCTAATGGCCTATCACCAGAAGAATAAAACTATTTGGTTATCACGCACATTATCATTCGATTTGCTTTGAATTCTGCTAATAAATCTATTGTTCTATACCACAATTAATGAAAAATATTAAACACTTTTTACATCTTAACAAAAAAAATATAACAAAAAATACAAAGAAAAGTTACAACGTTAGTTATTTGTTAAAAAATATATGTGTTAGAGTATTCCAAATCGATCAACAGATGAAAATGGTTTCGGAAGAAGAAAAGTTTAATCTGGATGGTACTGATAGTATCCAGTATTACTTACAGGCTTAAGACATGCTGAAAAAAGCCTGAATGGTTTTGGATCCGGAGTCATAGTATATGAAGGGATAATGGAATAATGTGGTTCCTTATTATGGTGTACTTAAAATTTCAAAGTACTAAAATAACGGCTATAATTCATACAGATCAACATTTAATTTATTAGCATTTCCGAAGATTCTGGAGATATTTAGACCTCTAAGGTGGTGTCATAAGCACCATAATGTTGCTATCCACATGACTACATTTTAGCCTTACATATATAGTTGAATTGACTGATGCTGGAGCTCGGGTGACGTTTGACCCATTAACTAAGGCAGCTAAAACTGCTTAAATCCAGTTTTGTTTGTAAAATGTATCTCTTTTACTTACACTGCCGGTAGAATAGTAATAGAATTTGTATGGCTCAAAGGTGGACAAAAAGTTATTTAATCTTAAAAACATCACTAGGGTTTATCCATAACCACAGTTTTGTTGAAATATGTAAATGAAATATGTAATTTTTTTTTATTTATTGTACATATATGTATGCATATGTAAATATCTAGAAGATTTACTTCTTATTTGTCAGTCCGCTATTGGTTCAACCTTGTCGATTGTGCTGACTAAGTTTGTTTATCATTTGTTTAAGTATTCATCATACACCGATATTTATTGCGGTTATGGCTATTAGTTTTAATTGATTGCAAGTTATATTTAAATATACTGGGGACAACGAAGAGTGGAGTTCGAAATATATTCAAAGTATATTTTGACACAGGAAAAGTTCCAATGGAAACGTGAAGGGCTGACAGAAAAACACGTAAATACGAAGGAAAGAACCAGAATGTTATTGATTTTATTTTAAAAATATAAGACAATTGAAATGCACTACTATCGCAACCAAATTTCGGATCGACAAAATTCGCCTGTCCATTAAATTAATTGTGTCTTTATTTTAAAAAAGAAAAACCCCGAAACCGAAATCAAATTTAAGTTAGGATTCATATCACCTGCAACTGATATGTGTTTGACATGCCTTCGATACAAAGAGCAGCTCAAACTTGAAAAAGATGTGCATAAGAAGCAGGAACTAAGGACAAAGCGATTATTAACCATGTCTTTTGATTGTCAAAAGAATATGACGTTGCCATTAGTCACCGATCAAGCAGCCTATTCAGCTGGTTTATTTGGAATTGTTATTCGCACTGGGCATTCATCGTTAATTCCACACAATGTATTTTTATACTATTGGACGGAAAATTGTCGGGCCAAATAATTGGATTAGATCCTCTCGGCAGTTTATCATACATAGGCTTTGTCATTTAGATTCGACTATCATGGTTGGGATGTGCCAGTATTGGTTATTAAAAGATGCTCCCAGAAATGTGTTAACCATTGAGTTGGTCTTCCCAGGGCCGGACCGTTCGAACATTCTATCTGATGGAGTTTTTCCTCAAATCGAGAAGCTAGTTAAAGCAAAAGAAACCATCATAGACGTAGCCGAATATTTAGAAATATATAAGGAACTCGGAACTAGAAAAACCTATAGGATGTGATGACTAGTAAAATCCTAAAACCACCATCGATAAATAAAATAACACATCTGTTCAAATACGAGAGCAATCTTTTTATAAATCAGATGTCCGAGCTTTTAAATGGCTTCAAAATAAAAGAAGCTAAACTCCACGATGTATAGACATACTGCTCAAAAAACATTTTGGGCCTGATTGGCGAGCAAGGCTGAATTCGGTAATTTTTATTTCTGTTATTTTATTTTACATTTTATTTTAAATCAAAAATAAAATATCTTAACATAATAAGTTGTTTTATTTCAGTTATGCATTTTTAATATTAAAGGAAGTTAATTTCAAAACCTATACCTGGTTTGGAATATAATCATCACCAAAATAAATCTATTCCATTATGCAAACTCTATCAAGTTTAGGTGTCACGATAAAAATACCATCTGTTAATTTTGTAATATCCGATGACGTTGAAATTTAAAATGGCTGGTCCCGGTTTCGTCACAAAAATATCAACATTTTGAATCCATAACTTTGCTTTTTTAAAATTCTCATATTTCTTTTTAATTCAACTGCATAGTCCGAGTATATATGTAGATATACCCGTTGGTTGAAAATTAGACATGATGACTTCATTCATTAATTCAATGGTGACTTTCCTCTGTTAACTCGATTTTTGAGAATTATTCTCTAAGTCAGCATACAATTTATACACAGCGATGGTCAATTTAACCATTCCACTGGTCATATTTTCGTTTATATAGGTCTGGTCTTTCCGCTTCGCCAAATCCGACAAATCACTATTAGTTGCTTTTTTCGTCAGGATTTTATTAATTATGATTATAGTAAATGCGAGATCAATACTTTGATTTTAAATATAAAATAAAAAAAAACATATAACTGCACTTGCCAAGTATTGTACATAGTATAACTTTATTTTCACTTTTTAATTAATAGTCACAATTAAACTACGCATTGTATACTAAATTGATTTTTATTTTTTTTGTTTTGTATTGAATTCACTTTCAACTAGAACACCCCGGTAATTTAATTATAAAGTGTAATTCACTTTTATCAGAGAATCGGAAAACTGATTTATAAATAAATATAAAATTTGAGCAACACTCTAATGTCATAGCATGTGATGACGAATCGACAATATTGTCGCCATCCATGAAGTATTGCTTTTTTTTTATTTCAGCACTTTTTCTTTATAAAGTATGTACAGCTGATTTAAAAAAAATATACATTTGTATAAAACAACACTAACCATTTTCTCTATTTACTCGGTCAACCTGAAATTTAAGGCTTCACCTTCAATACTTAGATATCACCATCCTCATTATAAGTGACTGATCGATTCGGTCGAATGGTCCCGAATGGTAGTTGACGCAGGCCTAAAAGTAAGGTATGCAATTCGGTAATACTTTTAAAGAAATTATGCGAACTGCGCTCATTGCTGAGTTGTTGTACTTTCAGAACTTCGGCCTTCTACCATTCTCGCTTTTCCCGTCTACAAGTCTGCTAAACTACCCTCCTATAAGAGCAGCCTTGTTTTTCCTCGATATTGTGAGACGTTGTTGCACTTCACTTTGGGCTATATTTTGTTGCTCGACTGCAAGGCAACACTCGTCATCAATCCATTCATTCTTGGGTCGAACTTTCATTATACCTAAAGTCTGTTGAGCAGTAATGACACTGAAGTTGTCAGTACCTCCCAAACAGAGTTCACACAGTCAGTCTGATAATTAGCATGTTTCCAAATGTATCTGTTTGTGAGAGGGAAATGTGCTTGCTACTCTAACGTCGTGAGAGATTGCAAAGTACATCATTCGCTCACCATTGTCGGTCGCAGATTTGTGTCGGGAGTTCGGACCTATGTTTTCACACAAGTCCCTCTGATTTCTGCCAGCTCTACCATTAAACTCCCCAATTACCATTCTAACATCGTGATCGGGTATAAATCCCATCAAATCGTCCAAGACATTGTAAAGTGAGTGTTTATCTGGAAGCTGGCTAAGTTCTGCGGGCGCATGTACACAAATTGGCAAATTGAGACAATTGCAGGAAAAAAATCCGGTAAGGAATTATGGCTTAATTGATGTTCCAAATCAAATTTTTATTACACAAGTGTTGTCTATGCAACCTTTGATGCAATCCCATACCATTATATACCCACCACAAGACTGACGTCGCGTTGGAATAGAATTAATTTTTTTTTTTCAAATAAGGCATCTACCGAAAATAACGACTCACCTCCATCTGTCGACAAAATGTCCCTACAAAATTCGGCAGGCGTATTAATGTCCTCCCGGGTAGAATTAAGTCGAGTTTAAGTCGGCTCCTGGCTAAAACCAAAGAAGAAAAGCAGAAAATTTCGCGGATCATCTCGAGCGTACCTGTCAGTCCAATTTACAATAACAACACTTAATCAACGGGATATACTGATTGAAAACTATACAACTATCCTGAGACAAGAAATCTCATTAACTAATGCTAAAGTAGTGAAACAAAAAACAAAGATCATGATTAATGCTTCCTTCAGACTCCGTTATGTCTCTTTATCTTGGAAATTTGCGAAAAACGGATTAACCTCGTGCAGGCCAATATCACTTCTTCTAATTATGTGAAAACCGTTTGAGAGACTATTATTAAAACGAATTAAACTAGAAATTGTAAAATCAGGAGCTCTTTCGTCCCATCAGTTTGGATTTAGAGAGAAACACTCCACAATCGATCAAGTCCATAGAATAACAGATTTAATAGAAAAATCCTTACAGGAAATAAAATGTTTGTTCAGCCATATTTCTAGACATATAGCGCAGGAATTTGACAAAATCTCGAGAAATGGTTTAATATTTAAATTGGAGAGAACTCTGCCATTTGAGTATTGCGAACTGCTAAAGTCATACCGGAAAAGAAGATACTTTAGAGTTAAACCAGGAAGTAGTTTTCTCCAGCATAGAAGAAGCTACAGCAGGAATCCCGCAGGGGTATGTCTTAGGGCCATTCCTTTCCGTACTGTTTACAAGCGTCTTACCGCAGACGAACAATACAACTACCGTCACGTTTGCAGATGACACTGCAATTCTAGCTGTTGGTGACACAATCGGTGAAGTCACATTCAAACTACAAATAGCCATAAATAATATACAAGATTGGTTAGCTAAGTGGAGAATTAGAGTGAATGAATCGAAGACTACTCACATTAACTTCACTAATAGATCAATAGAACCACTACCTGTGACTCTCAATAATATTCCTGTACCACATACAAATCAAGCAAAATACCTTGGTATGAACCTTGATGCAAAGTTAAAATGGAAAGTCACGTGAAAAAGAATGCAGAAGAGCTTCAATTAAAATATAGAAAAATGTACTGGTTAATTGGTAGAATTAGCTCTCAGTTATCCGTTCTTAATGAACTTATGCTTTATAAACAAGTGCTCAAGCCGGTCTGGACATATGGTATTCAACAACTATGGGGATTCACCAAAACCAACAAACAGATAGTTCAGCGATTTCAAAACAAAGTACTCAGAGGGATTGTAAACGCCTCTTGGTACACTCGTCACCCTAACATCGAAACTGTTAGGAAGACTACCAAGACTACTTCATCAAGAGGGTATCATAAGAAGGCTCAAAATTATATTGTCAGTCAAACGCTGTCAGTCAAAAATTACTAGTTACTTTGTCAAAAAATTTTTATTGTTATCATAAATAAAATATTTTCAAAAATACAAAAAAAAAATATCCTAGATCTGACAAATAGAGAAAATCTAGAAATGGAATCTGAACAATCTTTGGATGTATATATTTATCCCGCGATTAACAAGCTTATGTAAGCAAATATGTCAAAAAAATTTGAGAAAATTTATTTAAACTCGACGATACCGTTTAAATTAATTAACTTGAAAGAAAATCATTTATCTGAAAATCATTTATCAACAGTTCAAAATTGTATATAAAATTTCGCAAGAATTTGCGGACTATAAAATTTTACGAATGAAGTGTTAAATTAACCAACTGCATTTTAAGAATTCTACAACTTTTGTTTTCTGAAGAATCAAAAAATTAAGAATTTCTAACTTTTCGAATGTCATAAGTCGATGCTTATTGTTGAACAACAATATTCATCTGCTAATGTTGAACGATATTTTTCATTCAAAAATTTAATAAAAACAAAATGTCACATAGATTAGCTGTATTCGTCAAGCCCTAATTCAAACAAACGAACTATTAAAAACAAATAATTGCAGTTGCTACAATTTTAAAATGCCAGTTTAAATTTAGAGTATTACAAATTATTTGGATTGGATCCTTTAAAATTAAATTCAATGTGTATATGTGTATAAATTACAAAGCAAATAACATGTGACAAATGTATAATTGTATAATGTATTTTATAAAGATATTTCTTAAAATTTGCCAATGACCATGACTAAACCGTATAACAGACAAAACAAATCAACATCAACGTATGTAAATATTTATTTTATGTATTAATATTTATACAGCAAAAATATCTGACCAATATGTAATAATATATAAATTGATATCGATAGAACTACATAATCTCATTATTTATAATAACAAATAATTTTATAACGTGCGGCACTATAACTTAAATAATCAAATAAAACTCACACTTCATGGCCCACATTTCTCGCGCATTAATCGAATTTAGAATTCGCACCAAATTGATACGACACTCGAATGAAATTTTCTCACTCACACTTCCAATTTTTGCCAAATTATATAAAATATCATTATTTATCGACGAAACACTCGAAATAACCACTAAACTACTAAATAATCCAAAAACGATTCGTCTAAGTGTCATCGTATAATATATGTGTTCAACGTTGTTTAATTTCAAATTCACAAATGTATACTAAAAAAAAAATTATATTTGTATGAATATTGGCTCATTAATGATAAAATCGATTTCCGGTTTTAAAACCGGCTCAAATAAAACCAAGATGTATGTGCAATGTATTTACATCGTGAATTAAGTTAAATTGAAAATCGGTTCTTTTCAACGCGGAAATCGTTCGTCTAATTGCAATGAGCTGTGCAAACCAAATATAGTAATTCTTCTATTTTTGTATTAGATACTAATGTCCGGATTCACAAAAAAACGAGTTAACCAGCTGTTAGCTAACCAAAGGTTAACATTTCGAATCAATTACTTTTGTTAAACACGTTCACCATAAAAAGCCAAAAATTTAAATTTTGACAAGTGATGTTAGTTAAAAATATCGGATCTTAGATTTTAGTGCTTTGAAGTTGTTTGAAGTTGATAGATCATTTCAGATATTTAAGATTATCATTGCTGCAGGAAAATTAAAATAATTTTAAAATATTTATTGTTTCTATTCGTGTTCTCAATTTATGAAGATGGCACATCTTACATAAAAATAGTTTTGTTATGCTGTAATTTGGAAATATGCGTGAGATATCTTGTTTTGGTGCATCAGAATTTAATTCATTTAAAGTTGATATCTGCAAATAAATAGTTTTATTAACAAATAAAGGATGATTTGTTAATTTTCATTTTCAAAGATATCTATTTTTAACAAAACGAGAATTTTTGATTGGAAACTGTATTTAGAAATGTTACACAAGTCGATTATAAAGCTTTTTGTAGCAGCTATCCAGTTTCAACATTTTTTATTTTATTTGTAAATGGAAAGAAGTTTTGAGAATTTGAAAAAAAATTACCTAATTTTAGGGTTATTCAAAAATTCAGTTAACTAGTTTCTCAAAAAAAACACAAATTTGTTGTTAATTAAATTATATTTCATTTTCTATAATTGTGTTGTCAGGCAAGTAGTTGCCGATTGGGGTCAACAATTGTGACCCGATAAAAGCAACATCAATTGTATGGAACAATATTTCCTAAGATTTTAATATTGAAGATGGGGAAAGGAGCTGGCAATAAGGCACCACACAATAAAGAAAGCAAAGAAGATTGGCCATACTATGAGTTGACTAGCAGATATCCCAACCATAAGGATAACTATATCAAGCAGCAATGGTGTATTTTCTGTAGTCTGTACCTGCTAGTCCAATACCATCTGCGTCCTATTTGAGGAGGGTAAAAGGAATAATTAACCGCCCTGAAAAATATGTATTGTTTTAACATAAAAGATCTACGTTTATTCAAGTTATATGCTTAGCAGTAATCGTTTTCCATTTTAGCTTTATTGTAACCAAATTTTTAATTTCATTTTACTGAAACTGAAAGTCCCATAAATTCAAAATATTTATATCAAATCGAATCTCAGAAATCCAGCAGCTAATTTCTCCATCTCAGTGTTTTTATGTCAAATAATTCAATAACCCTGCGGATTGTGCATCCAGAAACATCGAAACTAATCAATTGATGACGCACAATTTATGGTGGAATGGTCCTCAGATTATCTTTGAGAAGCAATCCAGTTATAGCACCAATGATTATTAAAGTTTTTTCATCAGATCGGAATTAAAAACCCAGGACAATCACCTCAGGCAACTTTTTTGACCAATTATATCTAAAATACTGATATTTCAATTCCATAAAAAAATTATGGTGTATGTGAGATTTATCAACGGATGCCGAACAAAGGTGATAACCAAGCAAGAAACTTCCACGGCGGAAGAAATAAAAAAATGTATGTTGCTACTTTGGATTAAAATAGTGCGTAAATAAATAAAAGTAAGTTTACAACTTTGCCTTCTTCACTACATGATGGTATTTTGAGAATCGGCGCTCGAGTTCAAAACACAACAACTTGGACCTACAATAAAAAATTTCTAGTTACCATCGCAAGGACCGTCCAATCACCATATTACTAGTTACGAAATTAACTTTGGCTCATCTCCGTACCAGATACTGGATCATACTCGGCCGAAAGCTATCACGACATTTAAATTAAACTGTATAAGGCTTCATTGGTTCAATTCTAAGTCTGGAACGCAGATCATGAAAAATTTGCGAGTTGTGCGTTTTATGCCTGGAATACGATTTCTGAAAGTTGGAGTCCATTATGCGGGACCAACACAAAGATTATTTAGCAATTTTTGTTTGCATGCAACACATTGAGCCCGTTAGTGATCTAACCAATGCAGTATTGATTGCAGCCCGCTAAAGATTTACCTCACGGATGAGGATTGTGCATTAATCTAGATAGTGGTAAAAACCAGCGTATAAGCAAGAATTGGTTGCACAGCTTCGTAAATCATCTAAAGAAATTGCCCAACTTTTGGCAAACGATGGAACAACACGGCCTTTAATAACGACAGCTCCACCTCATTTTGGAGGGATTTGGGAGGCGGCAACACTGATTTTCTTTGGAGACGCAACACTGATTTTCGAAGAACTATCAACGGCCAGCTCGCAAGTAGAGGTTTACTTAAATTCAAGACCTCTGGCAATAAACAGAGACGCCACCATTTTAACTCATATACATACTTCTTAATCGGTGTACCATTGCGATTAATCCCATAAGACGATACGGTTGAGACAAACATTCATGGAGACTGCTAGAAAAAATAAAACATAAGATATGTGGAGAAGGTGGCGTATTTAACATAATTAAAAAATAGAAATGGTGTCAGTGACGTGTGACAGAAGTACAACCTGGTATAGACCAAATGATTTGAGTGGTCTCACTTTGAGAAGCGGAAGGGTCCTCATGAAAGGCTGATTCATAAACTATTACTTCAATTTAAAGAACGTAAGAACCAAAAAACGTCTGCCAACCAACAACCACAACCAAAACATTCACTATGTGTTCAACTTCATCGGGAAGTTAAACAATAAAAAATGCTCCACATCAAAGTACTATTGCAAGAGTAATCTTATTGATACTTGGAATGATGCAGGTGCTTTTTTCTTCTGCCACATCCGAAACCTGAACAAAAAACCCGTTGTCATCAGATGCCGGTATATATTTGTGTAACACCGGGACTGACAACCTGATGGTATTATGGTGGAAAATCATCAAAAATAATCAGTTCTATATAACAAAGCATTTAAATCAGACTTATATGTCAAATGGGACGAGGAAAGGAGATTAAGCTGAAACCATGGAACGTCATCGTATATCGCAAAAAATACACTTCTTATGTCAAACACAGTATACTGACTAAGGAAACGGAATATCTGTGTTAAAATAGGATACATCTTTGGGGTTGCCTTTGGCAAAATCAAAATTCAAATCATACAAATTAAAGACAATGTTCCATCAGGACTCGACGATATGTCTCTGGGAGACATTTACAATATACTAATAGTACAAACAAGAGTTACAGAAAGTATGCCTTTGACATGCTCAGAGACATACTAATTATTTAACATAGTTCCAATTTTAAAACTCGAAAATGGTTGATTACATATAATGGTTCGATCAACAGAATACTAAATAGTTAAACGGGGTACATCGCGAACATCTACATCGCGAACGTTAGCTGCAACAATACAAGATTAGACCAATTCATAACCACATTAAATCAGCGGAACTATTGAACTCAGTTGGGCAAAAACCAATGAATATTCACTACAATGACGGTGCAAAATTATGGAATCCTCATTTTATATACAAAATGCACCGTATAGAAACTGAGGACTTTCATCCGACAACCATCGAGGAAATGTCACATATAGGATTAATTCCTCTTTTATTGTCACATATCAGCATCCATACACGCCAACAATGGGCCGAGATTTACAATCCGCAGCTGATATCAGCTTAAACACTGACGTTGATAATGGCAATAGAAGAAATTTGACAAATAAGCAACCAGATATCTGTTTAGGAATGCTAAAATCTTAAAGACAAAGAGATATAGCATATAGTGTTTTATGCCTATACACAGGCTCAGATCTGATCCATTTTAAAGTGATTCCCGCATAAACGTCTCCGTTTAAATATTTTATTATTGATAATGTGTTAACTAATATTTAGTAGTATAGCCCTTTACTATACCAGCCAATTTGGCTCACTTCAAGGCAAATTACAAAAAATCCAAGGTTAAAATTTATTATTATGTTATGCGTATAGGTGCTGTAATTGCGATAAACAAACCTGAACTGATAAGTCATATATACTTAGTACATTCACATTTGTTGTATATGTGTATATATATACATATGTACATATGTCAAAAAAATGCAACCGGCTAAAACCGAAAATCCCGCAGCTCATATACATAAGCCGCGATATTATTTTTAATTTATCGAATTAGGCAACCACATACTTATATCAAACACTTCTTACCATAATTTATTCTATATATATACACATGTGTACTCACACTTCATAGCCCATATTTCTCGATCGTTGATCGAGTTTAAAATCCGTCCTAAATCATTGCGACAATCTGCCGAAATTTTCTCACTCGCACTCCCGATTTTGGCCAAATTATATATAATTTCTGTATCTTGTGCAAAAACAACAAAAGCGTGCAATCCCAATATTATGTTTAATGCAATAACGACCCGATATTTCAAATTAAAGAACATTTTTTTTTTTTTTTTTTACTATTTATGCTTTTGTGTTTAACATTTAGTTCACGTATCTACACTAAAAATTAAAACACTTTGAATTAAAAAAAATATAAAATATATTTAGTTTGATATTTTTATAATCAAAATTATTTGGTTTGGCATGACTATAATAGTTCAGTAATAAAATGTAAAATGTATGGTTATTGCGTACAAAATTGTGATCGGTGAGAGTGGCAACAATGTTTAAGAAATGATTGTGTATAATCAGTAATCAGTTAATCACAATAAAGATAAAATTTAAATGATTTTTTTTTTTTAATTTTATTTAGTATCCATTAAATGCAATTTATGTGAATTTAATTACTGTTGAATTAAGATCGTCTCAATTGTATATATATATATACATAAGTACATATATGTGCATACATGGATGTTGAATAATCCGTGATTTCAAACTGGACCCCATGTTCAATCACTTGTAAGCATATAAATTAAAATTTAAATAATAATTTACAGCTTAGTTTAGGTGATTAGATTAAAAGTTCACCTAAAAAATGTACTTTAGACCTCACCTATACAGAACGCATATCTACATTGGAGCACAAATTAGTAATAAACTAATAATTAAACCGTAATCAATATTTACTGTGTCTCTTAAGAATGAAGATAAGCGCGCAATGTCGTTTTAAAACGGGTGACCCGCATGGTCAACTGCGTTATTATGTTTATATGTTAGACTATAGTTATGTTCGATTCGGTAAGAGTGGCTGTCCCAGAGGCCTAAACTAGACACAAGTTGGTTAGTAGCTGTACCACATATACGATTTCTTCTTCCCATCTCATCTGATATCAACTCGGATGTCAATCCCACTAAGATCCGCCAAGTCATCTAGATGAGGGGGTTAAATAAATGTCATTCTGCTTTGTGCTAGACAAAGCAGGTGGAGTACTGGTTCTTCCTCCTCTAAGTTCGTGAAAGGCAAGCCTATTTGCTTTTACATGCCCCGCAATGTTGAAATGCCCTGGCACCAACATCAAGCGGATGTTGAACTGATCAGCCATCTCATTTATAGATACGAGACAATTCTGGGCTAAACGTAAGGATTTGTAACTATAGCGTTTTAATTTAAGCCTAGAAATGCGAATATCTCTTGAAGATTACGATATAATCTACGCGGTTGGAATATTTTTTATTAAAATTATTAATGAAACATTATTAATGAAATATGTGATTCAGATTGGTTATTGCATTAAAATTCATCATTCATTTAAAGTTCATCATTCCGGTGCCTGTGACTCGTATACGAGTCAATCGATGGAAGTAAACAAGTCTTGTTTATCGGTCGCTTAAAGGCGCTCGTTGAGGTTATTATCGTCACAACCCTAACTAAGTTGTCTTGTCCTGGATGTAATTGTACTATTTTCGCGAATGGCCAGCTTGCCGAGATGACGGTATTTGACCCATTAGATTGACTTTGAATACTTCCTGACTATCTAAACATATGGATACAATTTCATTAATTTACTTTTTCTCGACAGCGTACCAAGGCTAGAACGAATGGCTTGACTATCTTCTCGAAATGCTTGGGTTTGCACAAATCGGACTATGTTTATATGTATAGTTCATAGGCCAAATTTTTCGGTGGTTTAACACTATAGATACATACATCAGTGTAATAAAACTGTTTTGGTTTCATTCTGAAATTTAAAGCTGTAGTAACTATTTCGATCAACATAACGAGGACCGTGGCAGCACACAACTCTAATTTGGGAATAGACACTATTTTAAAAGGCGTGACTCAGGTCTATACTGAAGCATATGCGTACTTGGACGCATCGGCGAACCCATGAATTTCCAATGTATCAGTCGAATATAGCCATCTTGTGATTTCCAGGTCCTCAATTGCACTGAATTCATTCCTAAGCGTTATCCACTTCATTCTACATGAGTCGGGCAACTCATCATCTCACTCCAGTTTCTCCAGCCATAATTCTTGGAACATGACCTTAATATTTATCATAATGGGAGATATCTATCCCAAACGGGTCGTAATCCCTGGATGATTCGGAGAGTAACCTTCATTTTGATGTTGCCGTATAATCTGGTAAACAAGCTTTGAACTTAAATTTATCGAAGGATGGATGGTTGTGCAGCGCCGATTTTATCCAATAGGTGGGGATAATTCCCTGACCATTTCCCAAGTTTAAATTCTGCCGAGTTAAGAATGTCAATCATGTTATTTCGTATTTTAAATTAAATTAAAATTGGGCGGATTACTCCAGCACTCAATGCCACAATGGGCCCACGGTGCAATACCCGGACAAACACAAATACTTACACATTAAAAACACCCAACCGTGATTTTTGGTCACCACCAGGAATCGAACCCGAGACCCTCGAATAACAAAGCAAGCACGCTACTTACTGTGCTATCGAGGGTGGCTTTATTTCGTATAGTGTTAACGCATCGCTAATTTTGCTGACCCCGGTGATAAAATCATCAAGATATACATCTGTTTTCAGATTTTCTGCCGAAGTTAGATACTTGTGTTGCGCGATTTATTTGCGACGAAGATTATCGAATGTATTGTCAAAAAAGGTGCGGATAGGGTCTTTTGTACTTTCAGTCTCCCAGAATTGCCTAAGTGTTTTGTCGATGTCCAATTCTTGGCTCGCTGTCATATTGTATCTAAGGTTATCGATTTATCTTGCGACGGTAGTCTATCAGGTACTATCCATCCGAAATTTGTGTTTTGCGCTATAAGGTTAATAACGAAGGCTCGGCCAAATGGCTCTCAATCTTGTTTGGTATAGGGAAACTTCCTCTATTGAAGAGATAGGATGAAAACAGAAAATATATTTTATTCAACATTAGACGCATATATGCTACAATATTGCAGAAATACAAATTAAAATTGATAAAAATATCGTCTGGCAAAGTTAAAGTATCGTTAAATTCATTCAATATATTGATGTAATTTAATTACGAGAAGCGTCATTACTAAGAATTTCATTTACAAGAGACCATTGTTTGTTACCATAACCATAAGCAAGTTGAAATTTCGCTAGAATATAGTACTACTTCACTTTGATCACCTTAATTATTTTTGTTAAGGTACTCGCAAAATTGAAGTAGCGTGATTTGCAGGAATTATTTAGATTACATTTCAACCAATTTTTACGTAGGCGGATTTTTTTGTTTATTTTTGACGGTTTTCACGGTTTAAGCTTAGTAAATCTTTTCTGGCAAACTAATTGGAAATTAAGACTTCTGAGATATTGGTGACATCTAAAACTGAGTTCCACGAAAAGTAAATTGTTTAGTAAATCAAAATTAATTCCAAATTGAGGAAAAGTAACTATGGGTACTCACTTTTTATTAAATTTCGAAATTATTGCCAGAAAGAGCACAATGATCAGTAATTCTTAAATCTTTAACAGATGACTATGATACAACTAGCCATGTGAAATACTAAGTCAATACATGTACTAGAGGTATACCAAAAGTTAGCCCATGCATGACTCGACATTAAGAATTATAAAGTCACTTAAGAATTAAAGGTTTTTGGGTTTCAATGAACCCGAAAATTGCGTATATTCAATCAAAAATTGACTTATGATGCGTACGATTGCAGTCTGTTAATGCACAATATCGAAATATTAAAATTATTTAAATTTTAATGTAATTTATTTTATATCAACCAATAAGCCATCCGATGTTGAGAATTTGAAACTAGTGGTAACTTTAACATCCAAAATGACAGCAATATAAACAGCAACCCCACCGGCGCGATAATTTTGATGTTTTAGTAAAACAATATACTAAAAATATTGTTGATGTTGGGGTGGTTTGAAGATGAAACGGGTTAACATGAATGTGACATTGAAATATTACGTTATCATTATTATTCATTTACAAGTACCATTAAAAAAAATTAAAATACAAATTATAAGTGTTCTAGGTCAGACTTACAGGTTATTTTCAATAGTTCACCAGCCTCAACTTTTCTTATATATAAATTACTCCATTTTTACCCGCAAACATAATTTTTAGATCTTTTAACCAATTTAGCTTCATACAGCAGACACCGATTATTGTGGCTTAAACTCTCGCTAAAGATATTACATGTAGTTGGAAATCCAATTGCGTCACAGTTGCATGTAGTAACTGGCCGCGTTGATTTACCTTGATTTATACGTTTCTTACGATAAGAAACCTTATCAATTGGAAAAGGAAATAGATAAAGATAAATTTTATAGCAGTCTGAACATTTTATCCTACATGCCTAATTTGGTGTCTTAAAAAAATTCCGATTCCCCCTAAAAATTGTTGAATTTTTAGAACTAACATTTGAAAATTGTTGAATTTTTAGAACTAACATTGTTTTGTAGGTTTGAGAATTTTTTAAAATATTAAAATTTAATTACTTTTCACTCTAATAAAGTTTTAAATTTTACAACTTGTAGTCGAAAATTGTTAAAACTATATTCTGAAATTTAAAATAAGTTATATTCTGTAAGCGTAAGTAGAAAAACTTCTTAACTAAAATTATTAAAAAATTGTAAATGGATTTTTAAAAATGTACAAGTTATTCAAAGTGTATTCTTTAACCTTAAAAATTCCGAAAATCTTAATAATTTTACATTATTTAAGATAAAAATCTTGAAATGTGCAGACAATTTAAATTCTAGTTCGTTATTATTAATTTAACATTATTCTATAATTACCAAAATTTCAATCCCCAACACGTTTTTTTTATGTTTTTGGTTAGATTCGCATTTACTTACTTCCCTTATATACATTTTGTATCACACAAATACGTTTGTCCAAAAAATATTCTATTGTCTAATTTAATTGCATTGACCAAAACAGTTGGTCCAATCAGATTGAGAATGAAGGTGACCAAAGGATCTAACAAAATAAGTACATTTTGGACCTCGTAGCTTATTAGTCATTTAAATTATTTTCCAACAAAAGCTCATTAATCTAATCTCGTACATTTTATAATACAAACACGACATAACACTTGAACATATACACATAAATACCGATATTTTCCAGAACAGGTTAATTTCAACTTGGTTGGATTGGCAACACAAAACACAAAACTTTTTGTCGCTACACTTTTATGTATTTTAGAAAAACTATAATATGTTTGTTTATCCCCGTTTATAAATCTCAATCCGTTGATCTTTGGTCAACGTCATGTTTGAAACTGAATTTAAAACAAAAAGTTTATATCATCGATAAATTTCAATCGAGTACTAGATAAAAAAATTTCCTCTTTGTTGAAAAAGTATCAGATCTTCTCAAGCACACTATACGCAATTTATTGAAATCGTATTCTGCTTCAAAATTTGTTTTGACAGTAACACTGTTGTTTGCCCAAATACTGTAGTAAATATTTTGTAGTAGTTTTTGACACTATTGTTGAAATAGTGAGTTTTTTCTCTACTTTCGTTGCCTGAATGTCATCAACAGTTGACATTTAATGTGATTCAATAATGGAATAAAATACTTAAATTCCCCACACTACCTTACCAAGCCTTATTAGCTGTTCAATCTCAGAATGCAATTATCGAGGTAATTGTATCATATGATGAATGATGATGACAAATAACTTCCCCGTTCAATCAAAATCTCTTATAAACGCATTCTTTGAAATAATCACAGGCGTTTTATACTGAATTTTATGTTAAAACTCATTTAATCAAAATTAAAATTCAAATTGTTTATACAATTTGGAAATTTAATTTCAAAAGTTGATTAATTGAAGTTGCAAAGCATTAAATTAGAAAAAACTTCAAAAATCTCATGAAATTTCAGAATTGCTAACTAACCTTAATAATCCATAATATGATGAAACTGGCAGAAAAATAAAACTTCATAACTTCAGTGTTGGATTCAAACTCTTTCGGAATTTGCTTTAGCTAATTCCAAATACTTCAATTAATGTAATTGAGAATTAGAATAATTGTTAATATTACCAAGCACTCAATTAGTAAACGAAAAATTATCTAGCGTGACGATTTTTCTTATGGTTTGTGCCTCAACTGCGAGGCATATAGAATTGCACAAAATTACGTGCATCATGCACCAGCTGGTATTCTAATTATCAGCATCGAAACAAATTGGTATGAAAGAGTACTGTCCGTTACAATCTTTGGATTTCGTAAAATTTGTTAAGAAAAATTAAGTTGGGCGGATAACTCCAGCACTCAATGTCACAAACGGGCCCACGGTGCAAAATATAACCAAGAATGCTGTGGTAATGTGACTTAAATTATTATGATTTCATTTTCATCTTCATCAGCGCAATTTTTGAATACATTTACGAAGGAATGAGGCCCTATTTCACCCGCCACTAAAAGATTCAGAAAACGTCTGAATAACTTTTAGTACTTCCCAACGTTGTTTACGCCTAAATGCATGTCATATCGAGGAGGAATGAGCGACTTGAGCGCTAAGTGGTGGCAATGTCAAAAGAACATAATGAGAATTGATTAGAAATATCAAACTCGACCCAGAACCTCTTTTGGTATCATTGTACGAATTAGGTTTGATCACCCAGCTGCAAGTGATGTAAGCAAATTTGCCTGACCTAAGAACTGTTAATAGCACCATATACCTGAAACTCAAAGTGGTCTGCACTGTTTTAGGAAGATTTTTGACTTGAAAACTGTCAAATAACACATTTAGCTTAAAAATAAGAATGTCCTTAGAAGCGAACACTTTTAGTTACCCTTATTCTGTTCTCCCAACTGACAAATCCACGTGTTTTATTCCAATCATTTCACTCCCAAATGGATGGTCATATTTCTAAGAATAATTTAGAACATTTGTGATTAGAGAAATGGAGCAAAAGTGCTGCCTCATTATCAACCTTTAACAAGCTGTGGTCTCCCAAGTATATTAATCAAAATATTGATCAAAATATTCAACACCAAATATGTTAAGCTAAAAATAAAATGTAAAATACGGAGTGCGGCTCAAAATCAGAAAACCACTGCAGCCTAATGAGCATTACATTTTCACCTAACTCTGGATGCTTTTGTGACATTGGGAGGCTCAGCTCCAAATGGCCCATCGTTATCTTTTGGAAGTATTGTATTGAATATAGACCTCTTCACTATATTTGTGATAAAAATGTTTCATTTAGAGGTGAAATTTTGGTTTTAGCGTTGGCTATACAGCCGAGTTATCACCATAAAGCATGCCTTTAAATTTAAATCATTTAATCGATTGGGTGTAATCTGATATGGCAGAAATGTTTTTAAATTTTAAATGTCTATAGATGCGCAAGCAAGTACCAGTTGATTATTTATATTTAATTAAACCAACTGCTCCATTGCTTGATTAGACTTACTGCGCATGAAAGCATTGTCCGGCAAAAAAAGCTTTGATTTCAAGATTTATCAGACACATCACCATCATTTCAATTTAGCCATCCAAATATATAGGGCATTTTAACTCAATTCGGAATTCAGTTTGAAAATCAGACGCCCGCAGTGTTCAAATTTCAAATTTTTTAGTTTTTGCATTCAGCTTTTATCGTTGCGCATTTTAAAATCATCCAAAAGTATTAAATTATACATTTCTATAATTAAATTTAATTACAGGGCAAACCCAAAAATTTTAAAACTTTCAGTTTTTAATTACATTTCGGTATACTATATGCAGACAAATAAAAGTAAACATAAAAACTAAACGTAATTAATTGGTGTGGTGTCATCGTGTTTTTTTATTTAACAATAATATTATTTTGGCAACGATACAGTATAAGGCCACAAATAAAACTTAATTAATAAGTTAGTAAATTTTTTTTATTGATTTTTCTTAGAAATCACAATTTTATTCGTATTCCATTTGAACCAACAATATTTTACGATTCGCGTGATCACATAAATTCCAAGAAGAACACTAACCACTACGGCACCGATTACATCGAGCGAGTGTAATTGAAAGAAATTTAAATGAAACGATTTTGGACGTAAATGTGGCGCGCCACGATGCCGTATCACGTATTCGGTCCAAAATATGGCCGTTTCGATTGGTTGCTGTGGACGATCACGATACAATAATGATTCGTATTTTACTCTATCTCTATACGTTGTATTGGTTGTAATCTCGGTAATGGCGGCGTTTAATAATAATTCTGATAGTTCTGTGTAGTGCAGCTTAATTCCCCAACCCTGATCCACTGTAACATCTGCATTTCCACTCTGATCACCAAACACTGGTATAACTAGGACTGGAACACCATAATATTTTGCTTCCATTATACTACCCCATCCGCCATGTGTTATGAACATATCCAATTTTGGATGTTTTAGTATGCCATTTTGTGGTAGCCATTTACTAATCATAACATTTGCGGGCAATCCTGACATCGTGTTATTTTCAAATTTCCATAATACGCGTTGTTTTAGTTGTCCGAATACATTTAGTAGGATCGCTAGTTTTTCGTTCGACAGCGTATTACTTTGAATTACAGTTCCCATACTAAAATAAATGACACCATTGGGCGCAGTGTCCATCCAATTGGAAACCTCTTGTGGCATACTCGACGTTTCTGTAGTTATTTGGGTGCCGCCAACTTCGATCATGGTCGGTAAATACGGTCGCACATTTCCCTGACTAAAATGATGGCTCACCAACGTTAATGATATATTTTGAAGCATGTCGTGCATTTTTGGATATTTTGGGTGCGGAAAGAATTCATCATATATTTTGTTATTTGTGTATCGGGCATACGCTGATAAAGCTTCTGTATCAAGTATATACCATAACATATTATAAAATCGATCACGAAACGATAGCGGCTCCTTAAACGACATAAACGAATTCGATACGTACGATAATGCTTGAGGATTTCGCATAATATCGTTGGCCACATTCGTTGGTTTAAACGAACTGTACGATATGGTAGGACAATCGAAATGTGCTGCCAGTCCCAAAAATATCTCACCAAAAAATGTTTCAGTAATAACCAAATCAAATGTTTCCTCGTCCATGATACGCTTAAGTTGCGGATGATCGAGTATGGCACGAAATTCATTCATTGACAGTTCGGTTAGACGTGGTCCATTTTTGAAAACGGTTAAAATATTTTCGGACATTTCTAGAAATACTCGTGACATGACTGCAATGAAAAAATAAATATATTCCGTGGCCACTGCAGGGTTAAATAAATTCCTAAATACAATACGCATACATATACAAATATGAAATAATCTCTCACAATAATAAATATAAAACTCACCATTCATATCAATTTTTGGTGTTTTGATATGCCGATAATTTTCCGGCAAATTATCTTGATCAAACGAATTGATAACCGTAATTTCATGACCACGTTTTGCAAGTTCGCGCAGAATTGGTTCCAAGCCAAGAAAATGAGAACGTGTTACCGAGGGAAATGGTACTAAAATTTTTGCACAATCGACGACGGAATACGATAATTTTGATACTGTCAATATTAGTAGCAAAGTTTTAAAATTAAATTCAATTTTAAACATTTTATTAAAGATAGAGAGAACTCATTTGATAAGCCGCACTATAATGTGATACTAATTTTTTGGAATTTGTGTATTTTTATTTTTTTACCAAATTTCGTCGATTTTTTAATATTTAGCCTATCGGTTGCGCATGGTCACACAATATACACATATGTATACAATGTACATATGATGATTGATGTATACAATGCGCGCAATTAAAATCATCTATTGCGGATGATGAACTAATATATACAATTACATTATTCATTACACAATATTTACTTATATTATAGTATGCACACAATGTATACAGTCTGCAATCCTCTATGGGAACTAAAAAACATGGATTTTAATTGGCAGCATGTTGTTTGGTGGTTTTATAATCTCAACGATATATTAGCGGTTGTCTAACAATTTAAATGGATTTGTTTGTTTATTCTAGTATCGCTTTCTTAATTATTTAAAACGTGTATCGATTATGATTTAAATTTAATACGTATATTTATATATTACAAGTCATCACATTGATTATTTTATCAATTAGTTTATGTATGAGAATTGTTATGCATATGTTTTTGGTTTAAATTACTATAGTAATAGTCCTATGCGAGCCTTTAAAATATGATTGCATACTAATCGAGTCCAAGTGATCCGGTTCAAATCACATTTTCCATGCAAACCAAAGACATTTCGAAATGGACATACTAATTCACGATTTTTTGAACATATTTTAACGCCATTTGGTATTTTATTTTAACTTAATGATATTACTTACATAATGACATTACTTAAACTATTAAACTAATCGTAATTAAATCCTCAGAATTCTTTAGAATCAATAAAACCAGACAACAAATTCGACTTTACCTCAAAAATGTAGGAGTTGGATTAAATAAGTTGTCAATAAGAACGAACTGCTTTCAATTCCGCAATAACTATAAGATATGATTAATTATTACATAAATAACCACACATCCCAAATAAAAACGATTTAAAATAAAATGTTGCTCAAAGAATTGACCATTGAGCCACATTGTCATATTTTTACAGGTACTTGTAAGTTGGTACTTGTTGCCAGCTCCGTATCTTGCAGCTTCCACAAGTGTGCGTGTTTCCTCCCCGAGATGACCACCAGCCAACTATGCTGGTAATAAACCATGCCTATGTGGTGTACTAGGCGAAAACACGGTGCCAAACAACTGGGCCGGGTCAAGGTGTTAACCGTACCGTGCCGATTACCGCCCAGGCTGGGGCCCAGTCTAAAAACTAGCCAAGTCTCTAACGGTGTATCCGAATACTTGGTGCCCTCCAGATCATGCAGCCTTACCTGTGTATTGCGAATCTCTGCACAGGTGGACCTCCTTTCTCCGCTACTCGTGGGATCTATTATGGATAGTGCAAATCAAAAACAAAAAGAAACCGGCTTTCTTAAAAAACCGGAATCTAGAACGTGGATACAAAACTCACTAGCAAATCAACCTTCAGGAATAGGAAAAAACTGATTTTTATTGCTTTAGAACCATTCTGGGTAATTCATTACCGCGTATCGGTTCCAAACCCACCTGCATCTACAAAGGAGCTTGATCTAGTGAATAAGCTATCTGATTCTATTAACAAAGCCATGTTAGGTGCATGTCCTATCAGTAGACCTTTAGGTTAGTTTTCGGTCACCCTGGTGGTCGAGAGAACTCTAAGGTACTCGTATGGAATGCAAGAGGAAAACGGAGCTGGTCCTCTTTACGAGGAAGCACAAACTTCATCAGTATGACCCGCCAATATTAAATGGTACTCGTCTGATCTTTACGGATAGAGCGAAATCAAACAACTTAGAGAGTAAAGAAAGCTACTATAGCGCTTTACTCCTGTATAAATGCCATTGGAAAGAGATGGGGTATGGAGCTCCACATAGTTCCCTGGCTCTACGTCTCAGTGGTCAAACCTATACTACTGTATGGGGCTGTCGTTTGGTGGCCTGCGTTAAAAATTATGGCCAAACTTAAACTATTGATGAAAGTCCAAAGAACGGCCTGCTAGTGTATAAGTGGGGCTCTCAGGAGCACACCTTATACTCAAGCTCTGGAGATTATCTTCATTTCCCTCCCTTGGATATTGCAGCCAAGCAGCTTGCATCTTGCACCGGTTAACCTCTCTTTTCGTCTACCCGACTTTTGCAGTGTTTTTCAAGCTGAACTTATCGCGATAATGGAAGTCATGGACTGGTTGAGGTATATAATATAATGTAATATCTACGAGGGATATTCGCATTTTTACGGACTGCCAGGCTGCTATTAAAACGCTACAATCATACTCCTTGACGTCGAAAGTAGCCCAGAACTGTCTAGCATCTTTAAATGAGATAGCTGATCACTTCAATATCACGGGGAATGTAAAGGCAGATGAGCTGGCCCGCAAGGGCACATCACGCCTTATATCCCGAAGCAGGCGGAATATAAAGATACCGCTTGCTTCATGTAAACTTCTGTCAGGAAGAAGCCATAAAAGAAACGAACGTCAGATGGTCTAACGCCAGTCATAACAATTCCGATCTGGCCTGGACTTGACCGGTCCAGATCCGGCCAACTGATATCGCTTCGATGACACCACATTGATATGTTCGTGGGAGCTATAACCGGACATTGTCTCATCGAGTTACATGCGAGGGTATCCCTGCCCATGATTTCTATCCCAGCTGCGGTGATGAAGAGAAGGAGTAAATTGTGCTCCATCTGCTCTGCACTTGTCCGAGTCTAGCGTACAGCAGAACAAAATTTATGGGAACTTCCGCTTTCGACGACCTTGTAAGACCTAGTAAGATCGAGGTCCGGGACTTTCAACGCAGAGAATTGATCGAATGTGGTACAGCTACGGACCAATTTTGTGTCTATGCTAGTCCTCTAGGACGGCCACCCTTGCCCTAACCTAACCTAGGCACATTGACACAACAACATTTTAGTTCTAAAAAATTTGGGAAGTAAGCTTTTGGTATGTACGCCCATCTTAAAACCATGTAGCTTTGATCCGATAAAATAAATATCAAAACCACATCTCACATATGAACGTATAAAGGAGATTCTTGTATTTTACTTCATGTACAATACCTAGAATCTTCATCAGATCCCTGATTTCGATATTGCACAGAGCTTGGCAAATCAATGAATGATTCTTCCCTCAAATTTATGGAGCCATCTCTTCCACTCGTCCGTTAGTGTCCAACTTTCACATCCATCCATATCCAATGAGCCTGATTAACGCTTTGTAAAGCTTCAGCTTAACGGCACTTGAAAAGTGTTAAAATTTTAGTAGTGGCCTTAGAGGAGACAAAGCACGACTGCTTGCTGCCAGCCGCTCGTTAAAATCCTCACCTACACTGAGTGCATAAGAGAGCCCAAATAGTTGAGCCTTAAATAGTTGAGCCTTATAAATTCTTCAAGTGGATCAATATAATGTAGGACAGTAACTTGTATACTGTGGAAAGGAGTGCTATAGCGCTGTAGTTCTCGCATTTCAATCGATTTCCCTTCTTGAAGATCATAACAGCGCTTCGCGTATATTCGAATAAGGTCCAAATAAGGACAATTCCACAAAATCTCCTAACCGAATATCAAGAGCTAATTTATAATAATTTATTATTTTATTATAACCAATTGGGCTGGGCTAACTTCACACAACATTTAATGAGGTATAGAATTGTTAGAGTTTTCTGGGATGAAATCCGGGGATAACTTCACATACACGATTTAAACTATGTTTAAAAATTTAGCTATATGTTCTGCAATTATTAAGAGTTTGAACAATGTAACATAGGAGAAAATTTATTATTTAAAATGTCAATGATAAAGTCAACTGGAACTGGCAATCAGCAACATAAGTGCATCAAAAACAAAATGTAGGCTCTAAATTATTATAAAAGTCACTCGTTTAAATTCCTATGCACATACGCTCTGATCGTCTCCTACAAATTGTTTACCAAACAATAATCTATAGCTAACCTTCATCTCGAAGAAATAATGATTTCTAATACGAACTACTTGTTCCGATGTTAATTGTGACAGTATTGCTAAAAGAGATTCATTAAAAGTAACATTTTTTGGAAATTTTGATTATTTCCGTTTTAGATTAGCTTGGGGAAAATTTGTTTTCTTCAGCTTTTCCAATACAATTTAAGCAATGAAATAATTGTTTTGTCCTGTTGATAATTTCAGCTTTTATTTCGTTTCACAGGTCGGTGATTATATTTTCGAACTATTGGTTCGAAAAGTTTTAAATAAATATGGATATTAGTAAAATAAGTTATCGACCAAATTTAATTCAACCTTGCCAAGCACCCGCATTGTATAACACACGAAAAACCGTCTTGCGCTGATACAGGATAGATTTTCGGGTGTTTTATCTTGTTGGTACTTGGAAAGGTCGACTAACATTTGGTAACAGGAAATTTTAATTTTACTATTATTCTATTGATTGTATTTGTATAGGTATATTGTTTGGCTACTATATTCCTTTTAATCCGGCGAGGCTACATTCAGAGAAGTGAAGTTTTAGATTTGATGAATTAAGTTTAAACTGATTCACAATTGATTTTTTAACAGTAACATTTTTCTGATTATGCTTTGAAAGTTAGTTTTTGTGATTTTGAAATTTTTTGTTGTTGCCTGGCAACATAAAGTACGGTCATCCCAAAGAATTTTGCTCTATCTTTATTAGCACACGCTAGCTAATTTAAATTAAATTCTATTGGTGTCTAATTAGTACTTTAGTTATAGATATAATTAATCTGTGTGCATTTGATTGAAGAAATTTTTTGAACAAATAAGGTCCGATGATGTCACCAGCGTGTAAATCGCACCAAACGGTGCATTTTTCTGGATGTAATGGAGTCTGTAGGGTCTCTTGAGGACTGGTCTCACTCCATATGCGGCAATTTTGTTTATTAGCAAACTCGTTAAACCAAAAATGAGCCTCAGCGCTGAACACAATTTGACGATAAAAATCGTCTATAAGTCGCGCGAATCGACGACTAATTTTCAAAGTAAATTTTAATAATTTCGTAGCGTTGTTCAAGCGTGAAACTGTTCATGATGATTTGCCAGAGTATACTGAGATCTGCTAGAGTATATTTCTCATAAAAATTTAATTTTTTGTTTTATTTTTTATAATTTCAAGTTCTATCAGGCATACAAAAATACCCTTTACACATTCTAGTAGTTGAAAATTTCGTATTGGTACGTTTAAGTTGATATGAGTGCATCCGAAACTGATCCCAAATACTCTTCTGATTAATTTGTTTATACTCTTTCCTGATTAGTAATTAATTCACTAAGCGTCCTATAATGACAGGAGAATGGTCTGACGAGAGTCCATCGTTATCTTGTATGATATTGCTGGTGTTACAAAGAAAATTTATAAGATCTGGAATCTTATTTGTGTTTGCGGGCCAGTATTTTGGATTGCCTCCTAGAGTAAAATCGCACTTAAATACCTGTCATTTTTGGAACAATTTTTCTCTTTTTCTTGTGGTTGTTCTCAATCCCTTTTAGATATATTTTGCGTTAAAATCATCAGCGAACCATAGATTTCTCAAGCATATATCAGAGATAGAACTATTTTCAAACACACCAAAAATTATATTAGGCTCCGGTATTTTATTGTCACCCGGTACATACACGAACAGCACAACATTAGCTGCGTAACGATGACGGCATTTGTCATAAATAAGTTTTGCGCTTGTAAATATTAGTTTAAATGATTATCACTAAACAAGAATTTAACATCGCAGTGATTTTGTAAAAATATGATAATCGTTTGGTAAAAACTGGCCCTAGAAAAAATAATAACTATATATGAAGGTTAATATTTTCTTAGAAATATTTAACAAAATCATGTTTTTTAGACAATAATACGTGTACGACACGCAATCTGAATAAATAAATGTCGCGTTTACATTTATTGGAAATCTCATTCCAAATTCAATTGAAAATGAAATTAATGATCGACACATGATCGCATACAACTATGACAATAATTATTGGTAATTATTATTCATAATTAAAGTTTTACTTTTCTTCCAATTATAAAAAATGCGCGTTCTTTATCATCTTTAAAAATACGTTATTCAAAAAATGTATGCCGCGCTGTCTCTAGGCCGCACTTAAACTGCAATGTAATGATTGTACGTACGCCGCCTTGTATGTCTTAATAATAAGCACTATTATTCAATTCCATAGTTTTGTTTTATTTTTTATTATAAAAAAAAGAAAAACAAAACAAAAAATAATAAAAATATAGAAACAAGCGAAACATTTATATCGAGTCGAGATGTTGTTGCTTTTATTTTAGTTTTGATTTTTTTTTTTTTTTTAGTTTTGACCTGACTTCGCTATCATCAAGTGCTACACGCGGTCTACCGATACACAGTTAAATTTGTTATTATTGTTAGTTATAGTTTTAATTGTGCTTGACAAAATAAAATAAATAAAAATTTTAAATTAATTTTATTGCTGGTGTAATTATTTGTGCAGTGTGTGAGAAAAATAACCAAAATTCGTTAATAGTAATAACTACAAAATAGTCATAAATAATAACAATTATTTAAGTGTATATATAGTGTATGTATTATGACAATAAGTTATTAGCGATTTTAATCTATGTTATTCATTTTTATTTATTTTGTTTACATAATTTAATTGTACATATTGCGTTGATTGTATATAGAAAGAAAATTTAAATATATTTTTATTTATTGTTTTCTTTTAATTAGAAAACTTACCTGTTTGGTATGTGTAGAGTGTACTGCGTGTACATACATATATAGCTATTATACGAAATATTTTAAATATTATTTGTTATGTCTACAGTACCGATATAAAATATAAGAATGACACGCAATCCTTTTTGCTTATATACAAGACGTTTCTTATCATTTTGATCGTGATTAATTATTATATAATTGAATATTCAAGTGGCAACTCTGTTATAAGACCTATGATTGTTTCGAATTATTTTAGTCCTACAATTAAAACGTAAATCGTAAATTTGTGTTACCAAGTAATTCCAAAGTACATTACTCTGTAAGCAATATATCTGTACCCATAATCACAAAAAATTGTAATTTATCGTGTATATGAAATATAAAAAAAAATCCTATTTTAAACTAATTTTTTATGACTGATAAGACACTCAGCAGGTACCAGTTGAAATAGTTGTGCATAATCAGGGTTGCGTCGAAGCTAGTAGTCGCTAGGGTGCAAGTAATTGTTAATATATTTGTGCAAGGTGGAATGCCGGTCAATCATACATACAGTTGGAAATGAAATAAATTTTGTCATTGGAAATGAGTATTTTTGGCTACCGCAGTACCATCATAAAAATTTTTAGGTTTCACGATACCAAATTTTTGTCGACCATGTTAAAATTTGAATTTTCTGTTTCATTTTTCAACTTTATTAGTTTAGTGGTGTTTATATAAATTGTGTCTACAGTCATATTTTCTTGCTATATTTACAACAACAATTTAATTTTTAAAATCAAATGCATTGAATAAACATTCATAAGAATTAAATAATCCAAACAAAAAATTTGGAATTATTTAATTCTATTCCAAATTTAGTTTCAAGAGTTAACAACGGCTGTACATTTATTTATTGTAAATGATAATAATTTATCTATTATTTTATTGTAAAATGGTTTTTTAATTTGAATAATTTAATTTTAATCTATTTGCTTATTTAAAGTCGAGCCGCATGTAAATATTTGGCAGAACATATGTTTTCATACTGGAAACTAGCGATTGGGATCGATAGTTCTTCAGATGGGGTTTACCGGGAAATTCATTTTTATTTCACGATAAAATTTCGAACGGAATATTTTAAATGTTTTGTTCATTCAACTGAATTTCCCACATTTTTTATTAAACTAAATTATTTCGGGTTAAATTTAATTTTGGACTATAAAACTATTGTATATAAAATGAAGGTACAGTTCCGTTTTAAAATATAGGGTTTTTCAATAAGAAAATGCCTCTCATCTTTTGACATTTGACAAGTAAAAACTTCGCCATTACTAAAAATGGTACCATACACGCTTCAACAACGCATTGAAATTGTTAAAATTCACTACAAAAATGGTGAAAAGTTTTGCAGTCACAGTTTGCAAAACTAAAGCACTTTTTGGTCGTCGTGAAGCACCTTCTCGGCCGGCATTAGTGAAATTGGTGAATTGAAAATTTGAGCTCTTGGGACAAGGTAGTGATGTGAAGAATCGAAGCCGTGTGTGTCGCTCAAGAACAACTGATAATATTGCTGTAGCCCGTAGTGTTGAAGGAAACCCAGGCTTGTCGATTCCTCGTCGTTCTTTGGAATTAGACAATCCACAAACTTGAATTGGAAGATATTGTTGTGGACGACGTTTAATTTCAAGCAAGACGGCGCTACGTGCCACACAAGCAACGAAACAATCGCAATTTTGCAAGAAAAGTTTCCTGGCCGTGTTATTTCTCGAAGAAGTGATCACAATTGGCCACCGAGATCTTGTGATTTAACACCTTTAGACGTTTTTCTTTGGAACCACGTGACAGATAAGGTCTATGCCAATGCTCCACACCGCCAATGGTCATGGAAAATTTCATGAAAAGAATATGGTGCTACAAGCGTAGCCGTGGAGGCCATTTGGCTGATATCGTTTTCAAATGATAATGGCATACCTTCCTCTTTAGAATAAAATAAATATTCATTGATTTCTCTTAAAAAATACTCGTTTTTTTTTAATTTCAAAATAAAACCTCTGGAAAACCCTTTACTACAACAAAACTTTTCTTGTGTATATAAGTTAAGAATTATTACTCAAATTACTGAAAGTTACAACTTTTGAAACGTCGCAATTCATCACTTGTTTTTCTATTAAAATTATTG
This sequence comes from Tipula unca, assembly GCA_951394425.1. Classification (NCBI taxonomy): domain Eukaryota; kingdom Metazoa; phylum Arthropoda; class Insecta; order Diptera; family Tipulidae; genus Tipula; species Tipula unca. Next base: position 162,754,607 of record OX596382.1, on the reverse strand, counting down.
GCCAAAAATATAAATTTAAAACAAAACTTATTTTCAATTAATGCTGAGATATTTAAATCTGCGTCAATGAACGAAATTCTTCATTAAGATGATGATGATCACCATAATGGCTATGATATGATTACTGATACATATACTTTATCCTATGTATAAAGAACGCGAGAAAAACATTAAAAAAAGCGATAAGACTATGGTTCTGAAAGCTTAACATGAATTCGACACCCAGCTGTATACAAGATTAGAGTATTTTGAAGTAATTTAGTGTCTAAAAACAGAATTATAATTTTTAAAGTTTTTGACAAATTGTTCTTCATCTTTAATAAACTCTAGTGTTGTATGGAAGAGTTGCGCAATATAATAATTCTCCAGTTAAAATTGGTCCTTCTTTCCTCGGAATTTCACCTTCCATATAACACTGAATTAAGTTTTGGAAATCTCTATAATGTAGCGTAGCGTTCTCAATTCGGGTATCGTGATCGATAGACCCTAGCAGCATTCCCCCTTCAAAAAATTCAAAAACGTAAAGCATATTCCCAAGAAACAATAAGCTAGCGCCGTTAGACGTTTGTGTCTCTCTTTTCAAGAACAAAATTGTACGCAATTTCGTTCATTCAATTACGTTATGTCTATTGCGTTCTCAGCCTATTAGAATAAGTTTGCACACTATTCCTTTTTCTTCAATTGGATATTTTATCGAATGAATGTATATAAATAGAATTGAGCAGGCCATGAATACAATAGAAATTGTTGAATTGCATACGAAAGAGCATATCATTTTGTACTTGAAAAAAGAGACACAAATGTCTATCGAAAAAAGTGATGTTACAGGGAGGATAAATATTGACTCTACATAGACGCCATTCTTACAGGTTCCAGAGTGCGAAAAAGTCGCAACAATTCATCGCAAGTAATTCACCGTAATGGCAATTCATTGCAAGCAGTTAATCATTAGTAATATCATTATTAAATTAGACATATTGTAAACAAACTGGGATGGAACAAGGTTATTCCTTGGCCGACTATAATGGAATTTGACATGTTGGGTGGCAATGAGATTTTAATATAATTAAAACTCGAGTGTTGTAAGTTAAGAGAAAGTAATCCTCCGTCAAAACTCAGGACACTTATGATCTAATTAAAAGCATCACTTGATATTAGTAAACCTCCAATGGGCTCTATTAATGGTCAAAGAGTTAGAATGGTAAAACTGTAAAGTGACTTGGATTAGACTTTGATAAAAGACTTATTAAGAAATTAGTGGTAGTAGCGCGACGACGAAAAAAAGACTATAGTACAAAAGACAAGGCGGCTTGGTCAAGTCGTGATTGGTCAAGGAATAGTTTAGTTTTGTTCCAGTTGGCCATATTACGGAATTTTATTCAAAAACTTTTTATAATCCCATTTCCATACAACATGTCAAGTTCCACTTGGCTGACTTTGAGGCCCAGAAATAACCTTCTTCCATCCCAGATTCCTTCCTATAATAACAACTAACTGCTTGCGATAAATTGCCTGCGATGAAATGCTATTGCGATGAATTTCTTGCGATGGATTCCTTGAATTGCTTGCGATAAAACAGCAGATTATCATAACTCGGCACCACGGCTATTTCCCGACATGATTTCAGATATATGCTAGTCATGATAGCATTTATATAACTGCCAAAGTTCGAGTTCATTTCATTTGTAGTTTTCGAGATTTCATTAGAATTTATTTCTGTATATCGAATTGAAGTACATACGCATGTAAATAAAACCCCTAAATGTTGATGTATTGTGTTGTTTTACGTCTGGAATTGTTAATGCAGTTAATGTGACATCAAATACGTTTTGCATTTCAAATTTTCATTTCATTATTTCATTTACACACATACTTTCTAATTTTATTAATTAGCCATTTAAATACCAAAACAAATTTGCATACAGCGGCGAATATATTTACAGCAGCGTAAATTGTGCAGTTTGTAAATACCGATATTTGGTATACTGTACTTTTAAGTCTAAAAGCAATTTCTATAAAGTTGCAGCTAATTCTCGAAAACAACAATTCCCCGTAAACGTCATTTGGCCGAAAAGGTCAATTTACCAAAAATGACAGCACAACGAAAACAACAATTTTAACATTTATCTTTGATCTTAGTCTAAAAAGATAATGACGTCGTTTCTACCATAACCTTAATTTTCGCTCATATTATTCTAAGGTAAAATCGACTTCATCGAACATATTCAATTTTAGAATTCCACTTTCATCAAATCGAATGTTATTATAATCAGTGCTGGGATGTTCTATCATCACTTCGATTCGCTTCGATAGACATTTGTGTCTCTTTTTTTACGCACAAAATTGTGCTCCATTGCGTTTTTTGAATTACGTTTTGTCTATTGCGTTCTCAGCCTGTTAGAATAAATTTGCAAACTGTCTCTTTTTCCTCTTTTCACTTGCCATCGAAAATAAAAATATTGGTGATATTTTATCGAATGAATTTATAGAAATAGAATCGAGTAGGCTATGATCACAATATAAATTGCGAAATAGAATACAATTTTGTTCGTAAAAATAGGGACACAAATGACTATTGAAGCGAATCAAAGTGATGATAGAACATCAAAGCACTGACTTCTGTCGATCTCGGTGTATTTTCATTTTCGGTGAATTTTCGTTTTCGATGAATTATTGTCGTTTTTAGTAAATTGCGTTTTGGTGAATTGAAGTTTTAAGTCAATTATTTCTCTGTGAATTCGTCTTGGAACCCTGGATTAGCAAGAAAATATTGTACAAAAAGTACCGGGACTGTCGAATATTTTCATTAGGCTTTAGAAAATAATAAATAAATACAAGCGTTGTAATGCACATAAAGAGGAATTTCACTGTGAGCATAACCTTGGCCTTAGCTCAAACTGAGAGGCAATTAGAAGTTCATTCTGATTTCATCAATGGTAATCGCCATTCGACTTCAGAAATGTAAAATAGAAAAAACTTGCTAGGTTAAAACGATTTTTTGAAACAAAGCTCTGTTACTATGTATTTTAGGAGGTAGTTCATGTCACTGATAACATTATCAAAGCAACATAATAAATACATATGTATTTAATAAAATACTAGTCACAGAACTTTGATTCAAAAACTTTTAACACCACTTTTAAAAAAAACAAGGTTGATCTTTAGTGACCTTCCATGACTCCTAAATTTGCTCCAAGGTCAACGCTAGGGTCATAGCCATGTGGATTTTTAATTGATTATTATTTTAAACCGAATTATTGTGATTTCAGAAAGGAGTTCGATTTCCGTTAGGTGCTGTGTGGAATATTCTAAAATACCATTAAAAAGGATATTTTAAAAATTTTAGAGTTATAATTGGATTGTATAATCGGACCGATGATATTGGAACATTTAGAAAATATGCGGCAAAATATTCCAGAGAATTAAAAAATGTCAAACAATTTATTTTAGGGAGATATAATTTTTGAACCAAAAACGACATTTAAGATTATAAGTGATAAGTTCCAGCTTTTTTACATGTTACTAGAGATTTTGAAGTAATTGTAGCAGTTAGAGATTATCTCCAAGTAGAGCTTCATTGTCAGTTCTATACAGTTACATAATCAAATCGAGTGATTCCAATGCACTTATTAATGCTATTAGATTTTCATCACAAATTAAAAAATTATCTCAGGTTTTAAATTGTATTGGGTAATTGTGATTGGAATAACGAATGATGGACGGAAAGTTGATGACGGCAAAAATTTAACTACTATAACTTTAATTTAAAGTGTTCCGAGGCAGCATAGCAATTGACCGACGTTTGAGGTTCGACAAACAAAACACTTGTTTTTCTGTAACTATGGATATAGATCATAATTTCTTTAATTGTAACACTTTAACGTGAAGCTGTAATATAATAAATCATTTTATTAGCAGTCCTGCTTATCAGTAAAGCTGAATTAGGCGGGAATCTGTGCGGAACATTTGCTGAAGTTAGACATATCTTAACTCGCTCGACCTGCAGAGTCTAACATTAAGTTTTTAAGGATTTGCGTAACTGACATCTCTGAAGAGACATCCTAAAACATTTACAAAATGTTTTAAATTAGAATATCAATTCTGAAACCGCAGAGATTTTTTCCTAATTTTTTTTTTTTTATATTTATGTTTATATATTCAGATGTATTTGTAGAAAACTAGAAAGATAATGTTTAATTAAAATAAAGTAACAAAGCGACTTTATTTGACATTGAGCTCGATGATAAATTTTATAATTAATTTAAATTTATCCGTATGTTAAAATAAACAATAACAGTGTTCGACCTAGAATGAATTGCGATCTTTAAACCCTAATTAAAAATATAAATAAAAAGTTTAGATAAAATATGGCTACTATTGAATAAATTAGAATGAGGTAAATTGATTTTTATAATGGTATTTATAGTTTAAATAATAGTAAGAATGGTGGCTGTAAAACTCATTGTAAGTTCGTTCGAATATTACATCAGCGAGAGTAAATAGAGAGTGATAAAGTTTTTTCAGATATTTGAGAAACGTCTTTTTCAATACACTAGAAAAATTTCGCTGCGAGTAAAATGAAAAGATTTCAGCAGAAATTTAACAATATTTTTAAGATTAGCGAACAACTGTCTATAGACCGACTGTCTATAGGAGAATGTAAAATGATAAGTATTTTTCTTTCCAGCACCACAGATAAAATTTTATTAATATTCATCCTAGAAAGAATAAAGCTTGAAACTAAGGAATGAAAAAGGTGACATGTATAAAAGAAGTAGTACTGATCATTTCAAATCAGTCCGTATAGCATCATCACATCGAGCAATGATAGGTAGAAATGGAACGGAATAGTTCTGATGTTCCTCAACCTGCGGATAATGTCATTCATAAATAATTTCAATAACAAGAATAATTCAATGTATGCGAAATTAGCCCGAGAACTACAATATCCCGTAAAAAAATATTTTCAAAAACTATCTGTCTTGACTAAATACAATAAAATGTTTTGTCACGGTGCCAAACATTTCGAAAATCTGTTTGAATTTATCCATTTTTGATAAATTCAAATTCCAACGACAACATTACCGATCAATAAATATTTCAAAAATATGATTGAATTCATCCGTTTTTATAGCGATTCATTACTGATTAACTTAAAGGGAAATGTTTGGCCCCGAGACAAAAATGCATTACTAATCCTCGTTAATTTTTTTTTGGGCTCTGCTTTCTTCAATCGCAAATCTGGAACCATATTCTAATTTAGGAATATTTGATATGTATATTGATTATTGAGTTAAACAGAAATTATTGTACAATTTTAGAGAAGCCTATAATTAAATATTTGTAGTATTCTCACTCTTATAATGTTTTCAAAACATTTTTCTACAGTTAACAACGAGATGTCGTCTACATTGACGATTGTGGTATTGAAAAACGAGCAACAACACAAATTCCATCTGGAAACGCTTTTCCAATGACAGCTACAAGATCAGCCCTAATGCTGGACTCATAATCAACTGGGAACAATCACTCATACATCGCAGAATCACTTCGTCGAACCATCATCAACACTTTACAACATTTCACATAACGTTCGAAATTCCACCTAGTCGATTCAAACATATTCACTTGGACATCGCAGGATCATTTCCTCAAGGAATGTAATTTGAGTCGTAATTTTTCTCGGAGTAAACGATACTGCTCGGCTCACATCGGATACGTATAAGGACTTACAATCCGCAATCCAGTGGCATGATCGAACACATTCACGACAGCTCAAAACTGCTCTAATAGCCAAAGGAAATACTTGGAATCCGAGCAAAAGTGAAAGAAAAGACGATCTGAAGTGCTCACCAGCTGAAATGGTTTACGGTCAAATCACCAATTACCCGGTGAGTTCTTCGTCGAAAATCGTCCTTCATCCATAGCAATCAGCGACACAGTCGCGGATCAACTTCGCACCACCATGGAAAATCATATCTCCACGACTACTAGACAAACGAATCAAAAGGATATCGTCGAAAACTGCGATTAATTCTTCATCAAGGTTGATAAAGTTCGGCCTAACGGTATTCTAAATTCAGCTGATCATAGCACCTTAAGTGCAAAAGTATTAATTTGATCCATAAACCTAGTGTAACCATACATTTTTTATAAGGCTTGCGGTATCGAATACTATCCATCGCTACTGTATAATGTAGACGAAAATTACTATTACACATAATATAGTAATAATAGTAAATCATCATACACAAGTTGTATTTAAATGCGATACGCATAAGTATTATTATGACTATATGCATATATAAATTACCTGTATATGTACATAACAAATAATAGCGGAAATAAGTAACAACTCTATAATGTAGTTAATGTATATAACAATATATGGACATTGCTTTATAAAGTTGAGTGATTTCATTTTTGCGCAGAATATTTAGAAATCTAAATCTCATGATTTTTTAATTAAATTCGTACGTGTAGTAAGTACTCAAACAATTAAAACTATATTGTTTTTTTGAGTTTTTAAAATCGATTCAATAATATCGAACCAAGTGGACCAACGAGAAAAAAACTATTTTGAGATTATTGCAATGCTAAAACTACTTTCTTTTTTTTTAAATAAATACCAACACATACATACATTAATTAGAGACTATTCGGCTAATGGATTGATTGTCCATTGAATGCTGAACAGTATCCCTATTTTGTACACGGCTACATGTTCGTATTTTAATTGGCTGCACACTGCGTAGCTCCATGCTAACCTGTACTAACATGAACGATGCGACACATCGCCCATGAGTTCTACATTCCAACAGAAGGTCATAGATGTTTTCAATTTAATCACCGATCGCAATCGGGAGATGAAAAATCCCTTTTGTACTCGCCTCTGTTGGGATTCGAACCCGATACCTCCCAATTCAAACATCGCAGCTTTAGCCACTGCTCTATTTGCTCGATAACTTAACAATTACGGAGGCTAGAAGGCTTTATATTACTGAAAGCTGAAACTTCGGTAAATTCAGCGAGTAAGTTAAATTGAAATTCAAATGACTCTATCCACAAATCAGGGGTTGGCTGTTAATAAACCAAACCTTTCAATAGAATATTGCCTATTGGTATAATAGGGATAAATTATAATAAGAGAATTAATTATGTATATATGGTCGCATTTACTCACCGCCATTCATCCCGTATACAGTGAAAACTCTACCAATTTACTATTGTGTATCACTTTACAAATTGTGGCTTAGGATATTGCTTAGGCAAAAATGATTTTAGCCGTCCTCTAGGGTTAATTATAAACAGTAGCTATTATAATACATATTTTTTCACAGTAACTGTTACTGTTTGTTTGAAGCCTTTTGTAAAAAACTTCATATTCATAAAAAACGGATGATTCATTAAATAAAAAATTAAAAAATCTTCTTCGAACTTATCAGAAAATCCTTTTATTCGCATATAATTACTTTAACACATAACTCGTGTCCTATACCAATCATTGCCAATCCACTTAATCTGTCATGGTATCATATTGGAAGGTGGTCATTAAAACTGCTTTAGTTATTTTTAATTTGGACTTTTGGAGAACCTAGCAACTGTCTCAGAATTCAGAGAGTTTATTAACGTTAGGACAAAAAAATTTAATATTGTTATAAATTTTAAAAGGTCCCAAGAAGATATATTTTGATTTACAAAGAGATAAATTGACAAGATCATGTCAAATTTTATTTGATAAAAAAACATAATCTTATATTTTTCTTTGGGATCAATACTAGGCTTTTATGTAGATCTAACTTGATGTTTAGGCGAAATTTCAAAACTTGTCTCTGCATTAATTTCAGTGGCTAGTTCTTTATGGCATCTACAAGAAATTGATTACAAAATTCATCAGAACGTGAGTTTTGTATTGGAGCATAAAAATTTAAATTGTTTAATTTATAGTTCTGGAAGCTTCATTTCTGTATATTCGGCGTTCCCGCATCTTGTATCGGTAAAGCCACTTTAATGTTAAACCACTTATATTATTGAAGACGAGCGGCCACCTCAAAATAGACGAAAAGAAGACATATATCTTCTTTATAATTCTTATCCTACCTTGTACGTCACAGTCATCGCTTTTCATATTGGATCTGTTGTCATATCCTTGTCCTCCCATATCCTGCAACAGGGAATGATTAATACACATCTTTAAAAAAAACTTCATTTATTTAAACTCAACCAACAAACCAACTCGATCACTTTTAAAATTTTGTTATTGATATTTTGATGCAGTTTATCATATGTACTCTGAAATGCCATTGAAATGCCTATATTTTTATGATAGCAAAAAATAGTAACCAAACTCCATTCTAATGGTTTATTTCTGAACTGATAAACTTCTGAGACGTATCTATTGTGTGTTATGATTTAAGCCGCTGCGCGCGAGTTCAAACCAGGATAATTTAGCTTCTATACGCGGCTTCTTGATATTATCAAAAATAAAATTTGAATTTTCGATTTTTGGTATATCGGCATTTACCCATCTTCCAAATGGAACGTAAAAAAAATTAATATTTTTAATTTCCGTTCTGTTATATTCTCTTCCGCCACGTCTGCTGTAATGATTTTCCATACATTGTTGTTAATTGAACTGGCTAATCTTTATTTATGTATTGTATATTATTATACAACCTTGACACGTTCGTTGTTCCCAATCATATCGCGAGGTGCTATCTCTTTAAGTTTGACACATAACTGTTTCGGTTGTGGTCTTTTTTGTTGAGCATTCTGTCATTTCTGGTGAGTCTTCATATGCTTTCTAATTCTTCTTCGTCAGAAGACAGCTGATTATTTTTGGCATGACTGCAAAATCTACTTGTGGCTGCTATTGAAAAATTAGTTTTGAACACATTTCGCTGAAAAATATTTTTAAAAGAAATGCTTCAAAATCTGGGCTATTGCTGAATCCTTCAGAGCACCTTATCTTTGTATGTTAAATTCAACTAAGAAATGCATTATAGAACAATGATTGTTATCCAATATGGGTCAAAACGTATTTTATTTTAATTCAATTGATCAATTGAGTACAGGGTGAGACAGGTAAATTAGGATAATAAAATAACTGGAACACGAGTCTATAGAAAAATAATCTAAGAGCATTGATTGGTTCCAAGGGAATGAGATGGTTTGATTTATCTTTTGAAGATAATTTCAAGGTTATTTTGTTTGTTTTTCAAATGGAAACCTATATATTTTTTATTCTGAAACCCTCTTCTACTTAAAACATCAAACAACTTATCTTTCAAAAGTATTTTGTTCTGAGACATATGTACATACATTTCTGATGATATTCACCAAAATAAATGCCTTTAGGGAATGCCTGTATATAAATCGGGTGGCACTTTGTCGTTGGGCAAGAAATATTTTCCGTTGAATCAACGTTTGTTTACCAACCATAGTCAAGTCAAACGTAATAATATGACAGTAATGGTCTATAGAAAACCCGCATTGGTAACGCGAACATCCTTGGTCTGTATTAATGTTTGGTGTGGGGAATAATTGGAGACTAACTATAATTGGTCCTTAATTTATTGATGCAACTTTAAATGACCAGAAAAATATTTATTTCCTTAACCACAATTGGCCAGAACTACTTGAATATCCAACATAATAGTGGAGTGAATATAAACAAGCAACGGGTACAGTGAATTATCCTGCTTGCTGATATCCTGCAGAATAATTATTCTCACTCCGTTGACTTGCGATATCTCTTTTTATGAATTACTTAAAAGAGAAAGAAGAAATATTTATAAAGATGATAACTGCATAATTTAGTTTTGCTAATTAAAATCGATTTAAATTATTATGGCAATGTCTTTAATTGTGTGAAATAAAATGTCAAAAAATAAGAAGTATGCTTGTAAATAATTCTTAACAATTCCAAAAGTTCTAGTTATTTTGGTGAATATCTTATTGATTAAAAGCTGTTTAAGGAAAATAAGATTTCGTAATAAAAAATGTAGGATTTTACTTGAAATAAAACCAGTGACCTTGAAATAACCTCGAAAAGTCCACTAAATCAGACATAAATACCATGTCAGTCCGTCCTTCGAAAAATCAATCTAACTTTCTCAGCCCGTTTTGCTACAGATTCGGTCGTTTATTTGCCTCATTTAAATACCTGTTCCGGTACACAGGGTGAGTATTTTAGAAAATACTTGCCTTTTTTTCTCGGAAGCGTTGCAAGATAGAAGAAATTTAGTAATGAAAACGTTAAGTGTGAAGAAGGTCATCTAATGATGATCTTGAATGACCATAAATCTCGTTTGTTTCGGGGATACAGACTAAAGATAGGTTTTCTAAATTAAAATGCTTTTTTTGTTTAAGCAGTAAAAGCAAGTAAATAATATTAATTATTTGGAAGACGATAAGATTATACGCTAAACGATATCCAGATGGATATTTTTAGGTACATCTCTATTTAATTGTTCAACAAGTAAACTTCACACGACCGGAACCATCACAGGACCCATATACATCAACTCGAAATATTGTATGAGATAGAGGAAATATTTCCTCTTCCATGCCTATAACACAAATCATTGCTGCAAGAGTATTAGCAAATGATTTTAATAATCAAATACAATTTTGTCATTAAAAACCAATTTATTTTATTGTGTATTGTATGGCGACCAGCCGAGGCAACTTTGGATTTAATTTTGTTACCAGAAATATCTCTTAATAAAAATATTTAGTTAAGGAAATTATCCAATCTTCATTCCTTCATGCATACATTTTTTTTTCTATTTTAATGGCATATACTCATCTGGGTCGCCAACTGTTGCGATCATATAATTAAATAAAATCGTTCCATTGAGTTTTGCTTCTGATATACCTATCGACAATTTTGTGGCAACTTTGATAGATCAGATGTCATATACAGCATTTTAGAATTTTACACTTGATTGTTTAGTCGTTAAAAGGTGTTAGTATACGCTCAGCTATAACAAGAGTTAAAATGAGTTTGAATTTATTAAATATATATACGATTACCATAATGTAGTGTAGTCCTTTGAACTATACCTGTTCAACATTTTATGGGATTGTGTACAAAATGTAGAGGGTTAGAGCCAGAAGGTTGTTCTCTTATTCAAAATTATAATTTAGATTTTAATTAAGTGTTGAACTGCATATTCTAATGTTCAGTTGTAATGTTAAACGGCGTATCTTTTCGTTAACCTAAAAAATCTTTACAATATTTCACTAATGTCTAAACAGCCTGTTCCACCGTATTGCAATCTAAGAAAAATACGATTTCTATCCCGAATTCATTTGTGACATTTTTCTGCAGTATTTTATCATTTTTGGTCGACAAACATTGTCACTGTTTTATCGATTTTATTAATATTTAAATCAATGCGTTGTCACGTGAGTACGAAATATTTTGTTGGTTTCATTTTCAACTGATGATGTGCTTAATTTAAATTCAAACATCTAGCAGCAGAACCATCCTTTTCATTCCAAATTTTGAGAATTTCCAAGCAATTTCCAAGCTAAAATTGGTTAACCGATTAATCGTTTATAACCTCAAAACAATTTATTTGAATCCATTAAACCTTTCATTTCTTAATTCGCATTCGAACTTTACTCTATCACTTTTACTAAAACTTTGAGGTCACCTCGTGCACGCAGAGATTCTTTATCGAAAATTTAATTTATAGGACCAACAATTTAAAAACGAAAAAAAATCATGTGGTTCAGTCATTGTTGCGCAAAAATGGAATTTCCAAACTAGTAATTCAGACGCAAAAACGTAAATCATTAACACAAACGATCATGAACATATATTTTAACGATGTTTAATTTTTTGGATTCACAAAAAATTATTTAATGATTTATATACATAATGTATATAGTTGGATAAATTGTTAGTTGCATAATTCTTTAATAAATACCGTATAGTTTCTTTAAATGAAGAATCTAGTTCATGGCCGGAACCGTAGCCAAATAATTTTCGTTCATGAGTCGGAAAACAAAATAATGAAGCGAAAACCAGTTCTAATTTGATATATACGCGTCGTCAATTATGCGACGTTTTATATCTTGATATAGTAAGTAAGTAATGATATTATAATAAAAGAAGTTACCAATCAAGGTTTGAAAAACGTTTCTAGTAGGTACCAAATTGTGTAGACAATATGTACATTATCTATGGGATTTTTTATACCAGCTTTCTATGTTTTTTGTTATACATTTTTGATCAACTTTCGATTTCCTTAAAGTTAAAAACGGGTTTAGCTTTTTTTTTCTAATATATCTACTATTTCCAACCACTATACTATATTTAGATATTTAATTGAATATTTTCCAACTATCAATTACTGTGTTTAATGCATTCGCATAATTGTTACCATTATAATTTATGTTGTATGCCTTAGGTAATCTATATGGTGATATTGTATACATTTGCATATTATGAACTGTCATCTAATTATACCGGTATCGTTTGAGGAAATACATAACACAAAACATTACTTGCCTATTTATACACTAGTTTAATTGTTTATCAGTTATCACGTTTATGTTATATTTAACGCATGTATGTCACAGTAACGAATTTCACTTTCTAAATATTTATTAGCACAATACCTGCGCACGTCTATTTGACTGTTTATTGTCATTCAAATCGAGTAGATCTTGAACATAAAACATATTATAGCCGATCACGTGTGCGTATGACGATCGTTTTTGGTTTTGATTACGTAAATTGTGTACGCGATTAGTATTCTATTCTATAAACGTGTCGCTTATGTCTATGCTAAATAATTCAAAACGAAAAATGCATTATCATTGGTAAACAAATATAAATAATAAAGGCACCGGTATACACCATTATGAATCACTTACATATGTGATTTACGAATTTAAAATTCAATATTCCAACAAATATATGATTATTTATGCGATTATATTTATTGATATGTTATGATGCGTGGATTGTATTATTATGATAAAAAAAATCGCGTTCACGGTTAGTTTTATTTGTACAATGTATGTAACTATATACTAAGTAACGTATCGTTTTCTTTTGACTTGACTGATAACCTTGTAAATTATGTAGTCATTTTTAGAAGCTTGAAAATAAATGATCATTGGCGTTAAGCCGGTTTTGAAGGTTAAATTAAAAAAAAACATTTTGATTTATTAGATTAATATTAGAGTTTCGCACAAGTTTAAGCTTTTTGTAGTTAACCAATATATGTACATACGTTACATAGAGAAGTTTACATTTTTTTATTGATTAGTTATATTTATTTGACGTGAAAAGCCGTCATAGGTCAAGGTTATAGTATATATTTTAATTGCTTGGAAGGTTGAACTGAAGCGATTTATTGAAGTTTTTCCTAGTAGCATTAATTCTCAAATTGTCAGTGTTGATTTCCTTACGATTTGTTTTCGTGCGTTGCATCTCGGCCTGTTTTGATTTTGTACTGTACCAGCTGATATTCACTGTGAACGTCTATGTCTCTCATCGTTCTGACATCTTGTATATGGATATGAAGAAATTCTGGTTAACCATTTCGTGATGTATCTGGCACTTTCTTCTGCCACATGAGGCCTATGTAGTTTTTTGAATATATCGTGTGTGAATCTGCTACCATCTATAGTTGATTGGTGATACAGATATCGATGGCTATTAGATCAGTGTTGTTTGATTCAATTTTTACACTGACATCTCCTTGAATTATTTTGACTTTACTGATGTCAAAGCACTGGATGGTGAGGGTATTTCTTCATTGTAATTGAAATCTTACCATTAAGATTCTACTATTTATTTTTTTCCATTTCATTAGTGCGTTATTTGCTCTATCTGTTGTCAATAGCTTACGCCTTGCTCTGATATATGTAGTTATTCTTCGCTTGTATTTAGTTCTCCAGTGTTTTCCATCTCACTTTACTGGGGCCCGTTACATTTTTCTATTAGAATTCTGATGTTACATTACTAGTGTGCATCAATAAAATTACATTATAAAAAACTATACCAAAGCTTCAATTCTTATCTTGTAAGATGATGAAACTAGATTAGAGGAAATTCAGATTAGAATTGAAAAGCATATGATTTATAGTACGAATTTCATAAAGTGGAAGTTAAACTGTCAATTATTTTGATCTGAAAGCTAAATTACGATAAGTAGAACGAAGATTAAAAGAAGTTAACACAATTACGGCCGGTTTATCCTCGATTGCCGCATTGGCTGAACAATAAAGGTATACTTTATAGAGGAAGTTCCAAAAATAAATATAGGAATTCTCAAAGCTGAAAAATCCTTTCTTCGGAGATTACAATGACACATGTATGTATTTGGCTAGTATCCATTTAACTGAAGCGCAATATTACAACATTTAAAAAATTTATTGAAAGGGCCTGTTGCAACTGTGTTAAAGAAGCAATTGTCCATCAGTTTGTAATATAATATCTATCGTGAAAGTTTCAGGAGCTATTTTGAGTAATGGAACCGATGCAGCTGAAGAAAGGGGTTTTAAAGCTTTGGGAAGTACAGCTGAATCGCGTGATCATTTTTTAGTCTATATAATGTTGCAAAATGTAGATTTCACATACTTATACAAAATAATGGTTGAAGAAAATTTCAATTTTGAAAATATTTACCATTTTGAATCATTTATAATGTGAACCAATCTGCAACAAAAAAGTTCTTAGTGTCTGACCAATCAACACTAGTGGGCATTGTTCTTTGTTAAATAACAAATTATTGACCGTCTATATCTGCGCCAATACAAGCTTTATATGCATTTTTAATACATATTATTATCGAGAACTTCACACCCGTGGTAAATTTTGTATAAATTGAACAAACTATATGATGCTCAATAAAATACATTAAGTTCTTTAGCCTTGGAACAATCACTGGCATTCCATTCATTCTATAGACTTTGCCATTAATTATACTATATAATTGTCATTACTATATTGTATCGTTAATATAGTTAAATTATTTAAAAAATTAACATTTATAATTTATGTACATATGTATAAGTACTATAAAGTTATTGCATGCTGCTGGTCGCATCTAACAAGTCTACATTATTTTCCACATCGATTTCTTCTCGAATAAATAATTAAATATATTTCCACGTCTATTTTTCTTTAATTTCACAGTATTATGCCGAGTACCGTAATAAAATCATCCATTGAAATCGATACCCCATTATTTGGGTCAATACCAAGTTCGGCTGACACATATGCAAATGAACTTGATACAATTAGTAGAGCTCTCAGTGCTTTAGAAAATACAGACATAAATGGTAAATAGTGTTTGGATTGAGGAGGATCAAAATAAATTATTCTAAACCTATATATACACATTTTAGACAAGACAACACCACTTAAAGATGAGGATTCCAAATCATATGAATTTACCCATGTTAATAATGAACATGACAATGAAGTAATGGCAGTTAACAATCGCATTGAAAATCTGAACAATAATATCCTAACGTACAATCATGTAAATGGAGTTGCAAAGGAAGCGGCCGTAATAGAAATGGGTGAAGAAAGTGAGTTAAATATTTTATTATACAAATCTAAATTAGACATCTGATGAATCTATAATATGTATGAATTTTCTCTCGGGCTTGCCATTGTGCTCGTGCTCGTACCACACCTCAAATGAGAAGAGTAAGTTTTTTTTCAGATTTATAGCCTATTTTTAGACATTTGTCTTATATAAAATATATATTCGAGTTGTAAAAATAAAACAAGTATATACAGTGTTGGAAATAAATATACAAAAAACTTTTTGCGCGTTTATTAGATAAGAATAGTTGATAAAATTTTAAACAATTTTTTTCATGAATGGAAGAATGGAGAAACACTGCTATGCAATATATTTTCTCTTTCTAATCAGCCGAAAATAGTCGATGAAGAAGGTTTTTACGCTTCAATAAAAGAGTTGAGATAGACTACATGCTGTTAAAGTTAGCCGATACGTTCCATCTGAAATTTATACAAATCGGTAGTGCAGATTATTAATATTCCAACCGAAAAAAGTCGATAACGATGTTTTATTCTTCAGTTGAGATAGGTTGCATTGTTTTTATGCGGTTTAACAAATTTGTTTTAATACTGGTAGGAAAAGTTTCATGTCTGCAACTTAAGTTAAGAAACGGTATACATTTTTTATCAAATCAAATTGTATAGAGTAGAACTAGAACATTCAAGTTTCATGTAAATAATTAAAAAGTTTCAATCACATGTAAATAATTAAAAATTTGTCTAAAAGTAATTGTGAAGTTCATGACAAATTGACAAAACCCCTTGAAACATCCAAAAAAGTGTCGAAATATGTGTGATATTTTTATGTTGACAAATTTTTATATATCAAAACAAGTGTAATTAGAGATTAATAAAGTCTTAGTCAATATCACGGCATAGTCAGATGGATCTATCTCTAGGACTGCTAACTAAAATTTGAGCTGGAGCTGAAATTTTACTTGTTTCAGAACGTCGATTGTGTACAGACGAGTTTCAATTATAAAATAAGAATACAATTGGAATGTGGAGACGAAACAGCCTATCCTAAGTGGATTCCGAAGCCAACATTCGACGCGTTATTGCCAAAATACGGACAGAAATGCAGAGAAGAGTGGTCGTTGCGTACGCCATGTACGCGCCAGCCGCGGCGGCCACATGTCCGAAATTATATTCAAATATTAATGACATAAAATTATATTTGAAATAAAGTCACATTCGTGGCCATTAAAATATTTTTGTGGTCTTTAAACAATTGTTAAACCCAATTTTTATACAGGTGTTGAGTTCATTGGTACAACAATAATGTTTTCTAAGATCTCTGATTATATTTAGATCTCTGAATTATGACACCACTAAACACTCCAAAACACCACAAATATTTGAAAAAACTACACCAAAACAGAAATTTTAAATGCTGGATCTAACGTAAGGAACTAGAAAAATGGTAACTTTTCAAATTTTAAATTTGGTGTTAGTAGTTTATTTAAAAGAAGGAAAACAAATTTTAAAAAAAAATAAAAGAAGCCTATAAGATTAGATAGGTTAAATGGGTAATGCGAACAAGTTTATGTTGGAGGAAGTTAATTATGAGCTGACAGTTTGCGGAACAGGAATTTAGAGGGACTTAGCAGAACCAACATCTTAGCTTTCGATAAGTTATTAAGTATGGAAATGAGTTCCCATATTCCAATTTGACGATGAGAAACGTTCATCAGCTGAAGCTCAGAAAACAATGTTGGAGCATAAGATTTCAAGATTTATGGTTAGACAAAATAACGCGGTTGCTATATAGATCGGGAAGGGGATGTAAGAACTCGAGTAAATCAAGTGTGTATTTTAGATGTTAGGCAAAATTATCCAAGCGAGGTGGAAGATAATCCAGTCCGTAGCAGGCAAGGGGAAATTTCTAAAACGGTGCAGCCCACCATATGCCATCTCCCGTAGGGAGTTGAACTATACGCAGAGGTTAATAGAATTTCTAGATGGGTTAATAGCCACTGGAAACAGCGATCAACTATTTGATCCTTACGAGGAAGATATTTTAAAAGATCTATTCGCCATAGTGTCGATTGCAGAACTCGAAGCCCATTATATATTTACAATAAATATAAAATTACTAAGATATAAATAAAGAAAACTAAAATTTATTTGAAATATATACGTATAAATAAGTCAGAAAGCGTTAACGCATCTATAACCTCAATTATAATTTTTTGTTTGCTACAATTATCATTATATAAAACATAATTTAAATAGTCTGCCTTGAAAACACATTAACGCATAAGCCTGCAATTTTTCTATTACATTCCATTCCAAGTTTGATAAACGATTAGTTAAACATAAATCATTAGCACTTAGAAATTCGCTCATTTTTGCAAAGTGCAGTCAACTATACCTATTTTGATTTTGATAAGTTTGTAAAAAGTTTTTATTAACTATTAAAAAAATTGGTTAAATTAACTATAATAAAAATAGCATACTTTTGTTTTAAAAGCACACATACATTTGATTTTTGATATCTGAAATCAAATATTAAAACTTTACAAACTAAATTTATTTAATCCGAAAATAAAAAAAAATTTGTTAAGTCATCAGGGCAAAATTGCTAAGTGTGATGGAGAAACAGGCCACTGGCCACGGTCATTTTGATTGCAGTGAGCCAAATTTCGTCTGGCTCAAATATTCAGATCTGCGTACTTATTCTGCGAGTACTTTTTAATGTCTATCAAACTCGAACTACATTTTTAAGTTTGCTCGTTTGTCTGTAGTTAGGTTATATCCTTCACTGTGAGCCATAAGCTTTCACTAGAAAATTGGTTTAAACCAAGTTTCATCTGGGGAGTTTGAAAAATTGTAATTTTCTAAAATCGCATGTAAATAATAAAAAATTTGTATAAAATCAGCATCTAGGGTGTTTGTCTAGAGACGGCTTGTTTTGAAGTGTTTTATGGGAATAATAACTATCACTTGTAAATAATAAAAAATAATTTTAATAAAACTTTTCCAGACACCCCACATGAAACTTGAAATAAACTAATTATTCTGGCCTAAGTTTTGGCCGGCCTGAAAATGTCTCATCGGGAAATTATTTGGGACTACCTCTGAGCCAAATATGAATAAATAGGCTACCTTTGAGCCAAATATGAATAAATTGCGGGAATTTCAGAGGTAGCCTATAGAAACTAAAATATTGTCCCAATGAGAAATTGCCAGACCGGCAAAAACTATGGCCAAAATAATTTTTTTATATAAAACTATATTAAACTTACGTGAGAAAAAGTCTGGCAGGCAGAATTTATTCAAATTAGGCTCGAAGGTAGCCTATAGGGTCCCAAATATTGTTGCAATGAGAAATTCCAAAGTCGGCCAAAACTTTGGCCAGAATAATTATATTGAAAAAGTCTAAAATGGAATATTGCGGGAATTTAATCGGGGAGAATTTATTCATTTTTCACGCAGAGGTAGCCTATATTGTCCCAAATTACAATATATCCTTATGAGAAATTTCATGGTCAACCAAAACTTTGGCTGGAATAATTTTTTTTTCTACATAACTATTTACAGTTTACTTAATAAAAATGTTGGGATGAGTTTTTTTATACCAACTGCCTCTGTTTGATTATGACAAACAGTCTGTATAAAATGCTGAGATGAACCAAATGTATAAATTATATATTTTTAAGGCCTGGGATGGATTTCTTACGCTTGTGTTGTCAGAGGTATTTTTTTAAATCCTATAGGATACCTTCTTCGGTGGTATAAAATATAATAATTGATCTAATTTACAAAGCTATGTTTCGTTAGAAATATAAAAAGCTATTCCTTGGTCCTACTCATAGATCGATCGGTATAATTGAATGAATATGGACATTTCATCAGACTTGATTTGCAAACAAGCACTGATTTCTCAGAATGATTGTAGCTTCACTAATTCATCGTAATGTTAACCACAAATGCTAAGCTAACTTCTCCGCGATTTCAATCATATACATATACATACACAAATAACTTGTATGTGGTAATGTGATAAATATATTCAATATTGTAGTTTTGATACGACCTATCTGAAAATTGATTCATATTTTAGACCAGGTGTGATCGAATTGACCTGAGATTATAATAATTAAATTACAAATATTATTTGCTATTAAATAAATGAAATATTAAAAAAAAATTTGTATCAGGTAACCCAGCTGCTCATCTAAATATTTTCGAGTATTTTCGTGAAATTCTCCTTTGCAAACCTGAGTTTTCTTCAACACTACTGGCTACAGCAGCAATATTCTCAATTGTTCTTGTTCGCATACGGTTTCGATTCTTCACATCACTAACTTGTGATTCCAACAGCTCAAATTGTTCCACCAGTTTCACTATTACCGAGAAGGTGCTTCATGACTACCAATAAGTGCTTTAATTTTGTGAACTGTGCCTGCAAAATTTTCACCACTTTTTGTAGTGAATTTTAACAATTTCAATGCGTGTACCGTACCATTTTTAGTAATGGCGTAGTTTTTACTTGTCAAATGTCAAAAGATGACAGCTTCAAAATTGACAGCTGCCCAAATAGCAGGCTATTCAAAGTGAAACCTTTTATTGGAAAACCCTATACATATATTAAAATTAAATTCGATTTTATGTATACAAAACAATTTCACAGGTTGATTTTATATAAATAATAGTTTTTCCAAGATGAAACTTTTCCTATAAAAATAATCAATTTTTAAAGGGCATTACCGGCTCTAACTGAGTCAACTATTTGGGTCCAACGGTTTCGATCCTAAGCATGGTCTTCATATTGTCTCCTT
Organism: Tipula unca; assembly: GCA_951394425.1. NCBI lineage: Eukaryota > Metazoa > Arthropoda > Insecta > Diptera > Tipulidae > Tipula > Tipula unca. Next base: position 162,734,264 of record OX596382.1, on the reverse strand, counting down.
TCAGAGATCACGCAGAACGTGACCGAGCCAGATTACTCCCTGCGATCTTATTTCATGTACAATATCGGGGATCTTCATCAGATCTCTGATCTCGATATTGTACAGAGCTTGGTATGCACTATCGCCTTCAAAAATTGGTTGTGCAATTAAACATAAGATTACTTACAATAGTTTTCACGATTTTGATGGCCGCAACAATCGCCTTTTTTATATAAACATTTATAAATATAATTATAATAAAAAATAGGGTGATCTGATATCTGATATTCGCAACAACATACAGAAAAAAAGATTTAGTCATTTATTCGGTTTTATATTGTTTTGCAATCTAACTGTACAGAATGAAACGTGATTCAATTCACAAGCAACTGAATTTTGCACAAAAATGGGATATAATTACCATAAAGAAAATAAATCCATCGGATACATTTCACGAAAGCTTAGCTTTTCAGTAAGTTGTCTAAACTTGTCTCGTAAAATGGTAAATTATATATTTTTTTCATTAGAAAACTACTGCAATGATATGGATAAAGAGTTTTTCAGAAATAAGAACCATTGATCGGTTGCCTCAGAACGGTAGACCAAAATTATTAAATGAAGTTCAACAAGAAAATATTGTAGTATAGTTTACTCTGAATCCATTTATGACTGCAGCCTCGATTTATGTATCGCCCAAACAAAATGAGATATAATTAAAAATATATCCCAATGACAAGAATAAGTGACCAATTATCCTGTAGAGTGTGGGAATGGAAAAGTGCAGGACGCGTCGGTGAGTTCTGTGAAATTTCACAACATATGAACAGTCCGGAATATTTGGAAATTCTAAATGGAATAATGATACCGTCAGTCACTACTGTTTATCCGGAGGAATTTTCAATTAACTTTATGCAGGATAATTTTTAGCAAAAAATTTCACGCGTTTGTACTATAACTTTTGAAATGGTGGGGTTTTTCTATAAGTCTATAGGTTCAAAGTAACTTAATACTACTTTTAGTTTTTGGTCACCATGTTTCTGAGCGTCGGAAAAAATTTAGGAAATTCGCTTCATATAAAATTTTAAACTATATCATCGAAATTTGGATAAAGGGTGTTTCTCAGTCCCTATAACTTTTGAAATGATGGTGTTTTTCAATAAGTCTAGGTTCATAGTAACCCAAAATTACTTTTCGCTTTTGGTCACCATATTTCTGAGCATCAGAAAAAAATTAGGAAATTCGCTTGATATAAAATTTTAACATATACTCGTATCATCGAAATTTACATAAAAAGCACCCTCAGCCCCTATAACTTTTGAAATGGTGGTGTTTTTCTATAAGTCTAGGTTCATGGTAACTCAAAACTACTTTTAGTTTTTGGTCACCATATTTCTGAGCGTCGGAAAAAATTTAGGAAACTCGCTTGATATGAAATTTTAACTTATATCATCGAAATTTGCATTAAAAACACTTCCTATATATTTTTATTATTAGTAATTTTTGTATTAGCTTTAGACCCAAGACATTCTTCAGTTATCACGCAATAAGTTTTTGGAAATTGTCAATTTGGTTTTTGCTTAGTTTCTTTATATTTTTTCGATAATACTAGATTTACACAAACATTCATACATTCAGTTTGTTTTTGTTGGTTTAGGAATGTTTAGGAAATAATTCACATTCATCAAATCCTTCCTATCGGTTGGCCAGCGTATAGCGCCTACTTAAATCCAATAGAAAATGCTTGGGATCACATGGTTAAGGATTGGAAGCCTCTGTATCCACGAACGAGAGAAGTAGTCTTAGAATATGTTTTTCAAAAATTGGAAGATCTAAGAGGTAATCCAAATTTTAGCCAACAACTAGTAGCTTCGCCGCCAAAGCGATGGCGTGAAGTAATCGATAATGATGGATACTGGACATTTTATTGAAATAATTACTTATATTCCTTTTTTTACTTACTTATTAATTTTAGTATTTATCAGTTCATTACCTTTCTACTATAAATACTAATCCTGGATTGAATAAAATAAATTTGCGAAATATTTCGAAAATGTTTTCTTACACTACTGTAATGGTATGTTTTTTTATGTTTTTAGGTTTACCCTATGTTTTCAATACAAAATAAAGGTGCTATTCCACTTGACTGAATTGATAGTAAAATTAAAGGAAGACAAAAATATACATTTGCTGGTTGAGCGAATGAAACAAAAACCCTTCTCAGTCAAGAAATATTTGTGCCTGTAGTAGTGTGACTGATATAAAAAGTATCAAATTGGGAACATTTTGTAGCAATCACACTAACACACATGCATAAAATTAGTATATGATTAGAAATATTTCTCGCACACTACTATTTGTACGCGGTTGTCAAAGGTTCTCCTTAAAATTTTGCTATAAAAAAAAAATAAAAAAAACAAACTTGGCTTTGTCTATTGCATAGCTTTTCTGAATTTTTCCTCTTTTCCTCCTTTTTTACTATACAGTCAATTTTTCTAGTGGAATAGCACCTTCATAATTTTAGTGGGTTGCTTGTTTGAAAAAACACGTTTTTTTCTGTCTATAACCAATTTTTGAAATAGTACATTGAAATATAATGACGGACCTGATCAACGCTTTGTAAAGCTTCCGCTTCGGGGCACTTGATAGGTGTTTACATTTAAGCAGTGTCCTTAGAGGATACAAAGTACGACTGCACTTTAATATCCTCACTCACACTGTTATCGTGAGTGATTAGAGAACCCAAATAATTGAACCTCCACACGTGTAGTCGCCACTACTAAAAACTGGTGTGCCAGAACTTGTCCTATACCGGTATTAAAAACAAATATGTTAAACCGTGTAAAAACAATGCAATCTATCTCAACTGTTCTAACCAAAAACAAAAGTCTTCCTTTTCAATTTTTTTCGACTGGAAACTATTGGCTGAGCACTTTCGGCTATATATATATATAATTTTTTTTTCAGCTGGAATATTAATAATACAATCAGTGTCAATTTTTATAAGTTTCAACTGGAAAGTATCAGTTAACCTTAACTATAGTATATCTATCTTTTACTATAAATCTTTCCCTAAGTGTATAAACCTTCAAATACCGCACAATAGTACATTTTATATGCAATATTAGCCATGGAAATTCTCTATAAACTAGTGTGTAGACAATTTTTTCGAATAGTAAGGTCATAAATTATATAAGTATCCAGAATATAATTAACAAACCTTCAGTAAGTGTAATAATTTTTTATAATGTAATCAAATGAATTTACAATAAAAAAACGCTAAACTTTTTCAATGAAACTATATGTACATATCGCAAACCTGAACCAAACGTAATCTGAATTCATGGATTTTCCGACTCCCAAATGTATTTCTGTTCATCTATGTATTTAGATAACAGCTGAAGTTTAACAGTTAGTATTGTATATACTTTAAAATTTGTGTATCACGCAGTGCGATAACGTTTATATTACTTAATGTGAGTATTATATATTCACTGAATATTTATTAGTTATATACATATGATAAACACACACTAACTAACCATAGCACATATATTCATATAGCTATTAGCTACATATGTATACGAAAATAAAATAAAAAATTATAAAAAAAAAAGAAATTAAATTTAGTTGAACTTCAACTATTGTAAGTGTTGTAAGTAATAAACAAACATAATATAACAAATAAGTGAATAGTAAATTTTATTGATTTTATCTATTAGTGCGTGGATGTTGTAATGTATATATGTACATATAATATAAGATTTGTAAAAATTGGTTGTTGCAAGACTGATTCCAAAGTGCATTATGGGTTTTTATTTTAATTTGTTAACTGAACTAGGGGTCTTATCTACATTAACAAGAAAAAAAAGTCAGTGTATACTGTGCGTAGCGTACACATACAATATGTTTTTTATCAATTGTTAACGTACCTTGTATACCTTTAGTTCGTATAGTAGTGCAATTTTATGAATAATTATTTAAATTATATGATAATAATATGTAGCTATAAATAATGACATTTTTCAAGTTCAAGTGATATATCAAGTTATTTTAAATGGTTATAAATTAATCTTGCCATTATATAACTGTTTATTTACAAAACATGTTTAACAAAAAAAACGTTTTTTTTTAAAAGATGTTCAAAGTTCATTATATTTGCACTTAAAGTTGACTTGTTGTGTTGTTATCATATTATACAGATGATAGAATTATACAATTATTTGTTTTAAATAGTTTTAATATTTGTTACTTTATATAAAATACCGATATGGTAAATCCATTGGAATTTTTGACATTTTAAAATAGTTTTTAAATATTTTATAATACTTTTTATCACAATTCAATTTAAACCTCTAATCACTTAATAAATTAATACTATGGGGTTTTTGATATGAGAACAAAATTTAATGATTATATCTGTCTATCTAAACTAATGCCGTCTAGGGTTATTTTATCGCTCGTAATTATTATTAATTATCACTAAAAAAAATATTACCAAAAATAAAAATATTTGATCTAATCGCTTTAAAAAAAACTTTTTTCGTAATATAGTGCGTTCTTGGAATGACATCATGTAAACAATGAATATGCATTTAATGAAACACGTTATTGTTATTATTTATTGTAGTAGCTATGTACTAAATGTGTAACTAATAAGTTTAACATTTAAACAAAAAAAAACTTGATTATCATCAGTACATATACGTTATACGCGTAACTATGATAAATATTTAAAATTAAATATAGAATTTGGTTGTGAGTTATCGAAATATGACTTGACCTATTATTATAGTTTTCCTTGGATAAATACCTTGTAAATAAGCTATTGCTTGTTTCATCAATTAATTTTCATATTCTCTAGTATTTAATAAGGTGTTGGACTTACATGATTAATTTAATTTCAATACATTAAAAAAATTAAAAATTAATTAATAAGTTATAATTAATCATTCAAGTCAAACGAAAAAAATACTTGATAGTATTCCAATACATGGTATTATATAACCTTGCATCAGATCAACGTTTACCGGAGTTTTTTAATTACCGGTAAACGGCAAATTTTCCATAGTTTACCGGTAAATTTCGGGCAAAACAGTTATTCTAAAGAATAATAAAAGTATTGCAACTTCACAGTATCAACTCGACGCATGTACCGACCTGCTTTGTGTCCATCGCATGCATCACAGACTGTTGTTGAGTCACCTCTAATACAGATTGCGGAGATGCGTACTGAGGGTCCATCACTTGGGGTGGACTGTATCAATTCGGAGCTCTTGATATTCGAAGGGTATACTTTGTGGAACTGTCTTTTTGTCCTTATTCGATTAGTATGGTGAGCCGAAGTTATACCTGATGAATGAAAAGTGGCCACGATATGGTCTATCGTTAAAAAGGTAGACCGCTTGAAGTGTGAGAATTATCACGGTATAGCTCTCCTTTGCACTGCCTACAAGTTACTATCCTACATTATATTAGAAATAATAACCCCTCTAACGAATCGATCAGTCACTGATCACGTCTTTTCGCTGGGGATGATTCTATAAAAATACTATGCGACGTCCATCCCCGTGCATTAGGTGTTCCTGAATTTCTGAGAGCCAATGACAGTGACGCAGTCTCAATGCTGTGTTAAAGTTGAGAACAGGCTATCGAAAACTTTCGCCGTTAACTCAAGTGTTCGGCATGATGCTCTGTCCCCGATACTCTTTAATCTCTTGTTGGAGTACATCTTTCTTTAAACTGAAACACCTTAGCGCAACATCTTGTATGACCAGTGCTTGCATTTGCAGATGATATATGCGTGATTGGACTGAATAGCAAGATTACATGATCTCTGGTTATAGGGACAATGGCTCATCAGATTTTAGTAGTGAGGAGGTTCAAATATGTGGGCTCTCTTATCACCCACAATAACAGTGTGGGTGAGGATATTAGTGTTCATGTAGCAGCTGACAGTCGCATTTTGTACCCTCTAAGGCAACTGCTAAAATCTAAACACCTTCCAAGTGGCGTGAAGTACGAGGGGAGTTCGATAAGTTCGGTAAATCTATACGAAATAACGGTAAATGTTATTCAAAAATATTCTTATTTTTCAATATAATCGCCACCCACGCTAATGCGCTTATTACACCTGTCTATTAATTTGTACAAACCATCAAAATAAAATGATTTCTTTGTTCTTCAAAATATTTCTTCTACAGCGGACATTACCTCACTGTCATTTAAAAATCTTAGACCCCTTCATTTTTTGTTCAAATTTGTAAAACGGAACATTTGGAGCCAGATCTGGACTGTAAGGTGGCTGCGGTATTTCATTGAATTTGCAATCTCGTAAGGCTTGTTGTGCAACATTCGCCTTATGAACTGGTGCATTGTCATGTAAAACCAATATTTTCTGCTTGTTTGACCTCGTGGTTTTTCCCTAATAGCATTTTTCAATATATTCAAAAGCACCGCATAATACGCCCCTGTTATTGTGGTCTTATGAGGTAGTCAATCATCAAAATTCTATCATCATCCCAAAAAATTGTTGCCATTATCTTACCCGCAGATGGTTGAACCTTAAACTTCTTCACTGCGGTGGATTCCTCTGCGCTATCTTTATTGAATGGATTCCTGTTTCGGCTCTGGATCATGGTGATGAATCCATGTTTCATCACCGGTGGACTATTTGGTTTATAAATTTAACCGGAAATTACCTTAGCACTTTCCACTCGATATATTTTTTGGTCCATAGACAACACTCAGGGAACCCATCTTGCATAAACTTTAGCTTAAGATGATTGTGTAAAATTGTGCTAACACTGACAATAGACATATTTAATATTATACTTAATTTTGAAATGGTGATCCGCCTGTCTTCCAATATAAGAGCCTCGGTTAAAATGACCATTTTGAGAGTAACAGCTTCTGCCGGTCTTCCACTGCAAGGGTTAACTGAATTTCGATCAATTACAACAGGTAACTCAAATTGTTCGAAATTACTTGAACAATGTATAGGGCGTGTATACTTATAGACTGGGTTTTCTGGCATTGTGGCTATTGACATGTTAGCTTAGGCTAACACCGTCCTGCTTCAAGTTATGGTATTTTAGTTATCTTCTTTATAGTTTCTATGTTTGAGATGGTATATATAACCTATAGTCTTATACTTCTCGTGAGTTGTGGTATTTGTCAGTTTGCTGTCCTTTGTATTGAACTTTATTTCCGGCATCCCAGTACATTTCTTGGATTAGTACCATTATTTTCTTCGGTATATGCCCGTTTCGCAAAGTGCTTTTCAAATTGCGCTTCTGTTGATTGAATCGAATTCGTGCTCAAATTCCTCGAAAAGTAAGTGTAGTGGTGAGTTTCATGCATTTCATTGTTTTATGATGATACAAATTGTGGTGATCGAGATAGTCGTTCCAGAATGCTTATTGATAATACTTTGATTGTGCTGTTGAGAAGAGATATGGCTGGACAGTTTTTGTATTCTTTTACGTAGCCTTTCTTTGGGGGTCGTCATTTGGTAAACCCTTTTTCTATTTCTGTGGGATTTTTTCAGTATTCCATATTTCACCTAATTGTGCTGTTAAGTTGATTGTTGCTTTTTAGCTTCCGTATAACAATTTTAACTTCCCGCTCCGTTTGCTCCCATCTATGCAGATGTCCTCGAAGGGTTTCTAAAGGTGATTAGATTTTAACCGGATACATCATTTATAAGTGGAATATTTTCGATAATGAAATCTCCTTTTTATACATTTTTATAATTTCATGCTACAGATTTCGCTTTGTTCTCACAGGTACTCACAATTTGATATTCAATCATATTCATCTATATTTATCAACTTTGAACCAAACGGCGAATTAAATCCAGCCCACAGTATCGTAGATGAATCTTCCAAAACACCTGTTTGTTCCATGTGGTGTAAAGGCAAGTTACTTGCAGTTACCGTACGTTTTACTTCAACATTTTACTCTGATGCTCTTAGCTTGTATGCGTAGACCGCCGTCGCATATATCTTCTCGCTGGCGTTAACCAACTAGTGTAATCGTTGATTAACTTCCTGTAAATACTCCTGAGATTTTAAGCTATATGTGTAAACTTTATACGGTACTTAGACCATGTAAAATCGTTTCATCCATGTGTACCTATATTCGCTGCTAAGCTTCTTTGATCAAACTTTTCTTTCCAATAATCGTTGGCTCTGCTTAATCAGGTGAGTCACATAAACTCACTATTGACTTAATATATTCCAATTAGCTGACGTATTTTCTCAAGTCGATTTACGATGGTCTCGTAGATAGCATACCCAAACTCGATCGATTGTTCATCCCGATTTGTAAGTGGTCCCGGTTGCTCAAGTCGTTTTTTTAGCATACACCGTTCAAACAAAAACCTTTCGACTTGGCTGCAGCATCACACGCAACACTAGTTCGATTTTACCGTGTCTATTAGAATTTGTGTACGGTGGTTGGGTAGAACCATAATGTCGCTAGCGGCTCGCACTAGAATTAACCGATTTGCGCGATCTGTTCTGTAATTCTATTGTTTTCGACGTTCATTCCATTGGACGGTTATATGATTTGGAGCTCATTTCGAGAATTTTTTTTTCAATTTGTAACAGAATTCTCAACAGATCCTCTACTATTTGAATTGATTGTGTCGCGGTCTTTTGTTTGGTTGATTTACGACTGCTGTCGATAATTTAACTGGCATGACTGTGTTGGATACCAGTGGTGCCGGAATAAATGTGTAGGGAAGAAATTTCATTCTGAATTGTGCTAATTTGCATGACAACATAATCGTCTCACAAATTCTCATAATATAATGTGGCGTGTCAAATGATACTTGAATCCGCAAGTATATCGCCAATCAAAGATGATTTGCGGAAAAATATAGCAAATTGAATTTTGTACTTTACAGTATACACGTTAAATAAATTAAATCTTGTTTTCAAAATATTTAAATCCGCATTCGCGTTTTCTAAACCAAATTATAGTTTCTTTATTTAAATATTATGCATCTGGTCACCTATTTAGTGAATTTGCCTTACTTAGAAGTAGTGTCATCTACTTTTCGATATTAAAAACCTTGACCAAAATATGGGTTTTGTTTCTCTTTTCCTCATTCTGGTATTCATAAAAATGAAATGTCAAAAATTGTCCATACGTCATTCATACGGTTGTGAACTTTGTTCATTAGTTGTTGCGTGTGGTTTGTTCAACAGTAAACAATATAAACTATTTGTGGCTTATAAAACTATAATTTTTATTACATATTTTACTAATGATATTACGTTTTTTGTGTGCATGATTAATTACTAATAATTACTACAGTTTAATTGTAAAAAACTACGTTTTGTGTGTTCTTGTATCTGAGTTGATTGTCTTCGTATTTCATCTAAGCATTTGAGAAGTAAAGAAGCGGATAAGTCATTATGAGAAAACAGTCGTCTTGTGTGTTATTTTAAGTTATTGTTTTAAGAAAGAAATTGTGAAAGTTTTATTTAAATAATATATATTTTTATTGTCAATCGCGGATAGCATACCTACTTAGTAGTTCAATAGCTGTACTCATCTTTTGTACGAGATAATCACTAAAGTAGTCATTTCTTTTGTGTGTGTTTGCCTTATAAAGAATTAGCGTGTAAGACCAAAACAAACAAATTGTTAAAAATGGTCATGAGTGGTGTGTACTAATCTAAAATAGTTTGTTGTTTTTTTTAATCGAATTAATTTACATATTTACGATCATAGTGATTTAAAATTAATCTGGATTATTTTCTTGTTTCTGTTATTTTTTAGGCACATTCTTAGGAAACGGTAAATCCAACAACATGTCCAACGATTACGAAGACGTAAGTACATAATGTCTATTTTTGTTCATTTTTCATATCTCGTTTTCATACAAAATTCTGGATGCTTTATATTTTAGTCAAAATTCAATAAATTATTGACTTAATGTTTATGTAATTTTCTATTTTCTAATCGATTGATTTTATAATATTCGTTGGTTTCCGTTTTGTTTAATTAAATTTCGTGTAGGTGCATAGTAATTATGTATAATGGTTTTTGAATTCAAATCAATGCTTGTTAGTCAATTGGAACGTGTCGAGTAATATACATATGTATGATGATATCATTTTTAGACTTGATTTCTCTTTCATATTAGAGAGAACTTCGAAAGTCTAAAGGTCACCCTGAATAAACTATAAGTCAGTCAGGCATTTCGGCAGTCACATTTAATAATGACTGGCCCATCGTAAAGAACGTTCCCCAATTCATTCCGATTTAATTTGAAGATTTGTAGTTCAAACGATGTTTAACACATAAATTACCTTTCCATCTTTTCTTATCCAAATGTTTGAGCTCTTCATTCTTCTTTTTCTATTGTCAACTACTTTTTAACCACGTTTGGTTAAATACCCACTTTGCCTTTATGGCTTTGCTATATCTTGATAGGTATTCACGATTTATGTGTTCAGCTCTGTTGTCTGACCGATTTTCCTTAATTCTTTATACCAATAATTTGCCATCATGGCCTTTAAATCACTAAAAATCTTCAAAGTTTAGTCCTTCGTCTTAAACAAATATACGAATAGTATTCGCCAATTAACGTAATTTCCATTATTATTAGTTACGATCCAGAGCTTGGTCTTCATAGATCATAGATCGCACGTAAAACGTGACCGAGCCGATGTACTCCCTGAGATCTTACTTCATGTACAATATCCGGCAGTTTGCTAGATGTTAAATTAAACACTGGCATTAAAGGATACAAAGCACGACTGCTTACTGCCAACCACTCTCTAATATCCTCACCCAATCTGTTATCGTAAGTGATAAGAGAGCCCAAAAATTAGAATCCACTTCCTCAAACGTGTAGTGCCCTCCGAAAATCGGGTATGCCCTTGTCCCTATATGGATCATGTATTTTGTTTTGGACTCATTGATCTGGAGTCCAACAGAACCTGAAAACTCTACAAGCAGTATTTCCTTCACTTCCTCACGAAAAATTTACTCCAACGTGTGCGTAAGTATCTAGGGCAGGTCATCTAATTGCCAAACACCCGAGTTAAGTGTAAACATTTTGATAGCCTGTTCTCAATTGTCATACAGCGATAATTCACATTTCAAGCGATATTCCTTCTTGAAAATGGGCCATATCGCGGCACTGTCCGCATAACTTCGGTTCATTATACTAATCCAATACGGTCGAAATGATAGTTCCACCATGTTGTAAATTTTAAATACTCAAAACACGTGATCTCTTAAAAGAAACTAAATGTTTTACCCTGCGGACTTCATCTTGTGTATCACTGCTCTAAAAACCTAAAATATTTAACCTTATGCTCGACAATAACTTTTTTGATTAAATCAACGAGTTTTCATTTGACAAAGTCTATCAATTAGCCACTTCAGTCGCCGTTCTCGTTTTATTAAGATATTTTATTTCAGTTAGAAAACAGGAATTAGAATAATTCTTGCTTCTCTGCATTTAAAAAATCAACAATATTTAGTTCGGGTTTCATTCCTATTTAACCAAAATTATATAGTTAAAAATTCGTTATTTACTTTTTTAACAAAATTCAATTTTCGATTAAAATTATTGATCTTACATTTTGTGTTTTATTTTATATAATTCGGTACTGACCACAAAGTGCAACAGATTGACATTTTTAAATTTATGAAACAAAAATTTAGTGTTTCTATTCAGTGATACAGGAAAAGTGCATAGATCAAAATTTTGTGTTTCAAAGAAAACAATATTTGCAAAAAAATATAATTTTATAGACACATAAAGGCTAAAGTCAAAATCAAATCGTCAATCAAAAGTCAAATTTGAAAAAGTTACTATCGAAACTTAAACATTCGGCAAATAAATAACGGATTGTTCGAAAATATGAGTCTTACTTTTAAAAGAAGCGAAACGATACTTGTGATTATTTTATGTCGGGTCATTAAAACTCAACGCTATAAATAAATCCATAATCAAGACCAATAGTATAAGTTAATAAACTCCATATTATACCATATACAAAGAAGACAACACGGTGTCATCAAATTTATAGGAATAAATTATTTCAGATTTTGATTCCGGTCAGTTTCACAAGCACAATGAGAAAAATGTTAACAAACTACTTTAAAGTTTTGTGTGAGAAACTTGAGTATGGGGTGTACTTAGGAACTTAACGTTTTACTTACCTTGGAAAATTTGCCAATTTAACATCGAATTTTATTTATAGAATTCGATGTTGAATTTAATTTAAAATATTAACTAAAACTTTATTGGTTTACTTTCTTGTTTGACTTATAGAATTTATCGAGCGCTCGAATTTGATTTATAATCGAATTATCGATAAGTAGTTTTTTTTTAAATGTGTATTGATGTTGGACTATATATGATTGAAAAAAATGACGAAATCGGGACTATTGGACAAATCGAGAATATATTAGTGACCGCATAAATATACAATTTATCTATTTTGACAATCCAATACAAATATGAAACTATATATACAAATACAAATAGACTTCAAACCATTGACTTCTAAACGAGGGTCATCAAATTTTTCGGGAGAGCCACAAGTACCTCGATAAGGTGAAGATGAATTCAGGCAACATCCTGTCTCAACCTCCGAAATATATGCATTATATTTTTTTTTTAATCTGTTCAGCAAACACAAAATTGACTCATGAATAGAGATAGAACCAATTATAGCTCCACAGGCGATAATCTGAATACTTGATTAATACAACATTCGTTAATTCGACAACCGGTCATCATACATAGATTTATAGATGAACGATTTTAGAGGTAGAACCCCAAGAATTGCCCAAATCCTTTCTGCATGCTCAAAATAAATCGGTCTATAATAACTCCCTAACTCTTAAGCGCTTGATATAGTCTAATCTAGTGACAGCTCTCCCAAAACGGGAAGGAACAGATAGGTTAGCAATACATCTACGTCTATTTATGTTGATCAGTTATGCTTTTAACAGGAAGCTACCAATTGGCTAATTAATTTAGCCTCCAAATTACTTTTCGTTGTAATTATTATTATATTTGGGTTGAACAATAACAATTGGAATGCTCACATATTTTGAAAATTAGAATGATAATTTACATTTGGAATAGTCAACAAATTGGTATCAAGCAAATTTTAAACGTAGAAAACAGACTACCAAAAGCTCTTGCAACGTACAGAAAAGCACGTACTAGAAACTCTTTGTTAATTTAGTAAAATTAAAAAACGAATTTATAGAACAGAACCGAATTCAAGTTGATTGGAAAATATGAAGAACAAATAAGAATTTTGATTGAAATATTTAATTTACAATTATATCTTTAAAAAATAATATTTTGCCCAATTTCAGATTTTAAACAAAGCTCGTGCAGCTTTTGCTTCGGGCAAAACACGTGATACTAAATTTAGAATGAAACAATTAGAACAATTTCTAAAGTTATGCGAAGAAAATTCCCAAGAAATGTGTAATGTGCTAGCGAAAGATTTACGAAAACACAAACAGGAATCTGTGTTGACTGAGGTGGAATTTCTTAAAAATGAAATTAAAAATTTAATGTTTAATCTTGACGAATGGGCTGCACCAGAAAAACCAGCAAAATCGTTTGTTAATATTTTGGATGAAGTGAAAATTATTAAAGATCCATACGGTGTTGTACTAGTCATGGGTGCATGGAATTATCCATTACAGTTGGCTTTGTTACCGGTAACCGCAGCTATTGCAGCCGGAAATTGTGTTATTCTTAAGCCGAGTGAAATTTCCGAGCATTCAGCTAAATTTATTGCTGAAACACTACCAAAATATTTAGATAATGATTGTTATCAGGTTGTTCTTGGTGGTATACCCGAGACTACGGAGTTACTTAAACATCGATTCGATTATATTTTCTATACTGGTTCGACTACAGTCGGTCGTATTATTCATCAAGCATGTAATAAATATTTGACACCATGCACATTAGAATTAGGTGGTAAAAGCCCGTGTTATATTGACAATACGGCTGATATAACAATTGCGACCAAACGTGTCCTATGGGGTAAATTATTGAATGGTGGTCAGACGTGCATTGCTCCAGATTATATTTTATGCACAAAAGAAATTCAAACTAAATTTATTGAAGAGGCGAAAAAAATATTGGTCGAGTGGTATGGCGCAAATCCCAAGGATAGTCCAGATCTGTGCCGAATTGTTAATCAACGTAATTATTTACGTCTTATTGCAATGTTAAAATCAGCTAATATAGCAATTGGCGGTAATACTGATGCTGAGGAACGGTATATCGCGCCGACTATTTTATCCGATGTCCAAGGAACTGATCCAGTTATGCAGGAGGAAATTTTTGGTCCCATTCTACCGATTGTTGTAATTAATAATGCATACGATGCAATCAAATTCATCAATGCCAGGTATGTTTTTTGTATTTTTGCACAATTTATTATCATTTTCATTTTGCATTCAAATCACAAAATTTGGACTTGAAATTTATAAAACTAATAAATCAATTAACTTAAAATTGACATGAAAAAAAATCAGACAAACACCATTAGTTATGTACGTTTTTACAATGGACCAACAAGTACAAGCATTATTTGAGAAAGGAACCATGGCTGGAAGTATGTGCTTGAACGATACAATAATGCAATATTGTGGTAAGAAACCCGATCTCTCGATGACTATAATTCTTACTTTCAATAAATTACTTAAGTACTTCCTACATTTTACTGAGCTAACCTGTAAACTTTTATTTTTGATTAACTAATATTTCCACGGTATACGGAGCTAAAAAATTTATTTATTTTATTATATTTGTTGGTGACGGAAATTCTCGTAGTTACACAATTTTATCATAATTTTATTTTATTTATTTATTTCTATTTGTACATATACGTATTTAAATATTTTATTTTTAAATGGCCATAGGGAGAAACCTTTAGCCTTATATATATTTTCCAAGAGCTACAAAGATAGAAAATTATTACTTAACAATACCAGTTCTGGTGGAGTGTGTTGCAATGATACAATCATGCATCTGGGAGGTATTTTATTATTAAGAATTAATTTTTATTAAATATTTTTTATAATGCACGATGCACAGTATTAATTGGCTACTAAATATTGAATTGATTTTAGAAGCAAAATTTTTGAGATAAGATGAATGACTCGATTATCACTAATCTTAAATCAAAATGCAATGATTATCAAGCTTTCCAAAATATGTTTTTTTTACTATCAAAATTTATTGTATAATGTAAGATTTTTTTATTTTGTATTATCTTTCATCTATTATTTATTTTATTTAGTAAATTTATATAAGGCATGGTTTTAATTAAATGTATTATTTGTTTCGAGTGTTGTAATGTGTGGTATTTGAAAACTAACATTGTTTACGTCATAAGTGATTATTGATTAATATTGAAGTTCACTTCTACGTTATATGTTTAGTATGTGTTGTGTTTATGTGGTGTGTATATGTTTAAACTCGATAATTTCATATAAGAACGCTATGAATGTAAATTAATAATTTAAAAATTGTATGTCTAAACAGTATTATTTTTAATAATCTAATGGTATCCATAATATGGTTTACGTATATAACATCGTAAAAACGCAATTTTATATAATACAATCGTTTAATCTCCATTTTAAGCAGATTTAATCGTAAAACCGTAAACCACAAAATCGTATAACCACTTAATCCTAAAATGTGTAAAAGGAAACTTTTAAAAATATGTATATTAAACCCCATCGACTCCAGCAATGAATATTTGGTTATTGACTCAAATTATACATAGCAGGGAATGGATGACCTCACTCTTAATCAAATGAAAGCAAAATCGCACAATGTATTTTTATGCCCGTCAGTACATGTTGTAATTATTTAATGTTGTCTTGAGAAAGAGATTGCTTAAATTTTGTTACTTCTGCTAACACAACCGGAGCTTTGCAACTATTTCTACGATTTTGAAAAAACTCCGTTTAATACTAAAAGGATCAAAAACTGTCGGGAGCTCTTTATTCCTAAAAGAATCAGAATAGAAATTTTATGAGATTGTCTTACCGCAAGAGAACAAACCAATTATAATTTGTTTTAGAAAACAATGAAAATCATGGTAATCGATATGGTATTGGTTTTATTTTAAAAATAAATTTATACCATTAGTGTTTAAATATTATTTCGGGCATATGTGCGTCATGGCTGCCTCGAATAAACCCCAATTTTTGAACAGTTTTTGTACCAGGCTATAAATCGGCAATAATGCGCCGAATGTTGGCTTCCAAGTCGCATATCGTCTCTGGTTTATCGGCGTAGACTAGCGCCTTCACATATACCCACAGAAAATTATCACAAGATCTTGGAAACCAATTCACAGGTCCATTACGCGAAATTATGAGCTCATCGAATGTTTCCTTCAATAAATCAATAAAGGCAGGTGCTTTGTGATATGTTGCGCCGTGCCGTCTTGTTGAAACTACAGCTCTTCCACATTATTGCCATTCAATTGAAGAACAAACAGTTAGTAATCATGGCTCTCCATTGACTGTAACGTTCTGGCCGAAATCATTTTTGAAGAAATATGGACCACCATAAAGTATACCCAACATTGACATTTAGTACAAGTCATTCACTTTTATCAATTTAATTTGTTGGAAATGGGGTAAAATAAGAGAAAATTTCATAATGGAAACGAAGGGTAGCGAAAAATTAAGTCAAAAAGTTTTATAATAAATCACATATGTTGTCGCCTCTTTATGTTATCTCTTACTCTCCATGTTCGTTCAGTATAAAGTTTAAAAAAAAATATCATGATAAAAATCCAACGATTACATAAATATTAGATTTCGTGGTTTATGGGGAAAGGTTTACGATGCTGCGCTTGAACACCAACCAATCATATACACAGGTATAGATAATAGAAGTTTGTCCAATTGGTATTTGTAAGGTTTTCATTAAATATATCGTATTCTGGTACTGGAATTTAGCGTTTGTTTAGTATATTATTTCCTCACATCATTGCAATGCTCCGAACTGTGTTAAGTTACCGTAACAGAAGATCTGTTAGCTTAACACATTTTTCTAAAAATAAATTTTGTATGTTAACTATAGGCCAAAACCACTTGCCTTATACATTTTGTCACGAAATGTTGAGAATCGCAATTTGATTTTGAACAACACAAGCGCAGGTGGAGTTTGTTGTAATGATGTAATCACACATCTAGGAGGTATTAAATTTGTATACAAAAATATATTATAGAATAAGACATTTGTGGCGTTACATTGGTTCAGAGAAATTCACCATGAAGTTTTGTTAAGATGACTAGGTTAGTGCATTTTGTTGAGTCGATTTCAACTGGTCTACTAATTTCGTGGTGAATTTTTCTATTGATTGGTCTTTTCATGAATTTCATAATATACGTAGTTCAAAAGGGTTTGATTTTTCAGTGTTTTTATGCTTAAGTTCGTAATGTAGAGTGACAAAAATTTAATTTTGGACCGATGGTAGCATCAATTACATTTTCATGAGCACATTATGCACACACTACATCTAATATTATTGATTATACTTTTATTAAATTTATATGACAAAAAGGGAGAAACCTCTATCAATGTACATTTTATCACGGAACAAAGAGGATCGTGAATTAATATTGCAT
The DNA here is from genome assembly GCA_951394425.1 of Tipula unca. NCBI lineage: Eukaryota > Metazoa > Arthropoda > Insecta > Diptera > Tipulidae > Tipula > Tipula unca. Next base: position 162,716,621 of record OX596382.1, on the reverse strand, counting down.
AACACAAGTGCTGGTGGAATTTGTTGCAATGATATTTTAGGACAATATGCAGGTAGTGTTCGTAATTTAAAAAGAAATTGTATGAAATTTGTGGATAGTATGAATATTAAAAACCGGACAATTATTAGATGTATCACCTCAACAATCCGCAGCTTAAAAATATATTTTTGTAATTTGAATGAATGCTTACTTAATGCATTTCAAAGTCAAATATAATGGGGAGGCAGAACGACAATCTGAAATAAAATATTTGGCTTTGAATATGTCGATAGTTTTATATGTAGAATGAATCGTTTGTAAATTAGTATGTTGAGTGTCTAAACTATATACAAATTGTAAATATTAGATGCATGTCTGTATGGCTATGTTACTATTTTTAAATATGTGTATGCGTATAACATATATATGTATATAAAATTATTTTACTAATTTATATTTATTTCATAAATATAGTTGATACTCTACCATTTGGTGGTGTCGGACACAGTGGAATTGGATCATACCATGGAAAATATTCGTTCGATACATTCGTCCATAAAAAATCATGCCTTGTTAAATCATTCAATCCACTTGGTGAGAAATTGGCTTCGTAAGTATAAAATAATAATTTTACAATAAATTACAATACTATGAACAAGATTTATTATGTTTTAGATCGAGATATCCGCCATATTCGGAGCAAAAGATGAATATGTTGGTTATGCTGTTGAAAAAGCGAAAAAGTCTACCAACAAAATATTTGGCACATATATTTATGTTTGGCCTTGGTGTTATAGCCACTGTGTTAATACATAGTTGGACAAAGGTATAATAAAAAATAAACGTGGTTTCTTATAAACACTAACTAAATCATATGGATTTAATTATCATGCATTACATACTACATCGAATTAATTGAAATCAATAAAAATTAGTTTCAATTAATTCGTTTTACATTAAATTTAAGTCATTTATTAACATTGTTTATATTTTATTCAAAATTACTGCACAATATTTTATAAAAATTTGGTCTTATTAAGCCTCATAGAATATAGTACCGTCGTAAAGTGACCCCCGAAATCGACAAAGGTTTCAGAAATAACCTTTATTTATTTAAAACCTAAATAATGTGTCACTTTGCGGTGTTTATACAAAAAGTTTTGTATTATTAAAGTTTGTATTACAAATAAATTATTTCATTTGGTTGCATCACTTTTTTTTCATATTACATTACCTTTTGCACGAGTGTGGGCCGTTGTTTCATTCGATGAAATTTTTGGTTGAAGAGTAGTTATAAATATTTTGGTATTTATTGATGTATAGTAATAATGAATCATAATCTATGGAACGCACAGATTAAATTTGTGTGGGTAGTTGTACAAAATATATAAGAAATGTAAACTAAGGTAAGAAATTAAAGTATGGGTAACTAAATTCCAGGTTGTATAATTTTAATACACTGGAACAAAAGATTATCTTCATGTAACATTTTCTAATGGTCATTTATTGACGTTATTCGGGTTCCTTCATCCTTTTTATACTGACAGAGCATCTTTAACAATTTGGAAATTAAAATTGCAGAGAAAAATACAAATTACCAGGAATCGGCTGGCAGTAACTCTGAGATACTTAGCCATTTGGGTGCGGTTTTTAATCAATTACTAAATGTAAATGGAGTATAAGCCCGCTTCAGCTACAGTCGCTGACCTGTCGAAAATAATTTTAATTTAGTGAATACAGCCGAGATGCTTATTCTTTAATCAACCTTATGCAACAATATGTTGGAGTTAAATTATGTCTCTTCGTTTAACATCAAAAGTGAGATTCGTATTCGAAAAATGTATTACAACAAATTTTGATCCAACGTTAATTTGAATTGAATTAAAAACGTACCAATTATACCAATATTCTTTTAAAAAGAATATTGAATTTGTAATTAATTTAAAATTGAGAAAATATATTGTCCAGGACAGTAGTTGAAATTCAATTATAATTTTAGTTCTAAAGTATTCAAAATAGGCTTGAACAGAAAAAGAAGTAGAGCATGGGATCACCGACTACTATACATTGTGTATAAAATCAATCATTTTACTGATCACCTACAACTTTCACTTAATACTTCCAAATTGAATTGGAACTCGATTCAAATTCTCACATCCTAGACTCGTGACCGATCAGTTAATTTTAGAGAAAATGAGGTATAACCACTAACCAATTTTGAAAGTAAGTAAAGTTGGATATCTATTTCTTTGTTTTTGTTCATTGGACGGTGCTGGAGTTAAATAAAAATTCATATAAGGGATAACTAGCGATTTAGTAAGAAACCTTTCAGAATTTGACGAAATTTTTTATTATGCTTTGGTCGTAGTTAGTAAAAGCTTTTGTTGTAGGAGGTGAGTGGGAGTATTTTTGATAAAATATGATGAAAAAATTGGGCTTCGGGAATTATCGTTAGCAGTCATTTCGCTTTAGTATCGTTAGATCAAAAAATGTACATTTTTAATTTCTACATTAATTGCGTTATAAGCTTACGCAAAGTTTTTAGTAAGAAAACTGATAAATGTTGGTTATGGGGAAAATAGAATAGTAGCTTCCGATTAATCTAAGTCGCAGTCAAAAATCAAAGCGCTGAAACTAGGTTCAAGCAGTAAAGCGTATTATAAAATCACCTGGACATCTTCAACAAATAACAACCACTTAATTTACAATGAAAAGGTTATAAGATAGTCGTACGGGAAAGGGAAGTGTGGTATTTACCGACAAAAACATTTAATTTCGACGGTCGCGATGGCTGTATTATTATTTTCACGATTTAAGAAAGGATGAAATAAACACAATAGTAGAGAAACTGGCATTATGGTCTGGAAAGCAGTTTCTATTATAGAACAATTGATTTAGTTTCTGAAAGATTCAAAATGACCACCCAATCAAAACTGTCCTAAAAACTTCCAACATTCAATTTAAATCGAATTTGGTAATTTAAAATTGTAAAGAACGCCTATTTGTTTTTATTATTTCAAAGATTATTTTAAAAACTTATTCATTCAAGTTCAACTCACCGAAGTCATACTCACACTTTAAGGTTACTTAAACGTTTTATAATGCAATATACACAATCCAAACTCATAATCTTATATTGACTAGATTGATTGTTACACAATATTGATTGTGTTCGAATGACTTTAATTTGGGTATAACCGCTCTTTAAATCGAAGACTCCGATTACAATTATTCTGTAAATGTACCCGAATAGCATCTGTTTTTTTTTGTCAAAATCATACTAATAATTATCAGTAAAATCGAAACTTAATCAAAATAATTTCATAATCTATCAAGTCGTAAATGGTGTTGCATATCATTGGACTCATAGTGCTTGATCAAACTGAATAGTAATTGGCCACTTTTGAAAACCAATTAGATTAATACTAACCGGGATAAAATACATGGAACGAGACAAAACTAAAATTATTTTTATGTGTTTCCAAAATTAGTTTATCCACAATCAAGAAAATAAATAAGCGCCCAGGTTGACGTTATACTATTGATTTTAAAATCTTTAATTCCGCCACGTTCAACGTCATTAGTGTTGGTTTATTTAAAATACATTTAAATGCTCGCTAACGCATTTGCTAAAATTGTAAACAAAGCTTTTTAAAAAGCAAAATTTTATGTCAGCAAACTTAAGATTTTGAATCTGAAATTTTTAAAACCTGAATTTTAACTATGCTGTCCCTTAATTTTGTCCAGTATACATATACCGATTAAAACTATCAGTTCAATCAGTTGTTTTATATTGTTCTAGGAATTACAATCGATTGGTGGAATGAAACATATTCGTCCCCTCGCAAAATAGGGACATCGGCCTCGAAATATATTGCAAAAATTGTTTTCATTTGTGAAGGTGGCTGGGGTATAGGCGTAAAATTTTAATATTTGTTTTACTTTAACAATATTTTTTTTAACCGGTGGAGTACGTCTGAAACAAATTTTAGAACAACGAAATAGTTAAGACAAAAAGTAAAAAAATAATTTTTATTTTCGAGAAAATAGAAAAGAGATTACTGCAGACAATGTGAAATTTCTTTTGAATTAATTTCTGCACTTTTTCAATATTATAGGCAATACGATTATCCTATCGTTGGCTTTCAATTACGAGTTGATGTAACATTGCATGCGCTTTCTCAGTGTACAGATGTATTCAGACTGCAATACCAACATCATCCGCGTAAGCAACTACCTTGAAGTCTTGCCCTTTCAGGTTTAGTACCAGGTATGACCAGTGAGTGATCACCTCTGGTTTGGCGTTGCCAAAGGTCTACTCTATACTTAGCAAAGTTACTATAGAGTATTCCTTATATTGAAAAAATTTCAAAAGGACCAATAAGATAGAGAAGAGCTGTTTACACAGATTTCCCCTTACAGTACGCTTGTCGAGATGTCGATAACTCAGCCGGCTTGATCGAACCGCTAATGTGAACTTCTATTTGCATTTCTAATAATTTTAATAGGAAAGAAGATAAGTTTATAGATTAAATATCTTTAGAATTGTACTGAGGACTTTTTTCCACCTTAGGAATAAATATTACTTTTACTTCAGTCCATTTACTAGGAATGTGACAAAGTTCTAGGCTACCTTTGAAGATCATTTCAACCCAGAATAGTTTGCGGGACATCTTCAGGAATAATAACATCAGAACCTGCCGACTTATATAACTTGAAACTATTTATTTTTCATAGGATTTTCCTCCTGTCTATTATGGAAGATTCTCCACTTCACGTAGGACTAGAAGATAGTATTTCGAGTTGAAATCGGCATCTGCAATGAGCTATCTGGAATGTTCTAAAGGTACCTCAGTCGGGTTTCTTTCTGTTTCTGAAAATATAATTAAAACTAACAAAATTTATTAGTTTCTGAAATTCATAGTGATAGCAATGGTCAGAAAAGAAATGGTCTTCAGACACTTTCCAATTCAGTACACTATCCTTAATGAAATCTGAGTCAATTGTAATGTCACTTTTTGCACTTTTTGGTTGTTTTAGAAAAGAATGTTGGCTTGTGCCCATGTTCCTTAAATTAATTCTTAAGTTAATTCTCTTAATTTCGATTTTTTTTTTCAATTTATTAATTCGATTATTTCGAATTGTACAGGTTTCAAAATTCTCTAGAAGCTAAATTTATAAATGATCTGAAGAATAAACCATATCGTTTTTGAGTAAAATTTTTGGTTGTGAACCATCCATCCGTTATTTAGAGATACCATTCAAAATTTCAAATTAAATTTAAATTTCTATAAATCATGAATTTCCTAGAAAAACAAATATTCCGCAGCATTTTAAAAAATTGTTCAAGTTTTCGATAAAGTAGTATGGCATAAACAGACTTATCGATAGACAACTTTTACGTGATTTTATGCAAAAGTTTTAAAGTAGAGGCAGCGGTTACAGTATATAATCGCAGTACTGGCATCTCAACAATACTGTGCATTTAATATCGGCACTTGGTGACACAAAATTCAGTTGTAACAAATTCTAATAAAAAGTCCTTTATATTCAAATCTTGTTGTCCCTATTTTGTGGTCGAAATAGTACACCATATAGGGGTTAGCAAACAAACAATGGTAATATAATTTATCAATATCTATCGACAAGTATTGCACTATAAGCATGTCCTTGAAGTGTTGCGCTATAATGTATGTATTTAATGAAGAAATGCTAAATATTTAGGCTCATTTAACTAGTAAGTAAAATTAATCTAAGTAGAAAGTAGATATTATGTATGTTAGATGCATTAATTTGGAAAAAATTATGTTTTACTAAAAAATGATGGCCAACCACAACAATATTGAATTAACATCGTTTTTATTTTATTTTCAGAGCCAAGATGATAAATAGAACGGGTATAAAAACATCCTCCAGTACAACGCACGTGGAGATCTAAACATTGTTAAATTTACAACATATATTATATTTTAATTATATTAAGCAAAAGGGAGCAAAACTCCATTTTTATTACAATATATGTGTTGGCTCTTTAATTGTTATTTGTCACAAAATCTTATGTTACATTTTATGTTATTACAGTAGTTGTCATTATAAGTCGCTAATACATTATATACGCATGATGCTAATTATGTTTATGTTGTGTATCATTATGGGATAAATTTTAATGTTTTAATACGGAATAGAATTTTATTCTCATATATTTTTATTAATAAAATTATTCAAAAATTAAATATTCTGTGAGTTTTATTATAAAATGAGATGACTGTTCTATTGATATGTAAAACCTGTCTGACTTTAACATTAACCGTGTTAAGCTAATTGCAAACATAGTGTAAGAGTCATCATTCCGACTTTTTCAACGACAATACGTATGTAAACATTAGATTCTTTTGAATTTAACAACCTGCTAGCTAAATCGCATACAGATTTTTGCCTAATTCAGGAACCGTATCAGTGCGGTTTCTATTTGCTCTCGTTTGGCAGGATCTTGCATAAGAGCCCTGCCCTTAAAATTAGACCGAGCATCTGCGTTTCTAATGATATTGATTCTGCCATTTGATGAAAAGTTATTTACACAATATGAATGTAATAAGTTTATAATTGTATACGAAACGAGCTTTTACGTCTGCTATATACATAAAAACACATTCTAAAAATTCCACTGGATTTTAGAAAATCAAATTTTTTTAAAGATTATAAATTTCTTAATAAAATTTTAAAATTTCAAATTAATTTAAAATTCGAATTGTTGGATTTTGAAAATTTCAATATTAAACGGTCATGGATATCTTCAATTTATTTATTTAATTTTTAGAGAGGATTTTTCTTCTCGAAGTTATCGGGTACTCGAATGCCCGAGACGATTATCCTTATAAATTTTAAAATTCGACTTATTCCGTAACCGATTTTCATGTGTCACGTTCTATAGATAAAAATAAAAAGTCGAATTGCTAAATTTTTGAAATTTTGAATGTTACACACTCATGAAAATCTCCAACTGATTATGGACATTTCTTGGATTTGAGAGCATTCCTCCAATATTCGAATTTATAGAAAGTTAATTAAGTGAATTTTGGAGTATTTTGAATTTTCCAAATCGAATTTTTGATGATTTATAGGATTTCGGCATATCATTCGAATAGACCAAACAGCATAGTGTTTAAAGCAGAGCAATTTGTATCGGGAGGTACCGGGTTGGAATTCAAATAGAACCAGGATGTGAAGGGGATTTTTCATCCTTGACATCAACCAGGATGATGTTATTTAATGCCGACTCCGGGTTGGAACTTAGCCCGTATGTTGATCACTACTGATGTCATACGCTGGAGTGTTTTCTTGTTAATACCGTTCAAATCGAGTGGTCTTGATGGTATTTTCTCTACTCAATTGCAGCATGGTTTCTGCCCATCTGTTCCTGGCATGTGTTGCTTTTAGCATTGTACCGCACTCCTCAACCAGGTGTAACGTCTACCTAGGATGCGGAATTCACATGCTTGCTGTAACCTTAATGAGGGAGTCATGGATAGGAGGATAAAAAGAAATGTTGCAACCGTACGCCTATAAATCGGCAGCAAACTATTGATTTAACCTTACCCTAGCTAGAAGTAATCTCAAATCTAAATGGACCGAAGTAAAGTAATATTTATACCTAAAGCGGGAAGCTCTCACTGCAATCCCAAAGACAGATAGAAACTCACATTAGAGACTAGCGCTAAAAATGCCATTTGGAATAGATATAGCAGATCACTTCTATTTAATCTTTGGAGAATCTCTTCGAGTTTCCTACCAGGGAGGACAGGGTGATTGAGGCAGTTATGAACAATGAGTTTGTTACGCAAACTGTGCTCATTGCTGAGTTGTTGTACTTTCATAACCTCGGCCTTCCAACATTCTCGCGTCTTCCGACTACAAATCCGCTTAGCTGCCGTCCTAGCAATACTCGTCATCAAACCAATCATTCTTGGATCTGACTTTCACTATACCTAAAGTCTGTTGAGCAGCATTTACAACCGAAGTTTTCAGTACTTCCCAGATTACACACAGTCAGACTGGCAATTAGCTTACTCAATTCTGTCGTTGATATGATCCTGATTTCGTTTCTTTTGATCTTCATTTATCTAACCTTCCCAGTCGAAATCTCCGCTGCCTACGTATGTGGTTACCGACCGATAAGTTCTCACATCTTGCGCAACTCGAGGTCGCTCTTTAGAAATTAACACGTGGTCCTTTTGACAAATGAATCTGTGAGGGAAGAATGTGCTTGCTACTCTAAGAGCGTGGGAAATTGCAAAGTCAATCATTCCCTCACCATTATCGGTCGCAGTTTCTTGTCGGGAGTACGGATCTATATGTCACAACAAGTCGGCCTGATTTCTGCCAGCTCTAGCAATAAAATCCCCAATTACCATTCCAACATTGTGTTCGGATACAGATTCCATCTGATCGTTCTTTGTAAAATGAGTTTTTATCTTGAGGTTGGTTGACTTCTGTGGGCGCGTGTACACAAGTTATCGACAGTTTGGCTAACTTTATGCACAAGCGAAGCATACATAATCGATTATTGACTGCTTGGAAATCCAAAACCGCTTTCTTTAGCTCAGGCCCAAGACGAAATCTAGGTTCAAGATTTCCGAGGTCAGATCTCCACTGTAGAGCAACATATAGCCCTGGGACACTTGGTCTCCACTTTTAGGCCAGCAAGTTTCTTGCAGAGCAACGAGCTCCAGCCAATACTCCTTCATGCACGTGATTAGGCCTTCCAGCGCTTCTGGTTTCCTAAGTAAATGCACGTTCCATGTGTCAAACTCGTGACCGGGTACTAGAGCGTGAATGGGTGGTGTTTTTTTTTGACGGTATCCATTTTATCTTTTGTTGACATTATAAACCGGTTCTATTTTTACGGATGTGGGTCGTCAGCCTATAGCGATCCAACCGTTTAGTCGACTCCTATGACAAGCAAAGGATACTGTGGTAATATTCTTGGAAAGCATGTTCGTGCAATTTAGATTTATGACACATCGCGTGGTACTGGGTTCGAACCCCAATGGTGTATAGGATGCGATCCTGTTACAGACTTGGGGAGCCTTATGCCGCAAGCCAAGTAGAAAATCAACAAATAAAAAGAACTTTGTCAGGTTGGATGAACAAGTTAGTTAATGATTTTTAGTAGACATTTGTTAAGGAACCCTTTATTTAATACTGGCCCAGTGCCCGGATTCCCCATAATCCAGCACTGTGTGTTTGTAACCCGAACATTTAAAAGCAGCATAAAGCGAATAATTTGACAACTTATCCTAAAAATCACATACTGATCATAGAAATTTTAAGTTTCTGTAAATTTGGATTTTCTGCAGTTTTGGTATTATACATCTTATAAAAAACTTCAATATAGTAAATGTATATGTACATATTTTCCGTGGAAAAAGAAGCGTAAATTAGTGTAAAATACAGGTGCAACACTTGTCGAAACTGTTCGCCAGTCTCCCAATGTTGTTTCATTATACGTGGAACTGATGTCGGCCACATTTCTATTTTTCGTACGATTGGTATTTGAATATATAATCTGCGTGATACAAAATTACCATTTTTATTGCCCTTTACAGAATAAGGGCAGCACAAGAAAACTAATAATAAAACTGTAATTCAAAAATCTGACAGTATTTGAATTAAAATTCATTAAATTTGACAAATCATATTGTCGCAATGGAAACCCGTTTTAGATAGAATATCAATCAGTAGAATTCTTTTCTACATATTTGGGCACTTCTAAATACGTCTTACCATGCTAAATATTGTAGTATGCATAGCAGAATGGTTTGTCAAATTTTAATCTATGAAGCTCAGTACATAACTGCGGGAGTCAGTTGAAAAAATCATCACACTTCACTCTCTACCAATCAAAGTACGCCATTTTGACATAAGCTCCCCTTTTTCATCACACTCGAGTTGAAAATTTTCTTACTCGGACTCCTGCACTCCCGCACTCACGCAGTTATATGTACTGAGCTTGTACTTCCATAGGCATTCAAATTAAATTAAGTGATTTAAACCATTTTTGTTTGGAACCGCTCATACATCTGGAAGTTCAAAACGTGAATGTGAAAAGTATGTGTCAAAAATGCATCATTAGCTGACCATATTGGATATGATACTACTAAATTGATTTGATTTTTTTCTACACAATTTTTTGTATTTGTTTATGATTACAAAAGTTATTAGTTGAATGAAATCAAATTTATTGATCAATTTTATTACATCAAACCACATTTTAATATGTTCATATTTCTGTAATATACCGATTAATGTAATAAGTATTTACATATAATTTTATTTACAAACAAATCTATTTCTAATCAAATTAATTTCAGATAACCTTTATTGATCAAATCACATATAATCATTAAGTTAAAATAACTTTTTTTTTGCGGCCAATGCTTTTTGTCAAATACACGAGGGGATTAGTGTGTCAACCGCAGTATGAAGATAATCTGTTTGTAAGCATTTATATAATCAAAACATTTAATGTCAATCCGAAATAAAGCTTAACTGTTGCCGTCAGCAGATGGTGTTGCCACCTGAACTATCTGCTACAGGAGAAGAATAAAAAACGTCAACCATACTTTAGTTTTATCTATTCCCATGGATGCTCTGAAGCTTGTGCCAACTCCGGACGTTGATTGGCACTTTATGCATAGGCACACAACCTTCTCGATGTCCACATCTATTATGGGCCATTCTGATGTTGGTAAACACGGATCATGGTATTGTCGACAATAAATAGTTTGTCGACTGAACGGAAAAGCATTGCGGTGTGACAGCTTTGTTCACCGTCGATTTGTAGTTGCCGCAAATTTTTGAAACAGGTATAATAGAGGCAACCCACTCGCTGTACTCGACTGACATTAGAATTTCTTGTTGCACTGACTTTTCCAACTCTTCCTCAACCGCTGCTCGTATGATAACAAGTGGCTGTATTTCACTGACCATCACCCTTGAATGTAAATCTTCAATCGTCTTACTCACCGTGGCAACGTATAATACAAACTGATAAAGCATTGTACAATGTCCAAACATCCCAAAATGTTAATCGGATTCCGCTTGAAATCGACCAGTTTTAACTTGGCTTAACGATGGAGTGGGACATCTCCAAAATATAGAATGTTCTATGTGTCCCGAATCCTCTTCAAGTCGACACAGAACGTGATAGATGATGACTCTAGTGGACGTGCCAATACCAAAAGGGTTGTATAATAGTTTGACTTATCGGTTCGGGTGATTCGTTTCTGGGGCTGAACGATGCTTATGGATGATCCATTTCAACACGTGTTTTTCAGCAATGGCCTTCTGGTCAATGGCAATGTTTCGATGGATAGCGAAATCCAAATCATGCCTCGAAGCTCGCAGCTTACTCTTGCCACACGGTAGCTACGCCACTGCTTAATGACAAAAACGTTAATGGTTACACTCTTTAGTAATTTAATTACATTATCACATATTTCATGCGGAAAAAAAAAAATTAAAATAAGAAATTGAATTTTACTAAATGTCCAATTTTATTTACAACTGATAACCACAAAATATATATTAAAATTATATGTTCCCGCTACGAGAACTTATTCCAAATTTTGTGCACTTTTGAATTCGTATCAAACAAACTTCGCAACATAATCACTTGAATTCCGGCCACTGCAATCATCATAATTACCTGAAACATTGACCAATTGTCAACTTTAAATAATTTCTCTTCGGCCATATTCCGATCTCGGGCTTCATAATTTCTGATAAATTCCTGCAATTGGCGTGCCTTCCCTAAATTCGTTCGAACTTTATCGATCGCATCCAATATATCTTCCACTTTCATTTCATAAAACTCGGCCACTGTCAATCCATCCAACATATCAATTTTCTCGTGCATCTCATTTGGTCCATTTTCATTTTCAATTATCAATTCGAAAAACACTAATTTATGATTGAAACGACTTATCGAGTTGTCGAAACAAAAACTATAGTCACCATCGTATTTTATCTCGTGCCGATGTAAATTATCCGATTTTTTTTCGTCCGCATAAATTACCTGGCCCGTGGGATCGATAAGCTCGAAATTTATATCCAAATCACCATGTCTACCATCGATCACCTGATACTCAAAATCAATTGTTTCATGTATTTTACCGTGTTGAAAAAAGCATTCTCGATTGCCTGGATCTATGCTCACGGTAAACTCTTTTTGAATTGTCGATCTGGCACATTGAATCACCGTAACGATGAAAATCGTTAATATTTTTAACGCGTTACAACTACAACTACTAGTCACTCTTGGCAGCAACATAATTAAGCAACAAACTAATAAAATCTAAAATAAATACAAAACGAAAAATTAAAAAAAAAAAGAAAACAATAATAGATTTTCACTCTAAAAATATATAAAAATAAACTTTGAGGTTATGATCCAGCCAAAAAAAAAAATATATAATTTATTTTTCGATATACAAGTGTACACATACTCGTAGTTCACCTGTTCCTAAATACTTGCCACCAACCAAATTGCAGTGATTACACTTGCAATGAATAATTTTTAAATTTGTATTACACAATTTTATCAAACACACATAGGCTCATTTGCATTTTAACTGATTAGTAAATTACTACTCGTATTATTGTATATAGTGTTGTTAACTATACATTTTTATTTTACTTGATTATAAAATAAAATTAACGAGCTATTCACAATAACACGGAATAGGGGAATGAATTCTCAAAAATTAAATATGTTGTATATGTACGAGTATGTATTATATGTACTCGCATAAGAGTCTCGGCATTTCCGATATCTAAAAATTATTAAATCGAGAAAAAATAAATAATTTTAAATTTTAAAATTCATTGGGTTTGGCGTACAAGGCGTAATTGTGGCTAACTTATAAATAAACAGGTATCTTAAAAATTGGCCGATCCCTTTGCTCTACGAAACCTAACTTTATATGTGTACGAAGGATGCGCTAAACTAGAACCATTGACAATATTTATAAATTACATATGCGTATAGAATACCTGTGTATCGGTTTTAACGAATTAATTACGTATAGCAGGTGTTTTATTTTGATAGTGAAAGAATACAATTGACAATAATTTTAGCCAACCACATAATATGTACGCGTACATGGAATATATGTATAAAAATATTATAATGTTCTCAAAATTGTGTGTTGCCTATACAAATTATAAAGAAAGTATGTATATGTACATCAGGGATGGGCGTTTACTCGTCATCTATGATTTTCTACATTAACGTGTCGACAACCCGTAGATAACATCAACAACGTAGACAACGTTGATAGTGTAGACAATTCCTAGAGTGGTTGTGCCAATTAGTTCTAAACTAAAGGGTGACCAAATTTCTTTAGGAACAATGCGTTATTGGTGGTCGTTTTATAGAATGTGCGTTAATGCATGAGCGGAATTTTAAAAAGAGCGGAATTTAAAACTAATCGTACTCAAATACCATGAATCTACTTCAGCGTCATGTTTATCTATCACAAAATTATTAAATTGACCCAAAACAATGAAATATAGCGTTATATAGAGTGGGGCCCTCTTTATAACGGTGGAACGGTATAGAACAGGTCGAAGAAGAAAAATCGGAAAAAACGGCTCACAAAAAATCTGACAAAACGGTTATAGCTTTCATTAAAAATAATCCGGGGAACTTTAACTATGACCGTGCCATAAAATTTAACACATACCCCAATCCATGGTAAAACGAAATCGAGTTCAGGAAGACTATAAGTGCTACCGAGTTATTAAAAATCCAAATCGTTCAGGTAACCAAACTTGGGAAATTAAGTTTCTCAATTCAATTGGAGAATATAAAAGATTTGCATAAGGTCAAAGACACATGCGGTGGTGGGCGAGGTAGTAGAGTGATTAATCTTAAATTTGTGGACCTAGGTTCGAGTCCCATTAGCGACGGTATTATTTTCATTTAATTTCTTCTGTATAATTGGTTCAACACACAGCTTCTGTTAAACATTTACATATTTTTCAAGTGTGTGGCATGTATACAAGATGGGTATATAGCGATGGTGAAATAAATTAAATGCAGCGACCATTGCTTTTGCCAAAATTTTCAATATTTTCCATTCAAATGACAGATATAAAAGATTTGTAAGGCATGAAATATACATATATGCGGCGGTGGTCCAGTAAGCAAAGTCAGTGACTTTCGATTTATGGATCTAAATTCGATTCTCGATCGAGCCAAACATCTTTTGATTTAATTTCTCCTGTTGACATAAAATTACTCTTCTCCTGGTGAAAGTTCTCCTGGTGAAATAAAATTACTCAAATCCACCTCAGCTTCTGTTCAAAACTTCAATATTCTCCATGTAAAAGTGGCAAGTATAAAAGATGGGTATGCGGGTATAGAGCGGTAATGAAATTGTACGGAGATGCAAATAAGCAGAGTACATTGCCGTTGCTAAAATTTTCAATTTTTTTATTCAAATGGCAGCTATAAACGATAGGAATATCACTAATTATTTGTATGGCGGTGGCTCGGTGGTAAAAGAAGCTGTGTGATTGGATTGTTAATCATGACTAGTTCAACCTTCAAGATATATATTTTTAATTTAATTATTAGCAAATTGGTCATTTTTAAATCAAAAGGCGATTTTTTTTAAAATTTGATGAGACATGTGGATGCCAGCTAAATTTGTTTACCCTTTAATCGAGGTTCGAACACTGCACAACCATCCACGACTCCAAATCCTATGATACCGCTTAGTTTACCACCTCACCATTTCCATATATAGATTTGCCGCTATATACTCATCCTTTGTATTTTCCAATTGAATGGAGAAATTAAATAAATTAAATTAAAAATTATTTAACGCCAAACCGAGGCTTGAAACTCAAATTCACAATTCCAAATGCAACGGCTCTGCTTACTGGACCACGGCCGTATATAAATTTGGTGCTATACAAATCTTTTATGTTTGCCAATTCAATAGAGAAAATTGAAAATTTCCGCAACAGTAATGGACAATTCATTACGGTCATACACAAGAGATGGCTCTTACATTTTCATTATGGTCATACACAAGAGATGGCTCTTATACTTGCCGAAGAAATTAAATTAAAAAAGTATTGACTCTGACGATTATTGAACTCGAGTCCACGATTCCAACAGCATTGACTCTGCTTACTCGACCATCGGCGTATTAAAAATTGATGCTGAACAACGATAGAAATCTTTACATGGCACAACTGATAGAAATCTTGACAAAAAGGTTATAACTTTCATTAAAAAATAACTTATAACTTACATTAAAAGTACCATAAAATTTAACACACCCCACTCCATGGTAAAACGAATTCGAGTTCAGAAAGGCTATAAGTGCTACCGAGTTATTAAAAAGTCAAATCGTAGAGATTGCGTTGTTCGCTAAAAAATGTGCCAGACTGATGATAAAATTTTCACAAAAGCAATAAAGATTAATCAAATCCAAGTTATCTCAATGAGTCTATAGGTTTTCGATGTATCGACAAATTTTGGGCTATAGTGGAAAGAGTGCTCAAGTTGCAAAAGTCACACGAGTAGTTATGCCAGAAACAAGGAACATCAAACAACATGTGCGTGATAACGAAATCTATATAGGTGATTTGTGCAAAAACTAAAAAACTCAATAAATTCAATTTAATCGTTTGGAAACTTTATTATCATTTACGAAAGGACATTTTTTGCCATTTATTTTTTAAAGATTACTTATCTTTCAAATGATGGCAATCAAACGCTGATTTTCGTAATAAAGCTGAACAATTTGTAGACGCTATGCCGGGCTCAGTCTTTCCATAATGAAATGACACACAATACTGAATAAATAAAAACACGATGACAGTTTGAAACTATTCATGTGTCATTTGTTAAAAAGAAACAAATGAAAAAATCACCTATAGATGAGCGCTTTTACAAAATACTAGCCAGTTCGTACTAAGGAGGTGAAGTAATTGCGCCATGTAATTGGCGATATAGTAATATACGCATCCGGGCCTCAACGAAATACAGGCTATTGTGGACTCCTCAAATCGTCAAACAATTACGTCAATTTTTAGGAATAGTGGGGTGGTATTAGCGATTCATATTTTGCTATTCGGCCATTGCAGATCCCATAGTGGAAAAAGAACAAAAAATTGATTTTGAACGATAAGGCGAACTATGCGTTTGATAAAATCAGAACAGCACTAACTTATGCTTCTGTTTTGCGAAACACTACTGGGTTCTATATATTAAGAAATACTACTGGGTTCAAACGGAATCGAAAACGTTTTTCCCAAAAGCCGAACTGCGACGTTTGGATCGGGAGGTACCGGGTTCGAATCCCAACAGAGGCGGGATGCAAAAGGGATTTTTCATCTCCCGATTATGATCGGTGATTAAATTGAAAACATCTATGACCCTCTGTTGGAATGTAGAACTGATGGGTCGACCCATCTTCCATATGTCACTGTACAGTGTGAATGGGTTGAATCAATGTGTGTGAATGTAAGGCAAGGCTATGGACCAATCAAGTGTCTATGCCACTTCCTTCCTAAAAAAAGCCGACCGAAAGAACTTAACTGCGAGCTAGAGTGTTTAGTGGCAGTCCTAAATGCCAAAATGCATTTAAAATTGTAATCAGCCATATTAGTTAGAATGATAAGCATGGTGGGGCCTTAAATTACTTACTTTAAAATGAATTTTCAAACCTTGATATGGGACTGTGGGGATGAAGAAAGTGTACCACCTCTGAATGGTCACGAACTTCATTAGTCAAAATCTCCGAATGACTCTTGAGAAGAGGAATTATCCTGCTCTTATGAACAAATAGATGACGGTCCAGTTATCGTTGTGCTCTAGATGATAATGCTGAACCTAAAAAACGATACAAGTCAAATAAAATAACATGGAAAAAAATTGCAAATCGTGAAGATTATAATAAAGAAGACAAACAGTCTGCTCTAGAGGATGACTAAATATTGGCGTTCAACTTTCACTTTCAATAGGTTTTGTTACCTTCCAAAGGAGTAGCACGATCTGTTTTTATGTTAGGAAATAGGCCGTTGACAGCCTACCCTAACATAATTTGGGGAATTCGAGTAATCAATGATACATGTGTGATGATACCGAGAGTGGAAGAGAGAGCACTGAAATTTCAATTTGTGTGTTCCAATATGTTACGAGTATGTTTCAAACCGGAATTGAACAAGTAAAAACGATGACTGCAACAGCTGCGGTGGACCGCAAAGAATTTTAGTTTTTCCGAAATATGCCATATGCGGTCAAAGTTCCATCCAAATTTGTAAACAAATTAACCACGTATACTTAGAACCTGACAACCCACACATGGAGTGCAATTCAAGGGTAAAAAATACTTCGGTGTACATGCCGGATTCAAATTGTAAGAATGGCCCAAATGAAACCTATAGTTCATTTGACGTAATCACTTCATGATGAATTTTTGAATGTCAATCACTGGGAGGCAAATTTTGAAATGGATGATAGGACAGAAAAACGAAAGAAAATAATGCGGATAAGGAAATAAATGAACTGCAAGCCAAAAACAAAACATAAAATTACCAAAGAAATTAGGTTCCAGTATCGAAAACATGAACATACGAGTAAATAATATTCAAAAAAACAAGCCTTCAAGAAGTTCAATTTTTGACATTAATAAAAAATACGAAAAACAAAAGACCAACTCTTTCCCCCATACAAGAAGAGAATTCCAAATTCAAATAAATGGAAAGAAGGATCTTATGTAATTGTATACCCAAGACGAGTATTGCGTCTTACTCCCAACTTCTGCGAGTACATGTGATTGTCTAACAGACCCCGTTGTAAGAGAAGAGGAGGAAGAAAAACTTATTTAAATATTTGTTTTTAACGTTTTAATAAACGTTTTTGTTAATTTTTTAATTTTATGTTCATCAATCAATCGGAAATGCCACATTGAAACAAAAACCTGGAAATTCACAAATTAGCAGAGCGATGCAAAGTAACGAATGTGATTTTTGGCCTAAAAAGCGTAATTTGATAATAATCGCTATGCCTAGCCCAACTAAGATTCAAATGACACCGAATAATAATTATAAAAACTTTTTTAGACGCTGACTATTTAACACAGTTTTTTGAAGTTCTGAAAAGTGACCATTTGCATATTTGCTTTACTTTGATATGGTTCGATATGTGCACAAAAAACTGCTAACATTTAGCAAATTATATTTACCGTGTATGTTCGAGCCCTTTAGGAGCTAATAGTTTCTCTGGCCTGTCGCTTTCATACCTCGAATAATTTGACAATTATAGTAATAACTCGAATAAATGTTAAAATTTTATATTTGAAAATTATTCGATCTACATGTGTGATTTTTAGGATTCTGTAGAAAAAATGCAAGGAAGAGTACAGGAGCTCTTGAAACTGGTTTGTTTGATTTTTTGTCGATAGTCTGTGACAGGCCTAAAACTTTTCCGCAGATAATTCTGTAATTTTTTTTTATTGAATTAATTAATTAACAATTAAATGAAGATAACAAAACAATATGTTTTATTTATATAGCTTGTGATATTGATGTCATTTTGAAGGGCCTCACTTTAAAGTTACAAAAAATATTTTCTTTTGTTTTCTGTCAAAATAACATAACAAGCTTTAATTTACCCAATAAAATAGCATACCGCATGTTAATAAATAAGATACATACATAATAAAATGATAACATGTTAAAATGTGGCCGCGAGAATATGGGCCATTAATTTTCGAATTTATTTGTAAATTATTTAAATAAAATTATTATTTAACAATGTAATAATTATTTACGCAATGTGTATGTACATTTTGAGGTCGTTCGCCTAACTAGTTTTTTTGAATTCGAATATTATTAAAAGCGTTCGTTCCATGCAAAAACAAAAGTATTTTTCAAAGGCTACTAGTATTTTAATCGTTTGCAAATATTTAAAATAATTTATTATTTTACGATTTTGTTTAAAAACAAATGTTAAATACTCATAGTAACTAACTTTTGAAGATAGATCGGCCGGTCATGTATTCTACACTACAACAATAGGCGTCATAGATGAGAGTGATGACTGATTAGAGAAATTGAAGTATCATACTAGTAAGGTCAGTCGAAAATAAGGTCTAGCCCTAAATGTTTCCACAAATCGATTTCATTATACATACCTCTACATTATATAGACCAGGCTACACTCAGCCCGGATGGCGACCTAGATTAAGATAGAATCTATAATTTTATGGAATTACTCCTTGTACCACCTTCAGAATTGATCGTAATCCGGAGTACTATTGCATAGTCTAGAGGGGTAAATCTTTAAATATAGAAAATATGGGAAAATTCAAATCTTTGGTCATTTTGAATTGAGGTGGATAGTATACAATGCTACAGCAATATAGTGCATTAGGTCTAGCTAAGGGGCATAGTACATTAGCTATAGCTAATTGTTATTTACATTAAAATGATAATTGCATTTTTTATACCCGCATGCAGTTTGCAGGATCGCGAAACAAGCGGAATTAAGCATAACAAATGCATTTTATTAGAACGTGAAACGTACTCTAACATTGCAAATTAATTTGCTTTATTAAACTCGCCATTTCTAGATTTTATACGCAGGCTAATATAATGGCTAAAATCCCAAGAAACCAAGAAACAATTTTTCGATTAGATTCCATTTAGTTCATTGGTCAAAATTGATTAAATTATGCTTTGAATAGTTTTCATTAATTTGACTGTTAAAAAATTGTGGAAATGCCATTTAATTAATTTTCTTGCAAAAGTACGTGAAGACAAGATAGTTAATTGGGCTGTATCGTCAAAACGGCCGAAGGTGTTTTCCGTGATAACGTCCAGAGGCGGTGTGAGAAATGATAGACTGTATATAGGTTTGTTAAAATTAATTTATTTCATTAAAACATCAGCGATGTGCAAACGAGAAGTACAATCTGAGCGGTGTTTTTCCTGACAAATGTTTGATCCAGGCGCACATGCCTCCCGAACTCGTCGGAATTAGTGTTTTGAAGACACTAGTCTAAATTGAAGTGTCCTTGAAGTTTAGTTGCAAATTGACCAGAATTTGAATGAAATTTTTGTGTTTGACATTTCTGAAATTAAACGATGCGAAGTGGCCTTTAGTTCTACTACAAATGATGTTACTATTTTTTTTAATTTCAACCAACACTTACATTTAAATTCGCCTAAATGTATGCATTATTATAATACTCACTTCCAAGTGAAAACAACAACAATAAATTATTTATGTATGTAGTAAATTGCTCAAATCAGACGTTCGCGGATTATGATTAGATGGTTCGCGACTAAACACCAATAATTAAAGCTAAGCTTATTTCGATCTAGTCGAATTATAAATGGTCAGGGGATCTCTATCTAAAGCAGAATACTTTTGTTTAGGAGAGGATAACTTCTTGAAAATAAAAGCCAAAGATCGTCAGGTGCTGTCTTGTAAAAGTGAGAGCAATTTTAGCTGAAATAAAGCAGCTCCAGTGAGCCTGAAAATGTGCTCTTCTTACTTATTTTTCCAAACTTACTGATATGGCTGTGCAGCAGTATGATATTCTACTAAATGAGTAATAAAGCGATGGTCATCCAGCAATGCTAAGCCTAGCTAGTTCGTCGGTGTTAATATTCGCTGTGCTATTGAAATGTTTTGGCACCCAAATTAGATGAATATTGAACGGATCTGCCATCTCTTTAAGCGGTGAAATACAATTCTGGACTACCTTCAATTTGAGAAGATGCGATTTAAGCGCTTTAATGGCAGCCTAACTATCCGTAAAATGCGAATAGCTTTGCCCTTTCTGCACCTTGAAAGACGCTGCAGTAGTCGGGGAGACGAAAATCGAAATTAATCAGAAATTCCTCACAGAAAACTTCGCCACTGGATTTCCCTTCCCTTTTTGATCCATCCGTGAAGAAATGTAAACAGGTTGTTGATGACCAAATTCCAATGGAACGGGGACAGAAAGCTACACTGCGATGTAATCCTACTTACAAATCTGAATGATCCATCCACTCCTAGATCTTATAAAATGCTCTAGTTATTGCCCGCGGCTTCACGTTGTTAAAGGCTCTCTTTATATCCAGAAAATTTACCATCCCATACTCCTTATACTCGGAAGATTTTTCTGTGAAGTGTATATAAGGAAATGAAAAACTGTCTCCACATTAAGCCAGAGTTCCCGACACGATCCTGCCTCTGATGAAAGATTTTATTGGTCGTTCTTAGTGTTTTTAGTAGGAAAGACGATAAGCTGATGGGTCTAAAGTCTTTGGGCTGCAGTGTGATCGTTTTGCCGCCTTAGGTATGAAAATTACATTCACTTCTGTCCTTTTATTGGAAAACGATTTAGTTTTCCGCTGGGAATTTGATAAGTTTTTGCCGCCCAGAAGAACAACCTTCAAATTTTTTAGTGTTGTAATCTTTAAATGTGCTGTAGTATCCAGCATAACCATAATATCCAATACGTTAATGTGAAATATGCTACGTGGTCCATAGCGCTGTTGTGCGTATTAGATTGTTGTATCGATCAATGAGGACCAGTAACTTCACGAATGAATTTAGTATTAAATTGGTCTATAGCTCTTTGAAGGCTTTGTTAGTGAAATATCTGGTGGACCCGACTCAGCGATGTGGGGGCGTAGGATGGTTTTACTTCAACGGCATTACAAATGTAATTTGGACAATTAATTTCAAATACGCAATCTGCGATTAAATCGTTGCTATACCATCTTATTGCTATACAATCGACCTAATTGGATCTTTTTAATTTCATGAATTTTTATGAATACATATCGTACGTATCAAATGAACATACCCGTACCACGGAAACACGTTTAGTTTCAAAATAAATAGTATCGTCATCTATATATAGTTATCGTGGACAAGCGCTTAAAGTGATTAGGTTTCGTTCAACATTTTTAATAAGAAATTTAAAGAATTGTTGTAGTTTTATTATATGAAATGATCACATACATAGTTTAAATATCAATTTCAAAATCGTAATTATTCTTAGATAAAAAAATACTAGAATACTCGCTTGTTTACTAACATTGCGTAATAAAATATGATTTCGTTTATATAGACATATTATTGCAAGTTATAATCATAAGATTTAACAATTATCTTTCATATTTCTGAGAATTCGAATTTTAAGAATATTATTTATAGGCAGGCACGCAATAAAATTACTACATGTGTATACAAAAAATAAAAAGTTCTTATCAATTTCGTATTAGCATACATTTATTTTGTTTTACATATAGATAATCAAAATAATGTAGTCATCACAAATCATAAGACTAGAAGATGGATGGAATGTGTTTATAAACATATACGTACATACGCAGAGATCATAATTCAAAACACAATTTATAATGGTTTGTTTACACATAGAACAAATTTACGATTTTGATTAGATTGACGTGTTTTGTTATTTCTTTTTTTCACAATTTTGAGAAACGTAACCTTTTCTTAAAATTCGAAATTCTATAAAGTCTGATTGAATGCAATATTGCTTAATGAATTGCAATGATTCAAGTGTTCTAGAAATATATAGGGTTGAGTCATTTAAATAAAAATATTTTTAAAACTAAACTTTTTACTAGAGACGCGACGATGAAGTAAAACCTCACAGAGAATCTGGAATGTCAACAGGAACGAATAGAAACATTTTTCAATTTTCAATTTTATCAGTTTAAAGATGGTTAATCGATTTGGTATTGTGTCGGTAGCTATACTCCGTTTCGCCCTTGAAAATTCATGGAAATATTACACAACGCACCTTTAGTAGATAGATTAGTAAGCGAAGAATTTATATTTGATCTTTAAATTCGGGACTAATTTAGATGGCTTTTAATTAGGATGCCATAATATAACTGAACTTCTTATAGTGGCCCTATACCTAATAATCAGAGTAATTTTTAGTTTTATGAGTAGTCATACATATAACAATTTTCAATTTTTTGAAACATTAATTGTTCTGGTATTTTCGTAAAAACTAATTACGATGGGCGCACAATTCGTGTTGGGCTAATTTTTCGAGCTTGTAAATACTTTTGAAAGGGGTTTTTATGTTTGTAATACTTTAATCATCTTGAGGCTAAAGATTAAGATTAGCCATTTAGACGGTGCACCGCGCTTAATCTTGTGGCATTCCATAAAATAATAGCGGAGAAGGACTGATGTTCTTTACTTTTGAGCATTTCTTTTTGCGCCAGTGCGCACACAGCACCTCGTTAAAATCGTTAGACAATTATTCTACTAAATTTTAGGATGTTGGCACCGGAGTGGTAGTGCATTATGCAGAATAGTTCTATAGATATCCTAATCGGTTTTAATCCGGTTTCTTTGGATTGAACTTTTAGGAGTTCAATTTTAAACAGTATACAGATAACAATGATCAAACAAGGACTGGTCTTCCGATACTCTCCAATTTAATAAACTATTCATCATACAATTTCAGAAAGTGTAATATGTAATAGCTCCTGCCTGCTGTTAGTTGTAAAATTCGGTTTACTCCCTATATGTTGCAAATATGAAAGTTAATACTTAGAATGTGATCAGTAGAAACTCACCTCGCTCAGTTGTATTTGTACTCCTTCAGATTGTATGTTGAGAATTTCCATCACATTCCAGGATGACTCAAACCATGCCCTTCTGAGTATCCATAGTTAGACTCCCTGTAGATTCTTAATTGAAATGTTAAACTTATCATGTACTGGGTAAGCTGATACTAGCCAGATGGTATGCTTTCCAAAGTTAAGGCTGACCGCTGCTAAATCTAGTTTAGTAAAAGAAAGCAAGTTACATTTTTTTCTTTTTTCGTGTGCAATAATCCATAGTCTTAAGCCCGTACCAACTATCTCGGGTGACCCAAGCTTCTTTGACAATTTTGAGCAAGAGAGTGCTGATGATGCCTTGCAGTGGTAGAGTTTAGTTTGCAAAAATCTGACTCTTTCTCTGATACCATAGTCCGTTAAGTAAATCCATTGATACAGACATCTCAAAGTCTAAGAGAGTCTCTATTGACTTAAGCTGAATACCCGTCTGACCAGGGCATTCATGTGGGCTTCCGTGTCCATCGGAAGTGCTCTCATCGGACGCCGGCTCGTTAACTTACTTCATATAAATCTTGAGTATAACAGCACTGAAAAGATATAACTAAGAAAATGAAAAATTTTGGTGTGAAATTTTCAAAATGTTGTAGGATCTACATATATAGTAGTTATAGCCGATGTTTCGGACACTTCCGTCCTTCCAACATAATTGTGTTCATCAGAAGACCTTCTCAGTATTTTTTGAGCACTATCGATACAACCATTACAACAATCAGGAGAATGACCAGAATAATATTCTATTGCCTGCAGCACTTAAAACCTAAAGTTTGTTTATGGTCATCATGCTTCGAAAAATGATGAATCCCCATTTATTTATTTATTAATTTTGAGAAAATTCTACAAATTTGACTTGAGCATCAAACATACAAAAATACAAACATTGAAAAAATATTTTTTTTTTAAAAAGTGAATAAAAATTTATTTAGGTCAGCGCATAATATTGCTTCATCCCTCGTTTAAAATTTACCTTACTTAAGGTAAAGTCAAAGAGGTGGTCAATTTTGTTCAAACTCTTGGACATCATGTTCACAGGTTCATTATCACCATAGTTTGTTCTATGTTGATTCACATGAAGGAACTCATGATCTCTTAAACTTCTACTTGATGCATTTATTTTAATTGATTCCAACAAACGAATATTTTAGAATCCCCCGCCTGTTTTGGAGTGTTGTCATGTCGTAATTGCTGTGGTAATTACTTCAGGTTAAGGTGATATGTTATATCGTGGTTGTAATTCCATCCATCTTTCCATGTTATGTAACGTATACATTTTTGTGGATATTCTCAACAATGCTGATATGTTCGTTGACATTGAGGGCATATATTCAAGTTGGTATCTCTAACATAAGCATGATACACGAGCTTAATTGTTTCGAGATCATAAAAATTCCCTGCCCAGCTCATAAAAATTCCCTAGCGACGCACCGTTCAATGTGCTTATTAAAGCATATGTTTTCAAAGTAACCCCCAAATCCTTAATTTCGAATACTTGTTGTAAAAATATACCATTAATTTGATATTGTTGTATAACTTTTTTTGATTCACTTTCCGATGGAACGATAAGTTAGGATTGAGACTAAGAAGCAGTTTGTTTGTATCACCAAGGGTCTCCACCGTTCTTTAAATTTTAAGATCATCTGAAAACATCAATACCTTAGAATGCTGGATTACTTCGGTAATCCCATTGATGAAGATTATAACTATCCAAGAGCCAATATGAGAACCTTGTGGTACTCCGAAGGTAGCTCGTGTTAATTCCGTGTACACCACATCAACTAGCTTGTGATTTTTTTAATTTTTTTGAATGAGGTTTGTTAATGTTGATCTTTTTGGCAATGTGAAACATATCTTGGAATTAATGTTTTGAACTTTGGTTAATCTCCATGTTCGAGGCAACTCTGCTACTTTTAATGATTGATTAAACAGTAATCACAAAGTAAATGCTAAATTTTTTAAATTTTTTAATAATCATCAGGACCGTTAATAATAGTTTGTTAATGTCCTTGTCTACAATATACGTGCTGTTAGTATAGATACGTTGATTACATTACTATTTGGATTTTCATACTTATTGACGTCATCTTCTTGTATATACCGATTGAAAAATCTACTCGATATGGGTTGCGGGTCGCATGATTCGTTTCCAGTAAATGTCATGCAAGCTGGATAACCATTAATTTCACGTTTTGTTTTAAAAAAGCTCAAAAAGTGTTTAGGATCGTTCCTTATCTTTCCTTTATAGAGCTAATATATATAGGTTTTGTGCTTTATCTCAAAGTAACTTTCGAAATTTTGGTTACACTTTGTGAATTTATGCTTGCTCTCCTCACAATAAAACTTGTTTAGTTGTTTTTAAGATTAATAAGGTTAAGGATATTTGTTAGGTTTGGTCAAAGCAGTGGGAACAAATAATTCTATGCTCTTAAATAAGATATTATAGAATTTTACGTTTACATCTGTATTCCTGCTTATTAGCTCATCGTGCCAGTTAATTTGTTCAAGATATAGACGGAAGTCGGTTGTATCTGCTTTTTTGAAATTGTGATAAGTCCTGTGATTTTGATGATTGTTAATACCGTTGATTTCATCGCTCTGGTGATAATGATTCGTTAATTTTAAATACAACTGGTTCATTTGTAAAATTCAAATATAGAATTCTATCACGACAATTTTTTATCTCGCTAATTTGACTCAGATTAATATCAAAAACTGTATCAATAAAAAGACACAGTCTGAATATCAGTACTAACATTTAGAGGCCAGAGTTCAACAGTTTCCTTATCGTATAAGTCCAGCTAATGGACGGAATATTAAAATCTCTCGTGATTAAGATGATGTCAGATGGATCGGCAGCATAATAGATTTCAATTATTGTGTCACAGCACGCCGTATGTGATGGGATCGGTGGTGCGTCAGGCGGAAGGTATACAAAATACAACGTATATGAATATTGATTTATTGTTGATAGTCGTGTTTTTTAATTCAAAAATTT
Organism: Tipula unca; assembly: GCA_951394425.1. Lineage (NCBI taxonomy): Eukaryota > Metazoa > Arthropoda > Insecta > Diptera > Tipulidae > Tipula > Tipula unca. The sequence goes on along the minus strand of OX596382.1, from coordinate 162,689,962 downwards.
TCTTATTGGAATGAAGTTCTGGATAAGCATTTTCTCATTTTTTCAGTAAAATCCAAATGAATTTAATTTTTTATCAATAAATAAGATACATTTAATGTTAAACTACACATTTTACTTCACTATTATCGAAATAAAATCAAATTTAACTTTATTTTTCAATGTTCTGGATAAAACATTGGTTTTTTCAAGTTCGCGATAAATTCATAGTACACGAACTCGAAAAAAAGGGAAATTTTAAAAGGAAATATTTTAAACAAATATTTTTCATTGTTTTATGCTTGATACCTGTATTATTTGACAATAAAGGTCAAAAAATATAGTTAGAAGTTGAAATTTATTCAAATAAATAGAACTTAAATTAAATATATTGGTTAAACTAAATAAAATTTCCCAGTATTATTCCCGATGTTCTTATAGAACTTGAAGTTCTGTTAATAAAAAAACGCACCTGATAGCTATTTTAACACATAATTGCTCAATGGATAGGTTGGATATTTCAACTAATTCGTTTGATATAGATGTATCGACGGCTATGAGTACTCCATCTCCAGTTCTTTTAGTACTTGTTTGAAGCGAACAGTCACTTCTGTAAACCGTTTTTAACACAAAGTTGTGAAATTGGGCAGCTTTCGAAAAGATTTTATTTACATTTTGGGAATAAAATGTTTGACTCTTTCTGGTTTGTGGTTTAGTTAATAGTGTAGAGTTATGATAGCTGCGGGTTCTTGTATGTTACTATTCTCCTTGGTGACTGTGGTGGTTCCAGATCTCACACTGACATGACGTAAGAATGTCCGTAAATTTAATAAATTGAAAAATAAAATAAAAGTTAAAATTCTGAATTTCTGTTGAACTCCACTTTAAATTCAGAATTATAAATTTAAGAAATTCGACAATTCTAAATTGTATGCCAAAAATCCCCAAAATAAAAAATCGCTTTTAATACGATTTTTGAGAACGGTACATGGATATGGTTAAGCTCCTAGATTTTCAAAAGCACAACTCAAAATCGTATAATACAAAATCGAATAATTTTTAATCCATTACATAAATATTAAATTAAAAGAAAAAAATTGAAAATCTGCACAGTTTCTGTTGAATTAAAAAATCAAAATTAAAAATAAACGTTGAATAAACATTTTTGGTGATGCATGTCTATAATTTTCAAATTTTAATTGAAATTTAAAATTTAAGCGTCTAAAATTGATATTGAATTCTATATAGGACCACAGGAATAGGTTTTGAAATTCAATAATTCTGAACTTTGTTTCAAAAATTCAAAATTCTGAAAATGTGATTGACATTTCACAAAACAATTCTACTGCCAAAAGACTTGATGTTGAATTCGCTAGGAAGATTGTGCAAAAATGTAGATAAGTTATAACTGGTGCGAATTTCACCTAACATCAATTGGTCAAATTTTTTTTTTTTTTATGATATTTTATTTATGATAACAATAAAAAATGTTTACAAAGTAACTAAGCATTTTTGACTAACAGCATTTGACTCTGACACTATAATAATAAAGCACTCCTGTGTATCCCTTCCATAAAGTGTTGTTTTGGTTGATTTTGCATTATGCGAACTATTCAGGTAACTGAAAAGTTTTAGTCTTTTGAGTCTTCTTATGATACCCTCTTGATGAAGTAATCTTACAGTTTCGGCGTTAGGGTGATGATGGAGCTTCTACTGGGGTTGTTGAGCACACTTCTTTATTTCACTTACGACTGTGTCTATTCCGAGATCTCTATGAAAATCACTATTACGAGTGTACCAAAGGTCGTTTACAATGAGAACCTTATTTTGAAATCCCCATAGTTGAATACCATATGCCCAGACCGGCTTGATCACTTGTTCATAAAGCATAAGTTTATTATGTATGGATAACTGAGAGTTTCTACCAACCAGTACATTTTTCTATATTTTAATTGAACCTATTCTGCTTTCTTTTTCACGTGTATACTTTCCAGTTTAACTTTGCATCAAGGTGCATACCAAAATATTTTGCTCGATTAACATGTGGTGCAGGAATATTATTGAGAGCCACAGGTAGTGGTTCTATTGATCAATTAGTGATCAATTAGATCCATTCACTTCAATTCTCCACTTAGCTAGCCAATCTTGTATATTATTTTGAATATGACTTCACCGATTGTGTCACCAACAGCTAGAATTACAGTGTCATCTGCAAACGTAACGGTAGTTGTATTGTTCGTCTGCGGTAAGTAACTTGTAAACAGTACGAAAAGGAATGGCCCTAAGACACTCCCTTGCGGGACTCCTGCTTTAGCTTCTTTTATTCTGGAGTAAACTTCTTCCTGTTTAACTCTAAAGTATCTTTTTTTAGGTATGACTTTAGCAGTTCGCAATACTAAAATGGCAGAGTTTTCTCCAATTTAAAGATTAAACCATCATTCCAGATTTGGTCAAATGCCTGCGCTATGTCCAGAAATATTGCTCAACAAACCTGTTTTTCGCAAAGGATTATTCTATTAAATCTGTTATTCTATGGACTTGACCGATTGTGGAGTGTTTCTCTCTAAATCCCAACTGGTAGGACGGAACAGATCCTGATTTAATTGTTTCTGGTTCAATAATAGTCTCTCAAACAATTTTGTTATAATTGGAAGAAGTGATATTGGCCTGTACGAGGTTAATTCACTTGGTGGCTTACCTGGTTTAGGTATCATTATTACTTTAAAATTTAAAAACACAATATTTAACGCTGTAGCTAATTTTATCCGGTTGCTGTCCCTGATGTTTCTAATACTCTGATAATTATTGCAATTAGATATTATAACTGGAGATGGCCGTAGCACCTTTTTCTCCAGTTGTATATTCTGACTTCCGGTTGAGAGTTATTTACTTGATTGTTTCTGTTTTGGTGAAACCTGAGCTTTTTCCTCCAGTTGTACGTTCCTACTTCCGGTTGGAAGCTGCTCAATTAATTGTTTCAGTTCGGGTGAAACCTGTAGTAATTTACTCATCTTGCGTTTCTTATTGCTTTTGTTACGGTTCAGAATCCATTCCGTTTCTCTATTGAGTTCTTCCTAGTCTGTTTCATACATAACCTCTATATGATCATTGGTATCGTTTTCTTGCTGTATCTTAATGATTTCTTTCTGAGCATCTTTTAACTCCTTGTTTTCTCGCTGTAGGTTTTTGAGATCCTTGTTTAGATTTAACATTAACTTTTCTATTTCGTAAATCTTATTGCGCAGTTCTGCGGTATCCCTTTTCAAGGTATTCCCTAATGGTGGTGCGGTGATCTTGCCACACTGGGGTTTTGACCAAATGGATTGGCTTTCCCAAAACGGCTTTTAAACAATGATTGGCTCACCTCAGAATCCGTTGAGCCAGCCTCGTTAGAGGGTGGATTTGTCAGCTGCTTAGCTGGGTTACCACTCTGACCAGTACGAGTTATTGGTAGTGGGTCTGATTAGAGAACATCATTTGCTGAATTCTCATCGTTTACTGAGTTGTCTAGCAGGGGGATCCGCGTGCAGGATGACATTTGAGCTTTTTGTAGCCCATTTAACTTAAGCCCCCTTTTCCACCCCCAATTGGTCAAATATTTTTATTAAATTAAATTGATAAATGTGTAAAACCGGCCTTTTTAAAACAATCCTTCATAGTCAAAATGAAACCTAAACCTATAATCCATTTCGAATTTAAAAAATTAGATGAACTATTTCAATTTTACAAGACTGACGACGAGTTTGAGACAGTCAGAAGTTTTCTATAGTTTTCTACCAAATGATACTGTTGTAGAGGGCACACAATGTACGCTGATTTAGAGGGCATAAAATTTATGTCGCATAACTACTTGGAAAAATACGGCTAAATTTTAATCTATAAAAGTCAAATAGGTCTGAAACTCTATACAGAGATTGTTCTAGAATCATCATCAAAAATACAAATTGGTTGTTTTCTACACATATGAATTGCGAGTACTTTTATATGAATAATCAAATACATAATTCAATTTAGATTTAACCCAAGGCCTTTTTAACAAGCGGTCGCAATTAATATCGTGTATATGCGATATCTATTATATATACCCAAACCACGCTGCCAATTTAATTAAAGAAAGTAGAACCAAATTTTCTAATTAAGACTATCAACTTGATATAACTACACTTATTACTTAATATATGTATACATATATATGTATATTGTTTGCGTTTCGCTTCTAATTAGTGCCGATTCCGACGACACCCTCCTATATAAAATGTCTGTGAATATTTTATGTGCGGGTGATAAAATAGTGTAAACGGACAATAAATAATGACAATAATAATTGTATTGCTGCGATTACACTATCAAATACACGAAACAAAAAAAAATTGTAAATTGTTGTATTGCGAAATATATTTGCATCATAACAATTTAATTAATGGAAACAAATCCGAAAATTGTTATTTATTCACAAAACAAATTTTAAAATGAACCAATTGATAAGCACATAATATAACTTATATACATATAGTGTGAGTCGCATTTACATAATCATCATCACTTATATTTTATTATGTATACTAACTATATGTACAATTTTAAGACGAACAAATTTAAAAAATAAAATAAAAATAAAAATGTTTCAATATAAACAACAAGCGAACACACTATATTCACCATGACGATGTCCGCACATATAAAAACCGATTGTCCATGTGTCAGTATATAAAATATTATAAAAGCAATTGATCATTGAATTTCAATGTTCATTCATATTTGAAAATTGTAGTGTTTAACAACCAGTTTGCCGGAATTATATTATATTATAGTTATTGTGATCGTAAACAGTTTAATACATTTAATTAATTGTGGATTCACATCGATACATTAATATAAATAAAAATTTAAAAAAAAAAATAAAACGAAAAAATTTAAATAGAAAATATGAAGCAAACAACTGTGTTATGTGTTAGTTCAGTTTGTGTGGTAATTTTAATCTCTCTAGCATCAGCCAGCAATTTACCATATAGTGAGTGCATTTTTTTTTTATCTTGTAAATTGTTGTATTTTACATTAAGTGCACTTTAATGTGTTTTCAGTAAAGGACAATATTCTATTTTGTGTAATAGTAAAAAAATAAATAAATATTTGTACGAGTACAGTGATGTGCGATGAGATTTTATGTGAATTTTACTGAGTAGATAACCTTCAGTTAGTTAGAATTAATTACTTTACATATTTTGCGCTGTTACTTAATCTTAATAAAATTAATTATTGGGAATTATTATTTTGTACAGAAATCAGGCGATTAAAATTTTTAACTTTTGGGTTCTGCTATTAAATTTAATATAAAGGTTACGGTGTCAGTTTTGCAATTTTATTTTATTTTTTTTGAAAAAATAAAAATCTGTTAAATTTTGAGCTTTGAATACATATTTAAATTGATTGGGATATTTTTCCCCTCTTTGCAAGACTGAATTCATATTAGGAACCTGATTATTTGGGGCAATTTCTTAGCAAATTCACTGAAATATGTCTTACAAAATTTCAATTCGCTGGTTTTATCGTAACCAATTTATTCATGATGAGTGAAGTGTGATTAATTATAAATTAGAAAAATAATTAAAGGGTTGACAAAAATATAAAAAAAAACTTTATTGCAGTACTCTCAACAATTTTAGTTCCATGGCTATTTAAAAATAAAATTCAAATAGTGTGGTGTACAGATAAATACTTTCAATACTATACCGATAAAAAATTTAATATTTTGCATTTAGCTTCTTTGAAATACAATACGAATTTGACACAGAAAATAAGTGATCTAACCTATCCTATGGCATAAATTCATATCTAGATTATTGTTATTCTTAGAATAATATTTGTATATATAACTGAAACTTAATGTCGTGTTTAATTCTAACTCTATATATCAAAATTCTATACATCAACAGAAGTTTCATCTACGAAATTGTTAATATTTTGATTTTCATGGACATTGATTTTAATTTTAATTCATATAACCAAGATAACCAAGTATATCGATAAATAAATATTTCTCTTTCAACGAAGGACATACATAAACAAATTTAAAATTTCAATAAATTGTTGACCAAATTTATTGATAATTTTTCGGTATTTCCATTGCAACACCACCAATAAAATTTACATAATATATTATCACTGTATAGATCTCCATAAACATAATACGTTTGCTGGAAATTTGCCCAATTTCGTCATAAGCAAAAAGGTCGTTGACAAAATAATTAAAATCAGAAATTAATTTAACTACATTTTAACTAGCTAAAAGTAAAAGTACAATATTTACTCTTGACGTCACATAGTAGTTCCGAATCAATATTTTTACCGCGCGGACCAATTTTTATAAAAGTGAAATTATTCAAGAGTAATTGACCAACTCGGACCAATTTTTATAAAAGTGAAATTATTCAAGGGTAATTGACCTACTCAATGTGTGTGTGCAAATATGAGTTTGAGCCATCATAAGCATGTTTTTAAAATGTTGAATGTTGAACAATTTATTCGTACATATAAAAATGTGAACACAAAATGTTTGCTTTTTTAGTTATTATCGTTCAAAATAATAAAACTTAAGTTGTCTTAAATTTAGTCTTTCAGAATCAAATACGACATGAATTTAGAATCAAATTTCTAAGGAAAAATTCAAAATTATAAGGAATTCGTAATTGTGGAAATATCAAATTAGGGTAGAGATAAAATTCCGAGACCCATAATCCAAAAGGTACAAAATCTCGAGAACAAAATGAAATCTCCCGAGAGTACAAAATCGATTGTAATTCAATTTGATTCGGGGTGGTTTACTCGAGATTATGGTATTTTGTACTCTCAATATTTTGTAACCTCGTAATTTTGTATCCCCGGGATTTTAGCCAATCAAATTTTGTTCCTAGGGATTTCGTCCTTTCGAATTGTGTCATGTATAGATTTTTCATATATAGGAAAAATAATAAAATGTTTATATATTTACAAACAAAATATTTCTTGTACTCTCATTGTTTGATGAAATAAAATTAATGCCCATTAGCTCCGAAACTCTCGATATATTTGCTCCTATACGTATCTTTGGTCACTGTTGGTTTTATTTCGGGTTTGTGTCGTTCGGAATTATGTCACCAACCTGTAAATTAAATATTTCTGTAGTAAAAATCTAATTTAATTCTAAAATAAATTAGTTGCGCAACATTCGTATGCACATACGAATTTTATTTCCTTCCGTCCCAATTTTTTTGAGATGTGAAAATCGATGATATAATTTAGTGTTAAACTGTATTATTTTTCAATTAATCATTTAAAAATATTGAATCTCTTGAATTCATAATGAGCTGAATAAAAATCATTAGTAATGATTCAGACGATACACTCAATATGCATACAAAATTTATAACTGTTTTCAAACTTAGAATTTTACTTACACACGCACAATACGATGCGCATTTTAACATAATTATATTGCACCTTTAAGTCAAATTGCAAGTCATATTCAATGTTTCTTAGATTGACAAAAACAATTTTAATCCAGCATGTCGACTGACAAATAATGAATTGAAGATGATATTTCTTAATCCTAACTGCAGATAATCCGAATACATTTAACTCGTTATTGCTTGTGTACTTGATACAGAAGAAAAAAATCATCACTTTAAGCAAATACTATTGGTTACAAAAAAAAACATATCGAATCAACTAAGGCAATACTTTTGGAGGTACCGAATTAAAAAAGGTTGGCATAGAAAATACCTAACTTAAAATAAATGGTTTTATTTATTTTAAAATTGACTTAAAATCTTAAAAGTTTTTAATATTGTCTATTCCCTATTCAAAAGATTCTCGGATAGTTTAGAACGAAAAAGAACTGCGTCAAGAGTGACTATATAGTGATGGCATTTTTTATGTTTTACCCAAGCTTCTAGAGATGTCCACAGATTGTCGTTAACATTTTCGAATAGTATTTGTTACTTTACTATTTGTTTTACAGAATTTAAAAGTCACGTGATACATTGAACTATGATACGACTAGTATCCACGAGCCGGTACAAAATTTTACAAATCGGTTAAACTCACGCAACTGTTAAATTTTGTGAATAATAGTAAAGTCCATCAGAATTGTATTTCCTTGGTCACATAGAGTTTATAGTTGGTCTAACGCAAAACTATGTGAAACTGTGCATGAATATCTTTACGTTTATTATTTTAATATAATTTTTTCAAAGTGGTCCGGGTTCAAGAAGCCACACATTTATCTACTTCTTTGACTCTTTTTTTTAACAACATTTACAAATCCTGGGAAGTTATATACCAAATTTTTGTATATGAGTATAACTTCATCGTGCTGAACTTGTTGATTTATTGAGATTTTTGAAAAAATTTGTGTGAAGATTTGTAGGTGAAATCATTAGACATTTTGTTCTATTCTATATTTAATGCGATTCGATCTTATTATCAAATTGAAATATTGAATATATGTATATAGAGAGCCATGATGAGGGTTAGGTACAGAACTTTTTTAATTAATTTTTTTTCTAAAAGTGAAAATCCTATTGATTTGGAGTCCACAAATTTCAACTTAACCCAAAAAAATTCCATTTTCTAGGTTCCCAATACAATCATCGATCCATAAAATAAATAAATTATTAAGAGAAATTTCGCAAAGGGTTTATTATAGCAAGAAGTCAGAACGAATGCAAAAACATTGTATTTTAAGCCGATGGCCGTATATAAACTAAGAAATGTTGTTTTTTTGGATTTAATTCAATTTTTCAGACAATCGCAACTGGAAACCCACAAAATCGAATTTTTCTTAATTTAGTTGAAATTCTAAGTAAACATCTAGTCCCGCGCAACATTGATGGGTTACAAATTTCCAGAGGCTCCAAACGTAATGATGCTATGATATAACTTTGGAATTGCTTAAATGTATTTATTAATGGATGTTACTAAAGTAATATATTTTTATCATAATAACTTGTTAAAACTATTTCTGAATTACGAGAGCTCGTAAGTTCTTGACTGCGAGTACGTGTTATAAGATATAGACCTTGGCTCTTCATGTTCTTGAGCTATAATTGATGCGATATCAACTATTTAATTCTAAATAAAATAAAAAATAAATAAAATAGTTTTCTTGGCCTATAATCTAATAACCTAAATAAAAAAAATATTCAATAATATACAAATAAGAATGATTTATTTATTTGAAATGTGCTTACATTTTTCAGCTGCCCCAATAAAACACTTCCAGATTGAAAGAGATTGCGCCATGATTGGTGGTTTATGTGCACATAAAGAAGATTGTGACGAGCCAGCATCAACCAAAGGATTATGCCCAATTAATCAACCGTTGGGAGCCGAATGCTGTTATAGACGTAAGTCAAATTTGCATTTATATACATAGAGATAGAGACTCACACCATTTGATAGCGTTATCAAATTAAATAATATATATTTATAGATTGGATTGCGTAATGCCTTGTGTGAATAATTATTATCATTGAAATTTCTAGACTATTATTTATTAATACAAAAATTTGTTTAATAATATTTATTTACAGTAAGGGCATCGAACAGATGTGAAGAAAATGCAGGAGAATGTATGCCACATTGTAACGAACGACTAAGAGTACCGGAAACGGAATGTGATTCTCTTGGGCAAATGTGTTGTATTTTAGTTTAAATTATATGTATATTCACGACACATAATTGCTACTTAATCAACAAAACAATTTCATCTACTGAACTTATCCACATAGCATGTATACTACTATTATATATTTAATTTTATGAATAGTTTTTTTTCTAGTTTATAAGGTGAATTAAAATATTGTAAAAACCAAAGATTTGACTATTTTATTTGACATCAAAATTTTACTATTAAAAAACACAAATTTAATGTATTTTAGTTTTAAATTATAAAAATAAGTTTTATGAATATTTCTCGTGTTTTATTCCGTAACCGGATGGCGCCATAAATATTCCCCCAAAAAAAAAAATAAATGTTACATACGAGATACGATTATAACAATTATTTCATTAAGCAAAAGTTATAAATAACAATACATACATAGCAAAAAATTCCAAATTGCGTATAAAAAAAATTTAAAAAAATGTTTAATTGCCAAAAGAGCACATGATCTTCATCAATTAAAATCTTGTGATATGTTCAATTCAACTCTTCAACCATACATATTATGTGTAGTATGTTATCATCATACGCCAATTCATTCATAGTGTTTCATAAAAAAAAACTTGAAACTGATATATTTTGTAGAAATGTATTCAGACTTCGAATTTATCAATTAACAGAATGTCAAGTTCAAAGTTAAATTAATACAATATAGTTTATGTACTCGTCATATAGCTACATATAAAAATATTTTGGGATTTTTTTTTTTTTAAACATTAACACAATTTCTAAATATATTTTTTTAGAATATATTTTGACATAATTTTATCAAATAATAATGTCAAGGGTATATAATGTATATTAATATTATATATATATATATATATATATATATATATATATATATATATATATATATATATATATATATATATACATATATATATACATATATATATACACATCATATATATATACATATCATATATCTACATATATATTTATGTACACATATCTACGAACACAGAGTTGCCCAATTTTATTTATCTAGCGAATATTAGGCTTAGTATCATGAGTAAATAATAGATGAGTAGGTGTTCCGGCAGTTTTCTTCGGTTTAGATGTACCATTCGTCAACATATCAAAAATAATGCCTAGAAGTTTTTCGAGTTCCTTATCGTGAGTCTTTTTACAGCCAACTGCTGTAGCTGCTGAAGATGGCCGTGATTTAACTCTGGAACGAAATAAAAAATTATATCAGCAAACGAACAAATATTACCGTTGAAATATAAAACATGATGCATAGCTAAACTTAATCCTCATATTATAGTAAAACTCAATCTGTACCCCTGAATGCTGAACATTTACTTGACAGACGCAACAAAAATTCGCCCGAGCTTAAACTAATAATCTAGTTCTTTTTTATCGTTGCCTTCCCGCGTCGTAATTAATAAAATTTATTATAACTATGAGGTTTGAAATAATTACTATACATACCAGCTCATGTAATAAACGCCTATCCTATAAAAAGACAAGAATACCTCGTACGAAGACCGAATTTTTGTTTAAATTAAATCTCTACATTCCGTCTGTCTGTCTGATTTTACTATTTTCTTTCCTCTATCTCCAATATTAGCAGAATAGGGCGTCTGCTAGACTATATTACTTACTTTATTTGGGCCACTTGCCTTTAATTCGTCCCATGCTTCAGCGAGCTGTTTTGCTACTTGTAGCACAGTTCTCCTCCAGGTTATTGGTGGTCTTCCTAGTTTATATTTCCCTTACGGATTCCATTCTAATGACAATCTGGTTATATCATTTTCTGGTTTCCTCAATATGCGCCCGATCCATTGCCATTTGGGCTTTTGAATTTCTGCCTCAATGGTTGTTTGTCTGGTTTGCCGAAGAAGTCCTTAATTCTAGGTGAGTACCTATGTTTCACATCCTGATGTTTATTTTGAGGTCAACTTCATGTGCTAGTTCCAATATATTTAGGATATATATTTTCTGCGGCCTTTGAGTCGTTTTGTTGGCGTTAGTCCCTCCCCTTCTGAATGCCGTTTAGGGTTGTGTTCAATTTGTGCATTACACTGTCCAGTACAATGAGGAACAGGATGAAGGTATACAGTAGAGTTCCATTGAGATTATTTCTAATAATTTCATTATGCTGTTGAGGAGACAGATGCTCCACCAGCTTTTGAATCACTTTAGTAGTTTTAGTAGTCAATCACACTGGTAGCAGTTTCGACCTTCTTATATTTGTTCCACCGGGGTGAAATTTCTAACGCTAAGCACTCTAACGGTGGCAGAAAAAGTGTATAGTTATAATGGCTAATGTAACCTCTGTTGATTATACGAGTATAGTCACTAAGCGAGAACCTCTCTGAGGTTTGTGTTAATTAACTTAATCCAACTGAGTTACTGATTTACTGCCCTATAGAAATTTTGGTTTAATTGATTTAAATTTAAAGTAGTGGCAAATTTACATTATACAAAATATATAGCATTTTTTGACCAAGTGTATATTATTTATTTTCGTATATCGTATATTTTCGTATTTTGTCGACTTTTTTAGTTTGTATTTGTAACTGTCAAATACATACATTTTATTGGATAGAATCACTCCTCTGGCGGAGGGCTTGGTTGGTGACTATCAGGGAGGATTTCGTCCGAATCGATCAGTCACTGATCAGGTCTTTTCGCTGCGGATGATTCTATCTAAATATTATGAGACATCCATCTCCGTACATCAGGTTTTCCTGGATTTCCGGCAGGCCTACGACTCGATCAATCGAGAGAGTTTGTGGTCTGCCCTGGAATACCTAGGAATGCCAACAAAATTGGTTCGACTGTGTAGGATGACAGTGACGCAGTCTCAATGCTGTGTTAAAGTTGAGAACAGGCTATCGACAATTTTTGCAGTTAACTCGGGTGTTCGGCAGGGAGATGCTCTGTCCCCGATACTCTTTAATCTCATGTTGGAGTACATCTTTCGTAAAACTGAAACACCTCAGCGCAACATCTTATATCGCCAGTCCAATCAAGTGCTTGCATATGCAGATGACATATGCGTGATTAGACTGAATAGCAACGGAGTGAAAGAAATACTTGATCCGCTTGTAGAGTTTTCAGCTTCTGTTGGACTCCAGATCAATGAGTCCAAAACGAAATACCTGATCTCTGGTTTTAGAGACAATGGCACACCAGATTTTAGTAGTGGCCACCACACGTTTGAGGGAGTGAGGAGGTTCAAATATTTGGGCTCTCTTATCACTCACGATAACAGTGTGGGTGAGGATATTAAAGTGCGGCTGGCAGCTGGCAGTCGTTCTTTGTATCCTCTAAGACCACTGCTAAAATCTAAACACTTATCAAGTGCCGTGAAGCTGAAGCTTTACAAAGCGTTGATCAGGCCCGTTGTTATGTTTGGATGTGAAAGTTGGGCGCTGACGGATGAGTACGAGAGATGGCTCCTTACATTTGAGAGAAGAATCATGCGTGTGATTTACGGCCCTAAACGCGAAATAGATGGTACATACCGAGCTCTGTACAATTTCGAGATCAGAGATCTGATGAAGATCCCCGATATTGTACATGAAGTTAGATCTCAGCGAGTACGCTGGCTCGGTCACGTTCTGCGTGCTGATCCGGAACGAATTGTGCAGCGATCTCTGAAAGGAGAGCCACCATATGGTAGGCGCAGAGGTCGTTGCAGGCGACGATGGCTCCACGATGTAGAGAACGACTTGGCCTCTTCAGATTGTCTAAGACAGTATGAAGACCAAGCTCAGGATCGAAACCGTTGGAGCCAGATTGTTGATTCAGTAAGGGGCCAGTAATGGCCTTTAACACTGTTATTATTATTAATTTGTAACTGTACTCCGATATTTTTACCCATCTTTGACCGATAGTACTGATTTTGCTGATTGGCAAAATGAGTTTGGAGTATTTCCTTGAATATATTTCTTTTGTCATTGTATGTCAACCTATCGATATTCAATTTTACCCGATTAATTTTGTTTGTTTCACAGCGGGTGGTTTGATTTTGAATGTTGCTATCACTTAATGTTGGGCATTGTGAACATCATCTCCAATACCTGCTGTAATATCTTATAATGTGGATAGAATGATGAATAGCTGATTTATGACATAGTAACCGAAGAGTTTATCTCCATTATTATTTCGTACAGAATCTACCAAGTGCTTGTTTACTCATAATTGATGCCTTGAATCCAATTTTTTTCGATTCCAATTTTTTCATTAAAATCTACTTGGATAATTTTGATGTTATTCTGATGTGTACGGTAGTTATTGTAGATTTAATCTTTCGTTGTTTCATTTGTTTCCTCCGTAGGTGCATATCACTGGATTATAGTTGTATTTTTATTCTTCGAGTGGAATCTTGTTTCCTTTCGTCTAACTGTTGTTAGTATTCCTATTCGTACACTCAGTTAATTCAGCACAATGAAAGGTGCGTTTGGACAATGAAAAAATTGATATTTGCTTAGACTACTGAATTAATTGACGGTTTCACATTTACTTTTTGCGATGCTCAATATTTGTAAAACAAACCCAAGAGCTTGAAAATGTATACATGTTTGTCTTTAAAACTATACACTCTGTAATTGAATTTTCACAGTACTTTTAACACTTTTGACAGTATTTTAAATCCTTTCATAAAATTTACTTCCAAAAATGAAATACCTACTTAATACAGGCTATCAATCTGAAATGTTGCATTGTAGCTCTGGTTTCTTTTAATTAACGCGGAAGATAGTTTTTTGCCAGTGTGAATATTTAATTAATTAATTTATTTGTTCTTGTTAGTCGGTTTCAGTTAAAAGGGAAATAGTTATTTCCTCTTTATAAGAATAAAAGCTGTACTATACATACGTACAATTATAGTACGTATAGTTAATTATCAACCGTTAAATATGTTGATACAAAAATTGTATATACCTATGTACATTGTTGAGTCTAGTTTTCAAGATCCTAAATAGTTCAATAATTGTTTTTGAATTAAAACGGAAAATAACATAATTTAAGTAAAGTAATAATTAAATAACAAGCTAACTAAGCTAAAAGTTTCACATCAGAACATAGAAAGCCTGCTTCGTAATAGTGGTTCCTTACACACAAATTAATAATATTTATGATATCTGACGATATCTGGCGAATACTCGAGTGGCTTTTGTTAGTTTCGGGCCCAATGTATTTTCTAACACTTCAATTTTTACATAATAGATCCAGTAGTTTACGCAGACAGTATGGCAAGACTTTCAAAACATTCGTTATTGAAATGATTGATTAACGATGAATAACTGAGAAAATTATATCAGTGTCATATACCATCTTATAAATATAGGTTTGTTGTCTTTTCTGCATACATAAATTTATAATTTGTCGTTATTCACTTTATCATTCCTTTATTTCCTTCCTTAACATTGAAGAATTAGCTTATATTTAAATTGGACTACCTATACCTGTACGTGTCTTTTTTTAAGATAAACATAAATGATTTTTTTTTTTAATTTTTTTTTATTTATAAACAGTATTCGTAACATTAGTTACTTTTCATTGAGAAAAAAATATATATGTATGTAATAATAATCAGCATAAAATAATATAATTTATGTTGCATTCGTATCGTCATTTTAAATATTATATCTGAATAATTGGTATCTAATAAAGATTGGTGCAGAATATTAATAGATTTTTTTTTCTAAAAGGTGCGTATAATTCATTTTGAACTACATATAATTTATATATTTTTTTCAAATTATATAATAGCTTTAATTAATAATTAATAAAAATGGTAACTGTAACAATTTATAAAATTACCAATTTGTGAATTAAACATGGAGCAATCATATAATTAACACGAAAAAAATTAATAAAATAATGTTATACCTTTTGCGATTTACATCTTAACAAAATATTCTTAAGTTGACAGGCTTTGGGAATTTTCCTAATTTATTCAAGTGACGTTGAATAATCGACAGAAACAAAAATGTACGAGTATAACACTATTTGTCTTGAATCAGTTACAAACATTCTTCCCATTTTATAAAATAAATAAAATTAATTTTCGTTTTGGGCTTAATAATTGCTTTAATAAATGTTTAACAAAGTATTTAAATATTTGTAATTCTCTTAAATTTACATGTAAACTGTGATTTACTGATTTTTTTTATTATACAGCACCTAAATTGTTTAATTTTTGAGGATACATTTAACCATTCATACGTTTCGACATTTAAAATGACAAAACCACCAAAACGGTTAAACATATAAAATATGCTTAAATTATGCTAAATTTAAATCAATATTAATTACTGAAACTCATATGTATGTATATATGTATATTATATAAATTAAGAATTAAAATTATAAATTAAATTATTTTGTTTTAATTTTTTTAACACATTTTCATCCGAGGTTCATAATTATAGTAAATAAATTATTGTTTTTCTTTTAATAAAAAAAAGAATTATTCATAAAAGTAAATAAGCAAAAAATAATAATAAAATAAATATTCTAAAATTAAACTGAGTGTACATCTTTCTGGATCATATTTTATTACATATCCGAGTTTTAACTATATAAAGGCCAAACTGCATGTCTTACGCATGAAATTAAATTTTATTTTGTTATCATTCGTTTTTAGAGAACTAAAATTATAAAAAATAACAACTACAATAACACTTTAAATCATAATAGTAATAATAATAAATTCAAGTTATCAAATATACATCAATTGGGCTGATAATCAACTCAAGAGCGTTATAAAAATAAATTAAAATTTTCCTTTTAGAACAAGCACTTCTTCATGTAGTCATAGAATGTTGTATCTCATACAGCTAAAGCGTCGTCCAATAAATTAGCTAACTCTTTATTATGTTGAGCTTTTGAACCTGTAGCTGTCGATGCCGCACATGAACGTCCAGCGTAGCTAAATGATGCATATAAATAAATAAAAAAATCATGTATAAATAATCAGATTGTAGTTGATATTTTAAATTAACTTAAAAGCTAGCAGTGCGTATACAAGATACCCAAGTTATTAAGCTTAAGAACTAATAAAACCTAAACTGTCACATGCATTTTAAAGTTAGAGGTTCTAGAAGCATATATATTTATTATATTATAAATAGAATAAATCAGAAATATATAGAAGTTTGATCCAACATCCTGTTAAAATATATATATATATAAATATTTTTGTCGTAATGTATATTTCATTCGCGTTTAGAAGCGGTAGAATTTGAATTCAAAAAAATTTTTGAGCGCAATTATGAACGCATAATTATCTATGATCTTACCTGTAGTATTAATATATTAATAGTAGTTCTCTAAATATTTAATTGACTTGAAATGTACAAAGAAGATTAAACCTAATACATATGTGCGAATTGAGTAGAAGTATCGTTAAATTAACAAACTTTAACGTTGTTCCATCATTATGCATAAATAAACTTAGCGCAATACTTATAAAGCACTCATCTTACACGAAATAAAGCTTATTGGTATCCTTCCATTAAAGCCAAATTAATACAATTACAGAATCTAATCTCTAGTTCGCCGAGAAATACGAATTTTAGGATAGCGAAAAAAATTTAATCAATTTGGCCCAGATTGATTGCACGATTTGCAGATATAACAAAAAAAAAAGTTGAATGACTCGAAATTTTGATGATTTGGGCAGCATTTGGCTATTATGGAAAGAGGTCATTATGCTTTATTTTGTGTAAGATGACCGCTGTAAAGTGTGTGGAGTTACTAGACCATGTACTGATTAATTATATAAATGAAACCTAGTCGGATTAGGATAAATTTCCAAACAAAATAATGAACCGATATTTGTTAAAAGATGCTTGGAATGATTTCGATCAAAATCAAATGAAACAAAGGTAATACAAAATATTAATTAAAACATGTGAATTTTAAGTAGATTTTTATTTTTTGAGTTTTACACGTTGCGAACCGATGCAGCCCTCTTTGCCAGGTTCAACATTCGTTACTGATGTATTTACTAAGACCGCCAGGTATAAACCAGCATCACAATTGCGTGTATTACAGGGTCGTCATACAGAAATCATTAGTTTTATAGTAGTGTATTACTGAGGCTTCCACGTAAACAATATTCCTATAATATCGTGTAATAGACATCATGTAAAATTTGTAACTGGGGTACCGGTGTATTACCAATGCCTCATCTAAAGAAGCGATATGATCCAAATGGTACATTATTTCCATTAATAAATTAAACAAAATCTGGGCCTGATGAAGCCCGTAAGAAAAGCAAATGTTTCAACTTTCTGTAAACAATGTTCCAAAAATCCAAGATTTGTGTAATCCAACAACAGTATTTTATTTATTCCTTTATAATCATAATGAAATAAAATTGATATAAAATTTGTTGCATGTTACTTTTTGTATAATATCGTTTCTAATGAGGTACAGGTAATATATGTTATATTGGTTACAAACTTTTCGTGAGGTCCCGGTATTACACTTTTTTATTATGATTTTGTCGAAGAGGCGTTGGTAATACAACATAAGTAAGGATTTTCCATGAGGGCTCGATATTACACTAAGATATAAGCAATGTTATATGTCTTGAGGCGCGAAATCTACATAGGTACATAAGTAAAGAATTTGAAATGAGAATCGGGTAATTAAAACATTTCATAGCATGCGGCACGGAGTTGCATTGGTACGCATTAACGATAACGTATTAAAATTTTTTATTTTGTCGTTATAATTTTTCGATCAAACTTCAAAGCGATTAAAATATTTATTTTTTATTATTTTAGCCTTTTTCACTTTTTTGTTTTGGTTTTATAAATATTGCGCCAAGTGGATATGCCAAAATATGTCAACGAATTATTATTGCAAAATTAAGAAAATCAGCACTAACTGTTTCTATTAACCAAATTTCCTAACCTAAATCCGATTTGATGGAAATTCAAATTTATTATTTTAATCATTTTAATTGAAAAATAATACATTTCCAATTTGATCGTAATTCAATAATTATGTAATTTTAATGAAAAAGTTAACAAATTACATTTAAATTTCATAATTTCTTTATATATATATTATGAAATTCTTCGAATCTAACAGAAAATTTGATATAGGTAAATTGTAAATATTGGCTTGAAATGATTGGGAGATGCTTCACCAAAGCCAAAATTTGCTTTATTCCAGCTTTGTGTGTTCTTTGGTATTTAAAAAGATATTTTTCTAAAGCGAAATAAAACGTGTACCAATATAATTTGGAATCCGATTTGTTGCAAACAATTTGAGTTATTTAAAGAAACTGTTAAGAAACGCAAATGATTTTCATAAAATTCGCTGGGACAAGTTGTCAGAATTTCCGTTCTGAATTTAAAGACTGAGCCATAAATCACATTGAACATTCAAACTGAAACTAAAATTTGAGAAGGGTACAGATATTTCTAATTCGATTTGCCACAAACCAGTTTTACGTTTCAAAACATCCAATATTTCAGATAAATAATGTTTATGAATTTGATAGCCGAGAAATTTGGTACTTGGGGTTACGTGTTTATTAAATTACATGATTTATCAATACGTAAGTTGAATTACCGAACGAATTTTTAAAATTTTCGGTTAGATATGCTGCAACAAATTTGAATAAATACAAACTAAGAATTTGTGATTAGGAATTTAGAAATAGAAATGCTTTCTATTGGAATTTGCGTATTTAAAATTATGAAAATTACAGGGTTTTGGAATTAAATAAATTTAAACAACTAAATACAACTTTAATATCAAATACAAAGTAATAACCTAAAGTGAAAATTGCGGCGAAACAAATATAAATTAATACGCGGTGTAGAAATATTCGATGGGCTCTTGATATTAGTACAGTCGAATATCGGAACTAGACAGTAAATGCCAGCAAAATCCACAAATCTCATTTAAACTGGGTTTTAATATTCAATATGAACCATTTAGATAAATAAATTATCGCTTGACTTAAATATTGTGTAGCAGAAGCCAAAATAAATAATTTAAAAATGTGATAAATGTAAGATGATATATGTGTAGATGATATCATAATACAAGTAAAAAGTAGTCAATTATGTTTATGATCGTTTACCTATTGATTCATTTTAATTGTTTAGATTTAGATTATATTTACAATTTGTAAAATTCCTGATTCGATAACAAATTATGAATTATGTTTTGAATATTTCCTCAGATGTTCGTAATTTGCTTAAAAAATAAAATACACGGTAGAAGCTCGTAAAATATGTAATATGGTAACTAAATAATTAAAATTCATCAAATGGTAAATATACTTAAGGTCAAACATGCATTAATATAATCATAAGTCATAACAATTCATGATTCGTTAATTTACGTAATGATTTTAAAATGATGATCTATTAGATGAATTTTATGATATTTCAGAATTTCAATATTCATTTTATAAACATCACACGTTATTAAAAAATTATATGTAGGTAATATACATTTAGTACTGAAATTAATACATTTTATAAATATAAAAAAAACAAACTCTGTAAATTTGCATTCAAAAATTACGCGCCAATTCAAATTCAAATAAAAAAAAATCAAATCAAATTTTAATGCTCAAATTTTAAAATTTTCGCTAAATATAAATATACATATTTACAAATCCCAAAATATATATATTTCTCTATATTTTCTTGTTACACTTCTTCCCTCACCTAATGCGTTTTCCATTTCTCTTAGATTTCATTTTAGCTGGTGTGCCATCAGATGGCGAATTAAAATCATATTTAACCGATTGAAAACCAGAGTTTGTTATTTGTATTTCTTTTTGAGTAGAATTGAAAAAACGGCTATGCCAGGCGTCATTTTTATTAACGTTATTTACTTGAGGATTGGTAGATGAGGAGTTTACATCGTCACTGCAATATAAATGTTATTTTTTCTTTTTTCTTATGTTTGCTTTTTGTTTAATTTTAATTGTTATTAATACGAATTATAGTCCACACTTGTTTATATATATTATAAAAAAAAATTAATTACTAATATTATTAATTATTTAGAGGTGAAAAATACTTAAAAGTTAATCATTTTATGGTAAACACTAAACATGGAACATTGTCAATGCTATATTTCAATTTTAATTTTTATTTGGAAACCAATCGTAAGTTATCGAATCGTCTGATGATGAAAATTTATGAACATTAATTATGTTATATAAAAAAGAAATGTTGGTGCTTTGAGTAAAATTGTGAATCCAAATATGATTATTATATTGAAGCGTTCTTATATTATGTGAGTGTTACTGTGTTGTCATGTTAAAAATTGTATAGCGTATACTCATAGAGAACCTGAATATAGCGACAAAATGTTTCGAAATCACGTTTCGCGCAAAATTCGAAACTGGGTGCAGCAGACAAAATTATTTTGCTTGACGACACACCATGAGGAAAATTTTTTTCTGGGTATTTATTTTAGGCAAATAAATTTCCGAATAAATTAGTGCTATCGTCAAACTCGAGTATAAAAAAAATCGATAAATTCACATTATTCGAAAAATTATTTGCTTAAACTGCGTACAATAAGCAGCAGCTTTTAAAAATTCATTAAAAAAAATAATACTCTCCAGTTCCCCAACCCTTCCTTCTTCAAAATAATATTAAATTACCTTAACATAAAATTTAATTAAAAAAAGGCTTAATAAAATTTAAATTAAGCAAATACCCTACATGCCATTTTCCTCTATTTAAAAAATAATTACGAAAAAAGTCTACGATTATTGTTTTAGGTTGCAGTAATAAAGGTAATTATAAATATAATATTGGTTCTAATTAAATCAAATTTAATAAATTACCTTATTTCTCGTGAGTGGTTCAAGCATGTTTCGAATCGTGGTTCCACATATCCCCATGAGCCTTGATTTTTCGCTTCTTCTTGTGCCCAACATATTTCAGCGTTTGAATATTTAGCACATTCAGCCTTCACTAAATCATATGGGAACGGTGAAATTTGTTCAACGCGAGCAATTGCAATTTCGCTGTCTAATTTACGATCACGTCTTGCTTTAATCAAATCGTAGTACACACGACCTGAACAAAATATGATTTTCTTTACATTTTGTGGATTTTCTGATGCAACAGTTTCGTCGGGAATCATTCTTAAGAATTCTGTATTTTCAGTCATCATGCCGAATGGTGATTTGGCTTCTGGATGTCTCAATAATGATTTTGGTGTCATCAAAATTAATGGTTTACGGAAAGGTAGAGCAATTTGACGTCTTAAGATGTGATAATAATTAGCTGGTGTTGAGCAATTCGCTACAATCCAGTTAATATCATGAAGTTGGCGGATTGCAAATTCTTCTGATTCTGGTGGGAAATAGTCTGGATCATCGGATGACATTTGTAAGAATCGTTCCAAACGAGCTGATGAATGTTCAGGTCCCATACCTTCCATACCATGTGGCAACAACATAACTAAACCACTTTGACGTACCCATTTAGCTTGACCCGATGATATAAATTGATCGATAACACATTGTGCGGTATTGGAGAAATCACCAAATTGACCTTCCCAGAGAACCAACGCATTTGGATTTGTCATTGAATAACCATGTTCGAAACCCAGTACAGCATATTCTGAAAGTGAACTGTTACATACAGTGTATGGCGCTTGATCGGGATACAAATGGCACAATGGGCGATATGTAGCTTTATCAACTTTTTGATGGTGGAGTACATGATGTCTGTGTGAAAACGTACCACGTTCTACATCTTGACCGGATAAACGAACATGTGTACCTTCTTTTAATAGTGAACCAAATGCCATAGCTTCAGCCATTGCCCAATCAGCAATTTTAGCGTCAACCATTTCTTTACGTGAATGCAAAATACGCAATAGACCTTTGTGAATTAAAAATTCAGCTGCGTTTGGTGGTGGTTGGGAGAATCGATTACCAATATGGATCAAGGTTTCTTCTTTTACACCGGTTGGTGATACTTTTAATGGATCCTTTCCCTCAAAGAAGCCAGACCATGGTGAATCTAACCAATCTTTGTATTTAATGTGTGTTTCTTTTTTCGCAAGTTCCAAAGCTTCTTCGCAAATTTTTTCGTATTTATCGCGAACATTTTTCACTTCTTCCGCAGTCACTGCACCTTCATTGATCAAACGATCAGAATAAATGTCCAAGCATGGTTTAATTCCTCTAATTTTCTGGTACATAAGAGGTTGGGTAAACATTGGCTCATCAATTTCATTGTGACCATTACGACGGTAGCTCACAATATCAATAATGACATCTTTATGGAAGGCAGCGCGCCATTCAGCAGCTACATTACATACGTGCATTACAGCCTCTGGATCATCAGAATTTACATGGAAGATTGGAGCGTTTACGACACGAGCAACATCAGTACAGTATGGTGATGAACGTGAGTGACGTGGATCGGTGGTGAAACCAATTTGGTTATTTACAACAATGTGAATTGTTCCGTGTGTCGTGTAATCTGGTAAATCTGACAAATGCATTGTCTCAAATACAACCCCTTGTCCACAGAATGCAGCATCACCGTGAAGTAAAATTGACATAACCTGAAAATCAATTTCAATATTATAGCAAAACCTTGTTATTTTAAAAATGTGGTTAACACTCACCTTTTTACCTTCACCGTCACCTCGGTAGAACTGTTCAGCACGTGTTTTACCTTGTACAACTGGGTCGCTGGCCTCTAAATGTGATGGATTGGCAACCACAGCGAGACGAATATTTTTGTTTGTTACACGATTCAATCGTTCAATATATGTACCCAAATGATATTTAACATCACCGGAACCATCATCGGCGGCTTCCAAACCAGCAAATTGCGTGAAAATGTGATGCAATGGTTTACGACAAACATTAGCCAAAACATTTAAACGACCACGATGTGGCATACCCATAACAATTGATTCAACGCCAAGTCGTGTTGATGCATCAATAACTTGTTTCATTGCTGGGATCATAATTTCACAACCTTCCAAACCGAAACGTTTTTCAGATGAATATTTTTTGGCCAAGAAAGCTTCAAATCCAGTAGCACGTGTCAAACGCGCCAACAACAAACGTTTCTCATCGTTATTAAATTTCATAACATTTGGTGTTTCAAATCGTTGTCGAATCCAATTCGATTGTTCCAACGAATTGATGAACATGAATTCAACACCAATTTTATTACAATATACATTTTCAAGGCGATCCAATATTTCTCGTAATGTTAAGAATTTTTCATTACCACCAATAAAGGTTGTGCTTGGTAATTTGAATTTACGATCCATATCAGCCTCTCCTATAATTTTATAAATTTACCAATAAAAAATAAAATATATAAATTAGTCAATAATTCATTAGCAATTAGCCAATCTAAGAAAATATATTTTAATTACTGAAATTCGAGATATTATAATTATAAACAAACAGCGAATATATTTCACGTACATGTAATTTTTTTTTCTAAATGTGATATGTTGTGTACAGTTAAAACAAAGAAGCAGCAACTAAGCTAAGCGTTCTTAAAAGCGCTGTAAATCTATTCTAACTAAAAATTCAAAATTCTGTAAAATGCATGCACTAAATAAAATTATGTATTATATTTTTGACATAATACACTTTATACCAAACTAGACTTATTAGTTTATTACATTCGTGGTAACGCATACTTAATATTACGTTCAAAAATAACAAGCTCGTGATTTGCTAGCGCTAAATAAAAATGTAAACAACGTATATAATAATTAAATTAGTATTACAAATGAAATCCGGATTTAAGCAGATAGTTTTTAGTAATTTAGTATGACAAGAAAACCAGAAAGTTTTCAATGTTACAATACGGAGCAAGGTGAATTACTTAATTAAGTGTGCCTTATCGCTACTTAACTGGGTAAATAGTATTTCTACTTGCATAAGAGTTTAAAATACACGCTCCATTAATATTTTCGGAATGAATTTTCCATTTAACAATACTAACGTGTGACGTAATAGTTAGTTTTAATAACGATACAACTAAAAAACAAACTAATCATAAATTAAATAAGCTACTCTAGACTAAACCCATTCCGATATGTAGCCAAAAAGCAGTGTTCTTGTATTTATTTATTTTTATATTTACACTTGATTAGATTGAGCAGTTTAGGGTTAAAATAATAAACTAAAACAATAATTATCTGTATTCAGTATTTAGTAAAAGGTAGATAAAAAATTAAGAATGATTAGATTATAAATTCATATTATTAGCCTTTAAACTTAAAAATTATTATTATTGTCTATAATTAGTTGTTTACACTTTAAATATTTGTAAAAGATTATATAGTTTGACAACACTATGCAGTGTTGGGCATGAATTTGTAAGTTTAAATTACGTTATTAAAAATTATTTTAATCAATTTTTTATATTTTATTTAGGAACTTAAATCTTATTATTTTATTCATCGACTGAAATTTACTTGAGGGTTTAAAATAGATTTAAAACAAACCACATGATTGATTGGATTTATGTGTATTATTTATAAATAAATTTAATTCTATAAATAAAAGCATGCGTTGTTTTGTAAAAAGAACGATAAAAATATAAAAAGCATTCAGGCTTAATCATAAATAATTTCCGGTTTTATAAATATAATCTATGAGATCGATAGAATGCTTCATATTTCATGAAAACGATATTTTATGTTATTGGGAAACATGAAAACTCAATTATTTATGACGTTGCCTTCAAAAATGACAAATGAAAAAAAAACATTTCGTTCCAAAAAATTATGGGAACATGTATAACAAATGAAGACTAAGGTATAAAAACATATTTCATGTCAATCAAATTAGGACTATTATAGGATGTAAATAATATGTTTCATTCATTAACAGTTTCTTCTGTTAGTACTCACCAAAATTATAATTTGAATAAATTAATTGTGTCAAATTGTCGCCCTCAACGGTGCTTATACCAAGTGGATCTGTTTTAGCAATATGATGTCCTCTTATCTAATTTTTTTTTGGTTTTTGCATAGGATTTAAGCAATTGAAAAATAATAAATATTTAATAATGTTGAACACAAATTCGACGTGTGTTTTGATACAACAATATATTTTAAAAGTAATTGGACATAATTGGCAATAATTAAAATAAATTAAATAAATAAAATTAAACATAAATTAAATACATATTTTGTACAAGATACATATACATTACGGTTATTTAAATTTACTAAAAACTTAAAGCCAAATATGCGTTTATTAAAACTCTTCATAAAACACACAATTTTCGTATTGAAAAGTGTTGTATTAGGAGCTCAAGGATGGTATTTTTAATATTCAATTAGTTAATTTCTTATTAATACAACAAATTTGTTCATATTAAAAAATTCCATCACAATAAACCCTAATTAACCGTAGACATTTAACGAAGTTGCCATACTTAATGCTTCAAACAGATGTTCTTCTCAATCATAATAAACCACCTTTATTAAACCACCTTTTTCTTTTATATAAAATCGTATCAATAAAATTTGCCACTGTAGAAAACACCCAAAAATATTAAATTCCAAGTTTTAGTATATAAAATTATTGTTATGAAAAATCTTAATTTTAACAATAAGCATTATTTTTAAATAGAAATCTTGTTAAACATATAAAAAACGAATTAATTTGTATCCAATCAACTTAAAATTAAATAAACACCATGAAACACATAAGGTTATATTGAATAAAAATATAAAACTGTAAAGCTCTATTGTGAAATATTTTCGCTTTGAGTAAATTGTTAATGATAGTGAAACATATTTGTGATGTTGTTCGATTTGTTGGTTAATGGTTTTCAATAATTACTTATCGAATTTCATAATTATTTTATTTTAATTAATGTATAGTTAAAAATGTATTGATTTACCAAAATTCATGTATTTTCTTGTGACTTGTTCATTAGCACGACGTTTTGTTCCTGCAGGAGCCTCAAGTTTTAAATCTTCTGTATGTAAAATTCCTAATGGATCCAAATCAGCCATCAAATGACCACGAGACTAATGAATGTTATTAATTAAATCGTTTGTTTATTACAATACCCTGATGATTTTAATTTATAAGTATATATTTAGAAATTTTAAATTTATTGCCAACTAATTTTCTAATTTAAATTTTGCCTAATCACTATTTATATACTTAAATATTTTGTTATTATAAAAATGATTTGGCGAATTTAATGAAAAAATGTAAGACATAACCAAATTGACTTGACTAAATTTCCAATGCCATAACATTGTCAATATTTCTTAGATACGAAAAGTAATGTGAGGTGTTACGTTACGTACACTTCCATTACTGTCTGTTTAGCCTTCAAACCCGTTTTGTTTAACTTTATGCAATCTAAGCTAGTGGTAATTCTTAATTATTGTAGTTGCAAAAAGTTACCCAATCATGCTTTAATCTAATATTAATCAATATCTAAAAAACTTGTATCAACTATACATTTATAACGAGTAACATCATATGAGTATATTAAAATAATATTTAATTAATCTAATTAATTAATAATATTTAAACAAATATAGTTTAAAATAAAACGAAAACAAGTTTTTTATAATATAATATAAATATATAGGTAAATAAAAAGGTATAAAGTAAATATTTAAAAAACTTTGACATATAATAAATTTAATATTTACTATAATCACGTAACAATGATAAAATTAAAACATACCTGATAACTTCTGATAATAGCTTGAACCGCTAAATGGTCATCAATTAGTTTATCGTCAGCGCTACCAGCGGCTACTAAACCACTGCCCGAAGAACTACCTAAAAATTGTGCAGCTGGTACATGATTTCTTGGTGATGGGGCAAGAGATGGTGGGGCGGCGTAGCTATTGTTGCGGAAATAAGCATCCCATGACTGTTGATTACAGAAAATATTACGAATCATAATTAAATATTTTAAATTAATTGCACAAGTCACATTAAATTCATTTTGCGTTATGTAATTCAATTGCACTGTTGCAAACTTTTGTAGTTTAATAAAGTAAAACTAAGTAAAAATAAACTAAAACTAAACAAATAATCACCTTAACAATTTTTGATTTTACATGAAAAATATCCTTTTACAAATCGTAGCTTTAATATTTTTTGAACAAGCTGTTATTCTTTGAATTATTAGGCCAATTGGATTTCTTTAACTTTTATAAATTATTAATATGTCTTGTGTATACATAAAAGTTTTTAAATTTTAATAATTTCAAGTTATAAAATTCTCATTATTTTTAATCTCTTCAATTTTCATACCTAAATCCACAATATTTTGAATATTGTTTGGTTTTATTTTTGAGCCAACCCTAAATTGTTGGGAATAACCGTACAATTTCTAATTACAATCAACTAATTCATTACTGATTCGTTTTAATTTCATTTTTAATTTAAAACTTTCAAGATCATGAGATCACTTAACCAAATTCACAATTTTTATTTTTAATCATATTGCTAAATTTAATACAAACAAAAACGCCCAATTCCAAATTAATTATCAATGCACGTTTTTTTCTGTTTTTAAATCCCAACATTGTGTAGCTCAGTGTAACTGGATTTATTTATAGAATATTATAATATATATTAAAACAGCTTGACAGTGAAAACTTATTCAACGTACACACATATTTATGTATTTTTAATAATTTCTTACCGCATGTACGGATGACGGATCTTTGAGCCATGAATTATACATATCTTCCACATAACTAGAGGATGTGCCATTTAGAAATGGTTCAGCGGCGGCTGAATTATATAATCGGACAGATGCAGGTACTATTATTTGATGTTTAAGCTGGAAAAAACAAATTATGTTCGGTATTTAGTAAACGTTTTTTTGTGAACTCATTCATAGTATAAAAAAATATAACCTTGTCCCAAATAGTTCATATTAAAAAAATTAGTTTTTTTTTATGTGTAGAGACAATACAATAATATTTATAATGTTTACACTTTATTAAGCACGTGATACTTACACGGGATTGTCCTACTTCTTTTTGTAAGAGTGCAGCAAAATTTTTGGCTAGCCTAGCTCGATGCATTTTAATAGATTCTGAAACAAAACAAATATTCATAAATTATTGATAAATTATAATTAGCTTATGAACCAATATTATAAATATATGTACATATATACATTATGTAGATAACAATTTCAAATTTTGATTGTATGTTGTTCGATTGAAACGGTCATAATAAAATTTATTAATAAATCTAACGCCATAATACATCATCATTAGAAATGTATTCACAATTCTGCGATTAAATGATACTACAAATTGTTAACAAATAATGACCCCAAATGATTCAGTCCTTGACTGACTTTTTCGGCCAGTTTCTAATTTATGATTCATATTATTTGCGTAATGGAGGGGGAATCCCAAAATTCTGGAACTAATAAAAAACTATTTCATTTTGTTACAAAATTATTTGTTATGTTTGATTAAAAACACCTAACATCCTTGATAATTTTCATAGAAATGCCAAACCTAGTGCGTCATATTCAATGAATTAATAAAAAAAATTAACACAACAATTGGACAAAAATACATTAAAATTATTTTTCAACGTCAGTTTAAAAATTGTTTTTGGATATCTGCCAAAATAACTATACCTCTTTCATTAGACGTGCCTCTATTTTTATATAAACCAAAAATTTATTTCATAACCTTAAATAAAAGACAATCAACTACACACATTCATAAATAAAATAGTAAAAAATATAAGACGAATAAATTGTAATAAATTATGTACAGTGGTAATCAAAAGTTTAGTTGTTTGTACGTAAGATAGTAAAGATAAGATAGCAAATTTGAAAACGTCAAATAGCTTAATTTTCTCAGAATAAATAGTTTACAATGTTTGAGCACGTGATCAACATGTATCGCATTTTATCAACATTTAAGACAAAATTTTTATTTTATGCGCAAATTATTTTACCGATTTAGTGCACTCGGATAAAAAAAATAGGAAAAAATTAAAACTCGATTTAATAATACAGAATAGGAAAGACAAAGTTAAACTGGAGTTTTCAAATTTATACAGTGAGGATATTCCATAATGCTCTAGCTCAACTAAGTCACTAACTAACATTCCAGTAGAGCTAAACATTGCATGTGAACTATCAACGATGTTGAATTTTGTGTGTAACAATGTCCACTCTAATTATCGTTTATTAAGACAGAGCCAAATTGTGTTCTTAAGGTACAATGATGCAGTCTTAAAATCAACGATTTTAAAAACACTTTTATACATTTTTTTCTAAATAAAATAATTTTGGGAACAAATAAATACACTTGAACTTTTCAAATTTAACATTCCAAATGCTAGTAAAAATAATACAAAAGAATTGAGCACTTAAATTACAAAAAGAATAGCAAAACCTCTTAAACTCCATAATCATTTTATATAATTTTGAATACTTTTCGATTAACTATAAATTTAAACAATCAAAATGTTAAAAAATATTTTAGTAGTATCTTTCGATATTTGCCTAATTTGCAGATAATTAAACAATTGTTTACTAAACAAAATTTATACCCTGAATCGGTTATTTCAAAACACGTTGAACAAATTAAAACCTTAATAATATATGTATTTAGAATTAGTAAGGCCGACTCTAGGTATTCTGCGAAATGTACCGGAATGAAACCATAACCTATTTCAAACAGCAATTTAACGTAAATATCAATTGATTTTTATACAGTGAAAAATAATGCAGATGACACTGCAGTTATTCTTATGCACTGAAATATGTATTTACATCAAACGACTACTTGTATTCATGTGCAAATATATAAATAAATAATTTTATCGATCGTGACTGTAATTTACAAAATCACATTTTATATTCTTTCAAGAAAAAACTAAACTATTTCTTCGAAAATAATTTGACGTAATAAATCAACGTGTATGAATCATAATAAATATAATCTATATGCGGTGAAATCTCCAAATTCACTTTTTTCAATAGTAATAAATATTGTCTGACATTGATTATATTCGTTCACGTGATAATGATGATAAAATTATTTAACACATTTTATAAGGCTAATTAAAATCTTGTTTTGTTACCACGTTATAAAACACGTTAATTAAATTCCTCCAACCACATAAACCAATCCAGCATATATAATCCATAGAATCGTGAATCGTGTAATCCTTCCTGTACAGTACACACAACAAATAAAATACATACATATATAAGAATTCACTTACTTGGGCGTCTAAAACAAAAAAGTTATCCAAAAATATATTTTTAAATTTCAACAACACACAAGATCACAGCCTTTAGTATCTATTAATAATCACACAAAACTTTTTAATTTCTTTCTTTTAAAATCGACATACAATTTAAGAAACAATTATGTAATTCAACTAAAACGAAAAAAAAATTTTTTATAGAAATATTTGGGTCACTTAAGTAATTATTGAAGAACAGAAATATTTCTATTATTTATAAATTTAGTTCGATAATACTAACTATTTTTGAATTATTTTATTTTAAATTAAAACTGATTTTTTTTATAAAATTAAAAAAAAAAAAAAATTAAATGTACGAACACTATAAATTCGCGGTTTGATGTCGACTGAAGTTAAAAGAAAAAAAAATTATTTTTGTGAATAGAAAACCGAATATTTTAATACCCGAGGTTAAAACTGTATGATACAGTGGATCATAGTACTGAACGATAAAAAACAAAATACTTATAACGTACAAATTGTACGATTACGTTTTTTGACCTAACACAATTTCTTACATACTTTCGCATACCTCATTATACTCTAATACACGATTAATTATTTTAATTCTCTCTCCTAAATTACTAAGAGCTGATCAATAAATATTTCACCGAATTTAATTTTAATAAAGTGAAGCCAAAATTCAAGATATCTTAAACTACAATTTTACAAACAAAATGGAACATAAGTTCTCGAAATGATGATTTCAATTTACCGTCCTGCAGCGCTCACTACCCAGTATTATTGTTAATTTGTCTAACTAAACAAAGTTGAGGCTAAAAATTATATTTTATCAATATATTTCTTCTTGGGCAAATCAAATAAAAATACGTAACGATCACTAACTAAAGGTACAATTAATTTTTATTAAATAAAATTTGATGCAAATTATGTGACGATGATTTAACTTATTTTCAACCTAGTTAAAATTGCATGATAATCAAAAATAGTTCTTAGATAAACAGTCTATTAGGAAAGCTAGTTTGGACAGTCGAAATTTAATTTATCTTTATACATTTCAAAATTCTGGCTAGATTAGTGTTCTTTGGCCATAATAATTATGTTTTGTGATCCCCATAAATAAAAAAAAAATGTTTATTAATAAATCGAATGGCAATCTAATCCTCTTTAACATATAAATAAATTGAGCATTTTGATTTTTTTTAAGATCTAAATTATTGATATTATTTCAAACAAGTAAAAATAAAAATTTCTAATAAATAAATTACATACAATAGTTTTTTCAACCACTAAACCAAACCACATCTAAACCTTAATAAACCACATGAATTATTTGGTAAATAAATAAAATTCATTTAAATAAATTACCATCATAAAATATGTAATATATCTCTTTTAATAGTCACTTATTTGTTGTTTTTAAATATGTATGTATATATTTTGAAAAAAGTGTAGACACCATTCAAAGACATTCCGGGTTACGTGACAATTGACACACGAAAAAGTATTTTTTTAATAAATATCGGACAAAAAATTTATTAAAAGTATACAAAATTGTTAAGTTATAGAATATATAGTTATCGAATTAATTAATATATAGTTATCGATTAAATAATAAGGCTCATAAACAATTTCAATTTTAGATTAAAAAAATTATAATTAATTAACTGCAGTTTAGTTTAGATACAGCACAATTCTAGCAAATCCGGGACATTACCGATTTTCTGGTACTAATCAACTAATTTTCAATTTTATAATCAGTACTAACAACCAATTATTCAAGAAACCCGAATAGAGTCACTAAAATCACAAATATTATTTTTGCTTTAAATCAATGCAACATATTATCTACTATACTATTCTGTACAACATACATTATGATTTTAACCAACATTATGTATTTAGCTATAGATTTTATATTTTGTGAACATTGTTTTTAAAAAATGATAAATATCTCGTTAATAGGAATAAAAATGAATCGTTAATAAAAATGAATATTTAATGTATAAGCTGATGTTATCAACGAATAAATCTTAAACTGAATATCGACTTGTTTTGAATATAAAAACTGTATTGAATATAAAGATATCAGCAGAGAGAAATGAATACATATTTTTAAATTTACTTTTGCATGTGTAATTGTGTCGTTCTTAACAATTAAACAAGGCCAATAAATTGGCAATATTCACTTTTAATTTTTTACGTTATTTATAACTTTAATCGCGAAATGAGTTAGAATATTTCGTATGTAGCGACGAAATTATTTCGACAAATTCATTAAAATATTAACACTATCAATCTTGCAAATTAAACTCAAGTATTACGTAAATTTACCGGTTTCATTACGTTAGATCAGCGTCTTTTTATTTTCAATGTTACATTTATGTATTATGTACTTAGAATTCATGGTCAACTTTCTAATGAGCAACTTGTAAAATATTTTACTATCCGTTAACAGATAAACTTCTACAAATGCGTATGTAAAATATGCTCGTGCGTTTCTTCCCTATCAAGCTTTAGTTTTATAAACAAAAACAAATAAATCATTTAAATGTTGACGCATGTTTTCCAATGATTCATACCGACGCGTTTAACTGTATAAAGCACACATTGAGATTACGATACAACATCAGAAGAATCACATGGTTATACGTTTTCAAATATTTATAAATATTTTGCCGAATACGAAACAATAACGTAATTATAATTGAACATGGACGGTCCTACACAAATCCTCAATCAAAATAAATTCGTATATTTCGACTAATGAGAAATGTGAAGAAATAAATTTAGAATTAGCGTATATATTTTAATAAAATAATTAATGATAATAAAAATTAGAATACATATTCTAGTATGTGCCGGTTAACACATTGTGTATAAAATGAAATTATTTTGCGTTATCAATTTTAAAAAAAAGAATATTAATACAATATTTATTTGTTTTTCGGAAAAAAGTTGTGGATTCTTTTAATTATTGCATCATATATTTAATATTTGAAAGAATACAATTTCAGATTAAAATCAAACTCGTAATATTTTTTGTCTACTGATATGAGTTTATTATACACATTGTTTTTTTTTAAACATGTGTAATTTCCTACAATACGGGAAATATAACAATAGTAACAATAAATCGATTTTTTAAAGGGACGGAAGCCTCTAGTCAACGCTTCTTATCTATCAGACTCATGTGCTAAATTACTAGATTACACCACGAACGTTTAAATATTTTGATCTAGATGTTAATTAAAAAATTAAATATTACACAAATGCATTAGATTGCGATATAATAATAACGAACCAAAGTTCATACTTACGTTTCACCGAAACAGTTAAAACGACAATGATTTAATATTTGATATACAAATTAAAGTTCTCGAGGCGGAATGTATTACTATAGTATGCGTCATAATGTTAACACATGGTTTAAAAAAATGCTAATTATTAAAGAAAACTGTTACTATATTCAGTCATAAAAAATCAATAAAATCATTCATGATTTGTATGAAAATTACATAATTAATAAAGCTATTATATGTATCAAGCACACACTACAATATTACAATTATAATTATTCAAGATTTATGGTTTAATTATTTTAAAACACATATTAACAGATCTATAAAATAATTTAAACAAAATTTACTTAAAACAGATTTATAGAAAATAAATCAAATACAATTTTAATTTTGTATATGCACTTTTGGATGACATTTAAAATCACTGAACGACTGAATCATGGTTAGTTAGTTGAACTCACTAAGGGGCATGACGGCCAAATAAACAAAAAAAAATGGTCAACTGTTTTATTGTCCATCTTGGTTTTATATACATAGAACCATACTGGAACAATAATTTCGAAATTATTTTTTATTAATTTATTCTCTCACACGGTGACTCACACAACAAGTCCAATTACCTGTCACCGACAACAGCTGTTGTTAGATATTCAACAACCTAATACATTAAATTATTAATATTTAACCGTTGAAACATTATGTAATGTAATTATAATTAATATTAAACCAATAATTCAAATAATTTTTATTGGAATTATTTTTTATGTTTTGTGTTTTGAAAGCGTAATCTCTCTTGAGCCTTTGTCCACTGAAACCAATAAAAAGTCACAATTAACAAAAATTATTGATTAATTATTTTGAACCATAATTTTTTATGTTAAATAGACATTACATTACTTGGAAAAATTATTAAATTATGTATGTATTTTCGTTAAGTATTAACTAAACATATTTCAGAACAATCTAAAGTACGAACTCTATTATTTTTCAAATAAATCAAATTCATATTGGGTGCATTCAGGTGGGCCAACAGTTGGCAACATGTTGAGTAAATGAAACATGATAAGTTTTGAATGCATTTGATTTATCGAAAATTACATGGCAATGTGATAGATCGTATGTCATTTGTTCCATCAGTAAATTTTCGATGCCAACATGTTGAGACCTGGATGCACCCATTGTTACTTTATCACACTTACGTAGTAAGGATAAAGTAGGTATTGTACTCGAAAAACAAATTGTTTCTCAGATTTGGTTTGTTAATTCTTCTATGAATCCAAAATTGATCAATTTTAAAATTGTCTGTATAGGTGCCTGTGTGTCATCAACGAGAACTTCAGACTTTTGGTACAAATCGTCACACAAAAAAAAATTTTGTAAACATCACCTGAATGGTGGATATCAGTTATGAAAATTATTAATTTGCAGTATTTTATATTTAAAAATTAAATTAAGATTATGATTTTGAAGAGATAAATCAGACGGACAATGTCTAAATTATATTCAGATGTTTTTTTTTTAAATTTTAATTATTCTTAATTGCTCGTTTTTTCAGCTCTAATAAATTCGCAGTTGACAGAGTAATTGTCTCCTGAAAAATCTTATATATTTGCTGAGCAACAAAAATTAATTTCCTTGTATACACGTCTGTATGATAATGTTATGTGATGAACACACCAGATTTTTGTTTTTTTAAATTTTTAGCAATAAAAGTAACCAAATTTTGTTCCCTTATTTTAGCTCTTCCCAAACACCAAAAATCAACAACTGTACTTGAATAACAAATCGTTGCTTGATAAAATAAATCATTTTACTTAGACTCGAAAATAAATAAAATTTAAAATGCATGACAGGTCTCATCATTTAAGCCAAATCAAATATATAACATCATAATAATTTATAATTTATTGCAAAATATGAAAATACTTAGTACGATTGAAGATCACATGAGAGAACTTATAATATAAAATAGTAAATCACGATCGTATGATTTTTCTGTATTGATTCCAAAATCGATTTAGGTTATTAGATGTTTATAACCCATTAATCCAATCACTATCTCATAAATTTAGGTATTTTAATCATATAGTAACCTTCAACAAAACATAGATACGTTTTGAAAGTAAGTAAAAAAAAATCGTTAAAATTTAACACGCAATTTTATTTACAACTTGATTGATTATTATACTACGAAATGTTTGTATTCTCTGATATCCATTTCAATGTTCTTCAACTCATAACAAATTAGAAACATGAATAAATTTCGAATATATTATGTATGTATCGAGATATCAAACTAATAAAAAATTCGAGGTTAGATTACAGCATAAATAAAAAATAAATAAATTATTTTGAATACTGAGGATACTTGCAGTCACAGAATTATGCTGTTTATCTATTATGATTATAAGAAAGAGTGTTAAAGGGCATAACTAATGTATTAACATAATGACGTTTTGTATGATATAGCGATAGCCTTGAATATAGCAGCTGAGCTTAACTAAGAATATTATTATGATCATTACAAACTATGAATCGCAATATTTGTCAATTATATCCAGATCTATCCAGATATGTCTGCAATCGAAGAGATTAGCCGGGTTAAAAGCAATACCGAAAACCAATAAAATTATTGAATGGAAAATTTTTATTAAATGTAGAATAATAATAATAATCCATATTTCAAAAATTAGATTTATCTGGATATGCTAGTCCATATTTAACTGGATGTGTCAAAGATGAGACACTACTGTCTCTAGCTCGTGTCAGCCTGATTACTCCGCCCTCGGAATAGGGAAATATATATTTTCGTTTTTATTTATCGTTCCAACATGAAAAAAAATTAATATTTCCATTGGCGCTTTAGTTATTTGAAACCCTTCCATTTTTTCTAATTTTATTTATTACGGCATACAGGTTGCAGTAAACAAGTGTGTATTAACATATTATTTTTTGTAAGCTACGTCAGATAAACTTGTCACAAATGTTTTAAAAACATTTTTATATTGTAATAAAATAATATTTTACATTTACGTGGATTGTTTTAGTTTTATTAAACAATCTTGAAAAATATATAAGCATTTGGCAACAATAGTGGTTCGGTAGATACTTTGTATTAAGACAATTATTATCTCTACTAGTCTGGATTAATTCGCTTATAATTCTAAATGGAAATGGTGTATCAATCAATTGGATTGCATTGATGTTTCTTTATTCGTCCGATAAAATTCAATGAATACATCTCTTTGACCAATAAGACTCTGAAAATGTTTCTTATATTCAAAATTTTACTCGTTCTTTGTATTATCGATCGGTTTATATCATCCTTTCATAAATGTTAATACCAAATACAAATAGATGCGGTATAGTTTGACCAGACTGCGATTTTATAAGACCAATAGATTTAGCTAAACTAGTTTAGCCAATCATCCATATACTAAATTACTAAGTACTTGTGCTGACAAATATTTGTCGTGCAATAGCGGTGCCAAACCAGTTTGTTGTTTATTCTAAACTCAAAAAGCGATTAGCCTAAGCCCGATGTTGATCTTGACGACTGAACACAAAAAATTCCCTCTCAGATTTATTAAATCGCAGTCGGTTTACAGGATTTAAAAAAGCATAACGTAGCAGCGGGCAAAAAATAAGAGTACAAGGAACAAGACCCTTTGATTTTTCATACGGAATAAAATAGTAAATAAACTATCCAGCAGTAGGTAGAAGAAATTTGGTTATGCAATAAAAACTTTCCCTTTCATACAGCGCACCGTGGCAAAATCGCTTGAAATTGTGTATTTTCTAGAAACTCTAAATGTGGTAAGTAAATTTCTTTTAATCATCAAATAAGAATTCTGAGAATTGCGGTTTAAAAAAAAATTGTACAATTCCCAGTATAATCATAAAATATTCTGCTTACATAACCTTAAAATAAAAATAAACGGCATTCGTGATATAACACTTCATTTTGTTCTCACATTTCTCAAATATTAACCACTTATCCATATTCTGTATCCGAAATATGGAACGATAAGTAACATAAATACCCGATAACAATTATTTAAGATATGAATCATTTAAATGATAGTTACTATTCATATACTTTTGTATTAATTAGAATAACTATAAAGTAATTTAATCGATAATACCCTGATAAATTCTTTGCACTCGAAAAACTGAAACCTACCGAAATATTGACTCACGTGTAGTACTATATAAACATCATTAACTTAATAATTAATATTATCTTAATATTACACACATAATATAAATTTGGCATAATTACCTTGAAGAGTTTAATATAAAATCGGAATTCGTAATTTTATATAACCAATTTTTGTATCGCAAACAAAATTCTATTGCAATTTTGGAACACAACAATATTAGCACACCTCTAGCAGTACTTTGATCTTAACAACTAGAATAATAATTAATTATAACAATTAATATAAATCAAGTAATAACAATAAGTAAATAAAATAATATAATTTTCACCAAATTTTTTTACGTAAATTTAATTTTACCTTTACGAAATTGGTGATATATTATAATATATACCACTAAATTATGACGTTTGCTTAAAACGCACTGAACTGTATTTTAAAATATATGTGGGTGTGTGTGTATAGATTACGTTCCACCCGCAAAATATAAAAAAGAATTTTTTTACCTGATTTTTGTATAGAATATTATGTATATTTATTATGTATTGCTTTAATACTAAAAATTTAAGTTTTTAACTAGTTTAATCAAATTCGTATATAAAATTTTAAAACACTACTAGACCTAAATAAATTAATTTATTCAATTTTTTTTCGTTTGTTGTACTTTGTGGGAGCTAACTTCGGCGTTCCACTGAACTGTCAAATTGAATATATGTATTGACGATTGGTCACAAATTAACAGTTCATGGTTTAAAATAAATTTATAATTC
The DNA here is from genome assembly GCA_951394425.1 of Tipula unca. Lineage (NCBI taxonomy): Eukaryota > Metazoa > Arthropoda > Insecta > Diptera > Tipulidae > Tipula > Tipula unca. Next base: position 162,650,861 of record OX596382.1, on the reverse strand, counting down.
AAAAACATGTTATAATAATTGACTTTGGTTTGTTATTGCTCATTGTTTGATTAAAAATAATGATTATTGTGTTGCAGTAGGTAATTAGGTATATAAAGATAAAATTTTGCTTTTTTTGAATGACGCAAGGGTACAAATTGCGATAGCATAAGTAGAGTTAAATGACTTTCTAATTCGGTTATCAGTAAAGGTATGTAATGTATTTTTTTTACTGATAATATAAATGACAAGCCTTTCTTCAAAAACGCGATTTTATTACTAAGACCGTAAATAATTAGTTGTTGATTTGTTGTCGATTGTAGTTCAGACAATAATATATAGACGATAAAAATGCTAGATAAACTGCAAATTTATTAGAGGCATGACTTGATCTAAATTTCATATATTCTTGTTGACACAAAATCATTTTTCTTTTTTCTTTAGGGTTTTTAAGAATATTAACAAATCTCTTCCAAATTAAGGTAAACGAGCTTAACTGATAACGTGAACTGTCTGGTCTGGATATGAAATGTGTTACAATTACGCGTGATCTCAAATCTCACCGAAATGTTTGACAAGCAGCGGTGATGTATGGTTTGTAAATTTTAGCTTAAGTTGATGTTGGCTATATCAATTCTTAACGTTATTAAGAAAGGGATTTTCATGCAGATGTATAAAGAATATGGAAAGAAGTTTCCAAGTTAATTTGCCCAAAATAATCAAACAGCTAGTAAATGCTTTCAAATTTGATAAATTAACGAAGGAAAATGGCAATCGTTTATGTTAAAATGACTGTTTAAAAAAGTAAATAACCGACTGATTTTGAAAAGAATTGTTAATATGTATCAATAATCTATAATGTACAAGTATATTTGCGGCAATATTGACAACTAAACAATAGAACTAAAGTAGTAAATCGAAGAGCGAAATAAAGCATAGTTCTGCTACTGTACACCAGGACATTCCTTCAAGTCGTTTTATGAACTGTCAAAATAAATCTTTCTTTTTCTCTACCCGTAACCTCGTGTTAACGTGGTAATAGTACGGTGTCTTAAAATAATTAATATTTTGTGGTATCCAGTCGAAAAACACTTCCAAAATGAGTTTATATAATTTCAAGAAAATTATGGTGGTTCCGCCAGCCAAGGTAAGTACCCCACAATCTACTTTTAACTATATATTATATGTATTATTGTTTTGAACAAATCTAACCTAGAAATTAAAATTTCTCATTTTAGGACTTTATAGATATTATGTTATCTAAAACACAACGAAAAACACCAACAGTTATACACAAGGGTTATAAAATTTCACGTATTCGTGCATTTTATATGAGAAAAGTTAAATTCTCGCAGCAATCATTTCACGACCGGTTGACGCAGATCATCCAAGATTTCCCAAAACTCGATGACGTTCATCCTTTTTATGCAGATTTAATGAATGTCTTGTATGACAAGGATCATTACAAATTAGCCTTGGGCCAGCTAAACACAGCACGCCATTTAGTTGATAAGTAAGATAACAATAAATTATAGTATCTGTATTTCATAATGTTACCTAATCACAACATTTTACTAATTTTAGCGTCTCGAAAGATTATCTACGTCTATTAAAATACGGAGACTCGTTATACAGATGTAAACAATTGAAAAAAGCCGCGTTAGGTCGTATGGCTACAATAATGAAAAGACAAGCATCAAATTTAACATATTTGGAACAAGTTCGACAACATTTATCTCGTTTACCATCGATCGATCCATACACAAGAACTATAATCATTTGTGGATTTCCAAATGTTGGAAAATCAAGTTTCATCAATAAAATCACACGGGCCGATGTTGAAGTTCAGCCATACGCATTTACCACTAAAAGTTTATATGTTGGGCACACAGACTACAAATATTTGAGATGGCAGGTGATCGACACGCCCGGAATATTAGATCATCCATTAGAAGAACGTAATGTTATTGAAATGCAGGCTATCACTGCATTAGCCCATCTTCGTGCTTGTGTTCTGTATGTAATGGATATTTCGGAACAGTGTGGCAACACAATTGAACAGCAAATTCAATTGTTCGAAAGTATCAAGCCTCTTTTCTCCAACAAACCACTACTTGTTGTTTTGAATAAAATTGATATAACTGATTTGGAAAGTTTATCACCCGAACGTCGCCAAATGATTGCAAAATTAGAAGAAGATAGTTCAGTTACTTTGATGCAAATGTCAACTGTTAGTGAAATTGGTGTGTCTGAAGTTAAGAATGAGGCTTGCGAACGTTTGTTATGTTTCCGTGTTGATCAAAAAATGCGTACTAAAAAAGTTGATGGAATATTGAATCGGCTACATGTTGCAATGCCTAAGGAGCGTGATGAAAAAGAACGCCCACCCTGTATACCGCTATCTGTTTTAGAACGCAAGACAGCTATGGCAGGGCATGAACAGAAACGTAAACGTAAATTAGAAAAAGAGATTGTCGAAGAATTGGGCGATGATTATTCGCTCGACTTGAATAAACATTACGTCACTATACCAGAAGAAGAACGTTATGATGCTATACCAGAATTCTTGGAGGGTCATAATTTGGCCGATTATATTGATGCCGATATATTCAATAAATTAGAAGAATTGGAACGGGAGGAAGGATTACGTGAAGAGGCCGGTGTGTATAATCCACCTGATTATTCACTTGATGATACCGTTAAAGAAATTCGTGAAATGGCTAAACAGATCCGATTGAAACGATTTGAATTACGCGATGATCGTAGACTAGATAGTAAAAAGAATAAATCAGTCATCCCACGGAATAAAATACCCCGTGTTCGTGATCGTAGTGTTAGCAAATTGAAAAAATCATTAGAGAATCTTGGAGTTGATATGTCTGGAACAGAAAATGCTAACTTCACCAAGAAAGTGGTTGATAAACGTCGTGGCAGTATCACATCAGCTGGTGTCAAGAAATTGTTAGACAAGGAATCATCAGCAGTTGTTCGAAGCACTGGCCAGAAATTAAAAAGGGCCTTACCCCGTCATGAAGGTGGAATCAAGAATGTTGTAATGAAGAAGAAACTTCAAGTTATGGCACGTAAAGATCTTGCACAGAAATTCAAGAAATTCGCAATGAAAGGAGAGGGTGATAGATTTATTGGAAATAAAATGCCAAAACATTTGTTCTCTGGAAAACGTGGTTCCGGTAAAACTGATCGTCGTTAAAAGTTTTTTTTGTATGGAAGTTTATATGAAAATTTATTTTAATTAATAAAAAAAATGTATGAATAATTTATGTTTATTTAGTAAATTCAATTGCAGAGTAATTGTATACTTATAACGAAAATGTTAATTTTTGAACTTCGTTTTCGATAGAGTAGATTTGGCATAAAGGGCGGCTAGGGAACTGTACTGTATCCTGTGCTGGGATGTTCTATCAATACTTCGATTCGCTTCGATAGACATTTGTGTCTCTTTTTTTACGAACAAAATTGTATTCTATTTCGCAATTTATATTGTGATCATAGCCTACTCGATTCTATTTCTATAAATTCATTCAATAAAATATCACCAACATATTTATTTTCGATGGCAAGTGAAAAGAGGAAAAAGGGATAGTTTGGAAATTTATTCTAACAGGCTGAGATCGCAATAGACAACGTAATTCAAAAAACGCAATGGAGCACAATTTAGTTCGTAAAAAAAGAGACACAAATGTCTATCGAAGTGATGATAGAACATCCCAGCACTATTATATTTAGTTTACATTTCAGACTTACATATAAAAAATGAAATTATGTAAAAACTTCAACTTTTGTGATACTGCAATTCGACTTATGCATCAAAATCTCACAATAATTTGAATAAATTTGCAACCATATTTAGATGAATAATCGAAGAGTATGACTACATACAATCACGCTTTTTAAACCTTTTAGCCCGTCAGTGGGGAAGCTAAATAATATTATCCTAATTCCTAACAGAAGATACAAATAGACCCCCACCTTAAGATAGTAGTTGCATATGTTAAAAACAACTAAATGCCAAATAATCGAGTTAAAATACGCTAAAATTAACTGGGCAACGAACTAAGCAAATCGCCGACTATCGGTTTGTGACAGTAAGCAAAGGAAGAAAAAGAACAATAGTAAATTTGTAAATATTATTTTCCTTCGTATTAAATTTGTAATTTTATTCCCATTTTTCGCCAAACCAATTTCGTTTGGCTTAGTTCTACCAAATTTAGGACAAGTTGTGTATATATGGCGAATATATAATTTTCAAATTTTCTTACCTAAACCCCTGGAGGATAACACCAAAATAATGTGTAAGCCAAGATGTAATTTTAAGCTACTCGAAAATTCTTCATTTTTGGGACAGCTATTGGATTAAGGTGCAAGAAAGCCGCGTTCGATGTGTGCACACATGTGTTTTGACAAAAATAATCTATCTCTAATCCATCTTTATGATTACCTATCAAAGGTCAATAATCTAAATGAAGCACAATTTAGAAAATATTTGCTGATAATAAAGTTTGTTAATAAGCAGAAATCACAGAATTCAACATATATTCACATTGATTTTTCGATATTTTTGGGAAGGGATGAGCATCTTCAGGGTCTATATTTTAAGCTGTTTCAGTAATTTTCTGTCTGACTAGAGCCTTATGGTCATTCTCTATATGGTGGCTGTTTGTGTAAAATGAGTTTAATAGAAATTATCAAGTTATGAGCCGCGTAATATTTTCACATAGATTTTTCGATATTTTTGGGACGGGATGAGAATCTTCAGGGTCTATATTTTAAGCCGTTTCAGTAATTTTCTGTCTGAATAGAGCCTTATGGTCATTCTCTATATGGTGACTGTTTGTGTAAAATGAGTTTAATAGAAATTATCAAGTTATGAGTTGCGTCATATTTTCATTCATATTCAATTTTTTGGGAATGTATGAAACCCTTCCGGGTCTATATTTTCGGGTACTTCTTAGTTTTTCTGTTCAAATAGACCCTTATGGTCATTTCATATATGGTGGCTGCTTGTGTAAAATGCCTCTATTTAAATTATCAAGTTGCTTGTGACGTCATATATTCATATTAATTATTCGAGAATTTCAGGAACGGATGACACACTTCCGGGTCTACTTATTTTATTACTTTGGCATTTTTTTGATAGAAGAGAACCTTATGGTCATCCTCAATATGGTGGCTATTTGTGTAAAATGAGTTTAATAGAAATTATCAAGTTATGAGCCGCGTAATATTTTCACATATGTAGATTTTTCGATGTTTTTGGGAAGGGATGAGAATCTTCGGCCTATATTTTAAGCCGTTTCAGTAATTTTCTGTCTGACTAGAGCCTTATGGTTATTCTCTATATGGTGACTGTTTGTGTAAAATGCCTCTATTTAAATTATCAAGTTGCTTGTGACGTCATATATTCATATGAATTATTCGAGAATTTCAGGAACGAATGACACACTTCCGGGTCTACTTATCACCGCGACATATTCTCACATCGATTTTTCGATATTTTTGGGAAGGGATGAGAATTCTCAGGGTCTATATTTTGATCTGTTTTGGTATTTTTCTGTTAGACTGTATGTTAGACTATATGGTGGCTGTTTGTGTAAAATTACTATTTAATTTAAAAACAAATTTTAATGATACGTTCTAATTAGAATATTTTGGCTATTTTTTAAAATATTTTATTCGTTTTAAATTTATTTACATTTTTAATTAGTTCTTTTATTAGTTTGAGTAATATTTTTCAGTTTTATAATTTTAAATTTGTATAAATTAATTGGTTTTATTCGAAACTGTTTAATACATTTTCATGAGACAATTCGACATTTGATAGGTTTTTTGACATTTGTACCGTTCCATAAAAACTCCATAGAAACTTCATTCCCGTCTATTTTGGCAGCAAATTTTTATTGACTTTACCATGCACTCACATATAGTAAACACACGAAAATTTGTCTAGCACTGATGCAACGCAATTTTTCGTGTACTTTACTATGTGAGTGCTATTAAAGGTCGACTAAAATTTAGTAACGAGAAATTTGTATATATTTTTTAATTATTATTGTATTGATCGTATTATATTCAGGATATACTAAAGTAAGATTATAGCAATTTTTGAATTTATTTTTTGTGATTTATTTTTGAAAGTTAATTATGTACTTGCACCATGGGCCTTTGTGGCATTGAGTGCGGAATCCTCGTGGGTTCCAGCCAATTTTAATTTTTAATAATTAATTATGTACTTGATTTTGAATTTTGGTAAATGATAATTTGTATTCAAATTTTTGACTGTTTGTAGGTATATGTACATAATATTTAAACAAAATACGCCAAATAATTTTTAGTCGGCCAAATAATTTTTTTTTTTGAATGCTGGCAAGTGCCCATACATATATCGATTATATACTCGTATATTTCATTTTTCGATTTTACCTTCCAGTTTAAAATGTTGCACACAATAATGTAATTTGAAAATAGTGTAAATTGGTACTATATGTTACATTTTGAGTTTGTTTGCCTCAAGTTACACTAAGCTAGGAACTACAGTAGATTTTTAAAATCATGTGTTGATTAAAAATCGAGGGGTAAATATTTCATAAATTTTGTAGTATTTTATGTTTAAGATAAAAAAAAAATTTGTATATGTTATGGTATTATGACACTGGCTAGTTTTGAAGTGCAATAAAGTGCTGTAAACCAATTTTTGTAAGAAAGAGAAAGGAACAGGAGACAACATTATTATAACGGACGCCACGTGCGTCAGCATGTAAAATATAAATATAAACAAAAAATTAATTTTCCTAATAATTTTTGGGATTGGAATTTAATTTGATTTTATTAAATTTTATTATAAATTTTATTAAAACATATATTTATTTATAATTAGTTTTGTTCAAATACAATAAAACTAGCAACATAAATATTCAATATGAAATTTTTTATTTAAACACAAACTATGTACAAAAATTGTACTACTCGACTTTGGAATCACTCGCACTTGTATTTGGAAAACCTAAAGAGTAGTCTACAATTCTTCCAGCTTCTCGAAGTCCACTTAAAAATGCACCATGCACGGTAGCTGAATAGTTTCGTATTGTGTGTTCTCCAGCAAAAAATAACCGTGGTAATTCTTTATCGTCATTCTTCGAATCGGTTTGAGATGTTGGTGTTACAGGCGCGGCGAGTAAATCATAATTTGAACCGGATGATCCAACTGAGACAAAACTGTAAGATCCTCGGGCCCAAGGATCATCATGCCATCTTGTTACTAGTTTATTTTGGTTGTGGTACTGCCGAATTTTTGAAAATATCTTTGAGTACGGCAATACAACGTCCTACAATTACATCATCAGATATGTTTTCCATAATTGCCGCGGACTGTCCAGCCACAAGGACTAACAATACCGGACTAACAATACCTAACAATACCGATCGAAGCACAGCACAACTTAATTTAAATTTCCGAATCCCAAACGTTGAATGGCCGCTTGTTTCCACTCCAGAAGAGAGGGATCAAATTTAACCGTGTTTAATTGATTGGATGATGGAGATACGGCAATTTTGAGGACGCCTAACGTAAGGGTACATAAGACTAGATCAGCTTTATAAGGTACTGATGAATTATTGGTTTTAAAATTTTCCGTAGTAACCTCCACACCGCCAGGAAAATACTTTATCCAATCCCTACGGTAACGCGATTGGAACACATGAATATCCATTTCGCACAGTTGTATGATTGCCAATGCATTCAAAATCGTCAGCTTGGTCTCAATGTTTTAAGGACAAAGTGTTTAGTGGTGTCGCATTAGCGAATTCTAAATTTACAAAGTGCCAATCTAAAATTTGACGATCGTCTGATGACAGATTTACATCACTTGGAGGATTCATTTCCATTTCTTTGAGTTTTGATTCCATTTGATTTAATTCAACTGTTCTACGTCAGCCCAAAGAACATGCAATTGACGGTGAGCTAAACGTACATTAAACTCATTCTCAATATACATATTTTTATGTTGTTGGATCACATTATTTAAATGTTGCACTGGTTTTTCTTTAACGTGTTTTTCTTGTAATCGTATAATCCATTCCAATGCTTGGCCTAATGATACTGGATTATTTCCGGCATAATTAAAATCTAATTGAAGGGAGAACTTGTGAACTCGAGCAGTCTATTAAATTCTCTTTCATTCATTTCATCTTTATGATTTGGTACTGATTTTCCTCCAGCCCCGTACATTGGACAAGCTTGTTTTATTGGAGCCATTTCCATACCAGTTTGTCTGCTCAATATAGTTAGAGGTTTACCCCATATTCCAATAACCACCATTGCACCTAGATCAGCAATGTAATTATTATTTCGAAATGTGGCAATACGCCCTCCAACACGATCTCTTGCTTCTAACACAATAACATCCATTCCAAATTGTTGAAACTGTTGATCTGCTGCTAGTCCTGAAATTCCCGCACCAATTACAACCACTTTTGCAAATTTTTTAAGTGGTAATGATTTTTTTTATATGAAAATACCGTAAGTTTAATTTTAAGTTTTAATCAAATTTTATTTTTACAATGTTTCCAATGTTTACAATTGAAGATGTCAAAAAAAGTGTGAATGTCAAAAAAAAAGAATCAAAATGTAATTCTTTTCTGCTAGAATTGCCCACTTTTTTTGCTAGACAATTTGAGCTACGCTGGTTTTTTGACATATAACGATTTTTTTACGTACTATGTCGTATTCACCCACACATGTGTATATTTTGTATACATGTTTTTTTTCTCGCTCGGTTTGTCTTTTCTAGCCGCTAGAAAAGTCGGAAAAAAAGCCAGTGTCATAATACCATTATAAGTTATGTATTTACACTCAATAAACCCTCGATTTACATGGTAGATTGATTTTACAAAAACATAAGTATTTGGGGGATTAGTAAACTAAAACTAAATATGGGAGATTAGTTCTAGATTTTGTTTCTCGCTTAAGGTCTCAAACTGTTGTTTCGCTTCCACAATCAAAAGGCATTTTTTAATTGATTAAAAAAGGTTCCAAAAATGAAATAATATATGAATTTTATAATTCAGTTTGGAAATGTAACGGGCATAGGAATTGGAACACGGATGAAACCTAAAAGTAATTAAATAAAATACGCTATTTTACATTGGAAAAGAGTTCAAAAATAAAGTAAAAATTGCTGTTTTAATTCATTTTGTATTTTAAAATCACCTTTTTCATCATATATCCATTACACTAATTAAAAAAGGTGATTGAAAATGAAATAATTTTTGAGCACCATTTTTCAGTGATGGTAGTAATGAGAAGACCGAATTTCATTCATAATGCTTTAACGGAAGTATAATACATTTTAAATTTATTTGAATAGTTTTTTTTTTAAATTAACCATACGGCGTCGTATACAATGAACACTTACACTATAAATTTGGGATTTATGTTTACTTCCGATCGTAAGTGTGCGCAAGTTAACCGGGTTTGTTCCAACATGTATGCCGGTTAAAGCGACTTTCTAAATTCTATAACGCCACCCCTTCTGATGTTAGGCTAGATTATTATTCCAATGGAAGTTTACAAGTTGTATTCAATTCCATTACTAGATAAGTTTACAACGTAACAAGATTCGAACATATTACACCCTATTCCATATATATCTTTTAGATTGTAAAATGGAAAACTATTTTAATATGCAATGTGTAATTCGTTTTAATATAATTTATGGCAAATGTCCTGGTTATCGTCGACAAATAGTAAAATTAACTCATTCCAATAGTTGAGTAATGTTAATTCCGAGCCATCGTGCGTTAATTCCTAGTCATTCAGTATTCTGTTGAAAAATCCTGCAATATAACTCGAAATGTAAAGCTCCATTACAAAGTCTAAGATTTTTAAAAAGTAAATTCACTTTCTTTTATCTATTTGTCGAGCCTGATTTAAATTACGAACATTGTGATGAAAAAAATGTGGATGGTATAGTTGCTTCTATTTTCATGAAAAAAATGTGGAACCTATATTCAAGTTATAATTAGACTATCAAATATTGGAACTATTTGATTACCAAGGCCAATAGAAACTAATCAGATAAATCGATTGGCGATTGGTCTCATTACTCTTTCTCAGACTACTTTTCAACCTTCATTCGATACATTTGGATTCAACTATCCAATGTAGCTGACTAAATAATACTCAATGATCCTTTGGCAGCTAGAAGAGACACATAAGTGAGTTCAAATAACTTCAGGTAGTCGACAACAAGCTAATAACTACTCCAGATATTATTGATTCATCATTGGTCCATTTACAGATGATCGCTATTAGCCAGATAGTAATAACCAACCCATAATATACATACATTATGTAGTTATTTTAGCAAAGGTAGCAAAACACGCATGTAGTGTTTTTTTTAGAGGTTCACCACTTTGAATAGGCGACACTGCAGCTTTATTTGACAACCCATTTAACAGCTGATAGTTGCATTTTGTTTAGTTTGGTTTGACATTTCATTATGGATAGACGAGCAACGCTTGCAAATTGTTGATTTTTTTAAATCAAAATAATGGTTCTGTTCGTCAAACTTATCGTGCACCTCGTCCATTTTATGGCGTACATAATCGTCCTTCAGAGCGGCTAATTCGAATAACAATAGTTCAGACCACGTTTACTCTTAATAATAATGTGCATCTCGTGAGCCGCTGTACAGGAAAGCATTGAAGAAGATCCAAATCAATCAATTCGTCGCCGTTCTCAGCAACTGGGGTTGTGTCTTTCCACTTTATGGAAGATTTCGTACCTCGATTAGCTGGCATTAATCTTGCTGACATGTGGTTCCAACAAGACGGAGTCACATGCCACACAGCACGTGCTACAATTGATTTACTCAAATAATTTCGCGGAATGGTCCAATTAATTGGCCACGAAGATCGTCTGATTAAACCCCATTGGATTATTTTCTTTGGGGTTATATAAAATCACTTGCGTCTACATCGATAAACCAGAGAAAATTGAACACCTGGAAATCAACATTCTAAGAGTTATTGGCGAAATACGGCCGAAAATGCTTCGAAAAGCTTGTGAAAATTGGTATTCCAGATTGATCCTTGTACGCGCCAGCCATGGCAGCCATATGGCCGAAATCGGATTTAAACATTAATGTTCCAAAATTTTCTATCCAATAAAGCCCGTTTCATTAATATTAAAATTATATTTGTTTGTTTTATTATGATTTAAACTTGTGTAACTCTATAAAAAACACCCTTTACTATTGTTTCATTAAAGGCTATTCCTATTCTAAAAAACTAAAAATTTTGAAATTTTTTACTTCGTTCTACAATTTGACAAATAAATAAAAAAGAAATAAGATTTAGTTGCAGGAAAGTAAATCGCTGGGCCTACCGAAACACGGAGTCAGCAGTTCTACCTTTGTACGCACTATCAAGTCGGCCTTGCGTGCAGGACAAATGCCTCATGATTATTGAGAAATATTAATTATTGTTCAGTTATATGACCCCAAGCATACCACTGAAATTATTAAAAGAAGCACCAGAAGTCTCCAAACATTAATTCAATTGAACATTATGGGATGAATTGAACGCAGGATTCTTAAACATTAAAAATAAACATCAGCTCAAGAAGCAAACAAAATCTTGCCATTCGTTACATGAAAAATGTTTTTTTAATTGCCAAAACGAATGGAAGCTCTTTCAAGAGCTAAACACGTCATTAAACTTGTGGTTTATGCTGTGAATTTAAATTGTGGCTTGTACTGTACGTATAGTTTTCTAATTGTTTATAAGATAGTATTAAATATCCTATTTTATTCCAGGTATACATTAAATAAGTTCGTTGAATTAATTGGGTGATAAATTGCAGATTGTGTAATATTTATACTATAAATTTAATATAGTTTTTGTGGAAGAGTATATTCATAATTTTGATTAATATTTTCGTCTACTTTCGATCCGAAACCCTATGAAAAATCTAAAATTTTGAGAATAAGCTGTTAGGTTCCAGAAATTTATTTTCAAATTTTATAACTAAATAATTCTCGCTTCCTAATTCGTAATTTATGGTTTTCTGACTTTTAGGCTGTGGACCAATTCAGGGGTAATAATCGATTTTTACTTTAATTTTTGGTAAATTCATTTACCCTATCAAAATATGTATAGGGTAAAGCGAGTACACACAAGTAAATATTTAACGTTTAGATTGTTCATTTTTTAATGATCTACGGATTCAGTAAGCTGAATATAAACAAAATCACGTATTTCAATAAAATAAAAATACTAAAAATCGACTTTTACCTGAGTAATTGATTTACCCGTGGATTGGTCCACAGCCTTAGTATATAAATTACTCTGTTCAGAACAAGAACAACTGAACTCAATTTTTGAAATTTGTGTCTTTTTTTTTAAATAAATTGGAACAACACGTGAGAATTTTATCAAATTTAATTTTACTATATGTATGTACTAGTAAACAGGCGGTTACTAGTCATTTTAGGCAAGGTGGCCAGCGTCCACTCCATTCATATATTTAACTATCCAACAAAAAAATTAAAGACACGTTTTCGTGTGTTTTTCTATGTGAGTGCTAATTTGGATATCGAGAAACTTTAATATACATATTTTTTTATTATCACTGTCTGTATTGAACTTTTGTAAACCGGTTTGGATACTGTATGCCTTCAACACAGTCAATATACGTCACAGTGAGAGTAAAGCAGGTTTTTATTTTTATATAAATATGACTGTTTTGATTAAACTTGAAAGTTTTAATATCAAAGTTGATTTTTTTTTAAAATTTAGTTTCAGTGATTTTGAAACTTTGTTATTTGTATTGACGACTGGTAACAACATTATAATTTATTTGTTTTGCTGGCAATTTTTGATTGTACCTACAACATTTTAAAAATTGTCGCTAAATGATTTTTGGTCTTCCCTTGAGTTCTGGCTTATAAAAGCGAAAATCGGTTATCAATTGGAATTGCATATTTTATTAATCTTACTTTTAATACTGAAAGTGAAAATCCATGTATCTACATACATTTTCCAATTTTAAAATCTAATTCTAATCTATTTTTAAATATTGACGAAGACTCACAGGCCGTTACTGCTATTAATTTAACAGTGTATTCAGAATTTTGTCGTACCTAGTATACCTACATGCATAATTCAATCGATACCGCTTCATAAAAATTTGTCTGCGTACTATTACGGGTGTTTCTTTTAAACTGAGACGATCAAATATCTCGAAAAATAGCCACTCTACGGAAAAAATGTCCATAATCAAAATTTAATCATACCGCGGGGGAAATACATTAGTGCAAAAAAAAATAGTCCCCCACCCCCGCTTGGTAGGTGGGGCGGGGGTAACTTTTAAACTACGATAGGAAGCCATATTTTTTATTGCAGATACGGATTCTACGACTAAAAGTACGTATGATTTGAATGAAATATTTTTTTCGGTTCATGAAAGATGGCGTTGTAATCGTCGAAATTCAATTTTTTCAATTTTTCCTTCTTAGAACACACGCATTCGATTCTGCAATACGTTTGAAATAAAAAAACATCACGTTTTCATTGGAAATACTCGAAATTCGTCATCAAAACAATTTATTCAGTTTTGTAAATAACAGTTAACGTTTGTGTTATTGCTTATCTTCATGTTTTTCGTACATTGCAAAATAAACGACAAAATACTTTAGAAAGGAGCGTTTAACTGTGCCAGAGAAAATTGAAATGGTTCTGGTTTATGGAGAAGCTGGCAGAAATCTTGAAAATGCTGTTGCTATTTACGCTCAACGTTTACCGGATATGATTCGTTCACGTGCTTCATTTGGCCGTACTATCAAACAATTTATTACTGATGGAAATGTTCAACCGAAAAAGAGGACCCGTAGAGCAACAGTCACTGGAGAAAATAATGAAATTGATGTATTGGCAGCAGTGGCTCCTAATAATCATCATGATAGTACACGAGAAATAGTTCGCGATTCCGGATTGCCCCTCACCAGTGTTTGGAGAATTTTAAAACTTCACAAGTATTATCCATATCATGTGTCTTTACACCAAGATCTTCATGGCGTTGATTTCCAAAATCGGGTAACTTTTTGTCAATGGGCACGTGAACAAATACAACAAAACCCCAATTTTTTTCGTTGCGTAATGTTCTCCGACGAATCATCTTTTACAAACCATGGAACGGTTAATCAACACAACATGCATTATTGGACTGTTACAAATCCGCACTGGCTTCGTCAAGTTCAACATCAGCGTCCTTGGACTGTCAACGTGTGGTGTGGAATAATTGGCAACAAACTCATAGGCCCCCACATTATTGAAGGCAACTTGAATGGTCAAATGTACCGAAACATTTTGGAAAATGAACTGCCAATATTACTTGAAAATTTGAGCTTAGAAGTGAGACGGAACATGTGGTTTCAACATGATGGTTGTCCTGCACACTATTCGTTGATGGCACCTGAAATACTTGATGATTTCAATGGTCGCTGGATCGGTAGAGCTGGTCCGATAAGATCACCAGATCTTACTGCGCCAGATTTTTTTTTTGTGGGGCTACCTCAAAAACAAAGTTTACACACAAAAACCAACAACACGTGAGAACATGATTGACCGAATCAGAAATGCGTGTGCTGAAATTCAACCAGACACACTTCTCAGTTGTGTACAATCATTTGAAATGCGGATTAATAAGTGCATTGAAGTCGCAGGCCATCATTTTGAACACTTATTTTAGATTTACAAAACTGAATAAATTGTTTTGATGACGAATTTCGAGTATTTCCAATGAAAACGTGATGTTTTTTATTTCAAACGTATTGCAGAATCGAATGCGTGTGCTATAAGAAGGAGAAATTGAAAAAATTGAATTTCGTCGATTACAACGCCATCTATCATGAACCGAACAAAATATTTCATTCAAACCATACGTACTTTCAGTCGTAGAATCCGTATCTGCAATAAAAAATATGGCGTCCTATCTTAGTTTAAAAGTTACCTCCGCCCCACCTACAAAGCGAGGGTGGGGGACTATTTTTTTTGCACTAATGTATTTCCCCCGCGGTATGATTAAATTTTGATTATGGACATTTTTTATTTGATCGTCTCAGTTTAAAAGCAACACCCGGTATAATATATACAGATAGTTTACTCTTCTCATCTTTGATGGATTTTATGGAATTTGAAATTGATTCCCTTAATTACTATATATGTATATGATATTTGGTAACTAATTAATATAATTAATTAAGACATAATAAAGGTGTCAGTATCGATAAATTTGTTTTATTTATATCCAGGGAATATTAATAAAAATCAATAACCAATATTCTATCGTTTTCGTTTATACAGTATGTTCGTACAAATATCCTTTTTAGGTGCCAATTAGATTAATTGATTAGAATATGTAGCAGTAGAGTATTGACCTGTAAACTTGTCACATGAACACAATTAATCACAACTGAAAATATTAAAATATTTATAAAGAGATTGCGGTTT